>OY728129.1:797578636-798203636 GCA_963277665.1 Viscum album
CCACACCCTTCACCTAAAATAGTCAATCTGAGCATGACCTTTGGATAACCAATCCATACCAAGAATGACTTCATAAGGCCTAGATGAATTTACCAATATATCCCAACTGAAACTTTCACCTCCAAGAGTCATGTCACACTATTGAAACTAGTGTGTAATCATTGAGTCTCCTCTAGTAGGATTATCCAAGAGTAAGGGTCGAGTCAAAAATTCAACCAGAATCTTTGAGTCTTGAATAAGATTTATAGAAAGAAAAGAATGACTAGAACTTCTGTCTATTAATGAATAAGATAAAGTAGAATTGACATAGATAATACCTCAAATCATCCATGGATCCTCAGGGTTATAAGCCTCCATATCCCATAACTAGCCTCGTCCCTATCCACCAATTCCCTAAACCTAATGTGGACCACCTAAGGGTGGTGGTAGTAACATGTCAAAACTTTGACCAGCTTCTACTACTCTCCTAGATCCTATGACACATCCACTACACTGTGAACCACCCTTCTCCTATATCTGTCTCTGTCTAGGTAGTTCATCAACTGTCTCCAGGATAACTGTACAACGGGCCAGGCAATATCATTCCAGATGTCCCTGACCATCACATGAGAAACACCGTCTGTCCCTTGGATGATTCAAGCCACCCTGGGAGCCCTGCACTGCTTACCCTAAGTCCTGGGATCACCCCCTGAAGCGCTTGACCCACTTGGATCCCTATGACTATCAACGACTACCTGCTTCCAAGTTCTCAGCTACTGGGTTCCTACTGCTATCTCCCACTACTGTTGTCTACTTTGCCAGAAAACTATCCAATAATAGGGATATCTCAATTACCCATGCATATATAAAAATGATAAGGGATACCACTAATGCCCTGATGTCCTGGCCTAAGCCCTACTTGAAGGTCTAATCCCTAAAGAACTATTCTCATACCATATCCAAGGAGTAGTGTGAAAGATCAGTAAACATTGTTGAATACTCTACCATGGTAATACTTCCCTGCTATAGATACAAAAGATCCTTTATGCATATCGACCATAACATGGATGGATAGAACTCCTATCTGATTAGATGGTTGAAGTATGTTCAAGAGATAGCATTCTCATTGTGTGACTAAGACACCAAGCTCTACCATCACCCCAAATATCCCTAAAGAAGACTCATGGTAAGAACTCCCATCTGACCGACAAATGTCCTCACAAGGAGAAAAATATGGATGACTAATTCTATCTAATACTCATCCATCTGGAGGTCTTTCTCAACCCGAAACCTGGGAGGTAATTGCCTCTAAAACTCTTGCAATGCACTCATCCTGCATGCATCCTCATCTGGTAGTGCTGGTAGTAGCTTCTTCTTGATGGGTGGTGGTATAGTTGGTAAACCACCCGAAAGTTCTATCTCTGGTACACTCCCTAATACTAATGCCTCATAACTATTTGGATCATCATCATGATCATGTGATGAAATTATGGCTACCTATCTATGTGGAGGCATTCTGAAATAAAACAAGA
This sequence comes from Viscum album, assembly GCA_963277665.1. Lineage (NCBI taxonomy): Eukaryota > Viridiplantae > Streptophyta > Magnoliopsida > Santalales > Viscaceae > Viscum > Viscum album. The sequence continues at coordinate 797,580,148 of OY728129.1, forward strand.
TGTACCATGATCAAAAGAGTATATCTAGGGAGCTGACTCAAGAAGGACATGGAATACCCAACCATTAATATATGGTGAATGTACCATTGTTTCTTCTAGAAACTAAAGCTCTCGTATATTGAGTCATAAAGTAGGTGATCAGAGTTCTAGTGAATAGATATGTTGGCTACTGCAACATCACTGGAGTCCCTGGACTAAAATCTGAATTTCGAACACTTAACACTGTTTCACCGAACCAACCTAAAATACTCTAATTTCTAAATTAGAACCAACCCCACTCTAATACCACTCTATCATAACACATCCCAGAGGGTCCCATGTCGTGACTACCCCATTCCCACCTATGATAGGCTAGGGGATACTGACTAGCACCTGGTAGGCATATCCCACAAATGGGAGGCATTATCCTAAAGTACCCACACACTCACACACACATATCCAAGCCGCAAAATGATGAAATGTAAAATAGATGAAATAATATATGCATTTCACTAATATCCCACAACTAGAGTACAAAAAGAAGTAAAGGAAAATTTGACAGGGTTAAATACAAGCCCATCACAAAGATTCTGTAACACAAGTCTAACTGAAATAGTAAAGAGTCTAACCTGCTCCAAGGTAGAGGACTACGTCAAAGGTATGCTCCTGTTAAACACCTCAGTGTACTCAACTCCTTATATGCTCCACCCACTCCCAGTCCTCCTAGGACACCATCAAAAGGGCCACCATCTTCACAAGATATGACACGTGTGGGAAAAGCTTTTGCAGGGTTGAGCATAACAATACTCATTAGGACACCCTGAAAACAATAAACAAGAATCACCATGTAAGTTAGCTCAATACAAGATGTAACATTGTATCACATATACAAGGATAAATAGAAAATCTATATATACTTAAGAGAGACTCCATGCTATCAGGTGGTCATAAATAACTTCCATCCAAAGGATTTTGTTTGAAGTAATGTGTGTTCATAGAGATCCCACTCCACGTGCTATGATATCATCATAGACACTCGATGAAGAGGTCTAACTCATTTGGGCACCACCAAAAGAGTAATAAATGCTTTGAGAAGTCTATGATACATAGATAGAGGTAACTCCAAAGACCACTAGGGGACACCATAAAACCAATCTAGATCAACCTTGATATATAGATAGGGGTCACTCATTAAACCACTGGGGGATACCACGAACCCAATCTGGATCAAACCACTACATAGGGGATTACGTATCTATGATTTAGAAAACCCTACTAATGTGTCCCATAAGATGGAGTATCAATGGTATGCTCAGAGAGATTATTCCTATTCCACAAACTCTACTATGGGTGGTAAAGGACCGTACTCTAGTCTCATGGAGGGATACCATACTCTATCTGAGAATCGGCCTCTAGAGGGGATTATATTCCAATTATGTGGATGTAATTTCAAACTACACCCTCAAGGGAAGGACTAAGAGAATGCACTCAACCTATATTTTTCAAAACTAAAAACCCACCATTGGTCTCAAAATGACCATATCAAGGTTAAGGTTTCAACTTTGCAGAAAATTATTTGATTGGATGTGTCCTTTAAAAGTTATGATCATTTAAAACTGTAGGGGTCACTATGCATGTAGACCAACCACCATGGTCGGTCCACCAACCTCACCGACCGATCACTGCGGTCGACCACACTTTGTCCAGCTATGCAGTTGCTGCACTCGTGGTAGCTTGAGCTGCCATGGCTCACAGTTGACCATTGCAGTCACTCATGTCACATGGTCATTATATCCCATTACAGCTCGAGCTATCATGACACCATAGTCGATCACCACAGTCTATCTCCATGGTCGACCATAATCGGGCTCTAACCCAATTTCTCCAAATCCAACTTAGGTATGACCCGTGTCCGGTCCAGCCCACCAGCCTGACCCGGCCCACCGATCTAACCCAGCCCTCTCCACATCCACTGTCACCTCTTTGCATCTGGCTCCACATCTTCCACTGCAGTCCAACATGGTTTCCGACCATATTCCTCATTTTCTAGTCTCCATCTCATGTGGTCGTCACCACAGCTCTGCCACTCGCACATGCTCCACTACCAGGCATCATAGTGCGCTATCACCAGTGCTGCTATCGCATGTCAATGTTCCCTTCCATGGACCATCACACCTCCTATGATGCCCAAAAATCAAAATGAGGCTATATCCAAGCTCCTTGGGTCCCGGTCTACACTAATCCATCCTTATTTTTTCATTTTACCCAAATACGGGGGTCCGATCGTGTTCGAAACCATTCAAAAATGTCGAGTCGGGACCATATGGATCTAACAGCTAAGAATGTGGAGAAAAAAGGGATAAATGCACATAAAAAAGGGTTTTTCATTATTGTACAAGCTTTATTGGCCAAATATCAAGAACGTGGTATTTTGGGTGAGAAAACTAAATTAAACAAATCCTGTTAAATCCTAAAAAATAATCCCATATGGAAAATATGATCGATCAACGGTCTAATCTGTTCATGGATTAGTATGAATTCATCATTTGAATCATAAATAGGGAAGAATGAATTAAATAAAAATCCCTACCTAGAGTCATTTTGATTGTTGATGAATAAAAATCACTGCATCACATTTGTTGGCAAGATCCATCGAATCTAAGGCTGCATTGATCGATCGATCTACAATCTGAAATTCTGTTGTCATCTGCTTGAGAGGATCTCTAGGGGTTCCTTCCCAGCTTCTCTAAAGGATTCCAAGGTTAAGAAACTAAACCTATGTTTCTAAAAAATGGGTTTATTTAAAAACAAACCAATCATTTCATCTCTGCATTGATGAAACAAAACAAAATAAATCTTTTCTTAATTTATTTTATTCTTTTAAAATGCTCAGGATGACTTTCCACAAATAAACTATACAAACCAATGTTAGGTCAATCCTAGAGTAATGTTGTTGTTTTGAATTCAACAATTCCCTCAGATTTCTAATTCAAACACCCATTTTAGAGTTGTTCCACTTTTTTGGAAAAACGATGCATGTGTACTATTTAATATTTTAATATTTTTCAAACACTTGTTCCGAGAACATTGGGTCTCAGAATCATAGTCTATCTCTGCACTCGGTCTTGAAAATAGTCCCTATAATATCTGAAAATAAGACATGAAATATTTGATACATTATAGGATTAATGATTTAGGTGTCACTATGTATCCTGTGATGATAGGAATCAAGCCACACATAGTTCTTGAATGGAGGTGTGGTAGGATACCAACACCAATAATAGTGGTCCCCTAGGGCAAGGCCCGCAAGAATGTGAAATTTTATGTCATGCAAAGGACATAAACCTTGAATTTTAATGTCATGTGGTGAGGAATAATGGTATGAATTTTAAGGTCTTTCATTTAGAACCAAGATGAAGCTGTCATGAGATGTTTTTCCTTTTTTGTATAGGGAACCTTTACTGAAATTCCTAAGCTCACGTGAGCTATGCTCGGTGTGAGAAACAAGGAATGAGAAGAGTTACTCTCACCATCCAGAGGTGATTAAGGATAGGATAGGGGAATTTTGTATCATGTGGTGGATGGAATAAAATATAGGATCAAGGAATCCATACATATCTCATTGAGATGAGAATCAAGTTGTGCATAGTTCTAGAAAACCTGTACAAATTATATCATGTGGAAAAAGACATTAACTGTGCAATTTAATGTCTTTTGGTAATGATGTAGGTCACCTAACATGAATAAATATGGATTTCATGGATCTGTACAGTTTTATATCATGCATTAAAGACATTATTTATACAATTTAACATTATGCGTTAGAGACAAGGATTTCCTAACATGAAAGGAAATTAATCTTGTGGATGGACCCAAAAATAGAGGTTCAGGTATCACTATGTATCCTATCATAGTAGAAATTATTCTAAACATATTTTTATAGAACAGTGCAGTTTAGTGTCATGAAGAGAGGACATCATCCATGTATTTTAATGTCTTTTGGTGAGGACGAGGTTCACTTGATATGAATGAAGATGAACCATTGGGGGATCTATGCAGTTTAAAATCATGTGTTGAGTACATGATTTATATAGTTTAGCATTATATGGTCATCACATGAGACGTTGTGAGGTTTAAAGTATTTCTATCAATACTTGAGATGTTTTCCATTTTAACGCCTTGCTTACAGGATGAGAGTTGTTGTAAAGTTTAACATATTTCTTCCAGGATGAAAGATTTTGCACAGTTTAACATCTTTTTTCTAGTATGAAATATGCTATGTAGTTTAATGTCTTACTATCAGGAAGAATGATGTTGTGAAGTTTAACATCTTGCTTCCAGGATGAAAGATATTGTGTAGTTTAATGTATTTCTACTAGGATAAAAGATACTATGAATTTTAAGGTATTTAATCCAGGATGAGTATCCCTTTATGACATCTATGAAAAGTACTTATTGAGAAATATTTCATTGGTGGGGGTGTGAAACACTCTCCATCCATTGTGTCTAATGATTAAGATCTATTTTGATAAACCTTATGAATGTTGTAAGGACCTTCCCAATTGGGTTCTTTCTTTGGAGGCTTCTTTCCTGGTATCATTGGGGTCCTAAGAGCCAACACCAATTCTTCATATAGGAATGAATAGAGGTGAACCTTTTTATTAAAGGCAAATGTGATCCAATTTAGATGGACTTCATGGTTTTCCAATATATACAACCTATTCTCATAGATTCAATCCAATTCATCCAATGGATTTTTTTGATTTCTCATCATCTGAGAGTTGTAAAAAATGGATATTTAGAGTGAAGGAAGCTAGAATTATATGGGTAACACTACCTCAGTCTCATACACTAATGAGTATGTCATTTATTGTGTAGTAGTACACATGGTGGTATGATAGGCCCCTAAAGCATGGTGGAACTTATGAAGCTAGGTATTCTTATCCTTATTCACCACCTTTTGAAGTACATTTTAAATAGTGTTATTGAATTCCTCTATCTATACATTTTCTATTGCATGATGGTGATATGAGTTATGGGACTTGATATTGTACTCCTAGTATAGTTTCTTCAACTCTGTAGAATAGAATTTGGTGTCATTGTCCATAAATATTGTGTGGGGGACTCAAAACCTGGTGATGATATGGTACTTTAATAAGTTGATGATATTATTCACCTATACTTCCTTGATGGGTATTTCCTCATCCCATTTGTAAAAAGAATTTGGTAGTGGTATGGATGTACTTGAACTTCTTAGCTATAGCTGGGGGATATGACCCCATAACATCCATTCCCCAAATAGAAAATGGCTAAGAATATTTATATGTATGTAGAAATTATAGGGGTTTATGGAGGAATAATTCATGGATCTATCATGCATGAAATTTTCTGGTTAATTCCACATAGTCTTGTTTCATGGTTTTCTAGTAGTAACCCATCCTTCTAATTTGGTGGGAGAGTCTAGTCCCAAAATCATGAGCATTGAAAGAGGCTGTATAGAATTATTCCATAATGAAATGAATATATCTTTCTTATATTCATATGAGGATGATTTTATCAAATCCATTATTGTAGAGATATTTGTCCTAATTTGGCCCATCTTAAAGGTAAATTTTGTTTCAAAGTGTTGAATATGTTCCCTTCCAGTTTGGTCTATCAGGAGAGATCTATTTTGGAGATAAAAGATTATGGGCTCCATCCATCCAGGGGTGGATATCAGTTTATCGTGATCTGGGCATCATGAACATAATTTATTTCTTCCATATCATATATGGTGATCGATGAGACCATTATTTAGAGCATGATATGGAAGATTTGTTCCTACTAATAAGTGTTATCTTGGACTGTGGATGCATTAGAGAATGTGTCAGCATGAGCATTCTATGATTGGAGAACATGATGAAATATAGGCTTAAAAGTGAACTCTTGCATCATTCCCATGAAATATCCTATAATCGGGACCAGTTCTTCCTTTTTGATGTCATATTCACCACTGATCTGCTTTATCACTGGTTCTGAATCCCATTTGATATTTAAGTAGTATATATTTAGTTCTAGGGATAGTTCTAAGCCATTGATTGTAACACCCGAGACTTTTATGTTATATAAATCATCAAAGGAATCTTTTACTACACAACACTTTCTTGGCTTGCTTTACACGAAATCGCGACTTCCTCGATAGCTTGCGTCATACGCAATACCGAGTTTCACTAAACAACGATATGCTTTAAAAATATTATTAAAACTAGCCATTATGAATAGTAATAACCAATTTTTGAAATTTTATAAATTTTATTTTTCAAAATGGACTTCATTTTTGGATTCGGAATATCGAAATTAGCCTAGGGTGAAATTTTTGTATTTTTCTGAAAACTTTCAATTTTTTATGAATAGTGAAACCACTAAGTGGTAGGTTAAAAACTGAATTTTGAATAAAACTTAATTTTACCGCTTCTGTGAATGGAATTTCGAAAATCTGACAGACACGGTTGATATCAGTAAGTAAAATGTGGTTCAATGAGATAAAAATAATTTTTTGGTGAATAGTAACTTTTTACTTTTTTTACCACGGTTAATAGTAAATAGGATAACTAAGGGTAAATATGATACTACTATTACCCTAACACATGTCCTAATTCTATTGGATAAGTTTAATTCGACCAAAAACAACCTTATGAATATAATATGACCATTTAGGTCCACTTGGATTAGATTATGACATTTAATATTATTTTATTTAATGAATAGTTAAAATAGTTAAAATCAAAGTTTAATAACTAAAACATTTCAAATATGGGTTTATACATAAGCTAAATTCGATTATAAATATTCATTAGACAGATAAACAGATTTCCTACATAATGATATTTTATTTATAATTTTTATACTTTAAATAAATTAATTTATTTATGACACAATGATGATGCAGTAGTTACCCTTTTAAAGAAATGTTAACATAATTGATGTTATAAATGCCCAAATAAATGTAATTTGAGACTTTTTATGAATTCCACTAATTTTATAGGTTACTATGATATATTAGTGTTGATTTAATCAACTTGGTTTGAACATATAATTCTGTTATGACTTTCACAAAATCATATATCAAATAGTGTCAAAATTGACACAAAATAGTTTTTAAATCAAATATTATATTATTAATTGTTATTTAATTCCTAAAAATCTAAGGTTCGGTCAAATGACTTAGATAAGGATAGATATATTAATAATAAACAACTTGGGGTTCGTTTGGCTTGATATAGTAAGTTTATTAACCATATAGTGTAAGAACACAAAAAGACACGGTAAAAGTTAAATTATTTAACTTAGAGTTAAATCTAATTGATAAGGTTACAATAATAACCTAAACTTGTCTAAATCCTATTGGATGAGAGGATTTATACCCATACCCACCTTATCCTCGAAATAAATCAATTTTGAGCTATTTAAAACCGAACCTGACTTTATAATAAAATAATATTTTTAGTTATTCCAAAGGTGCCCCTCTCCTACCTTATAAAGGGGCACCTCCTCCCTCTCTTCCTCACACAACTTTGTGCCTTCAAGCTCGGCCAAACCCTGCCATTTTCTTTTCTCCACTTCCCTAGAGACATCCTAGAGGTCCTGGTCTTCTTAAAAGACCAATTTTAGTGCCCTAAAAGGAGGTCTCAAAGAAGCACTTCAAAAAAGAGGTAATATCCATTACCGATCTTTTTCAATTTCTTTCTTCTTCAACTTCTTCTTCTTTAGTTGTTTCATGATAAAGTAATAACATCAGTATTTCTTATATACTGATATGTTATTATAAATGTGAAACAACTCTAATTAACCTTATATACATCCAACGGAAAAAGGAAATCACCGCGCTTGCGTACGTACGGAATACCGTCTCCACGCCGTGGTGTAATCTATTTTCCGCCACCACCTTAATTGGATGGGTATAATGGTGTAATGAGTAAATATATATAATTATTATAAATTTATATTGATACTGAAATAGTATACATACACTTCAACACAATTCCACGACCATGGGAATGATATCATCGCTCGTGCGTACGTACGGACTACCGTCTCCACGACGCGATGAGATTCATTCTCCACATTAACCATTCATGAATGATTATAAAGTATATATAATAAGTACTAATGAAATATATGACATAATAATGATACTGGATTTATGTATATTTATATGTATGTCATCTACTTAATTCCATTCAATTCAATAAGGAAACGAAAACAGCGTTCATGCGTACGTACGGACTACCGTCTCCATGAACGGTGTATTTCATTCCATTTATCGATATATTATATATATATATATATTCTGAATATATATTATATATAAATAATGTTTTACATTCTGGATATAAGTAATCATGATCCAAGTAATCATATTAATAATTACAAGTTAAAAACACGAACGACCAATGAGGCGATTTTACCCAAAACGCTACTTTAACATGAATTTACAAAAGAACGGGTAATATAAAGTCATAAGTGAACCATATATGATATAATAACAATGAATATGATTCTGGAATAAGTCAATAACATTATTTAAATCATTATACAGGAGGTTCGGACACTTACAAAGCAAGTCGGACCTAAGGTAAGGTAAATATCCCAATCTCATTTTTATCCGAGATTGCTTATACGTTGGTATTTACTGGGGTGTATTTTATCATCCACATCCATGTTCCCTTAATATGCAATATTATTTCCATCCACCTACAATTGTTTAAAACCTATTTTACCCTTTGGTGAGTTTTTAGTAAAAGATATGAAAGGAATCTTTTGTCGTTTTTCGTACGAGGTACTTTTTGAATTTTTCTGACAAAAGTACGAAGAATGTTTTTTAACTTATACGGCATGCATGGATTTTTAAAACATTATTTCCAAGAAGCTTCCTTTAAAAGTTTTCAAGTTTATTTTTAATCAACTTCTTTTAGTTTATAATTGTATGACATGTTAAGAAAAGAAAAGTGTTTTTGAAGAAGAAAGGATATTTTCCTCAAGAATGGAGTTCAAGTGTTTTATCAAAATTATTTTCCATCTAAGATAATAAAGGGTTCTATTTTTATCCCTATTATTAAATTGATTTGATTATGTTGTGATGGAATTATTTTTATGAATTCCTTTATCGTATATGAATTGTTTTATGATGTCATGATGTTTAAGATTCCCATTTTTATTACATGGGTTATGCAATGATGTATGGTTTATGATTTTGTGGCACACATAAGAATGGTATCATTATGAGATGGGTGGGACCTATATCTCACCCAAATTCATTGGGTAAAGATTTTATATCTCATGAGATAGACATGGCTGGAACGGTAGGTTATACCGGTTCAGTGAAACATGACTGGAACGAGGGTGACTCGGTTCAGAAAGGGACTTTGTCCACTAAGATAGTCTTGGAAATGAGTCTTGACTAACAAGAAATGATTCTCTATGATTATGTGTGTGTGCCAAAAAGTTTCATGTTTTAAGTTATGATTATTGGGATTACATTTCACTGCCATGATTTATCCCATGTTATGAAATTATGATCTCTTTTGCAGGTTAAGATTTCCAAAAGTTATGTGCTTGTGTATACGATGTGATTGATATTTTTTTACCCTTACTGAGCATTTGAGATCACCCTCTTATGTTTTCTTTTCCCCAGGATATAAAGAAAGGTTTTAGGTATAAAAAAAAGGAAGATCATTATGGGAGATGTTGAAGATCTTTCACCAGGATTAGAAGATTATATTCCGAGTTTCCAAAGACACTAAACTATTACGATCCTTGTGTATGTATTTTTGTTATGTACTAAGTATTCCGAAAATGTAATGTAAGTCAGGCTTCGGGTCTCTACATTTGGTATCAGAGGAAAGGTTTAGTCAACCTTTGGAAACTAGGATGCGAAAACGTTAGTGAGATCCCTAGAGATATTTCTAAGGTATGTCTAGGGATGTCCCTAAGGTTAAGTATACGTATAGGTTATAGTACTAGAATTACGCTAACGATCATAGAATTAAACCTAAGATGTTAGATATTGAAGGTACTCCCCCTTTATTATGTTGTTTTCCCTAGCATGATTTTTGCCTCTCACACTATTCTTTTTGGGTTTTAGACGATGGCTGGAACCCGAAGGAACCGTGTTGATCAATACAATGGACAATGCAATGATTGTCCTCCTGAACAAACAAATGTTATGGGAGATGGAGTGAAAAATCTTATTGCTATACTTACTCAAGCTATGAATCATTCTGGACTTCTAAATGAGCAGAGAAGGGAACAATATTCTATTGAGTCCTTCAAGAGGCAACATCCACCTTCTTTTAGTGGGTCTTCTGATCTACTTGTTGCTGAACAATGGATCAGTACCACTAAAAAGATATTTTCAGTTCTTCAATGTTCTGAACATGATAAAGTCATCTTAGTAGTGTATCGTTTGGAAGGTGAATCTGATCAATGGTGGAATCTTATCAAGAATACGAGGCCAAGAGATGAAATTGAGTCCATAGAATGGGACGAGTTCAATAACTTATTTTTCAATAAGTACTTCCCTTGTATTCTTCGAACAAATATGGAGGAGTTTCTTGAACTAAATCAAAAGGATGATGAATCTGTTGGTACCTATGAAGCAAATTTTACAAGACTTGCAACGTACGCTTCTGGTATTATTATCCAACCTGATAGTAAGATCAATCGATTATTTAGTGGCTTAAAACCAAGTCTTCGAAGGGCGTTAGCCATAAGGGACTTCAATAGCTACGAGGAAATCGTTCGATGTGCTCTCAAAGTCTAGATGGAGATTGGAGTAACCCATCAGTCATATGGGTTTGATAAGAAGAGGAAAATGGAATTCAATGGAAAATCTAAAGAGCACACTGAAAAGAAGATGAGCTTTCCCTTATGCTCAAAGTGTGGAAAGAAACATGGAGGGAGTTGTCTTAAAGGGACAAGTAAATGTTTCAAATGTGGAAAAGAAGGTCATCGGGCATTTGATTGCCGCGATAATGGGAAGAAGATGTCTAATGATGCAAACAAAGGAAGGGATACACAGAATGAACCTACTACACTTCAATGTTTCAAGTTCAAGGAGATGGGGCATTATGCCAATCAATGCCCTAATCCAAGGGTTGATGATGATGGTCGACGTCAAAAAACTCTTAAGGATAAAGACAAAGGAAAGTCACATGCAATTTCTATCAGCGATGTGGAGTACGATAATGATGTGGTGAAAGGTACACTTACCATCCACTCTAAAGTAGCAAATGTTTTATTCGATTTTGGATCCACCCACTCTTTTATTTCTGAAGAATTTTCTAAGGGTATCACCGTATTACCTCAACAATTAGATGTTGAGTTAGCTGTGACAACACCTAATGGCACATCAATCGCATCAAAAGTTTATAATTCTTCTCCAATCGAAGTTTGTGGGAAAGTGCTTCCTGCAAATCTTGTGATCCTTCCTTTAGTGGAATTCGATGTGATTCTTGGCATGGATTGGCTTTCTTTATATGGAGCTCATATCAATTTCCAAAGAAGGGAAGTCACATTTCATATTCCAGATCAATCTATGATCGTCTATCAATGCAAGGATGAACATAACCTTCCAGTGGAAATTTATTCCATTTTATGGGTATTGATTCCACTAAATGAAGGTTATTTATCTCAAATGGTTGGTGAGAAACTCATGATTAAGAATATGCCCATCGTACGGAAGTTTGATGATGTATTTCCGGAGGAATTACCAGGTCTTCCACCAAATCTTGAAGTTGAGTTTTCAATAGAACTCGTACTGGGTGCTTTGCCTATTTCAAAGACACCTTATAGAATGGCCCCAATTGAGTTGCAGGAATTGAAGAAGAAACTCCAAGAGAATCTTGATAAGGGATTCATACGCCCTGGTGCGTCACCTTGGGGAGCACCTGTTCTATTTGTTAAGAAGAAAGATGGATCAATGAGACTCTGCATTGATTATCGAGAACTTAACAAGATCACTATCAAGAACAAATATCCTCTCCCACGCATTGATGACTTATTTGACCAACTACGCGGAGCTCAATACTTTTCCAAGATTGATCTTCATTCAGGGTATCATCAATTAAGGGTCAAAAGGGAGGATATACCAAAGATGGCTTTCTGTACAAGGTATGGACACTATGAATTTATAGTGATGCCATTTGGTCTTACTAATGCCCCTTCTATCTTCATGGATATAATGAATAGAGTCTTTAGAGACTATCTTGATCAATTTGTGGTAGTCTTTATAGACAATATTCTTGTCTATTCAAAGAGCAAGGAAGAGCATGAAGATCACTTGAGAATTATATTGAAGACCCTGAGAAAGGAGAAGCTTTATGCCAAATTTACCAAGTGTGAATTTTGGCTTCAAAAAGTTGAATTTTTGGGTCACATAATCTCAAAAGAGGGGATATCTGTGGATCCAGCAAAAACAGAGGTTATCGAAAGATGGTCTAGACCAACAACAGTAACTGAGATCCGAAGTTTTCTTGGTTTGGCTGGATATTATCGATGTTTTGTAAAAGATTTTTCACAATTATCTAATCCACCCACCAAGATGACTCGGAAAGGAGTTAAGTTTGTTTGGACAGAGGAATGTGAAGAGAATTTCAAGGAGTTGAAAAGAAGGTTATCCAGTGCACCTGTGCTCACACTGCCTTGTAGTGGAGAAAGGTTTGTGATCTACAGTGATGCATCCAAGAAGGGATTGGGGTGTGTTCTTATGCAAAATGATATGGTGATAGCTTATGCCTCACGACAGTTGAAAATCCATGAGCAAAATTACCCAACACATGATTTGGAGTTAGCTGCGGTAATCTTTGCATTAAAGATTTGGAGGCATTACCTTTATGGTGAAAGGTGTGATATTTATACTGATCATAAAAGTTTAAAGTATATTTTCACACAAAAGGAGCTGAATATGTGTCAAAGAAGATGGTTGGAGCTGATTAAGGATTATGACTGCTCAATCCATTACCACCCTGGGAATGCAAACAAGGTGGCAGATGCATTAAGTCGACAAGACCATGCTAGTTTATCCATGACGAGGATCACAAAAGATCCAATATTTATGGATTTACAAAGGATGGATCTTGGAATTATAATGGAAGGAAAAAAAATCTTATCTTTCTCAAATGAATGTTCAACCATCTATACATGTGAAGATTAAAGAGGCACAGAAAGAAGATGTCGAGTTACAAAAGAAGGTGAGAAATGATCCTGAATTCAACCTTGATTGTGATGGGATAATAAAGTTCAGGAATCAGGTTTGTGTTCCTCCCATCCGCGAATTAAAGAAGGAGCTGCTGGATGAGGCTCATAGTTCTTCATTCTCTATTCATCCTGGAAGCACGAAGATGTATAGGGACCTGAAAGAGTACTTCTGGTGGGATGGCATGAAAAGAGATGTTGCTGAATATGTCTCTCGATGCTTGGTTTGTCAACAAGTTAAAGCTGAGAGACAGAAGTCTAAGGGGATGTTACAACCATTACCCATACCCGAATGGAAATGGGAAAACATCACTATGGACTTTTTCACAGGACTTCCTAAAACATCCAAAGGCAATAAATGTTATCTGGGTCATAGTTGATCGTCTTACAAAGTCTGCACACTTCATTGCTATTAGAGAGGATTTCTCTATAGATCAGCTTGCCAGGATATATGTAAAGGAAGTGGTAAGATTGCATGGAGTACCACTTTCTATTATATCTAATCGGGATCCGAGATTTACCTCAAAGTTCTGGAGAAGTCTTCAGCATACTCTGGATACAGAGTTGAGTTTCAGCACTGCTTATCATCCTCAGACAGACAGTCAGTCTGAGAGAACAATTCAAACCCTAGAAGATATGTTGAGAGCTTGCTCTATGGATTTCAAAGGAGGTTGGGATCAACACCTACCTTTTGTGTAATTTTCTTATAATAATAGCTTTCACTCCAGTATTCAGATGGCTCCTTATGAAGCTCTCTATGGAAAGAAATGCAGGACTCCAACTTGTTGGGATGAAGTTGGGGAAAGAAAGCTATTAGGACCTGATCTCGTTGATGAAATGGCAGAAAAGGTCAGATCTATTCAACAACACATAAGAGCAGCTCAGAGTCGACAGAAAAGTTATGCCGACAACCGAAGAAAAGACCTAGAGTTTGAAGTGGGTGATAAAGTGTTCTTACGAATATCTCCCTGGAAGAGGGTTATGAGATTTGGAAAGAAGGGGAAGTTGAGCACTAGATATATCGGTCCTTTCGAAATACTGGATTGTGTTGGAAAGGTAGCTTACCGATTGGCACTTCCACCGAATCTCTCTCAAGTTCACGATGTGTTCCATGTATCTCTCCTGAAAAATTACATACCTGATCCTTCACATGTACTCAGCTCAGAAGTTGTACCATTGGAGCAAGATCTTTCTTATGAAGAACAACCGATAGAGATTCTGGATCGTAGCGAAAAAGTCCAACGAAACAAGACCACTCGATTGGTGAAAGTTTTATGGAGGAACCACCAATTAGAAGAAGCTACATGGGAGCTTGAGGATATGATGAGGGAGAGGTATCCTCATCTATTTGTTACAAAGTGACGAATTTTGAGGGCGAAATTCATTTTAAGGGGGGTAGAATGTAACACCCGAGACTTTTATGTTATATAAATCATCAAAGGAATCTTTTTCTACACAACAATTGCTTGGCTTGCTTTACACGAAATCACGACTTCCTCGATAGCTTGCGTCGTAAGCAATACCGAGTTTCACTAAACAACGATATGCTATTAAAATATTATTAAAACTAGCCGTTATGAATAGTTTTAACCACTTTTTGAAATTTTATAAATTTTATTTTTCAAAATGGACTTAATTTTTGGATTCGGAATATCGAAATTAGCCTAGGGTGAAATTTTTGTATTTTTCTGAAAACTTTCAATTTTTTATGAATAGTGAAACCACTAAGTGGTAGGTTAAAAACTGAATTTTGAATAAAACTAAATTTTACCACTTCTGTGAATGGAATTTTGAAAATCTGACAGACACGGTTGATATCAGTAAGTAAAATGTGGTTCAATGAGAAAAAAATAATTTTTTGGTGAATAGTAATTTTTTACTTTTTTTACTGCGGTTAATAGTAAATAGGGTAACTAAGGGTAAATATGATATTACTATTACCCTAACACATGTCCTAATTCTATTGGATAAGTGTAATTCGACCTAAAACAACCTTATGAATATAATATGACCATTTAGGTCCACTTGGATTAGATTATGACATTTAATATTATTTTATTTAATGAATAGTTAAAATAGTTAAAATCAAAGTTTAATAACTAAAACATTTTTAATAGGGGTTTATAAATAAGATAAATTCGATTATAAATATTCATTAGAAAGATAAAAAGATTTCCTACATAATAATAATTTATTTATAATTTTTAGACTTTATATAAATTAATTTATTTATGACACAACGATGATGCAGTAATTACCCTTTTAAAGAAATGTTAACATAATTGATGTTATAAATGCCCTAATAAATGTAATTTGAGACTTTTTATGAATTAAAATAATTTTCTAGGTTACTATGATATATTAGTGTTGATTTAATCAACTTTGTTCGAACATATAATTCTTTTATGACTTTCACAAAAATCATATATCAAATAGTGTCAAAATTGACACAAAATAGTTTTTAAATAAAATATTATATTATTAATTGTTATTTAATTCCTAAAAATCTAAGGTTAGGCCAAATGACTTAGATAAGGATATATATATTAATAATAAACAACTTGGGGGTTCTTTTGGCTTGATATAGTAAGTTTATTAACCATATAGTGTAAGAATACAAAAAGACACGGTAAAAGTTAAATTATTTAACTTAGAGTTAAATCTAATTGATAAGGTTACAATAATAACCTAAACTTGTCTAAATCATATTGTATGAGAGGATTTCGACCCATAACCACCTTAGCCTCGAAATAAATTAATTTTGAGCTATTTAAAACCGAACCTGACTTTATAATAAAATAATATTTTTAGTTATTCCAAAGGTACCCCTCTCCTACCTTATAAAAGGGAACCTCCTCCCTCTCTTCCTCACACAACTTTGAGCCTTCAAGCTCGGCCAACCCCTGGAATTTTCTCCTATCCACTTCCCTAGAGACATCCTAGAGGTCCTGTTCTTCTTAAAAGACCAATTTTAGTTCCCTAAAAGGAGGTCTTAAAGAAGCACTTCAAAAAAGAGGTAATATCCATTACCGATCTTTTTCAATTTCTTTCTTCTTCAAATTCTTCTTCTTTAGTTGTTTCATGATAAAGTAATAACATCATTATTTATTATATACTGATATGTTATTATAAATATGAAACAACTCTAATTAACCTTCTATCCATCCAACGGAAAAAGGAAATCACCGCGCGTGCGTACGTACGGAATACCGTCTCCATGCCGTGGTGTAATCTATTTTCCTCCACCACCTTAATTGGATGGGTATAATGGTGTAATGAGTAAATATATATGATAATTATAAAGTGATATTGATACTGAAATAGTATACATACACTTCAACACAATTCCACGACCATGGGAACGATATCATCGCTCGTGCGTACGTACGAACTACCGTCTCCACGACGCGATGAGATTCATTCTCCACATTAACCATTCATGAATGATTATAAAGTGTATATAATAAGTACTAATGAAATATATGAAATAATAATGATACTGGATTTATGTATATTTATATGTATGTCATCTACTTAATTCCATTCAATTCAATAAGGAAACGAAAACATCGTTCATGCGTACGTACGGACTACCGTCTCCATGAACGGTGTATTTCATTCCATTTATCGATATATTATATATATATATATTCTGAATATATATTATATATAAATCATGTTTTAAATTCTGGATATAAGTAATCATGATCCAAGTAATCATATTAATAATTACAAGTTAAAAACACGAACGACCAATGAGACGATTTTACCCAAAACGCTACTTTAACATGAATTTACAAAAGAACGAGTAATATAAAGTCATAAGTGAACCATATATGATATAATAACAATGAATATGATTCTGTAATAAGTCAATAACATTATTTAAATCATTATACAGGAGGTTCGGACACTTACAAAGCAAGTCGGACCTAAGGTAAGGGAAATATCCCAATCTCATTTTTATCCGAGATTGCTTATACGTTGGTATTTACTGGGGTGTATTTTATCATCCACATCCATGTTCCCTTAATATGTGATATTATTTCCATCCACCTACAATTTTTTAAAACCTATTTTACCCTTTGGTGAGTTTTTAGTAAACGATATGAAAGGAATCTTTTGTTGTTTTTCGTACGAGGTACTTTTTGAATTTTTCCGACAAAAGTACGAAGAATGTTTTTTTAACTTATACGGCATGAATGGATTTTTAAAAAATTATTTCCAAGAAGCTTCCTTTACAAGTTTTCAATTTTATTTTTAATAAACTTCTTTTAGTTTATAATTGTATGACATGTTAAGAAAAGAAAAGTGTTTTTGAATAAGAAAGGATATTTTCCTCAAGAATGGAGTTCAAGTGTTTTATCAAAATTATTTTCCATCTAAGATAATAAAGGGTTATGTTTTTATCCCTATTATTACATTGATTTGATTATGTTGTAATGGAATTATTTTTATGAATTACTTTATAGTATATTAATTGTTTTATGGTGTCATGATGTTTAAGATTCCCATTTTTATTACATGGGTTATGCAATGATGTATGGTTTATGATTTTGTGGCACACATAAGAATGGTATCATTATGATATGGTTGGGACCTATATCTCCCTCCAATGCATTGGGTAAAGATTTTATATCTCATGAGATAGACATGGCTGGAATGGTAGGTTATACCGGTTCAGTGAAACAGGACTGGAACGAGGGTGACTCAGTTCAGAAAGGGACTTTGTCCACTAAGATAGTCTTGGCAATGAGTCTTGACTAACAAGAAATGATTCTATATGATTATGTGTGTATGCCACAAAGTTTCATGTTTTAAGTTATGATTATTGTGATTACATTTCACTGCCATGATTTATCCCATGTTATGAAATTATGATCTCTTTTGCAGGTTAAGATTTCCAAAAGTTATGTGCTTGTGTATACGATGTGATTGATATTTTTTTTACCCTTACTGAGCATTTGAGCTCAACCTCTTATGTTTTCTTTTCCCCAGGATATAAAGAAAGTTTTTAGCTATAAAAAAAAGGAAGATCATTATGGGAGATGTTGAAGATCTTTCACCAGGATTAGAAGATTATATTCCGAGTTTCCAAAGACACTAAACTATTACGATCCTTGTGTGTGTGTTTTTGTTATGTACTAAGTATTCCACAAATTTAATGTAAGTCAGGCTTCAGGTCTCTACATTGATGAGGTCTTAGTATTCAGCCTCATTATTCATATAGTCTTTGGATAGTGAGAAATATAAGGGAAAATCTTCTTTGACTGGAGAGAAAAATAAAATCCCTAAGCCACCCCAATTGAGATTTGGGTTTTCTATCCCTTTTCAATAGGACTTTTAGAGGCACTATCAAAACACATCTCCCGTGTCTAGGGAGTTTCATAGGCATAGAAGACCCACTCATCTAGGACCTTAGTGTCTACCATTTTATTCTTTAGGGTGGGATGTTTCATGAGGAAATAATCTAGGGATTTCCTTTTCTCTGATTTCTATGATACAAACTAAATTTCATATTTTTTATAATGACCTCTCATTAGGCTAGATGCCTAGTTGCCATGGGGTATCCAAGTATGTACATCAGTGGGTCTATACTATAGACTAGATGGACTTTGTGGTGCTAAAAGTAATGCCACAACTTTTCCACTATGAAGATAATTACAATCATCTCTTCTTGACATCAGAGTATCGGGAATCAATACCTAGAATTGTTTGGATGAGGTAGTAGAGACTATTCTCACTCTCTGCATAATTTTTTTGTGAGGAGGGAACCCAGTGAGTGTTCCATAGTAGAAACATATAATATGAGTGTCGTCCCTTCCACCAGAGGCATCAGAACCAGTGGGTGCAGTATATACTGCTTAAGAATTTTGAAGGCTCCTTGGAAGTCATCATCACATTGATAAGAAATCCCATTCTTCATTATCCTAGTGAAGGGTAGAGCTTTTTCAACTAAGTTGGATATGAAATGTCGAATGTAGGTGAGGTACCCTTGGATCCCATTTAGTTCTTTGAGATTTATGGGTGTAAAATTGTTAAAATTGAAATAGTTTTTTCTAGTTCAACCTTGATGTCATGGTGGCATACCACAAAGCCAAGGAACTTCCATGATGTGGCCCCAAAATCTCATTTTAGAGGATTCATCTTCAAACTGTGTTTTCATAACTTTTTGGAGATCATTTGAAGAACCATGAAGTGATCACATCACTATTGGGATTTGAGTACAAGGTCTTTGACATAAAATTCATCAATTCTTCCCAAGAATAGTTTAAATATATTATTCATGGCAAATTGATAAGTGGTATTGACATTCTTTAAGACAAAGGGCATGACCTGATAGAAAAATATCCCTTGGTTTTGTTAAAGGGAGTGGACCCCTCATTTTCAGGGGCCATATTTATTTTATTGTACCCTGAATACCCATTCATAAAGGAAAGAGCATAGAATTCATTAGTTTTATCAATGAAGAGTTATGTGATAATAAATAGGGCATCATCCATTAGTAAATTATGATTGAGGTATTTGAAATCGATGGAAACCCTAATATTTCCATTCTTCTTCTTGATAAGGGAGATGTTGGAGAGATTACATGGGTTTTTCATTTCTTGGAAAAAAGTTTTTATTTGATATTTTTTTAACGTCCACCTCTACATTAGTGGAATGATAGGGATGCATCCTTCTAGATGCATGTATGAAGCCTCAAAGCTCATTGGGTAAGCTGAGATGGTTTTTAGCCACATCTGGATTCAATTCGGTCATTTATGTATAGTCCCAAGTGAATTCATATCAGTGTTTCTTTAGAAATGAAATATACACCTATTTCTCTTTGAGGAGAATATAGGTACTAATCAGTGTATACCACATGTCTTCTTATATTCATGGATTAAACTTCTTTAACTCATCAATGGTGGTGGATATTCCTTCCTCAAATATGGGAAGGGAATTTCTGAGTTCATCCTTTTCTTATTCCACCACTGAGTCTGTGGAGTCATTCTCATATAGAGGTGGAAATCTGGGGGCATCTCTATCACTATCGATATGATAGAGCACATAAAAAGATACATTATCATCCCCAGTTTCCTATGTCATTATAAATAGATTCTAGAGTTGATTGTCTTTTATATTGTCAATGGGGATAGGAGGGTCTTGTTCCACTAGGACTAGGTCCATAACCTCAACTAGATTTATGGGGAGTACATAGTCATTGTCAAGCATACTCCATGGATTTTTAAGGGTGGTCCCCAAGCCATTAGGGGATGAAAACTGTATATCATTATCCACTATTGGTTGTTTTCCTCCCCTTTTTTAGAAACCTTATTCAACATATGTGGCCTCACAAATCATGAAAGGGGAACTATCACCATGTATTATTATAACCTTCCCATCGATGGGGTATTTCAGAAATTGATGGAATGTTGAAGGTACCACCATATGGATATGGAGTTAGGGACTTACTAGAAGTACATTGTATGTGGTATCTTACTAGATAACCATAAACTCGGTGTCATTTGTGAGATCACTAAATTGATTTTTGATGTTGATCTTCATGAGAGGCCTTTTCTCACACTTATCATACACTTAAATGGTCATCATTGTGGGAGATAAATATCCTTCCCTATATCCCAAAAATTAGAGTTTTCTAACTCGGATCAGTTTGATCCCATAACCATTTTCAATCAAATCACATTAGATATAGACATCATTGAGTCCACCAAGAACATATTGGGGCCTGATGTGACCTTCAATGAGCTCTTCCTGGTCCTGTTATGTGAATGAGATGGTGACATGGAATTTTGTTGGAATGGTCTCCACTAGATAGACCTCATCTACATTAACTTATATTTTGAATTCTTGTGGGATTTTGAGGGATTTAATGAGTTCCTCTCTGAGTTATTTTGAAATATGGAGCATATCTAGGATTAAGAGCTTAGTTAGGACAATCGCCAACTATTTAAAAAATGCAATACTTTTGTACCAGAGGTCAGTGCTTCCCAAGGTGGGGTTGATCTTGGAAATGTGTCTCAGAAACTGAGGCATTTGAGGTAGAAAATCCTGGTGGTTATTCAGAGGTCATGGGTGCATCTACTTCCAGTGGCATGGGTTGTGTTGTCCATCCCCATTTCCTAGGATGATCATATAATCATAACCCCTCTATGTAGTCATGAAAGACAACTGAAAATAGATAACAGTTTTGAGACACCTCCATGTATTTGATGTGATTGTTGTAGTGATTTCTAATGGGTCTCAGCTTTGTATATGTCCTCTTTGGGGATGTGACCAAAATATTGGGTCTTATCATGCCTATTTTGTCCCATGTATCTTTGGTTCCTGTGCATGTGGCCTCTTATTCCCTGATTAGGTGAAAGGAACTCATACTTTCAGGAGTATTCATCATTGGAGAAGGGTTCTTCCAAGTATATCATGTTGAAAGAACCAAATATGATCTCTTCTTCTAATGAGGTTTCTATTTTGTGGGGTAGTGACCATGCTTCGGATTTTGTAGGGAAGAAATATAAAAGAGTTAGATCTTGCATTGGAGTAGAATATAACTCCTCCTCTTATATTTTCTCCTAATTCTTATGGTCACATCCACCTTTGGCAGGCATATCTAATGTTACCTCCCTATGTGGATGAGCTATCGTGGGCCTACGCAGCTGTTCTCTTAGGGTGGCATGAGCTTGGTCAACTATTTTTCAAGTCATCCAGTTGTTGAACTTTCATCCACGCCTGGCCGGAACATCCTTCCAATCACCCTCTTATTCTAACTAAGAAATGGTTATGTTGGGCACCTGATCTAAGAATTTATATAACACAACCTATCTAGAATTGACCATACCTTAAAGAACATCTTTGAAGATAGAGCAATCCTAGATATTATGACTGAGTCTTCTATAGAAAGGGAATTAGTCAAGACGGTCGGTGAGGTTCACCTCATTGGGCTTCCTAGGATGAGGTATCTTGAGTAGGTTATTGTCCATGGATGAAAATAAGTAAACATGTACTTATTCATTTTGGAAGGAGTATACATTATTCATCCATTCCTCAAATCTTTGGTGACCCTGATTTCTATTTGCTTTTGGATGATGTTGATTTTGTGGTTTTTTTCACTCCACAGGAGGTATTGGGTGGTTAGGGACCTTCATAGGTTCTTGTATGAGCACTACTTCTATCTTGATAGTGATAGATGTAGCTTTTTCTATGTCTAGATTTTTCTTCTATTCTAAGTGAATGAGTCAAGATTTGTATCGAGTTCATTGAATGGAATATTTCAATCGTTGTTTCACTTTTGTGAACTCACAGAACCCACCCAAATAAATCATTGTGATTATAGGAATCTATAGCTCATCCTAGAGATTTTCAATACAGAGTTCCAACAATTTTTTCTATGAGATAGGGATTATAAGTGAATAGTTTAAATCCTTTCACGTGTCTATGAAGTTATAAACCCCCTGATTTCATGTTGCTTGATGTTTTTTAGGTCAAAAACTGTTGTTTCCTTCAATGTGGAGATAAAATGATAATGGAATTTATTATGAAGGTCTTCCCATCCTGCAATAGATCCTACTGAAAGACTAATTTTCAAAACAAAGGTTGGCCCTATCAATTTCCAAAAAACCACCTCATATTTGTTTCCTTCAATTGATCATGAGGGAACATCATCAGACCACATCAGGATATGAAGTGTGTGAGATGATGTTTGGGGTCACATGCACTATCAAACATAAAAAATATAGGATTTATGATATTGGGTGGAGGTAAAGTGTAATAAACCCACTCAGGATATGGCTTCTTCTCAAGCTACATAGGTGTGTGTCACCCTTACATGGTTTTCATTCAAGTATCCAAGGACTCGATGACGTTAAGAAAATATAGGGATACTGATGTTTAAGACACCTCCCGTCTACAGGCAGTGGGTGGGGTCAATGAGGTGGCCCCACCTTCATCTCCTATTGATTTTTGATTTAACCTAAGACTGAATGATCTCCATTTTGATGCTCATATTCTAATTTTTCAGGTGGATCATCTATGGGAGGAATAATATTCATCTCCTCATAACTAAAATACATAGATGGAATATTTCCCATGAGTAGCTTCTCATTGAGTTTTCTGAGATTTTTTATCTCATTCTCATATTGAGACAATTGTTCCTCCATGGAAGGAACTTTGTTTATTTGGGGTGGTGATTGAGATATAGCCACACCTTTACCATTTTATTTGGTAGTGTTCTTCTGTAGAGGTGGAAACTCGATATTCATAGGTGATAGGTTTTAGAACCTCCTCTGGTTCTGGGTGCGTGTATCCTTGGTTGGTGAATCTAAATCACCCTCCTCTCGAGGTAGGTTTTCAGTGTTTTGGCCCTCGGTATTTTCATCTTGATCCAAAATTTCTATCATATTGATAGTGATAAAATTTACAGAAGTGTGTTAGTAAATGATGGTTGTTCAATTACTTTTAATGCAACAGGATGATTCTGCACTGCCTTCATCTTGGTTGTTTCTCGAACCCCTGGCCATATTGAGTTGTTTTGGATTACAACCCCAATAGGGTATGATTTCCTTCACTGTACACACCTCCAATCTTGACATGTTAGTAATGACCTTGCGGGAGTTTCTAGCCATGATTATAGAATGATCCCTAAATTTCATAGGTTTTTCTTGGGGTGGGAGGAAAAAATGGGATGTCGACCATCAATATTTACATCCCAACTTATAGAAGAACGATTCTCTCTATGGTGATGATGGTGATAGAAAATACCCTAGCCCTACAGGTCAAGGGTTATATCGGGGCTACAATTGGCATTGATTGATCCTATTGTTGAGGATCTAATGATTCTAGTCAGGGATTTGATGACTCATGAGATAGACATTGAGATATAAATTCCCCTATACTAGTATGATGGGGTTGATCTAGAATCACTATTGATTTCCCCAGAACCCTCTTAGGGAATAATGAACCCGGTGATGGTAATTGAGATATAAATTCCCACAGCCTAGTGGGATGAGTATTTTTTTCAACTGCTAATGATACTCCTTGAATCCTCTCTATAATTGATGATATGAGGGGTAGAGGCAGTGGTAGATATTCCCCCAACCAGGAAGGCTAGCTTCACTCCAAGACAGATGTTATATCAGCTGCTACTATGGCTAATTTAAAATGATGTACCTATACTCTTGTAGGATCTTGGTTCAATAGTATCCCATGCTGGGAGTAATTTTCTACAAGAAATTGTTTATATGATTATGAATTCATCTTCCATGTCTTAAATTCATTCTCATTGATTAGATAGGGATAGTTCAAAGATTTGATGGCTATACACTCCCTCTATTTGTGATGTATGGGCATTGTTGAAGCGGGGGAATTCTACTGTAGGGACCAACTAAACCAAGTGTTACCCAATATCTTGATTTTTCTGGAGGATATGACTTTATAGGATGCCATATATTAAGGGTTATATTGTTTTGGGGACATAGTGAAGTGAAATGGTCCATATTTCACCCATCCATAGATAAGAAAATATGGATATGCTCTAGAAATTATTCGTTGGAGAGTTTTCATGGTACAGATACACAAACTGCATAGTATATTATCATTCTCCTTCATTATTGGGTCTTGGGCCATGGAAAATGCACCTATATCTAGATGAAAATAGAGTGTATTGATGAGATGAAGTTGATACTCATATCTTGGATAAGGGAGATGGCTATCCTTCTGTATTTGATGAGTAGCCCTCGTATTTTGGAATATATAAGGCATGCACTTCTTTTGTAGCTCATATGGGACCTCATAGTTAGAATTGGAAAGGGTCCAGAACATGATTGGGAGGTTGTATCTGGATAGCTCTCTCCATATGTAAATTTTGGTTTCCTTTTCATCATACTTATATACCTCCGTCGGGTCAGACCATAGAAAATGCTTTTTGGGGTCTCCTGCTGACAAGAGCGAAGTTCAATTGGAAGTTTATGGGGAATAATATATGGATGACCTACTATTTTAAGAACCTCTATATACGAAGGCATCTGAGTTTTGGAAACATCTCTATACTAAGTGTTTGGTCAAGGGTAGGATGTCCTTGTTCATGGGAGATATCACCATAGGAAGGTTGACCACGGTGGATATTAGGATTATAGTCCCTACGATCCATCTCCACATTACCATGAGGAGTAATATCATGGTAAAAATCTTCTTCTACTTTAATTGAAGAGTTAATGGACCCATGAGGTATTTCTAATGTGTCTTGAATAACCCCAAGGACATTGGCATTGAGAATATTAGATATATGAGCCTCATTCTACATTATGGTAGGAATATGTTGACCTACCTTTTGGAATTGTATAGGGATATGAGCATCTTATATAACAAATGTTGGATCTTTTTTATAACCATATAATTATGAAAGAGTATGATAACACTACTGATAAGGTGTTTTAATATTCCAATGAGATTCCTCATTATTGATATGATTATGAGCCTGTCCTGAGGCATGTTCCATTCTCACTTGGTGAGCCTCGATCAGAACGGGATTATGAGCCTGATCTTGAGCCTTTGGAATATGTCGATGGTCTTTTTTGGAAGGGATATGAGATTTTTTTAGGCATGTTCCACTCTCACTTGGTAAGACCTGTTTGGAATAAGAATATGATCCTGACCTAAATATCCATTCCCTACAAGAATATACTGATGGACCTTCGGAATGTGAGAATGGATATGAGCATCCTCTTGTATTTCCTCATAAGGATGTTGATCCAGTTGTTCATCAGTGAAAATAAAAATATGATCCTAGATTTGGTGGTCTATTGGAATATTCCAGGAAGATTCACTGATAGAAATATGAGTCTATCCTAAGTCATGTTCCATTCTCACTTGGTGATCCCTAGCCATAATGTGGATATGATCTCGATCTTGGGCCTTTGGAGTATGTCATTGGTCTTATTTAATTGGAATATGAGCCTTTCCTGAGGCAAGTTCCCCTATCAATTGGCGATCCCTAACTAGAACATGGATATGATCCTGATTATAGGCCTTTTTAGTATGCCTCTAGACTTTTTTGACATGCATGTAACCCTATCCTAAGAAATGTTCTACTCTCACCTGGTGAGCTCTGGATGGAATGGGAATATGAGTCTAGTTTGACGCCTCATCCTTTACTGTAATATACTCATAATACTCCTAGATGGGAGCAAGAATTTTTGTTTTCTTTGTAGCAACCACTTGTTTATAATGATCAAAGTGTTGAGATTCCCTGGCTGTAGGGATAGGAATATGCATCTATCCCTATATTTGTACCAATGCTAGAATATGTCAGTGGAGTTCTTCATCCATTTCTAAGTTGTAATGGAATTTTATAAAAGTGTGTGCAGGGATATAAGCTTTCACATTTTCCATCTCTACTATATACTGGAAGATATATTCAATTGAAGCAGTGATATAATCCCACTACTATCCTCTTTGTTCCACTAGAATATGTCAATGGAATTTATGCATGGGGTTAGAGATATGCACCTCCCCTGTGCAAACTATATGAATATACCTAAAGACTTATTCCAAGTGAGCAAAGACATGGTCCATCTCATTGGTTACTTCCAGAATATGCTAGTGAACATCATTGGTAGGAGGGAGGATATGAGTCCACTCATGGTTATCCAGATCCTTCCTCACCCAATGTGTCTTTCTTGTTTCCCATGTATGGGTATCATAGGTGGTAGAGTGTCAAGTGGTTCCCTCAAAAAGCGATTGATGGGTATAAGTGAGATGGTGTTGGTGATGGTAGTTGATATGATCCCTCCTTGGTATCCCCTGAATAGGAAGGGAGTTGTATTTGACTCCCTGTCCCACCTTCATCAGATACTGAATGTGGTATTGTCATGCTTTAGGAATAAGCACCTGAAGTGGTTGTATATGGAAATGAGGGCCACTAGCATAAGTACATGTTTCCTTGGATGATGTGAAGTCACCATTTTTAGTACTTGGAGACCCTCACAGGCAGCATCAAGTGTCGGTATTTTACCATTTTGATGGTATTCCTGGATCATTGTGTTCTCCACTTGATTTTAAAGTTGTTGGGATGGTGAGATCATTTTGTGACCCGTGGGGGTTATAACTATAGATGATTTTCTAGAATGGTTTCTGGATGAAGACATTAACTTAGATAAGTATGTGGTTGATGAGAGTGTTATATACCATTATTAAGACAATAAGAAACAAGGTCATTGATTAGTGTAATATCATAGGCATGATGCCTACTCAATCAAATATACATGGTTAACACAAGTTTTCTATTATTCCTGGTCCATCCATTCTACCCACATAGAATTTTCCAAGAGAGGATGAAATTATTCCAAGGTAACCCCAGTTAGAGCATATCAATTATAATATTTATGTTATTCTTATCATATTTGTTTGATAATCCAATAAATTGGCCTAATAGATGGAAAACCAACCATCCTACTATTTGAGGGTTTTATATCAAGCTCATTATTTTTGTTTGTATATAATATGAAAATAAAAATGGCATGATTCATGGTTAACTGATCATTCTATTATTTTAGAGATTAATGTCAGGTTGTTTTTATAGAAAAGAGATTACCGGGCACCCTTAATGAGGTGAATTTAGTTTTTCCTGATGGTTTATTATGAGGGGTTCAATTTCCTGCACAATAATTGATGTCAGGTCACTGTTGACATTTTTAATGGGAACCCTCAAAAGTTACCACATCCTTAACTGGGTACAAACCTACTTTCCAAATATTGGTGGTCAGTTGGGGTTTTAGACTCAATGATGTATAGGAACTCATATTGGTCGAGAGGATGGGAGGTCAGGCTCATTGCACCATTTTAGGGGGAATTTTTGACTACTCTAGGACTCTCTTAAAGATTTAAAATATGTTCAGGAATATATTCCTAATCACAATAGAGGATTGGTTACCCTAAAATAATGATCATAGGTTAAGCCCTTTTTGTGTAGAATAAGGGGATGTCATTAGTGAATCCATCTATATGTATCTGAGGTTATTCATCCATTTCCCAGAATTAGTAGCTGATTATATTTTGAAGTTGTAAAACCAATAACTTCAAAATTTTCTACTATATAGGGAGGTAGTTATATTATAAGGAGGGTGATGATCCATTATGAGGTGTCCTACACGTCCTATTTATATCATAAATCATAACCCATGTAGATTTTTAAATCCCACACGGTTTAACGTCATACTTAAAGGACATATGTGTGGGAACTTATGTAATGGGTGTTTAATATTGAGTCTCAAGGATCCATCCTACATATTTTTATTATGGTAGAAATCAAAGTTATCATAGTTTTTTCATGTTCTTGGGATTAACCCTAAGGTATATGCCCTTATATGGGGGTAATCATATCATGCCACTCATCATGGCTTACACACTGAGGTTTACTTGGATGGTGGAGATTCATGATGTGAATGATATGACTATTATAACTCCCTAATCCTACATAAGCTAATATCAGTGTCAGAAACAATGGATAACAAGTAATCAGTCTCACTGCACATGGATGCAGGACTTATATACTGGGATAACTCTTGGGATATTTATCATAGAGATAAATACTTAAGAAGGAATCCTATATATGAATATTATTCTAGGAATTAGAGTCAGAATAGTTTAATTGATTTCTCAGTCTACTGATAGATGAGGTAGAATAGTCATCCCATAGGAATGATTGGGTCCCGATTGATGAAATGTTAGATACATGAGGTGACTTACACTGAAGTAGATGCCTATTTAAGATCAAGACTTAGAAAGGTGTCCTGCCTATCCTAGTTATTGCAAGAATCATATTTCTCATACTAAAATTTTTCAGGGCTTACATGGTTCTGTTTCACTTATATGCGGGACATATCATATTACTCTCTAATTGGGGATTACACGTTGAGGTTTCTATTTTCTTGATAGAGGATTATGATGCAAATGATATGATCATTGAAACTCCATAATCCCATATGAGTTATGCTTGGTGTGAGAAATAAGGGATAGAAAATAATTAGTCTCATTGCTTACAGATATAGGACTTATGCACTAGGACAACCCTTTGGATATTTTATAGGGATCTCGAACCATAGAAAAGTGTCTTATTTATCCTAGTTATAGCATGAATCATATTAATCATAGTTTTATTGGTCAATAATTACACACTGACGTTTCCTTGTATGAATTTTTGATGAGGTTATAAAGTCCTAGGATTCCCGTTTAACCCGGCCTAATTGACTACTTGATATGTGTTGATTGTCTACTTAACAGTCCTTGATTGTCTACTTGAAATGTCATAGGATTTCTACCCGAAATCTCCAAATAAAATTACATAATCTTGTTGAATTAACTGAGGTACATCTCATAACCTAGATGGAATGTCTAGAGGTTGTCCCATGATCAAGGTTTACTTTTCTTGAGGACATCACAAGACTCATCTAGCTTGTCCTAGAATCCATCGCATGATCCTAACTGACATGCTTAGAGGGAATCACATGATCCAACTGACTTTCCCTAGTGTAATTGTGAAAGTTGGATGACACTCTTGGAGGGTGTCACATGAGTCAATGAAACATGTCTTGAGGGTGATGCATGACCTAGGCAGACATATTTTGATGTCATCACAAAAGTAGACTGACATGTCAAAACGATGTCATAAGAGCTAGCTGGCATGCCCTAGTGTTGTCGTGAGACTCATTTAATATGTACTACTGCCTCCATATGATCTGGGAGACAAGTCTAGAAAAAATTTTGAGGCATGGGTGGCATTCCTGGGGGGTTCTAGGTGACTTTCCCTAACATGTATAGGGGACTTCGCATGATCCAATTAGTACACCAAAGGAGCATCGTGTGATCTGGGTGACATGTCATGGTGTTTTGACATGACCTAAGTGGTTTATTCAAAGAAAAAAAGATCATTTTATATTTTCTTCACATAATTATCCCATATTTTAGTCTTTGTTCCATCCTTTTATTTTAAATTCCTTAAACATGTTCAATGTTATCTTGTTTTAAGTATTGTGTAATTTAACAGATATGTGGTATGTTCTTCACATGACCCACTAGAAGTCTTCTTCTGGTCTATGAGTGATGAAATGAAGTGCATATGCATGTTTCATGATCTTTATAGTGTTTTTTTTAGATCATGGTTGACGGAAAAATTTCCCAATCTCAAGATCAGTCACTTTGAGAAATCTACTCTGATTCCTAGGTGTGTCGGGGTGAGGTTCAAAGGATTATCCCTATGTGTGTAAGAATGAATTTTTTTTATGTTTGGTTAAGGTATTTATATTCCTCCCCATCCTAGTTATTCTATACTTTGTGTAGTGTGTATCACAAAAATCCAGGATGGAGTTGAGGAGGGATTGGCACCACGCGTCTTTTTGAGGTCCTATTGTAGGTTATTATGAGGGAATCACATGATTTTCAATGACCATGATACCATCCCTTAAATTCCGCATTTATTGGATTATATATAATTAAATGGGTCTTTACGACCTCATGAGGCTCCTTGATTTCCTCTTTTATTTAGGTATTTATTACTTTAAGAATTTTATAATGCTCATTTGGTGAGAGTTAATAGTTGCTTTAATATTACATTTTAAAAATGATATTTTTAAATAAAAAAGAAAATTAAATTATTTTCATAACACTTTATATAAATAAATAAGCAACACATCAAGTAAGTGTTAAAACTCACTCCAATTTTTCTTTTAAATGAAATAAATCACTTAGAAAAAAATTTCCTTGTACAAATTCCCTTTTAATCAAACCAAATTTTTTAAGTCCCACTTTAAAAAAATCACATAATCACATATTTTTAAATACAAATTTCAAATATCAAAATAGGTTTTCAATTTTAAATGGTTTTCCAAATTTTTTTGAAAACCAGCTTTCAAGAAAAACTAAGCATAATGTCCTAAAACCTCATTTCTAAAACTCACACATTGGAGTTTTAAAAACAAACCATTTTCAATTTCCCATCAGAACACTCAAAATACTATTTGGAAAACAAATTTCACATTTAAGGAACATTTCTTTAAAACTAATTTTATAATTCTTTTAAAAAACATTAAAATCACACCTTCACCTTATTTATGTTTAAAATCTTTCATACATACCTTTCATGGAATTTGAAAATTATTCCATAAATAAAGAAAAAAATCACAGAAAAATGCACCACTATGTGAAGTCTTATGACAAAGATAAATAAAAAATTGGTACATAGGTGCCAAACTATCATAAAATAAGTGGGGTATATAGTTGATTAAAAAGTATAAATACCTTATAATGATCCTAAATAAGATCCTAGGATCATGGAAATCTTACTAAGTATTTATTAATAGAGTCATGATGTGGAGACAAGTAACCTAGGTCATCAATGTTGAACATATCTATGTACCCAGTATTCCTGTTGAAATTATAGGAAATAAATCTCCCTAGGTCTCCTTCACTACCATGGGAACAAAAATAATTTCATAACAGAAAATTCACACAAACCATTCTAGTATAACTATCTTGGAGTAGTTCGGAAACAATCCCTAGTCGACACACTATCTATACTAGTATTTTCCCTTGTACATTCCATATACTATTTTCCTAAGAATTTAATGAAAATAAAAATGGAGGTGAGTAAAAATAATCATCACATAAGTTAAGTAGAAATAAATTGAAATAGATCACACCTCACTTCCTACGCCATCATAAGAAATTGACCCAGTCACATAAAGTCATGAGCATCATATAAAGATGCATCCAAATAAAATATCCCCTCACAGGATCTCAAGATAACATGGGAATAATAAGAATCAAATGGGGCTTAAGAGGGTCTCAAAACTTGTCATGAAAACTCATTTGTTGTAAATTTCTAAAAGGGAATTTTTTAAAACCTTCTTGGAATGAAAATATAGCCTGTATTATTTAAAAACTCATCAAAATATACTATTCAGACTAAATTTTATTAAAATATTTTTAAAACCAATACCAAAACTTCAACTTCCTTTAAAACAACCCATGAAATCAACTAAGGTTCAAAAAAGGTTTCAAACTAAACTTACAAGGGTTAACAGATCCTTTTAAAATAAAACAACCCAATTTTATTATTTCAAAATATTTGAATGCCAAAAACACTATATTTGAAAATCAATTTCCACAAAGTGAATATTTAAAAAACTCAAGTCGGTGCTTACCATAACCTTTTAAACCAAATACATCCTTTAAAATTAATTTTGATATTTTCATAACCACTTGACATAGAAACTCATTCCATTCCAAGGTTTAAAAGCATTGTAAATCAATTTTGGCCCCTCATGGGTCATACATATATGCATAACTTGAATGAAAAATCAGTATAAAATCACCAATAATTTATAGGAATGTAATAAAAAGAAACAAAAAATAAAAACCTACCTTGATTCATTAGTGAAAAATCCAAAATACATCCTCTGCGATGGAAAACACTCCAACAATATAAGGAATTCCCTTTAAAATCCCTACATGGAAAAACCCTCATGATTCAGGTCAACCTCAACCAATGGAGGAGTACACCTGAAACTAAGGAGGAAGACCAATAAAATCTAAGGGAAGAAGGGAGGATAATCTCCCTAGGGGCCCCTAGTCAATTTTATCAAGAGGGAGAAAGAAAGGTATGTTAAGAGAGTTAAAATTGAGTGAGATAAAATAAGAAATTACACTTTAAATAAATATGATAAGTTCACATGATTTGGCCTCATAATTTACCAAAATGTGTGCCAATAATTTGTATACCACTTTCTAGAAAAAAACTTTATCACATGGTCACAATAGGGGATTTAGAATAGTCAAAAAAAATTATGCAGCATCCATTCTAAATAGAACTATCAAATTTAATAGGCAATTCACACACTTTTTCAAGGTTTAACAAGATATGTGTAAGACATGTTTACTCACAATTACATATTAATGGCCTCCCATGGTTTCCACAAGTATTCTCATGGTTTATATTAAACCATGTTATATCCATGTTGACTAACAACACTAGAAAACTTTTCACTGAAAGTTCAGCTACATAATGGTAACTGCATGGTTTCCTATAAACCATGCAAGAAAACTATTCAAGTAAGTAAAGTATATTATTTCCATGTTTCTTTAAAATATCTTATAGACTTAAAACTATCCTCAATAATATAAAATAATATAATTTAAAATACATATTAACATGGATGATTTCATAATTCTCCCCACCATACCACTTTTCACCCCCAAAAAGTCTCAGTTCCAAGTAGAGGACAACCAAAGACGGATTCTAAAACAAACCCTGAAGTGAAAATGGGGACTCCTTGAAAAACTAGATGAATCTATAAACAACATCAAGCATCCTAAAATATAATCAGTAAAAAATCAATCAAATAGAAAATATAACAAGTCAAAGACCTATTATAGGTCTCCCCACCATTTAGAATATATCTAAAATGATGAAACAATGAACAAAATACAATCCAAAAAATAAGAGAGAATCACTGAAAATATATATGATAGAATATCCAAGGAAAATAGAAAACTCCACTAAATAAATCCAACAACAAAATACTTCCTCAAAACCTCAATGATAAAACACTAACCAAGAATATCCTAAATTAACACAAAACCAAATTACCAATACCAAGGAATCTCAAAACCAATGAGCACAACAACTAGAACAAACAAAAAGGTTGAAACCCTCGTGACATGATTTTTACATGATGGTGATTAGATATAAATCCATGTAATATCATCCCATTGTGATTCAATTAGAAACTCATCTCAGTGGCTTCTACATTCCAACCAAAAATAAGACTACACCACCATTTATCCATTAACACACCCAAGAGTTTCTATATCCAAACTATTAAGAAAAAGCATCCCATTATCTACACCATGTAAGGGAAACAATGAAAATCATCAATAAACGAGGAAAAAATATTCCCCAAAAGAACCATGAATCATAATGACCAATCAAAGGATACAACAAGCAAGGATTTTCTCAAGCCATAACTACTCCAAAATCACTGAGCATAAATCCAAAAATAGTTCATTATCCAAAATAGACACAACCAATAACATAAATAATACACAAAATAATTTCCACTCCAACAACCTCAAACATCTCCAAGATCGATTAAAAAATTTCCCAAACCATATCTCATGTAAGAGTCTTCAAGAAAACAAACCCTCATCAGTTCAAATTTATAACCCAACCTCATTTATTTAAATCATCTAACCACGATTGTTCCCAAGTGGAACTACTAATAGAAACATCCTTGAATAATTCCAATACATGAAACTAATAGGAAAAAAACTTTTCACTCCTCTTGGATACTTGGGAGGTATTAAAACCTAAATAACGAAGGCCCCCTAATACAAGCACTCTACTTCCACACTAGACCTTTTGGAAGGATTACACTAAACCAAACAATACATGATATCAACCAAGTAATGTCTCTTAAATCAGGTCAAGCTATCCCAAATTACATAAGGGACAAATCAAATCACATGCTTTAAAAAAACAAGCATAAATTTTTTTAAATCATGGTATTCTTAGAAGAGTCCCAAAAAAATATTTTGTAAACCAAGGAACCATTAAATTTTTAGATCACTGTGTTGTATTGACCACTGATGGGGGTGATTCTATGGTCTCATTTTACAAATTCTCTTTCTTTTCAATTTAACCTGTTGGATCTATTAATGTTCACAATCCAATCAAAAATTTCTCATAGCCTCACCTTCATGTGAAGCAATAAAAAAGAGTAGCATACAATATTTATAAGTTTTATCATAAAATACAACTCTATGCTATGTTGGTTAGACTCCCTGAAATATATACTTCACTATCAAACAAGTGATTACATCCAAAAACAATCACATACTGATAAACACAGAGTCCCACAATGTTCCTTCACTTCCAGCACCAATTGGAAGATACAAATTTACATTTTCATTGAAGATATAACATATATATATATATATATCATTCTCCTTTGTTTATTCTTCACTAATTGTAAATATTATCACCCTCCATGAGTATATGGATCAATAGGTCTACACATGTACCTCTTAAAGAAATTCAGTAATGCTGTTCTTGAAACTATTCTCTAGATCCATTGTGATTTAAATTCTCCTCATCTTCTTTGAATACTGAGGTATTTCACCTTTAGGGGATCTAGGATTTGGTTCTTCTATTACTTTGATAATGGAAATTATCAAACTCTCAAAATTCTCATAATAATCTCAATTATCAAACATGCATCTTATTATACACCTATAGGAATATATAGATATCTTGTATATATAGTTATTATCATATTTTAAAAAACATAATAAAATAGTTATTAAATTCATCATTAAAACCTAGAAGATTCAGATCAATACTCCCATGATTTCTTGATCTTAACTGTAGTATACCATGATTTCCTATATTCTCCCATGATTTATTAATCATAACTATATATAATCACAAGCAGTTATTTCTCTTTTAAATCGATTCAATCTAACCCAATTATTTCCCTATTAATTATGGGTATTAATTGATGTTAAATATCCTATAATTATTCCTTATGAATACAAAATGAAGAATGATTCATGTATTATGAAATTATTTAATTAAAGAATAATTTAATTCATATTCACACTTTAATTCATCACCTCATCATTTCATCACACGGTAGAGAAATACTAAACCTCATATTTAATACCTTAAATATCCAGATTAACTCACCATACATGAAATACCATATATTGATCTCATCATATATTCATCCATGAATTAGTTAAAATTAATGTTTAGCATCTTCGTGGCATGACTCCTTATTCACGCCATGCGCAACTTTGTATCTTAGATGCACAACTCTGTATCTCGGATGCTCTATTTTTCAATGAAAACTCATTCTTATAAAAACTCATTTTTGTGGTCGATATTCATATGTTTTAACTCATAAAAAAGGAATATTGTCATGAATAAAGTAGAATCATATAAAGAAAATTTTGTAGGTTTCTCACATATATTATTTTTATAACAATAGTAGAACCTATCAGTAGCACACATGAGAGTATCACTTAGCGATATCATGCCTGGTGGTAGCACACCTATAGGTAGTATTTAGAGGTGGAATTCCTAATGGTAGCACCTGGTGGTATCACTCATGGTGGTATCACACTTGGAATTATCACCTAATGGTATCACTATTAGTGGTATCACTCCTGGAGGTAGCACTCCTAATGGTTTCACTTTGGTCATAGAACCTCAACTATAGCACCTTGGAGGTAGAACCTCAATGATAGAACCTTTTATTTGCCAAAATTTTATTGAAATTTACCACTCAAATTCTTCAAGTTGTAGCCTCACATAGTTCCTTTACCATCTACCATGGTAGTAACTCAACCAACCTGTGGACATACATAGATGTATTTTCAATCATGACATCAAATTACTTCAGTGAATCCATAATATTTCTCTAAGAATCACCACTTAATCTTTACTCACTAACACATATTATCATATTGAAAACAAAAACATATTCTCAAAAATCTCCCCCTTTTAATTTTTTGTTAAAAATAATCCTCAATATCAATATTTCTCCTTGGTTGGATTCTCTCATTCTCTCCCATATTGACATTCAAATGAAAAAGGTTAATATTGAGGTCTTGTCATTTATCATTTTTTATTTCAAGTAACTTTATATTTTCTTACCTCTTTACTGAGAGAAGGATGATACCACATAGTTTACATAGAAAATAGACTATAGCTGGTCTACACTAAGTCGACGTGGTAAATCCCAGGGTAAAAAACAAAAGAGATACAACTAAGGTTGTCTATATTGTCTATAAACTACCATGCATGTGATAGCATTCTCAGAATATCTTATTTATCTAACGGTGGTTGTATGAAAATATATAATTTTAATAGAAACATAAAACGAGTACATATATCAATAAAACATTAAAGCAGTTCATGTAAAATTCATGTAACTCCACATTTTTCTCATGTTAAGATAACAAAAACTACCTCTTAGTATGTGCATTTAATATAGTTATACCAAAGGGGTGAAAGTGTGATTGACATGCCATAATATTCTAGGTCTAAAATATATCTAGAATTTCTAGATTCACTAGAATTTATCATAATGTAAGATTCTTATCAAAGTTTCTCCCCCTTAAGGGATGAACTCATATTCTTACATACTTAATGGATTCAATCATCTTATTCCATTTCACGGTAGTCAATAGACTCCATGAATGAAAATATCTTCATATTTTATAGCAATTATAGCCTCAGTATTTTTATCCTTTATTATACAGTGTTTCTAGAACTCATCAATATCCTTCAATTCTCTGTATGTAAAATGATGACAAGAATAAGAGAATAAGGAGGGAATTATATTTTTTTTAGAAACAGTATTCAATCTAATATATTCCTATTAACTTAGTCCATTATTTTTTCCAATCTCAACATATTAACATTTTTTAGGACTCTGATTTCTATTATGTGTCTCATCTATTTGAAAATATATATTTTCACTTGAACTTCCTTTTTATGTGGAATATATTTTTACACATCACTCTTATAAATCTTCAAGTTTATAGTTATGGATAACTTATCATAAATTATTATCTCAACTTCTAATGATACTTGTTCCATTTTACCCTTAGTATGTTTTCCAACTTCTTCTAAATTTTTAGTCATTTTTAATTGATTTGGAAAAACAACTAGGAACTATTTCTTGACATTCATAGTCTTCTCAAATTATTTACATGAATTATCATTATTTTTATTTTGGAACCTCTTCACTTTTATAGCATATGAAACCTCTCCTTCCAACCTTGTCATGTATAAATCATCCTAGTGACCTTTCAAATTATATCTACCATAAACATATTATATAATATGAAATTTGTTTTGTGTAGATAGTTATGGAGAAGATATGGTCATAGGTTTTTTATTATATTATTTTTCCTCATATCCTCACTCAAAATTCCCCTTAGTTATTTCCTCATTCCAATTTTTTTAATAAAATTGGTGACATGAATTGGTTGCCCAATTCATGCCCCAAGGTAATTTATTAAAAAACAAAAGTAATAGTACAAACAAGAGGTAAAATAAACTTACACCAGCTGGGATTTAGAGAATTGAAAACCAAGAAACACCAAGGAAAATCCAACAAAAAACATGAGAAGGACTATCCAAAGGGGACACCACCAATCCATGCAATCTGAAGGAAAGCCAACACCTCCAATTAAATAGACTTTTGAACATTAAAATAGGCTCCAAAAAAATTTAGAGAGGTCAAAAAGAGTCAAAATGGAATCCCATAACAAGTTTGGTTATATTTGTACATCCTAGATGTTGCGCACCTTTTCTTCTTTAGAAACTTGATCCTTTTCTCTCACGTTGCGCAGTTGGAGATAAAGTATAAAATGAAACCTGGGAAAGTTTTTGAGACACTGAAACCACCATTAAGAAACAACTAGAAAAATTTTGGATCCAAAAGCTATTGGGGGTGTAGACCAGCAATACGGAATAAACTTCCAACAAAAGCAGATGAAGCATTACATAAATCTAGTAAAGGGAGAAGCAAGTTTACTGTAGAACCCAAAAGAAAATCTTCCTTGAATCCATCATTCATACAGTAGTCATAAGTAGAAAATAAAGTGAATCATACTAGAGTAGAGTCTTGCCAAAGATATCTTAATTCAGCACTTTGAAATAGAGGGATGTGTGCATGAAATAATAAGAAGAAATTATGAGAAAAGGAGTAGGAGAAGGAATTGATCAAAGTTCTACTTGTCTCAAAATAGATCATTGTGAGCACCAAATGATAAAATACTCAAGAAACACTGTGAACACATATTGAAAGAACAAAGCAAAATGATCATATAGAATTGGTTATTTTTCTTAAACTCTTGTACCAACCTCTTATTAAACATTCTAAACCTAATATCAAGGTAAGACTCCATATATATTTCCCCATTTCTGAGTCATTGGTAAGCTATTTCATCTCATTCTTCCATTTTAGATTCCATATCTTCATTCACATTTTCATTTGACTGGAATGTATCCTCATTAGTTGAGTGATTCACCACAATTTGGGATTTAGAGGGTCCAATTATTCCCTTCTAAGAGGCATCTAAAGAACTTGTGACAATTTTTCTTTCAAGGTGAGAATAATCCCGGTGTTTTTTGTTTTTTTAGAATTTAGAGTAATGAATCCATCAGCATAAACGATAGTTTGTTTCCATTTCTTGGAAAATGAGTTTAAATAGAATTAATCAATTTGATTGGGATGATCGTCTTTCCCATGTGAGTACTCACTCGAATCAGAGAGTTCACCTTGCTCAGTTCCTCGTTCATCTTGTGATTTCAGTTGTTTTCCTTGCTCCTCCATCAAAGGAGGTGGGTTAGTTCTGACACATGGAGAAGAAAGGGGTCTTAACTTCCCTTAGCTTCATAAGGAGGATCAAAATTTACTACATTAGGCACATGAGTTTTTCCATTAGGTGGTAGCCTAAGTTGGATGGCATTAACCATTTTTCGAGCATTAATCTCATCTTTCTTATCCATTACAACCCAAATATATTGCTTGGCCTTAGGGATTACAATTTTAAGTCCAAAATCCTTTGTAGAGTGTCCTAGATTCAGGCATAGAGGACAGTATTTGGGAAGTATTTCGTAAAGAACCTCATAAAAGAATCCAAACTCTCCATTATGAATCCAGATTTGACAAGGCAGATTCTGAGAAACATTAACTTCGACACAGATCCTAGCAACTAATGGCCTTGAGAGACTCCTCATCGTCGAATCTAGCTTCAATGGATTACCAAGGATTATGGAGATCAGAAACAGTGCAGGTTTATTGAATAGATGTAGCAGTAGCCTAGGGAATCCAATCCAAATTGGGATGATAGGTGATTTAGTATAGGGGTTGAAATTTGGGGTCCATTTAAGCAATTTCATAGATTAACCCCCAAAGAACCATGAGCATCTTGCCTATAACCTATAGTAATCCTCCTCAGAGGAAAAATGAAATATGACATTATGGGTGTTTAAGAGGCCGATAGGAAAACTTGAGAATTCAATGATTTCAAGCACATTTCTTAATTATTTCAGTGATGGCCCATGATAAAAAAAATTCCCAACAAGAACAAAATGGAGATTAGATGCAAGAGAATTTATCTCTTTTGTTGAGAAGGAAATCGTCGATTGTCCATGATGAAAAAAATGTTTAGGGTTAATGCTTGAAGCAGTAGCTATGATATCATTTGAGCGTGCCTCAGTATTCGCGATTGCACTCCCATCAACAACATCAGTGAAAGATCATGGATCTGAGCTAGGGTTTCGAACATCCTAAGTCGGGTACCTCGATTGCTCACCCAGAATCGTCCTCTTCATCTCCTGTGTTGGAATATTTGAGTGTGGCTAGATTTGGAATATTTGTATTCATTCCTCATTCCAATTAGATACATATTAAATAAGAAAAAATAGTATTTTTCCCATGATTACCATAACACCAACATAACCCTTGAAAATTATTTTTAAAGACCGGTTCTATATATATCTAGATTTTTATTATTTATCTCTTATTTTGAAACGATCCTCAATTTACTTTAGGGGTTATGTCCTCCTTGATATATTGTTACCTTTCTTTAATGTGGAAGATGACCTATTGGTTTTCTTATCCCACATATTCTTATATTTTTTTCACATATGCATTGTTAAATAAAATAGGACTATTTTGAAACTAATTTAGTATAGATTTACCTTATTCATGTGGGATTATCTTCTCATTAGACTAAGGATATTCTTTATTTAACCATATATCCTTAGTTAAGTCTTATTTTTCCTTATTCAACTCATATTGATGGGTGACACATATGGGTTGTGTTTCAAATAACTCTTCTTATTTTTCAACGATATATTATTTAAGATCACTTACCATATTTTCAAGCTCTTTAAAATTCAACTTGTGATACTTGATCTCATCAATATAATATTCTTCCTTATTTCTTATCTCTTCCTTATCAACATCCATCATTTTATTTTATTTTTTCAGGATTATTATTTTCTTTTTTTAGGTATTTTATATATCACATATAAAATTATAATTGGTATTTTATCTCCCAATAAAGTTATACCCATTCTTCTCCATCATCACTAATGATTGATGAATCAGATATTTATTTACATGAGTAAATAAACCCAACTTCAATATCATAATAACAAATTGATGAAGAGTATTTATTATTATTTCTAATAAAATTTATCCTCTTTCTATCGAAGTGTTTCTTCTTCTCCTTACCCCATTTGTGTTTGTGAGGACTCTCATCATCTAATTTGATTTATTATTCTGATTCTTAAACCTTTTTCCTTGTAATATTTATAGAAAAATTATTAGAGTCAACATAGTTGAAACATTTTAGTGGTTACTTACTCTTGAATTTCCACTTTCCCCTTTTGAATACTTTTTTATATAAGAGAAATAATTTGATTTAATTCTCCACCAACATCATTATCCAAGTATTCAGATTATTTAGCCACTTCTTTTATGATTTTTACATTTCTCATGGCCTCAAAATACATTTCATATTTTTCCTTTTTTTAAAATAGGTTCCTTTCACATCACATGATCTATGAGTATGTTGTGTATCTCATCAATTTTAAAGTATTTTCTTTCTTCTAGAGATAATACATTTGATTCAAACTGATCTAGAAAATTCCAAATCAATTTTATGAAAATGACAGAATCCTCTAGAAATTAACTAAATCCTAAGATGTTGCTCACAATATCATTTACTAGGTTAAATTATTCTTTAATAGTCTCATCATCCACAATTTTTATATCTTCAAATTAACTCCTCCAAACTTGAAGTTTTGGTTTCTTAAATTTTATATTACCTGTATAGTTTCTTCTTAATTTTTCCCATATTTACTTAGTAGTATGAATACCCTTGAAATTTTTATCGACCTTATCTAATAGAGACATCAAGAAGACATTTTGAGATTTTCCAACCAACTCCATATTTATAATATCATCTTGTGTCATGGTAGCCCCTTCTGGAATGAGTAAAAATCCCACTATTACAACTTCTCTTCATTCCCTACCAAGTGATAGGAGATATAGTAGTATATTATTCCTCTACCTATGATAATTATTCCCATAGAATATGGGATCACCTCGGTTATTTATATAGTTAATATTCTCTATCTCTCAAGATACTTATTGGAGATTTAGAGGTAACCTCATTTTGATACCACTTGTAGTGTCCCATACCTGATGGACCACTGATGGTGGGGTGTATTAGTGGTCTCTTTTTACAAATTCCCTTTATTTTCAATTCAACCTCTTGAACATGTTAATTTACATGATCCATTCAAATATTTCTTACATCATATCCTTCATTTATAGTAATAAAGAAGATTAGTACACAATTTTTACAATGATTGGCACAAAATCCTACCCTTTTGTATATTGGTTATATTACCTAACATAGATTATTAACTTTCAAATAAGTGACTACATCCACAGATAATCCCAGTCTAATCAACACAGAGTGACACTTTGTTTCTCCACTTCTAGCACTAACTAAAACATACAAATTCACTTATTCAATGAGGGTCTAATATGGAAAGATATTATTCCTATCCTTGGTTTCTTATGTACCACTTGGAAAAAAGATCTTCCTCTATGACTAAATGAATCAACATATCTTTACATTTACCACTCTAAGAACTTCAACACTACTAGTTTAGAACATCTTTTTTATATCTAGAATGATGTGAATTCTCCATAGATTCTTTGAATACCCAAGTATGTCACCTTCAAGGACTCATGGATTCATCTCTTATCTTACTTTGGTAATAGAAATTATCAAACTCTCATTTTTCTCAGAATACTCTTAGATATCGAACACACATCTTCTTCTACACCTATAGGAATATATATATATATAAATTTATTCTCATCCTCAAAAAAATATAATAAAATAGTTATTAATGTTTTCATTAAAACCTAGAAGATTCGGATAAAAAATATCATGATTTTCTAATCTTAACTTATGCCAACCAGGACTTCTTAAATTCTCCCATGATTTATTCATAATAACTATATGTAACCAAAATTATTTATTTTTATTTTAGATTGAATCAATGTAATATAATTATTTACTCATTAATTCTGGATATTCATTGATGTTTAACATTCTATAAATATTCCTTCTAACTGCACCATTAATCATGATTCATGTATCATGACATTCTTTAATTAAATCATAGATTAATTTCATTATCGCACTTTAATCCATCATCACCTCATTTCATCATATGGTAGATTAATAGCACACCTCATCTTTAATACCTAAAATATTATGATAAATCACCATACAAAAATATCCTATATTGATCTCATCATATATATATATA
Organism: Viscum album; assembly: GCA_963277665.1. NCBI lineage: Eukaryota > Viridiplantae > Streptophyta > Magnoliopsida > Santalales > Viscaceae > Viscum > Viscum album. The sequence goes on from OY728129.1 coordinate 797,623,790, forward strand.
TGCATGCCCCGATTAAAATACATACTTAGCATCTTTATGGAATGACATATTTTTCACATATTACATAGCATTGTATCTTTTATGTACAACATTTTATCTCATATGCTCTGTCTTTCAATGAAAACTTATTCTTACATAATATTCTATTTTTGGTTTATCTTTAGATAGTGTAACGCTTATGAAATGAAGATTGAAATAATTACAATGCATCATCTCAAGAAAATGCAATAGGTTTCTCACATATCACAATTTCATACCAAATACAATACTAGATGGTAGCACACATGATGTTAGAACCTGGAGGTAGCATGCCTTGTGGTAGCACACCTAACGATAGCACCTGGTGGTGTAATTCCTGGTGGTAGCATTCCGGGAGGTATTACTTGATGGTCTCACTCATAAACTTAGAACTCTTAGTGGTAAAACCAGATGATAGCACTCCTAGAAGTAGTACTATTTACTATAGCACCCTTGTCATATCACCTAAATGGTAGCACCCTGAAGGTATAACCTTAATGGTAAAACATTTTCCTTATCCACATTATCTTGAAATTTCCTACCTAAGTTCTTCAATATGTATCCTCACATGGTTCCTTTTACATCTACCATGGTAGTAACTCAACCAACTTGTGGTCTTACATTTTTGTATTTTCAAGCATGAAATCGAACACCTTCTGTGAATCTATAACATTATTCCAAGAATCACCACTTCATCTTTACTCAATAACACATATTGAATAATTGAAAACAAATTCAACACTTAGTCTCAACAAAAAAATAAGTATTTTACTACTAAAATTCAAAGGAAATCATCTTAAAACTTCAACCCCAATCCCTAACTTAACTTGGTCAATTTATAATATCTCTAAAATTTATTTCAAAATAAACACCAATTGGTTTTTAAAACCAAAAAACCATTTTGGGTTTCATGAAAAAAACACTTATACTTTGAAATAATTTAAATCATTTACCCACTCTCATACATTCTCCAAGGGTAAAACCCTATAAAACAAAAAATCCAGTATTCAAAAATCATTGGTTTCTATTAAATTATGAATCCCTCCTTTAAAAACAATATGTTTACGTAATTAAAAAGTCAATCAAATTTAAAATAATTTTAAAATTTCGGAATAATTCCAACCATTTTTAAATATATCAAGAAACTAATATCATTTTAAAAATAAGAAATAAGGCCTTATTTTAAATCTAAAAACATTTTTCACATGAAATATAGATTTCTCACACACAAAACTGATTTCACATCATATATAAAATCACATAAAAAATTCATAACACAAGACTCAATAAAAGAATAAATCTGATGATATCAATATATCACAACACGAATCGTGAATCTTTTCTCATTTACCTAACACACTATGAAACTCAAGCCTCAAGGGTTCTAAATAGCAGTATCAAGTGGGATTTAGAACTATGCCTAACTTGGAAACATGGTTGATGGACAAATGCCAATCCTATATTGGTCCCTAAAATTTGTTTGGAATAACATGTTTGGTAGTCATTTAGTTTTTCACACCCTATAAGACAACCTCACACTTTGAACCCATTTTCCATCCCCATCCCAAAATACAAAACATGATCTCTAAGGAAACTCAATCAATTCCATTGAGGATCAAATAACCACTATCATATGAATCAAACCATAATCCAATAAATCCACCAAAAAAATCCAAAATCAAAGCATAAATCTTGACTAACCCTTGAATCTCAAGGATTGAGGTGTGAAAGAACTCATGACACTCTCCTTGTACCTACCTATCGAGTCTCAATAGCCTTATTTGTACACTAAAAACACCCCAAATAATAATAGTTCACTTCCAAAACCTAGGTCATACTGAGAACCTAGGATCTGATACCATATTATAGTGAATCAAACCAGACTTCCATCTAGCCTGGCTCTCGACCTAGTCCTTGATAGGTCCCGAAGGGCATTCAAGATCATCACAGGCAAGAAAATAGTGTTTGAGAATCATGGAACATACCTTGTGAATGATTTATCCCTAATATAAAAAATATAAATCAATAGTATAAAAGAAATAAATATACCAACTAAATAAGAGGTAAGAAAAACTAAATATCCAAACCATTTATAATACTAAATCCATAAATAAAGAAACAATAAGTAGATACAATTAAAGCTAAAGAATACAAATATAATAGGTAAAGATGACCAAGATAATCCCAAAACCAAAAGGAAGCCCTATACCACTCCAATGAGCCTCTGTGTGACCTACAGTCACCATACAAGATAGTATTTCCTCATAATACCAAGTAAAAAAAGATCATACTAGAAAACTAATCTATAAAATATAGGCATAGCCTAAAATCCCAATAGGTCACCATCTTCTTAATATATGTAGAAAATTTCATATTACATCAATAAAATACTAGTTTGAAATATAAAAGAAAAATATAAAGTTTTTCATAAGACTTTATATAAATAAATAATCAATTCATCAAAGAAATGTTAAAACTCTCTTTCTTATTTATTTTCAATGAAAACAATAACTTGGAAAACACTTTTCTTCAACTGAGTACCCTTTTTACCATGCCACTATTTTTAAATTCCCACTTTAAAAACTATCTTATAAACACCTATCTTTAAATACATATTTTAAAACTCAAAAAGGGTTTTCAATTTAAAATGGTTTTCAAAAATAAATTTGAAACCCAATTTCTTAGAAAAACTGGGCACAATGGCCTAAACCCACATTTCTAGAAACCACACATGAGAGTGTTAAAAAAAACATTTTCATTTTCATGTAAAAACACTCTAAATAATATTTGGAAAACAAATTTTCACATTTAAGGAATCATCCTTTCAAATTAATTTTAATACTATTTGAAAGCATATTAAAATCACACCTTTACCATATTTCTTTCAAAAAACATTCACATGTACCTTTTTAAATCATTTGAAAAGTAAGACACCAATAAAGAAGGAAGAAATAACAAAAATAAAAACAACTATGCCAAGTCCCATGATAAGGATAAATAAATAACATATACATATATACCAAATAATCATACAAGAAGTCGAGGATATAATTAAATAAAAATTATAAATCCCCTAAAATGATTCTAAATAGGATCTTAGCATTATGGGAATCATCCTAAGGATCATGTAATAAAGACCTGAACCTGAAATATAGAATATAGGAAAACACTACTAAACCTATATATATCCCTAGTAGTCCCATCTAACTAATCAAAAATAAACATCCTTGGAGCTCCTTCACTACCATAGGAAAAAAAGTTTTTATATCACAAGGCCCACTACCCATTCTAGTTTAAACATATCAGAGTAGGTACGAGGTAATCTCTATTTGGTGCATAGTATATAATAGAGTTGGCCCTAATATAGGTTATCTATAATATTTCTAGGTTCCCCATGAATATTAAAATATATGTTGGGAAAAATAATCATCACATAATTCAATTAGAAATAATTTTAAATAACTCACACAATACCACCTACACCCTAATAGGAAATATCCTCATCCACATCAAAGAATAAGCATAATATAAAGATGCATCAAGATAAAACATCCCATCATAGGATCACAATACACCTTGGGCATAACAAGAATCACAAGGGGATCAAGTGGGTCTCACACCTTATCATAAAGTATCACTTTTAATAAATTTACAATGGGGACTTTTTCCGAAGCATGATTAGAATGAAAATCCAAGATACGTTATTTCCAAACTCATCCTAATAGAATATTAGGACTAAATTTTATTAAAACATTTTTTAAACTTAAATGGGAAATCCAACTTCCCATAAAACAACCCTTAAAATCAACCAAGGTTTAAAAATATGTTTTGAACAACACACACAAGGGTTAACACACCCCTTTAAAATGAAACAACCTTTTTAGATTATTTCAAACTATTTAAACTCCACAAAAACTTGATTTAAAAAATTATACAAATAAAAAATTTAAAGAAAACAACCAGTTCTGACCACCTATTTTAAAATCAAACACATTATTTAAATCTATTTAGGAATTTTCATAAAAAAATGTCATGGAATTCCATTCCATGCCAAGGGTTGAAACCATTTTAAATCAATTTTATCCCCTCATAATTCATATATATATATATATAACTTGAATGAAAATTCATTCTAAAACTACTAATTATTTCAAATAATTTAATACAAAGAAACAATAACAAAACACCTACCTCACTTCAATGAAAAACAAGTTGGAAGTTGTTGGCTCCAATAGAAAATTCTCCAAAAAGCCAAGTCATTCCTGATATAACCCTTACACAAGTAAATCCAATTAATTTGGACCAAGACCAAATCATGGAGTAATGAAATTGAAACTAAGGAGGAGGGGAACCAAAATCAAAGAGGATAAGGGATGAGGATATGACATGGGTCACCTAGTCCATTTGAGTGATATAGAGAAATAAATGGAGGATAATAGGGTTAAAATAGAGTGAGGGAGAACAAAAAAATACACTTTAAATGAATCTAGGTAGGTCACATGGTTTGGTCATATTGTTTACCAAACTGTGTTCTAACCATGTGAATCCCATTTCTTATACCAAACCCACTTTCATAGTCACACCTAATAATTTTTCATGGTTGAAAAAACCATGCACCACCCCTGAAAAAAGGCATTGTAAAATTATAGAGCTAATTCACACACTTGTCACGTGGTTTAAAAAACCATGAACAAGTCACGCACCCTCATACTTATATACCAAAGGTCCTTTGTGGTTTCCACTAGGATTAACATGGTTTATATGGAACCATGTGCTACTCATGCAGACTAACCATACCAATGAAATTTAAACTAGAAAATAAACTATATTAATGTAACTACACGATTTTCTCTAAATCATGTGTTCCAATGATAAAAAATAATAAAAATCTATAATTTATATGTTTCTAGATCAAACTTATTAGAAACTTTAAATACCCCTCAATCATAAAAAAATAATATAAAGTAAACCACATAGTTTCATGAATGGTATCACAACACTAAGAATTAACCATAATAAATTTATTAAATACAACACAAGCTAAAATTGTGCCAAAAAATTTAAGGCACGTGAAAAAATCCCCCCCTCCCATAAGGGGTTATTATAATGAGCCAAAATTTTATAAATTTAATATAATTTTATTATATATAAGTGTTTCATACGCATGCAACACAAAAAATGATAAAAAAATCAATGCTTTATTTCATTAATTGAGAAAATTACATTTAAAGAATAAAAATAGACATGATAATTGAAATTATTATAATGTGTAAATAAATATAAAAAAATAAAATCACAAGAAGAGGAAATTTAATATCATATTGATCCCCTAGAATCATCACATCCACGAAAAAAACTGTAAAAAGAAGACAAAGCATTAGTAATCCAATTGGAATTTTAGAAATATAAAACCTTAAGGGGAATTAAGGTAAATGATGAATGAATGAATTAATAGGTATGTATATAATTTAATATGACCATGTTAATATTTATGTGACTGTTAAAATATCAACCTGACTATTATAAATAGTATCCTAACCATTAGAAATAGTGACCAAACTGTTAGGAATGGTAACATGACTGTTAAAATGGTAAATTAACCGTATACTAGTAAAATATAATATAAATAATATTTAACATGAATAATTTAATAAAATATAAATAATTAAATTCCAAAATATAAATATCAAGATTAAAAAAATAAAAGAAACTATAAGCAGTTTATTTTAATAAGTAGTATTTCAATATATTTCATTAAAATCATAATTTTTATGTTAATAATTAAAATTAACAATGTTATAAAATTATTATGATAAAATGAATTTTATTTTTGAATTCATCATATCAAATTTAAGCTAGGGTGACATTTTGATATTTTTATAAAATACTTTATTTTTTAATAAATAGTAAAATACAATTTTGTGTTTTCAGTATGTTTTATGAATTCATAAATATGTAATAATGATGTAATGATTAATAAAACTGAATATATGAACAAAATTATGTTATTTTATTAATTTGTTTCACTTTAATTAATTAAATTTACTTTCCAAACCTATAAATAAAATCCCAAAGTCAAAAATGGAAATTATGGTTTTAAAAACATTATTTTTTGGAAAATGTAAATTACCATTCCAAAATAAATATAATATATTAAATATAACTTATGAAACACAAAAATGTAAAAAAAAATCTTTATTTCATAAATAATTATCCAAAACCATGGGCAATCAAATGGTTTTCCATTTTCCACCACCCAAATTTCTAATGCCTGTATTTAAAAATTAATAAACAATCCTCCCTTATTTCCAATAAATACCCACCTCTCTACCCCCATTTTATTTATTACCAAGATATTATAAGTTAATTTCCCTTCATTTTACCTATCAATATATTTTTCAAGGAGACTCTAATATTCCAAGGAACTCTCCTCAATCTTTAAGAAGTTATAACTCGTGGTAAGGGATTCTCTTCCACTCCCTTTTTATCCAAGTACTTCCTTTGTAGTTAGTCCTATAATTTAAAAGTTATTATTTTATCATGTACTTATGATCATTACATTACTTTACAAATCTTTTTCTATCAATGAGATACTTCCATTATCTCTCATTAATCTTTTTCCATAAACCACTTTGTCTACCCGTTTTGCATCCAAACTCATCCTTTAATTTTTCATGCCTCTCTTTTTATGTTATAAATACACAGCCATATTTTCATTCAATGGTATTCATATATATGTAATTATAATTCAATTATTGGTTATTTATATGTATGAAATCCACATTCAATTATCATTGGTTAAAATGAAGAAAAGTTCAAGTGTTTAAAAATTTATATACTAAATGATTTTATGTGAAACTCGTTCTTTATTTTCCATTGGTTATTGATGAAATGTTTTATTATGTTCTATGTGGAATGGGTAAATTGATATATTTCAAGGTTTAACCCTGATAGTTCTTGAATTCATTGGGTATGAAATTAATCTCTAAATATGAAATGATTTATGACACATTAGTGAATAACCTTGGTAATATGTTTACGACACCTTAGTATTGAACCTTGGTGATATTATTATAACTATATCATTTTTATGTTTTAGCCATATTTCCATGTTATGTATCATATAATTATGATTATTCTCTCATTTTATGCCTCATTTTTTATCCATTATGATATCTTATGTTCTATTGCCTTTGTTTATCACTTACCAAGCTTTATGCTTAGCCTTTTTATTTATGTATGTCTCCAAGAAATCACATGTAGTGGGGTGAATGAGAATGTAATAGTTAAATATTCTTTCAAGAGGGTTTAATAAAGTTTATGTTTATTTTTTACTTATATAATTCATTTATTATGTACCTAGTCTCCAAGATAATAAACCTAAAAAGCTCCTTCTAAGTTATTAATGTAATATTTTATTAAAGAATTATGTTTAAAACATGTATTAAAAAGGTGGGTCTTTATAGTTGTTATCAAAGAAAAGATTTAGTTATTTTTGGAAATTAGGACCAAATAAAATTAGTAATAACCCTATGAATAAGTCTAAATATAAGAAAATATCCTAAAATTTTGGTAAAGTATAAAGTGAATCATTTTTAATAAATGAAATTTTTGTATGGATACTAAAAGTAGATGTGGATCTTGAATATTTGTACCTAGGGGTAGTAACCCTAAAAATGTTGGATTGGTTATTAACTCAATTATCATAAGGTTCATGACAAAGAGGTATTTCTTCACACTTGGTTTGAAACTCCCAGGGGATATTCTTTGGTTAATAAAATTCTTTTTACAAACCATTATGAAGGATATATGGATAATGTAAACTTTTTTTCTTAATATTGAATCATATCATTCTATAATAATGATATTAGAAAATTTTAGGAATAATATTTGATTAAAAATTATTATTATGAAATTTAAAATAGTAAAAAAATCTCAATTAGGTTTTCTTATTATAGAAAAATAGTTGGAAATGGAAGGACTCGTATAAATAACTGATGCAATGAACAATGCAATAAAGGTCATCCCAATATAGGGGATATGGAGTTGAAAAATCTATGATGATGTTGAATTATTTAACTCAATTCATGAACAACAACCTAAACCATGTGGATTGTACTTATTTACTAAGGAACAACTTGTAGTTGAATTATTCATACATCAACAACCACATGTTTTTAGTGGAACCTCTAAATCACTGATCACAGAACAATTGATAAATATTGTAGAAAAATTATTTTATATTCTATATTATTCTGAGAAAGACAAAGTTAGATTGTAATTATTTTTCTTATATATAAAAACTGATCAATAGTGGACATTGGTCATGGACATAAATCCAAATTATGAGGTTGAATCCATGGAATTGGAAGACTTCAAAAATGTCTGTCAAAAATTATTTTCCACGCACCCACTGAACTAGGATAGAGAGGTAATTACTTGAGCAAAATAAAAGGGAAAATTAATTTAACGAAAATTATGAGATTAATTTCACAAGTATTTTGTATGACATTTTAATATTTCTCATTGATTATGAGTGGAATATTGATAGATTCTTTGGCATATTGAGACCTCATCTACAAAAAGCATTGGCAATCTAAAACTTTGGGAGTTACAAAGATATAGTAAAATGTTCTATTAAAGTTTAAATTGATTTATAGATACCTAGTGGACTCATGGATATAATAATAAGAAAATAATTATGGAAAAAATAGAAATAATCTATATGGGAATAAATTACAACATCCCATGTGAAAAAAAATCTAGGAAGAAGTTTTTACGAAATTGACTACAAGTGGAAAGTGCTACAAGTGTGGAATGGATATATATCTTGAAACTATCATGTCGATGTAAAGACTTAAATTATTAATGATAATTATAATGGGAATATGGTGTGAGTAAATGATTCAAGTGTGGGTAGCATGGTGATCTTTCTAATCAACGTCCAAATCAAAAGATAATATAGAGAAATCACCATCAACCCTAAAAGAGTACATGGTAGAAAGGTTGAGGTTTTATAACCACAATAATTGAAGTAGAGGATCCAAATGATATTTTAGAAAATACAATCATTATACACCCAAATATATAAATTACATTATTTTATTCTGGTTCTATAAATTCTTTAATTCTATTCATGTTTCCAAATAACATCAAGTTAAATCTCGAACTAATTATGGTAGAGTTATCAGTTAAAATTGCTAAAGGAACTATTGAATAATAAAAGGTATTTAGATATTCTCCTAATAACTGTGGTTGGTAAAATTTCTTCACAAACTTGGTGTTCATTCTAATGGTTTAATTTTACATAATACTCAAGATGGATTTTTGGTCAAAATAAAATGCCAAGATTGACTGTATAAGTAAGGAAATTTTAGTTTTCTAAAAGGGGATACTTGTAATTGTATTCAAAGTGTAGATATCCCAGCTTGATTATTTATATTAACCTCTTCTTATTTCATTATTAATAGAAATTATTTTTCAATAAGAAGAATAATAAAGATAAAGTGAAAAAAATATGAGATGTACCCATTGTTCAATAATATATTGATGTATTCCCTGAAGAGTTATTTGAAACTCCCCCCAAAAGAGAGTTAGAGTTATAAATTTAACTCATACATGGATCCAATAAAATATCAAATACCCCAAATAGAATGGAATATGTTGAGTTATAGTAATTAAATAATAAAATTCAAGATCTTTTGAAAAATCATTTTATTCACCAAGTGTATCTCATTAGGGAGAAGATCTTCTATTTGTAAATAAGAAAGATGGATCAATGTGGCTGTGAATTGATTATAGAGAACTTAATGGGATCACAATGAAGAACAAATACCCTCTTTAAAGGAATGATGATTCATTTAACTAGATTTATAGGGATTAATTCTTCTCTATGATTGACCTTTGGTGGAGCTATCATCAGTAGAGGGTAAAGAAAGAATATGTCCCAATGATTTTCTTTTAAACAAGATATAGGCATTGGATGTTTTTTTTATCCCCTTAAACTTGACTAATGATCCTATAATATTTATTGATTTTATGAATAGATTATTTAGGGACTACCATAATAAATTTTATATGGTCTTTATAGATGATATTATGATATATTCCAAAGGTCGTGAAGACTGTAAGGTTCATCTAGGGGTCATACTACAAACTCATAGGAAAGAGAATATTTTTGGTAAATTTAAAAAATGTAAGTTTTGGTTATAAATAATCACATTATTGGGACACATTATTACTAGTGTAGGAATCCTATTTAATCCAACAAATTCAAAGGTTATAGAAGTGTATCCATGTCCAACAACAATAACTAATATTCACAGTTTCCATGGTCTAGAGGGACACTATATAATGTTTTTGAAAAACTTTTCATGGATTTATAATCCAATAACCAAGTTAAATTGAAAGTGATATTATTTTATCCAGATAAATGAGTGTGAATAAAGTTTTTAAGAACAAAATAATTGGTTGATTAGTGAAGTTGTGATAACTTTACCCTCTAATAGGTAATGATTTTTCATTTATAGCAATGTATCCTTGAAGGGACATGGATCTATAATCAAGAAAAATAAAAAAGTGATTTCATATGAATCACAGTAGTTAAAGCCTCATGAGAATAATTCTCCTACCCATTATCTAGAGAAAGCTGCAATTATCTTTGCACTATAGATATGGTGAAACTGTCTTTGTGGGGAGAAGTGTTATATATACACTAAAATTTAGAGTTTAAGGTATATATTAACATAAAAATAACTAAACATTAGATAAATTATATGGTTATAACTTCTTAAGGTCTATGACTATTCTATCCATTATCACCCTAGAAATGAAAACAAAATTGTTGATGCATTGAGCCTAAAATACCTCAAAGTTCTTTAAATTATGAGGATTGAAGGAGACCCATTGATCAAGGACCCAGTAAATATAGACATGGAATTTATAATGTAAGGTACAAAATTAATCCCATTCCAAATTTTCCAAACATCATTACTAGATAATATCAAGAAATAAGAAAGAGACAGTCCTATGTTAAAAGGAAAGCTAGAAGATGTGAAAAATGGTAAGATTTTTTAGTTCAATGTTGATCAAGTGGGAGCAATAAGGTTCAGTACAAGGCTATATATTCCATCTAATATACAGTTAAATAATTAATTGATATATGAAGATCATAGCTCTGCATTCTCTGTAAATACTAAGAGAACCAAAATTTTTAGAGATCTGTGAAATCATTATTAGTGGGATAACATGAAAAGGTATATTTCATACTATACTGTAAAATTTTTGGTATGGTTTTAGATGAAGGAAGATAAAAAACTACCCAAATGAGTGCTAAAAATACTAACCACACCTGTATGGAAGTAGTACAACATCACTATAAATTTTTTTAATGGGCATCTAAAGACATCCAAGGGAAATAATTCTATATAGGTAATCCTTAAAATATTAAAAAAGTATTCTCATTTTATTACTATAAGAGAATATTTCTCTCTTGAGTTACATTCTCATTTATGATTTTAATAAGTGCTGATACTTCATGGGGAACCATTATCAATTGTTCCTGACCATGATCCAATATTTAATTATAAGCTATGGAGGAGAATTTAAAAGGGTATGAATAATGAAGTAAACCATAGCACAACCTATTATCCATAAATTGAAAAACAGTCTTAGAGGACTATAAAAACATTGGAATAAATTTTAAGGGCTATCTAAATTGATTTTCAAGGGATTTGGGATCAAAATATTCCACTTATTGAATTATCCTATAATAATATTTTTCACTTGAGAATTCAAGTGGAACCTTATGAAATACTATATGAGAAGATGTGTAGAGCTCTAACATCTAGAATAATTTTGGAGAAGGAAAACATTTATGACTATAAATTGAAAAAGACACTATGTAGAATATACAAGTGATCCAAAAATATATCAAGGAAGATTAGAGTTGAAATAAATATTTATATTGACCATCTATGGTAGGACTTATAGTTTCAGGTTAGGGATCATATATTTCCAAAAATATCACCACAAAAAGGATGCATGAGATTTGGAAAGAAGGGTAAAATAAGTTTAAGGTACATTGTACCATTTTATATTATGAAACATATTGGTGTAGTTTCCTATTGAGTAACACTATGTCCAAATATTTCCAATTTACATGATTTCTTCCATTTTTTACATGTTAAGAAAGTATATTTCATACCCAACACATATAATTAACAAAAAAGATATTGAATGATAACCTGACCTATCATATAAATAATTATTGATCCATGTTCATAGTGAAGGGGAACAATTTTTTAGGAATAATATAACTTGAATTGTGAAAGTATTATGAAGAAATCATAATCTTGAAGAAGCAACTTGGGAGTTAAAAGAAGCGATGAATGATAATTACCCCAATTTTTTTTGAGGTTGTAAAAACAATTAGGATGAAATTTCTTAAGGGGTAATTAAATGGCCTTGAATTCTATAAATGAAATTTATTTTTATTATATATAAGTGTTCCATGTGCATGTAACACAAAAGAAATGATGACAACATCAATGATTAATTTCATTAATTGAGAACATTACATTTATAGAATAAAAATATCTAGGATAATTGAAATTACTAAAATGGTTAAATAAATATAAAAAAAGTAAAATTACAAGAATATGAAAACTAAGATCATAATGATCCCCTAGAATCATCAGATCCATGAACAAAACTATAAAAAGAAGAAAAAACATTGATAATCCAATCAAAATTTTAGAAATTTGGATCCTTGAGGAGAACTAAGGTCAGTGATGAATGAAGGAATTAAAAGGTATATAAAGGAGTTAATAATACTGTTGGAATATTGATATGATTATTAGAATAGTAACCCATACATTAGGAAGAGTAACATGACAAATAAAAACAGTGACCTAGCCATTATGAATAGTAATACAACCTTTGAAATAGTAAAATAACCTAAAAATGTTAAAATTTATCATAAATAATATTTACCATGAATAATTTAATAAAATATAAATATTTTAATTCCAAAAATTAAATATCAAGATTAAAATAATTAAAATAAATTATAAACTGTTTATTTTAACAAACTATATTTTATTGTATTTCATTAAAATCATAATTTTTATGTTAATAATTAAAATTTCCTATTTTAGAAAATTATTATGATAAAATTAATATTATTTTTAAAATAAATATATCAAAATTAGGCTAAAATTAAATTTCAAGAATTTTCGAAAATAATTTATTTTTTTAGTGAATGGTAAAAATACAGTTGTGTGTTTTCAATATGCTCTGTGAATTAATAAATATTTAATAATGATTAAATCATTAATAAAACTATATAAATTACCAAAAATACATTATTTTTTAATAAATATTTTATTTTAATAAATTAAATTGAATTTCTAAACCTATAAATAACTTTACAAAATCTAAAAAGGAAATTGAGGTTTTAAAAACATGATTTTGTCGAAAAATTATCTTCAAATACCAAAAGTAATATGAAATATTTAAGTTTGGTTCTAAAAATAAAAAATTTAAAAAACAACCTCATTAATGTCATAAAACATGATCCAAAACCATGGGTAAGCTAACGGTTTTCCATTTTCCATAACCTTGATTTCTAAGGCCTATATTTAAAAAGTTGTAGACAATCATCCAATATTTTCTATAAATACCCACCTATCTAAATCATTCCATTCAATCCCAAGCCATTATACATGAATTTATCCACATTTTCTCTCTTTATATCCTTTATAATTAGTTTATATGGTTCCAAGGAACTCTCCTCAAGCTTTAAGAAGCTACTACGCAAGGTAATGGATTCTCTTCCTTTCCCTTTTTATTGAAGTACTAATTTTGTAATCAGTTGCCTAATTTTAAAGATATTATGTTCTCATACAATTATCATAATTCCATTACTATAAAAATTTCATTCTATCGATGAAAAAATTCCATTATATCTCATTAATCTTATTCCATAAACCACTTTTCATGCTCGTTATGTTGTCACATTCATCCTTTGATTTTCATGCCTCTCTTTTTATGTTATGAACACCTAACACTATTTCCATTCAAGGGTATGACAATATATTTAATTGTGATTAATTTATTTTTAATTTACATGTATGTAACCCACATTCCCTTCCCATGGGTTAAAATTAATTAAAATTTCAAGTCTTTAAACATTTATATACTCAATTATTTTATATGAACCCCATTCTTTCTTTTCCATTAGTTTTTGATAAAATGTATTATTATTATCTATGTGGTGAACATGAATTAATAAATATGAAGGGTATACATTGATGGTGATCTAATTCATTGGTAAAAGTATTAATTTCTAGAAATTACATGTTTTATTATACCTTGGTGAATAACCTAGGTAATATGTTTCATGAAACTTTTGTATTGAACCTTGATGATATGCTTATAAGTGTATCATTTTTAGGTTTTAGGCACATTTCCATGTTATTTATCATGTAATTATTATTTTACTATTCATTTTTAGGTTTTAGGCACATCTCCATGTTTTATATCATGTAATTATTATTTTACTATCATGTTATACCTTATGTTTTTTTCATGATGATCATTCATGTTCATTTTTTTGTTTATCCCTTACTAGTATTTATGCTCACCCTTTTCTATTGATTTATCTCCCTAGGAAATCATTTGTAGTGAAGTTAACTAGGATGGAATAATAAATTAGTCTTTCAAGAGGATCAAATAAAGATTGTGTTTATATTTACCTTATGTTATTCATATATTATGTACCCAGTTTCCAATATTCAAAACCTCGAATGGTCCTTTAATTTTATTAATATAATATTCTGTTAAAAAATATGTTAAAATCATGTATTAAAAAGGAAATTCGACATACTTATCATCCTTGGGAATTATATTGAATTCTCTTATCATAAAAACTCTAGACACTGGTCACATACATAAAACTAATATTATAGGGTCTCCACCAAGATAATCTTATACTTTCAATTCACATGCATGATATATATTATCTTCTCCCTTAGTACCTTCTTACTCTGATCCAAAATAGGCATCAGGAATTCATCAAAAGATTCATCCACCTCTAACTCAAAGTCCTTTTCATCAATCATGTACATGGGGTTAGTCTTCTTAGTTGAAGTTTTGATAATTTAAATACATCATACATACTCTTATGTCTCAGAATAAGATCCAAAAAAAATTCTATTATACCTATTATATCTAAAATCTTTAACAAACTATAAAATTAGGGTGTAAGTTTTCTCTGCTTCCTCAAATGATGATTCCCCAACTGAGAAGATGCCTATAAGAATACATAATCACCCTAGGTTTTTTAAAATGTCCATCACCTTTAGTTAAAATAAAATAATTACCTACTCTAAGTATTAACCAATATCTTATTGATCAAATACACCCCCTTAGTGGTCTTATACACCATGCTCAGCCTAATAATCATTGACTCACTAGACTCTAACCAACATAAGGGTGAGCGACATAGATGACTGCAAATGGCCTCATAAGGAGACATTTGGATTGAATCTTGATGTTTTTTATTTTATAAAAATTTTAATAAAGATATATAGTTATACCAAGATCCATTCAAATCCAACTCACAATCCCAAATAATATCTTTGATTATTTGGGTCATCATCTTAAACTAATTATTTGTATATGGGTGATATGTCATACTCAGCTTCAACTTAGTTGATATAGATTAATAAAACCAATTACAGAATCTAAACATGAAATAATAATATTGATGTGATATGATACTCATGGGTATTTCATGAAGACTTGTGATTACCCACAGATATATATTCCCTAGTTCATCCATCAATTGGGTCTTGTAGATAGGAATAAATAATGTGACCTTCACCAATCGGTCTACCAAGACCTATACCACAGATCTACGTCTAGGAATACATCCCAATTTCATAGAGGTACTATGAGTTTCTAAAGTAATCCTCTTAGTAATAAATTACCCTCTAGAAAGTGAAACAATGATCCAAAAACATGTGATGTCCCTTCTAATACCATGCAACTAGATATAGTGTCTGATATCATGGTACATCTTTGTTTGCCTAAATTCCACAGCCCATCAAGAGGAATTGGATACCCTAATCAAATATACTCATGTAAAAGTAGTAACAACTACCTTATCATGGATATAAATCACTCCATCATAATCCATGGTCCATCTTGAGTGAGGATCAATAATAAAAAGCATATCCCTCATCAAAAAAATCAGAATTATACTCATGGATGGGCATTACCCAATCCCCTATTGAAGAATTAATAAAAAGGGGAGAAAAACTCATAACCTCTTACCCCGAGATCATTTCCAACCTTCATTTTATGAACAATATCATCAACTTCAACTCCTCACTAAATTCCTAAACCACTTACACCTAAGTTTTTATACTAAGTGTATCTACCACGGTGTTCCTTTTTACCAGGGAAAATGAGATCTCAAAATCAAATGTTTGTAGGTACTCCTACCAATTAATATTATAAATTTTCAAATATTTTTTTGAGAAGATATATTTAATTCTATTGTAGTATATGTAGATTAAAAATATTTCACAAAATAGATAATCATGCCAACACTTTAATGCATGTACCACTACAGGTATCTCTAGATCGCAGGTAAGGTAGTTCCTCTCATGGGATCATAGCTAAAAGACTAATTAGTAACCACCTAATTATTACGTGTCAAGAAAAATCCCATACCAACTCTAGAGTCATCACAATACAAATTATAACCCTTTAATAGGTCTAGAAGAATGAGAATAAAAATAGACATGAACCCCAATTTCAACTCCTAAAATCCAGCTTTACACTAATCGATCAATTTGAATTTCACTCACTTCTTATGCAGGAGTGTTATAGAAATTTTCAAGTATGAGAAATATTTAATGAATAAACTTTAACACCCATCCAATATAATAAATCTCATAATTACAAATACATTATTTAATCTTTCACAAGATGTCACAACCTCTATATTCTATGGGTTGACAGAAATTCATACCTCTGATATAAGATACCTAAAATAGTACACCATACAAATCCAAAAGTAACGCATTGATATATTTTCATAAATTTGATGAAACCAAAGTGTAATCAATACAATATCATGGTTATTTATATGCATCTCTTGAATATGAGAATATATTATAATATCATAAACAAACACCACGATAAAGGAGTCTAGGTAAGGAGAAAAAATCCAGATTATAAGGTCCATAAACACTATTGGTGTATGTGTTAGGCTAAAAGGAAACACCAATAACTCATATAGCCTATAGGTACTCTAAAATAGAATCATTGTTATATCCTCTATTCTAATCTTAAATAATTATTTCCTGATTGTAAATAAATCTTTGAGAACTATCGAGATCCCCTCGATTATAAAAAACCATCTATCTGTGGTATTGTATATCTTTTATTCACTATAACATGGTTAATATTTTAGTAACCCATTCATAGTCTCATTATATTTCTACCCAAAATGGGTGCACCCCATAGAGATATACTCATATAGATACCACTCTACACCTCAATATCCTCAAGATACACCTTCATCTCTCTTAACTCATTCGGTTTCATACAATAAGAAGGTATAAATATGGGTTCATCACCTGTAATGAGATGGATCATAAATTTTATCTCCTTCTTAGATAGAAAATCTAAGAAATAATTTTAAAAAATAACCTAGAAACAATCCACTATTAGAGGAATAATATATATAACTATATTCTACATGAATAAAAAGATATTTTCATGATAATCACTTCCAAATAATTAAGATAAGGTTCATCTCTACCTACCTCGCCATCCAATTCACACAAGAAGGTAAAATCCTCTCATATAAGGGAATTAAATGACACGTTACTTTGGTAGAAATCAATGTGATCCTAAAAATGTGTTACCTAATCCATCTCACTTATAGAACTAAAATCAATCATATCTTGGGCATAGAAGTCCCCAAAGATACCATTACTCCAAATATTATGAAACATATATAACATCACCTCACATGATCTAAATTCTTACCAAATGTCATATTAATAGATATAATTCTTGAAAAACCTCAACAATGATACCTAAATTAGATAAAAGATGTAGGGATAGAAAGGAATGAAATAATCATATATAAAATAGAGCAATATAAAGGGTAAAAAACTAAAACCATACATATCATAGTAAAAGGACCCTCTACCCCGTCACCTAGAACTTGATTCTATGAAAAAACCTTTCCTACCAGGGATCCACTTCCCTAACATCAAGATCATTTAATATATTGAGGGGATTTCCCCTAAGGCATATGTTGTTGCTACCAATGATATCCTTGACTAACTCCTCACCTCAACCTCTCAGGCGATGCTCAAGTTTCTTTATTTTAAGACACCTATGACCAATCCTGAGATGCATATAGTAGCTTTGAACCTTTTCCTAAACATTAATAATGAATCCATATACAGAAACACTAAAGTTTCCTATATTACCACTTTCAGGTCAATCCCTAAATGGGTTAGGACACAAACTGTGGAAATATTTAGGCTACCCACACTAATAATAAACAATGGTGGATCCTCTTGAAGGAGGGATCATGGAACCCCATCCCTACCCTTACTACCTCTCACTTCCCTATAATATCTCATTGTATCTCATATTACTACCATTAGAAGAGTTACCACAACCTGGACCACTAAAATAAGGAATAGAGCATGTTGTGAAATCCACCACTAAGAACTTATCAATAGTAATATCCTTGTGAACTACCTCAGAACATGATTCCATGTTGAATATCCTCACTAGGAACAACATATATGGTCAAATACCATCCTTAAACCTATGTATCTTCTAGGATTCATTCTCAACCAAAAAAGTATCAAATTGAAATAGATCTAAGAAATGGATAGCATAATCCATCACAAAAAATTCCCACTGATGTAGACCCACAAATTCTTAATCCCTCTCTTTCATAAGTAAGTCATGGAATAAATACTTGAAAAATATATCCTTAAAGTCCTCTCATGATATCCCTTCATGCTTCTTATCCTGCACCATAACACCCCCACCATTTCCTAGTAAGTCCCTAAAGCATAAAAGGTTCTAACTTCACTTCTCACTCATCGAGTGTCTCAATAAGCTCAAAGATTCCCTCTATGATCTTGATCCAGTCCTCAGAATCTAAGGATATTTCATTCCCTAGAAATTATAAGGATGATATATCTATAAGTATCGGGTAAAATATGTCATAGTAGCTCAACCATGGTGTGCACCTCTTCCTTCAACTGGCATGATATGAAACACATCTTCTAGTACAAGCTCTTCTACCTAGTCCATAGGAACAACATTAGAAGCATGCTCAACTTCCCCATCTTGATCAACCATAGCGATCACAAGGGAATTATGAATCCAAAAAAATATCCTCAACCCTGTATCTAGGTAGATATATGGTATTTTATCGATGTATAATTTTCTAAAGTTCCAAAACACGTATTTAGAAAGGTCACATAACAATATATATCTTGACAGAATTTATGCATGTACATGAATGTATGACCACATCTACCTCACATAGACTCTATTAGATACCCTAGGAGACACCTACTAAGGGTCTATTAAAGGAGACACTAAAACACTAAAACTCACTTACCCAAGGCCTAATCTCACATAGCTTATACCTACACATAATCCATAGTCATATTAAAGTTAAAAACACAAAAAAATATCTAGGGATTAATTAACTAGATGACACCAATAATGTATTAGGGAAAATACTGAGTATACTATTATTGAAATTTAATTAATTTAAACCTCAATTTCAAAAAAATGTACAATCACACACAACTAGTCATATGACATGTGAACCTGCGTCCTAAATCATGTTACATAAACTCACACACATCAACTACTTTGAGTTAGAGGGAAAATTTATAAACAATAACATGTACAATATCATTTGAATAAAACCAAGAAACCCTAGCCACATAACTAATAAAAGCAATCTCACTACCCTAAAAACATGAATGTCCACTAACAGGTACTATCCAAATACAAGAATAGTTTCCTATCTAAGGCTCAACCATCCTATCATCAGTTTATTGATCCCCAAATAGTAAATCAAGAAATTGTTCTCTGATATAATTTTTTAATTCATTGGACTAGTTCATAGGGTCTAAATCGGAGTGCCACATGGCCTTATGCATTCCTTCCTATACACGAAAGGATTTAAACTAGTGGTAAGTGTCACACCCTGACTTCTCATTTTAGTATGTTTTTTATTTTAATTTTTATCTCATAATTTTTTCTTCTTTTTTAATATTTGTTTGGTTGAAATGTGAGCTGAGATGATAAGAGTTTTTCATTTTTGTGCTGATAAATGAGCATCATCGTGACATTTCCCAACATGCGGGCAGGGCACGGGCGAAGCCGGGTGGCTTTTCCAGTTTAACATGCGGCCTACCCGGTGTGAGGATGATTAATTAACCTAATAAAAATAAAATTATTATTTTTATTATTTTTATTATTATTACTATTATTATTATTATTATTAATACCTCAACTGAATTTCTAACCTTATCTTATAACATTATTAACTTTTTTTATTAATGTTTTAAGTAGGTAATTTTTATTAAAAACCATATTATTATTATTATTGTAATTATTAATATAGAATATCAATTTTATTTATCTTTATATTTTTATTGATTTAGGTATTTCTTTTATAGGGTCTTTATTTCACTTTTATTTTATTTTATTTTACTTCCTTTATTTTTTTATTTTTTTTATTTTTATTTCTTTTCTTCTCTCCCTCACTTTCACTCCCTCCCCATCATGGTACTATTCATCCACCCCCACACCTGGTCCGCGCTAACCCTAGAAGCCGCCTCCTATTGCACCTAGTCGTGACCCCAACCCTCCCTACTACCTCGCACCACCCAATCCTACCTCGCTACCTTATGCCTCCTACTTTCTTCCTTACACCCGGCCATGACCCCATCCCTCTTTGTTGTCCCACAACCATCCGCGATGCCTGGAGACCCCACTGGTTTTCTCCTCCTCTTCATATCGGCTCCTGTACCATCTCCTCAGCCGAAGCTCTGGTGGCCCTCCATTGGCCGCTACTCTTCTCCTTCTCTACTTCCCGGTAACACTACGCCTCTCATGTCCAGTGACCGCAAAATACCCCCCTTAGCTCGGCCAGAGATCCGATAACCTTCCTTTAGTTGCGCGCCTCCTTTTTCCAGCCAAAGTTCCAGCGACAACCCTCTTTCTCGGTGCCACGCAAGCTCTGGCCAGCCTCTCGAACCCCTTGTTGTAGGTGAAGAGTCCCTTGTTGTTTATCCTTTTATTTTTTGTGGTGTCACGATTATAGTTTGGATCATTTTTTTTAAAATTTTGATGAAATTATACGGTGTTTTGTTTTAGGGGTCTCTTTGGTCTTCTTATAGTGCAAGCATCATGTGGTGGGATCTTTGTGTCATCTTGCGAAGTTTTTCCAACACCGAGGTAGGTGGTTATGTGTGTAAGGATTATTTGATTAATTAAGTTTCTTGTTTAAGTTATTTATTATATTTGTTAGTTAGTTTTAATGTGCACATTTATTTTTCTTATTTGGAATTTTATGTGTCATTGATCTGCTGGTAGTGCGTTTATGATTTTTAGTGTTTGTTAAATTATGCAGTTGGTTTGTTAGAATGTACAAGAGGTTTGGTTTGTGTTTTGATGTGGCGTCAGTATGAGTTTTGTTATAAAATAGGTTTTAAGTGGGTTTTGGAATCTTGAGTTGTGCGTCATTTTTTTTAAAACTGTTGGTTGAATTTTTCTAGTGTTTGAATTAATTGTATATATGGTCTTTAAAATTGTGCAGCTGGTTTTTTACTGTGTAAGTGAAGCAGATTGAGTTTTGAAAGATTTTTGGTGTGCAAACTATTTAAAAATGGATTTTTCATGTGTGAAGGTGTGGTGTTGTGTTTTTATCACACATTTTTTTTATTGAACTTGACATGCAATGTGAACTCGAAACCTTTGAGCAAAAATGGGAAGCCTGGGTACTAGGTGGGTGGACTAGATCTAGTGTGCTAGTGATACGGGAGTGGCTTTGGCCTAGTTTCATTTAGTTGGTTTGACAACTACAACACTAACTAAATTTTTGATGATGATTGGAGACCACTAGGTTATGGATGTGTTTCCATACTAGTGGCCCATGCATGAGAGCGAATGTTGTTGTGGTTCCTATTCCTTTGTTCACTGAGATGAGATGTTCTAGGGTCCCAATTATTACTAGTACCTATAGGGCCTCCCCCACTTTTGGTGATCCCGGATTTCTTTACACTCATTATCAGAATATGGTGTGACTTTTTTGGTGACATAAAAGTAAAAAATTTATTTCTTTGTAAAGACTATTTTTCCTTTTTAAGTTACTTTTCTTTAAATTGGTTTCATTAAAATTGTTAAAGAATTTATTTCATTTCCTTAGTTAAACCTGCAACTATATTATTATTTTATCTTTATATGTGGAATCTCTTTTTTGGTGGCATCCTACTGAGATATTTCTCACACATTACTTACATCCTTGGGTGTAAGTAGATTTGGTCATGTCAGATACAGGTAAAGGTAAGGCGTTTAGAAGTGGTGGTTATGGTTTTTAGCAGGCTACTTGGTGCAGATTTGTGGAGATGGATTGAGGGTGGTGTCCTCTCGCCAGGGGGAGGTTTCTATAATGGTTTTTGGTCACTCTACCAAGTGGTAGATCTTTTTTGGATTTTAGTTTAAACATGCAACTCAAATTTTGGTTTTTGGTTAATGGCGTGTTTGGTTGTGACTTTAATCTTTGGTATATTTTATGTTTTTGGGTGATTTATTTGCTTTTTTCATTTCGTTAAATCGTTCCCAAGTTTTATTTTGATACCTGAGAACCTGTGCCTACCCATGGGGATCGGGAATTCCCTTCGGGCCTTACTGCGGGCCGAGTCGAGCCCTAGTTGGATGGAGACACAATTTCGTTTGTGAAAAAAATGGTATCAGAGGGAGGTTTTTTTGTTTGAGTTATTTTATTTATGACATTTCTGGTTAGATAGGAGCTAGGACTATCAGGGCTTAGAATTATGGTTGTGAGTAGGGTTCCTGGCTAGCACACCTCGTGACAGACCCTGAGTCTCCATGGGGTTTCGGGTTGCTTGTTTCAATTCTCTTCCAGGTGGGATGTGTAGGATTCAGACTTTACATGGACATTGGGTGGGAAAGAAGTGGTTTGTACATGATGTTACTTTTTCAGGATTGGTTTACTGATGATTATTGTCCTTACTAAAATTTTATTTTTCTTCATACATGATGTATTAAGGATGTTCTTTTTGTGATTGTTTCTCCTTGAAGTAGGATGCCTCCCTGGAGATCTTACATACACCCACAGGAGGAAGTTAGAGAGAGTTCCCCCTCACCACTTGATTAGAGATTGGTAGAAGTTGTGGTCTGAGCAGTTCAGGCTTTAGGACAAGGGGTGAATCATGCTCCTTCTCCTATTCCAGTTAGAGGAGGTTATTTTGGCTTCAAGAAGGATAAAGCTCAAGGGTTTCTGAATAATACACCTCCTTCATTCTGAGGTAGTTCAAAACCTCAAGAGGCAGCAGAATGGCTTGAAAATATAGAGCATATGTTCTATTTCCTTGACACGCTTGAGGAGGTCAGGCTATAGTGTGCCTTATTTCATCTAGAGGGTTCTAGTAACAAGTTTTGGGAATTGATGCTTCAGGTTGGGAAGCATGAGAAGATGAGTTGGAAGGATTTCAACACTATATTTTATTAGAAGTACTATCCCAAGTTCCTAGCCTATGCTAGATCCCGAGAGTTCATGGATCTTTCACAAGGGGATCAGACAGTGATGGAGTATGCAAACCGCTTTGCTGGGCTACTATGGTATGCGCCTGATATTGTTTCAAATGAATCTTGGAAAGCTCAGAAGTTTGATAAGGGAATTCAACCAGAAATTTTCTCTAAGGTTTTTTTGTTCAAGCTGGGAACTTGTGCTGAGGTGGTCGATCGTTCTTGCATGGTCGAGATTGATCAGAGAGGAAATTCGGGGTTTTTTGGATTCGTGTCAGGGTTTGGCAGTGGGAGTTCATCCGAGAAGAAGAGGAAGTGTGATGGGTAAGGGAAGAGGAGTGGTAGAAACTCAAGTCATCCTCCCAGGAAGACTTCTTCGGGGGCTTCTGGTGTAGGGTTTGTGGGGTTCCATCAGTGCGGGAAGGTAGGACACATCCAGCCTACATTTCCCTCCCCTCCCAAGCCTTGTTATCAATGCGGAGTTATGGGACACGTGCAGCGCTTTTGCAGGGTGACCCACCCTTATTAGAGTGGGATGAGATATGTGGCTTCTAGAGGAGTACCAATTCAGTTAGAGCCAACTAGGATGATGGGATCTTGGTTTGGTGGTCGTGGTGGTAGGACCGGATTGTATTTGGGGAAAATCTAGATCAGGGAAGAGCCCTAGGTGAGCGGTCATTCCCAGGTAGGGACCAGGCATTTGCATGTTGTGGATCAGGAACTAGTAGGATTTGATGCAGGACCTTCGACTATTTGAGGTACCATTCTGATTTAATATTCTATAGTTACAATTTTATTTGATACTGGTGCTTCATTTTCCATTATATTTTCCCGTCTTGTGAACCTACTGAACCAACCAACTAAACTATTATCTTTGGCCATGGAGTTGGTAACATCATCGGGGAAAAAGAGGGAGAAAGTACTTATGTGTATGTCATATGCTCTCTATGTGTCAGGAGTCGAGATAGAGTGGGATTTTTTAGTCCTAGATATAGACCTATTTGATGTGATCCTCGGCAGGGACTGGCTGGTGCACTTCCAAGTGCATATTGACTGCTATCGGTGATGAGTTAGTTTAATGGCACCTTATTCGAGCCCCCAGGTATTTCTTGGGGAATGGGATCCTCGGTCAGGTTGTGTGGGACCCCCACATCCTAAGTTGGGGAATATTTCTTATCAATTATCATCGCTTGCATTAGAGGATGATAGTGGCACTTCTCAGAGTGGATTACCTCCTATAGTAGATGAGTTTCCATGGGAATTACCATATGATTTTTAAGGCTTACCCCCAGAGAGGGATGTGGAGTTCTCGATTGATTTGGCACCAGGAACACAGCCTATATCTCTTCCCTCATATTGCATGGCCCCCACCAAATTTAGGGAATTGAAGATACAGTTGGATGATTTAGAATCCAAATAATTCATTCCCCGAGCATCTCTCCTTGGGTTGCCCCAGTTTTATTCGTAAAGAAGGATGATGGAACCCTTTGGTTTTTAATTGATTACAGGAATTTGAACAAGGTAACCATTAAGAATAAATACCATTTCCCCTAGATTGACTATTTCTTTGACTAGTTTAAGGGGGAAATTGGTTTTCCAAAATTGACTTGTGATCGGGTTACCACCAACTCAAGGTGAGAGAAGCATACATTCTGAATATGGATTTCCAGAGAAAGTATGGTCACTTAGAGTATCTAGTCATGCCTTTCGGATTGAAAAATGCTCCGACGGTTTTCATGGCACTCATGAATAGGGTGTTCCACCAATATCTCGACTCCTTTTTCATGGTATTTGTGCATGACATCCTGATTTATTCTGGATCTGAGGAGGAACATGAGAATCACCTACTGATAATTTTGGGAACTTTGTGGGATCACCGCTTGTATGCAAAAATTTTGAAGTGCACATTCTGGATCAGGGAAGTCAAGTTTTTTGGGGCATGTCATCTTAGAACAAGT
Organism: Viscum album; assembly: GCA_963277665.1. Classification (NCBI taxonomy): domain Eukaryota; kingdom Viridiplantae; phylum Streptophyta; class Magnoliopsida; order Santalales; family Viscaceae; genus Viscum; species Viscum album. Next base: position 797,649,610 of record OY728129.1, read on the forward strand.
GGTTTTAGTGGATTCTGAGAAGATCAGGGCAGTGATGTCATGGGAACAGCCGAGGAATGTGTTTTAAATAAAGAGTTTCTTAGCTTGGTATGTTATTACAGGTGTTTTGTTCGGGATTTCTTGCAGCTTGCCTCCTCCATGACCGCACTCACCTGAAAAGGGTTGATGTTTGAATGGAGCCCACAGTATGAGGCATCCTTTGAGGAGTCAGAGTCTGGGAAGGGATATGTGGTTTATTGTGATGCTTCAGGTATGAGCCTTGGGTGTGTACTCATGTAGGATAATCATTTGGTGGCTTATAGTTCTCACCAGCTCTGGCCTCATGAGAAGAATTACCTGACTCACAACTTGGAGTTGGTAGAGGTGATGCACGCCATGTAGACTTGGTGTCACTACCTCTTTGGGGAGATATTTGTGGAATACTCTAACCATAAGATCCTAGCCTACATTTTCTCTTAGAAGGATCTCAATCTGAGGAAATTCCAATTGGATTGAGTATATATAGGGATTTGACATTGACATTGTCTATACCTCGAACAAGGGCAATGTGATGGTTGATGCTTTGAGTAGGAAGGTACCGTTTCAAGCGTTGAGGAAGTCCAATGATGAGTGTAATTTGATGGGGCTCTTCTCCCAGATGTACTTGGATACCAAGGAGCACAGAGAAGGTGCATTCTTGGCCAATATTTAGTTGACTCCTGCCCTTTTTGGAATTGATTCAGAGAGAGTATCCCAGTGATGAGATATGTCAGTGGTCTATGTAGTTTTTTCATGATTGGGAGACTTCTTCAGAGTGGTCCTTGTCTCATGAGGGGATTTTTTTTCTTCAGGGGCTGTACGGTGGTTCCATTATCCTTGCAGAAGGTGGTGATGTAGGATAGCCACCATTCATAGTGATTCATCCACCTTGGTACTACCAAGATGTATTATAATGTTCTTCACCATTTCTAGTGGCCAGGTATGAGATGGTACATATACGAATTTTCATTGAGATGTTACAATTATTAGAAGGTGAAAGTAGAGCATCAAAGGCCATATGGCCTGCTTCATCCATTACCCATTCTTACCTGGAAGTGGGATGAGGTTGCCATGGACTTCATTTTTGGCTTTCCACATACACCTCAGGGAAGGAATGTTATTTGGTAGTGATTGACCCTTTGACCAAGTCATATCACTTTATTCAGATCAGAGATATGACGAAGGTGGATGAGCTGGGCCGTTTAGATGTTCAAGAGGTGGTCAGACTTCATGGCATTCTGTTAGTGTTTTTTTCTAACATGGACCCACTGTTTACCTCTTAGTTTTGGGGAGGTCTCGAGAAGGATTTGGGGTTGCAGATTAAGATGGTCATGGTATACCATCCTCAAACGGATGTCCAGATGGAGTGGGAGAATCAAATTCTAGAGGACATTATTCGTGCATGTGGTTGGATTTTGGAGGTTCATGGTATAGACATTTGGGATTGGTTGAGTTTGCTTATAATAACAGTTACCAATCCTCTATTATAATGTAACCCTTTGAGGCACTCTATGGCCGGACTTGTTGGTCTCCTTTGTGTTGGGTTGAGGTAGGCGAGACCTCACTTTTCAGACCGAGCATTGTGTAAGAGATGTCTGAGAAAGTCAAGTTAATCAGACAACAGATATTAATAGCCCAAAGTCACCACAAATATTATTCTGATCATAGGCATCGGGACCTTGAGTTTTCAGTGGGTGACCATGTGTTCTTGAAGGCTACCCCTCACTTGGTTCATTGTCGCTTGGGAAATCCTGGAAATTAGACGTCGAGGTCCGTTGGGCCTTTTGGGATTATTGAGCAGATTGGAAATTTGGCATACATGTTAGATTTTCCTTCTCAGTATATGTTGATTCATGATGTATTCCATGTCTCCCAACTGAAAAAGTATAATCCCGATCCTTCACATGTGTTGAATTAGGAGGAGTTGGAGATAGAGCCTGACTTATTAGTATTTTAGCAGAAAGTTTGGAGAGTGGATTATTATGAGAAGGTGTTTCGTGGGAAGTCCACTCCCATGGTTTTCATTATTTGAAATCATGGAAATGACGAGCATGAGACTTGGGAGCGGAATTCATGGGTTGAGCTCGAGTACCCATTTTTATTCTCTGATCAGGCTTCAAATTGACTTTCTGAGGGCGGAAAGTTTTTATGGTGGGGAGAATTGTCACACTCAGACTTCTCATTTCAGTATGTTTTTATTTTTAGTTTTTATCTCATAAGTTTATCTGACTTTTTAATATTTGTTTGGTTGAAATGCAGTCTGATCCGATAATAGTTTTGCATTTTTGCGCTGATAAATGAGTGTTATCATGAAAATGCCCAATGTGCGAGCTGGTCATGGACGAAGCTATGTGGATTTTCCAGTTTAACGTGTGGCCTTCCCAGTGTGAGGATGGTTAATTAACCTAATAAAATTAAAATTATTATAATTATAATTATTTTTGTCTTTATTATTATTACTATTATTATTAATATTATTATTATTATTATTATTAATACCTCAACTGAATTGTTAACCTTATCTTATAGCATTATTAACTTTTTTTATTAATGTTATAAGTAGGTAATTTTTATTAACAACAATAGTATTATTATTATTATTGTTTCCATTATTAATAAAGATAGTCAATTTTATTTATATTTATATTTTTATTGGTTTTGGTATTTATTTTCTAGGGTTTTTATTTCAATTTTATTTTATTTTATTTTCATCCCTTTCTTTTTAATTTTTTATTTTATTTCTTTTCTTATATACCATACTTTCTCTCACACCCTGTCATGGTACTTTTCATCTTCCCCCTCACCTGGTCCGCACGAACCCTAGAAACCTCCTCTTCTTGCACCCAGCCAAGACCCCATCCCTCCCCACTACCTCGCACAGCCCGGCCCTCCCTCGCTATCTACGACAATGCCCCCTCCTTGATTCCTTTCACCCTGCCATGACCCAAACCCTCCTTACTGTCTTGCACCCATCCGCGATGTCCAGAAACCCCACTGGTTTACTCCTCCTCATCGTACTGGCTCCCACACCATCTCCTCGGCTGAAGCTTTGGCGACCCTCCCTTGGCCACTACACTTCTCCTTTGCAACTTCCTGATGACATTGCGCCTCTCCTGTCCAGTGACCACACACCACCCCATTGGCTCTACTGGAGATCTGATAGCCCTATTTTAGCTACACGCCTCTTTTTTCCGGCTGAAGTTCTGAAGAAAACCCTCCTTTCCAGCACCATGCAAGCTCCAGCCAGCCTCTCAGACCCCTTTTCATAGGTGCAAAGTCCCTCATTATTTATCCTTTTTTTAGATCGTTTTTTTAATTTTGATGAAATTATACAGTGTTTTGTTTTAGGGGTCTCTTTGGTCTTCTTGTAGTGCAAGCATCGTGTGGCGGGAGCTTTGTGTCGTCTTGAAAGGTTTTCCCTACACCAAGGTAGGTGGTTCTGCGTGTAAGGATTATTTGATTAATTACATTTCTTGTTTAGCTTATTTATTATATTTGTTAATTATTTTTAATTTGCATAGTTGTTTTTATTATTTGTAATTTTATGTGTCTTTGATCTGCCGGTAGTGCATTTATGTTTTTTAGTGTTTGTTAAATTATGCAGTTAGTTTGTTAGAATGTGAAAGAGGTGCGGTTTGTGTTTTGATGTGGCGTTAGTATGCATTTTGTTATAAAATAGGTTTTAAGTGGGTTTTTTCATCTTGAGTCATGTATCAATTTTTTTGAAAAATGTTAACTTAATTTTTCTAGTGTTTGAATTAATTGTAAATATGTTCTTTCAAATTGTATAGTTTTTTTTGACTGTTTAAGTGAAGAATATTGAGTTTTTAAAGATTTTTAGTGTGTGAACTATTTAAAAATAGATTTTTCATGTGTGAAGGTGTGGTGTTGGGTTTTGATCACACCCTTTTTTTTTCTTATTGAACTTGACATGTAATGTGAACTTAGAACTTTTGAGCACAAATGGGAAGTCAGGGTACTAGGTGGGTGGACTAGATCTAGTGTGCTAGTGATACGAGAGCAGCTTCAACCCAGTTTTACATAGCTGGTTTGACGATTACAAAATTAACTAAATTTTGGGTGATGATTGGATACCACTAGGTTATGGATGTGTTTTCCAACTAGTGTCTTGTGCACGAGTATGTATGTTGTTGTGGTTCTTATTCCTTTGTTCACCGAGACGCGATGTTCTAAGGTCCCACTTATTTCTAGTACCTATAGGGCCTCTCCCACTTTTGTTTCTCCCATATTTCTTTAAACTCACCATCGGAATATGGAGTAACTTTTGTGGTGACATAAAAGTAAAAAAATATTTTTGTTTGTAAAAATTGTTTTTACTTTTTAAATTACTTTTCTTAGAACTATTTTCATTAAAATTGTTAATGTATTTATTTTCGTTCCTTGGTTAAACCCATAACTGTATTATTATTTAATCTTTATATGTGGAATCTTTTTTTGGTGGAATACTACTGGGAGATTTATCATGCCCTATATAAACCCTTGGGTGTATGTATATTTGGCCATGTAAAATGCAGGTAAAGGTAAGGTGCTTGGAAGTGGTTGGTCAGGTTGTTAGCGGCCTACTTGGTGCGGATTTGTGGAGAAGGCTTGAGGGTGGTTTCCTCTCACCAGATGGAGGTTTTTGTATTGATTTCCAGCCACCCTACTAAGTGGTATATCTTATTTGGTTTTTATTTTAAACATGAAACTCATATTTTTGTTTTTGGTTAAAGGCATGTTTGGTTGTGACTTTCAACTTTGGCCAATTTTATGTTGTTGGTTGATTTATTTACTTTTCTTCATTTGGGAAAATCATTTTTCTGTTTTATTTTGATATCCAGGAACTTGTTCCTATCCATGGTGATTGGGAACGCCCTTTGGGCCTTGATGCAGTCTGGGTTAGGAACCGGTTGGATGGAGACCCAATTTGGTTCAGGACAGTAAGGGCCTAAACAAAACATTAGGTAGAATATATCTCAATAAAAAATAATCCAATGTAAATAAAATAATAATCCATAAAAATCAGTAAAATAAAAATATAGAATCATGGTTGTATGCCAACAATATAAATCATATCACATGCAGTAAGAAAGTGAGACCAATTTTCTCATATATCAGCAGTCATAAGATGATCCTTGTAGATGATAGATCAATACATATGATGAAAAAAGAAAAAAATGAATAGATTTCATATTGTAAAATTATTTGATAATAAGTCTTAGTATATCCTATATCCAAAACTAAATCCACATACACAAGAACCCAATATAGGTGCCTTCCCCATACTAAGATCCCTAACAATGGAGTCTTCACACACACCAGGATTCCAATGCTGGGTGTGAGTATAAAACCTAGCAAGATACCATTGATGAATTATTGGTATGAGTTTGGTAGTATATATATATATATATATATGTGTGTGTGTGTGTGTGTGTGTGTGTGAGGGCATGCACTAATAGGTAAATAAATAAACAATAAGAAACCACGCAACCATTTTAGGTCATCATGTGAAAACCATACCTCCATGAAACCATATTATGCCATATGTAATCAATTCTAAAATATTAGGGTCATCCCATACCAGGTTACCATCACTATCATCATATGAAGTGGTTTGAGGAGGGCGTAACATAACTATACTCCTATATGATCCAACCCATCACATAAAGAAGGGTAAGTTTTTCATGGATATATCTCATATAAAATAGTCAACAGGGGAAGCAGTTTGAGGAGGGAATAAAATATCAAACATCCCACACAAGTTATATCGAACCATGGTGAAGGTAAGATCTCATGGTTATCTATGATACCATGCATAAAGGAATTGTAACTAAGGAATACATAATGTATCCAACCTCCTACATGATCCAAACAAACACACTCATCGAAAGTGAGGTCCCATTGTCAATCTCTGTTACATATGACCATAAAACCACTAGAAAATTCACCAAAACCGACACCCAAAGACACTATGGTCGAACCAGAACATTCTAATACCAAAATTAAATTAAAATACCACAAAGAATTAAATCGTTGACTTGTCATATATATCAACCCATATAAACAACTTATATTATCTATTTATCAACCTCAAACCCTTCTCAATTAAATTTGGTTATAACACCTAACCACAATCCAATCCACATGCCTTCTATTACCATTATCAAGCTAATGAAAATAAACTTTATACTATATAAATAAGGTGGAAATCCATACACCCAATCATTGTACCCATTGTGTTCTTGTCATAACTAAGTTATAATACCCATATATACCCACTAAATGGGTTCAATTCCATCTATCCAGACCCACCTTGTCACATTAATACATTAAGTATAAGAATATCATGCATCTACATGAAATCACATGTATAAAAGTTCATGAAATCCAATACAAGTTTTAAAGAATTGTAAGGACTTCCTACCTAAAAAATTGGAGATCTAACTCACTAATATATGTTTCCCAATTAAATACCAATACATTAGAATAAAAAACTTGAAAAACCTCTAAATTATGGATTTATCATTGGAGAAGAATAATTAATAAGAAATAATAATATATAAGGATTCCATGGTGTTAAAAACCCAAATAGGAGATGATCACAACCAATGAAACTTTAAATGAACAAGAAATGAGAGTAGAAGGATCTTAGAAGGTTAGGACAAGCATAAATTGGAAGATATGGTCATGTTGATTCAAGATAGGGAGGATGGTGAGGTTTAAAATGTTTAGAGAAAAATTATAAGAAAATACCTAAAAATACACAAGTGTACCACCAGATACTCAGTCAGCCTATACTAGGTACCTAGTTCTCCACCGGACACTTGATCCACTCCCACTGGTTGGTTAGTGTGGATATAAGGGATAAAGAGAACCCAAACATATCAAAGGGTTCCTGGTGGTCTTGTATCGGGTACCAGATGGCACCTGCTACATTAAAATAGTACCAGGGACCCAATACCCCATCTCTCAAATGCCTCTATGTCTCGACACCTCCCAATAACACCGAAAATCAATCACAATAAAATAAATTATTGATAAAATTATCCATTAATTATACATAAATAATTTAGAACTCATTATAAATACCATTTTTAATTCCCTATATTGATTTACCTAAATAATAACCATATTGGGGATGTTATTTGACCTCAATCATGCCTCCTCATATTCCAAAGGCTTCTAACCAGTGATGATGGTCAATGATCCACATTATAGATACTATACCCTTGATATATCAATAAAAATTTAAAATAACTAATTGAATTATCATGAAAAATATATAATTAGAGTATACATATGGAATTACAACTTCATGTTAACCATAACTATAATAAAACATACTTCCCATGTTAAAAAAAATGAACTCATGTTGTAATAGGAAATTCATACACTTAAAATAGTATCACCCATTAGTTAAATCGTATATAGTTTGTAAACAAAAGAAAAAAATAAAAAAGGAGACCTAAATTTCAAATCATGAGTCTCTCATCGTGATTCTTTATCCTGATCACTTATATGATCTACACACTGACCTGTGTATTGTACATAAAGTCTGTATTTATATAAAGATATACCTGAAGTGTGTGAGAATAAAACTCAATAGTAAATCACAAATATTCCACTAATATTCTATAATATAAAAAATAAGAAGAATAAAATAAATAATGTTACAAAATATAATATTTAAGAAATCACTTCTATTTGTTATGTGCTAACCAAACCACTATAATACATGACCCCTCCTACTTCATCTAATGTTGGTGATAATATATGTTATACAAATTAAGAAGATAGATGATTTCTTATCCTTAGGATAATATATATTATCTTAAAACTAGTTTAAATCTATTTTATACCAACATACCTATACCAACCATTTGGAAAACCATTGTTATGGGTGACACCTATGAAAAACAATTTCTTTAAACTGATACTATAGGTGTCACTTATACCAATGGTTTAAATGAACTATTGGAATAGGTACTAATATTTTTGGGTTTTAATACCAATGGTTTTCAAAAAAATGGTATAGGACTATACCAATGGTTTTCAAAAAACTATTGGTATAAGTTAGACTATTGTTTTTATCTATAAAATGGCCCAAAGGCCTTCATTTTTTGTTGATTTTTTATAAGACTATTGTTTTTATATCTTTTATAATAATAATAATAATTTCAAAATATATTACTACCTTTATGAATATATAGATGTTAATAAAAATCCAATTGGATCATTTTTGGGTTCTGTTTATTAATAAGGATGTTATAGAGCTTATTAAATAGCATACTAGATAATGATAAAGGCTAAATAAGTATTTGAAGAAGCTGAAATGTGCTTGAGGTTATGCTTGTTGGACATGTATCGTATCATGGCATTATTACGCATGATATGAAGTTGGTTTGCAATGAAGAGAAAATAACAAAGTCTTGGTGAATCACTACCTATATATATAAGATTATTTGAGATATAGACGATGGTATTAAAAGGTAACATATTTAATACTTTGAGAAAATGGGGAAGTGTCATCCATGTCACAGGGTAAAGAACTATGCTATGGTAGTTAAAAAATGGTGTTATGTTTTTTGATATGCCATATTTTATGGTGTTTTGTGTCAGAATAATCCCTTTATTAAATTGGGACCACAGGCTTGAGTGTTGTGGAAGTTTTTCTAAAGGAATTTCAATGGACAAGTATTAATGGGAATAATATTCCATGTATATATAATATCTCCCAAGACAATATATAACATTTTCAAGGCATGTGTAAGGTTTTTTAGTTTATTTGATTTCATTTGTTTTTCTAAGATGGAGATATCCATACCATGGAATGAAGGTCCATATACTTTTTTCATCCAGCAAATCATGATGTACTTGGAGGAGTTGAAATAGGGTTGCAATGAAGACCAAGTTGTATAATAAGGTGTGTTGGGATTACAATATCCATATAAAAAATTAGGATGGCCATAATGGGAGTTTCAATTGGATAATAAAGAGACTAATTCAATGGATATACCATTGAGATGGGTCTCAATCAGTGATACAGGATTGTATAATTTGTTTTAGAAACTAACCTCTGTGACTTTTTAAGGTCATGATTGTTGAGTGTCTCTTGGATCTGATCATTTTTTTTGTGTTTTGATAATTATAAAATACTTCATAATCTTCTAAATAGATAATTATAATTTATCACAGGTTTTATAATATTTAAGTTAATTTATTATTGAAATTGAATTATTATTCATTTTCCCTTATTTATATTTTGTTTAATTGTTTTATTTTTAATTATTTCTTATTTTTATTTTTATTTTTTATTTATTCATTATTTATTTCTTATTATTTTTATTCTGGTTATATGTTGTGTAAAACTAATTTTATGAAGTTTTTAATTTTATTTCCAATATTTTTTACCCTTATAATATACTGGATGATTATTTATTAACTTTATGAAACATATAATGATTCTATTTTACTTTTATATTAACTTCATTTTACCTTTATATATATTTATTTTCATTTCATTTATGTAATTTGATAGTTACGTTTACATGGATTATTTTATTTACTTTTACACATCATATAGATTTATCATTCTAGATTTATATGGAAAATTTCTTAATTACCTTTACATGATCATTATAAACTTAAATTTACATAAGTTATGTTTTTTTATGGTAATTTTACAAATATGAGGTTTATACCATAACACAACAATAAATATTCCCTTATAGGGTATAAATAATTACAATGCTTTGTTGTGTGATTAACTTGATTTATTTTAATGCATGATAGAAGTTGATGTTTTAATTTTTTTTACCCAAAAATAATTATTAATTATATATAAACTGAAATAATTGTTTTTATAATCTTTTAAATATAATTAAATGAATATTAAATTTGGTCTTTATTCATGAAAAAACTTACAGAAAATTATTTTGAAAATTTTGAATTTATTTATTATGACTTGATTTGTTTATTTTATTTTTTATAAATTAATTTTTAATTATAAATAACATATTCAAAATTGTTTTATAGTATTTAATTTATCATTTTTAAGTTCATATAATAGCATTCAAGAATATGGAAGGTATTTTGAATTTTGAACTTACAAAGAGAATCTCTATGATGTACTCAGTATTTATTTGGCCTGATATTATGGAAATATTTCACTCTATTCAAATAGATTATTATAGAGATATTTATAGCTATTTAATGATATATTTAAATTTTTTAAACTATTTTAAATTTTTTGAATATCATTGATAATTATAGAAACTAATTTATCTCTACAATAATTCTGAATAATCATTATTTTTTTTTTGAATAATAATAATTGATGGATAATTTTAGTGTTTTTTGATATTATTTAAAGGGTTAAACACTCATGGAAGGTCAATTGATATGAAACCTTCAAGAATAAAGATACATATACTTGACAAAACTAAATTTGGTGTAATGTTGTGAACATACAATTGATTATGTGAAAATAAATTCTCTACTTCTAGAAAACTCTCAAGGAGAAAATTAACATATGTTATTCTTATTTCCATTAAGAGAATATTAAGAAAAAAGTTTTTGTACTTCATTTTTCTACGTATTGTTCTACCACAACTAGTTTTTTGAGTCTTTTGTGCTTAAATTATTTCCAAATTCTATATTATACTTACACACTAGTTTATGTTTTTTCCTTCCAAAAGCATTCTGATCTTTAGGTTCTGACTCCTCGATTCTAATTTCAATATCTTCATGCTATGACTCTCATATTCTAAATTTGGTGTTAGTTAAACTTTCCTAAAAAGGTATGTGTTTTAATGGATTGTGGCACCCCTTTAAAAGTCATGTTTTCTATATGAGTTGTACCTCCATTAGAAAAGGTAGGTTGTTATTAGGTTATGATTCCCATTTAAAAATCAGGGCCTTATTGAATATGATACCTCCCAAGGATTATATGGATTTGAAGATTATATATAGGATAACTTTTATCCAAACTGCTATATAAATTTAGTTTACACTCTCTTTATTTTTCCCTCTTCTTATTATAATTTAATTTTCATGATAATTAAATTTGATATTAACTTTAATTAACTTAGACATTGAGTTAATCTCTTTAAATTATAAAAATGGTCTATTCACCCTACCTCTAGAACGTTTTCATCTTAACTAGGACCTAATGCTTGGTATCAAATCATAATCCTTATTTTGATTCATAAATTTTATGTGCTAACCTTTTTCCTAGACTTAACCCTCTAAGGGAAATATATTTAAGATTCTATGAACAAATTATAATGAAGGATGAATTCCTCAAAAACCACATCTCTTTGATGGAACTGACTTTGGATACTGGAAATAATGAATGGAATCCTACCTCAAGAAACTAAATATTTATTACTAGACTATTATGGTTACTTCCTACCCCTTCTCATTGTCTTGAGAGGGTTGAAGGGTGTTACATGGCCTTAAGAGACATACCTTAGATGCCAAAGGCTGGAAATAAATGTCGAAGGGCTTCCATACATGTGGGGGGTGATTTTACCATTAAAAATAAAACCACTAAACAAAAAATACATATCCAAACAACCACTATATGATGCAAAATAACAATGAAAGACAACTCAAAATTTTATTTATCAAAATCAACAAAAATAAAGTGCCAAAACGGAAGACTATAATATCAAAGTAAATAGTGGAAGACAAACTAATAACACATCAAGACACCCAAAATACTCAAAGATAAACAATATCCATGATCTAAATTCACCAAACATCCCAATTATCATGAATTAGTTCTAAATATGTGTGATACTTCACCTTTTCCCATGTCCCAGTAGATAACATCTGCAAAAGTACCAAAGTGATAAAGCAGGGGTCAACACAAAAACTCAGTAGGATTTCCCCAATGACTTCCCTAATCATTAAACTAGGATATAAAATGTTAGAAACATTTATATAAAACAATTTATAAAATGGTTTATACCAAAATATAAACTAAATCCATTATAAATAGTTTTCCTAGGAAAGAACATTAACCATTCTTTAAATCATTTAACATTCCATCTCGGCATAACCTCTTCCTTTGTACACAACCATACATCCAACCATGCATGAAATCCAAGGACCTACCTATACTCATGAGTGGGGAGTCTTCCATCCACTAATCCATCACTTAGTAGACCAATTATAAGGGGGTACTTCATGCCCTTATCGGTCCCAACCTTTTGATGTGGGTACATCATGCCCTTATTCATCCCAATGTATATGAACACATGCCACAAAACCATGAAAACCCATGCCAAATTAAAGCGTGTTCAAACCATTTCAATAAATAATCATTCTTTTAATTGAAACCCATTTTTTCATGCAGAAAAACCAATAATTATCTTAAAATAATCATTTTAAAATCATGTTATCTAAATCACTGTCCAATAACACACCAAAGTTCCCAATTTCCACAAACTGTCACTCAAAAGGGTTTTAACAATCATTTCAAAGTGTATAAATGATAAATTATAATCAAAGAAAATAATTTGAAACTAATTCTTCAAGTTCTAAAATAGAAGATTCGAGAGTGAATCCACCTACCTCAAGAGTTTTGGTCAAAACGATAAACGACACAAAAAATATCAAAAAACTAGGTTGAATCTCCATGAACCCACCTTAGATATCTTCCCCTATTAACAAAAAGACCAAATCTAAACATATTTGGAATCCATAAATTTAGATCTACCCAAAACAGGTGAAGATATAAGAAACTGAGATAAAGGGTGATGTAGATCTAAGAAAATATCAAGAACGATTGAGAATGATGACTATCCATGAAAACCAAGCTTCAAATCACCAATTAAAGGCTCCATATTGATTCAAATTTTCTTGGGATAGGTTCCCCAACCATGGAGAGACCCAAAACCTAAGGTAGTGCCATTTTGGGAAAAAAGGGCACCTAGAGGGAAAAATGAGTTAGATCCACTATTTAAGGATCTAAATTTAACCCAAGCATGGTGTAGTCACATGTTTAGATAAACCATGTGGTAACCATTTTCCTAATTTTTCCTTAAGGGAGACCTCACATGATTTCCTCGCACGGTTCACAAACTGTGCGCCAACTGTGCTGAATCCACTACCACAAAAATACCCAAGCCAACTCTTAAATCACATAGTTTTTACTAGGTGGCCACACTGTTTGGAAAAACCATACATCACCCATGAACCTTCTTTTTCTCCCCTATATTACTATGTGTGGTTACCTAAAGGTGTTTCACAGTTTCCACAAACCATGCACCTATATAAAATCCCAGAAACCTCTCAAAAGGTTCTCCAAACTCTCCCAAACTTCACCCTTATACTTTATATGCTTAAAAAGAACAAAGAAAAGGTTACATAATAAAGACCAGGGGTGATACATTCTTCCCACCATTGGTCTTTCCATCCCTATAAAGTATGAAACCATTAGTGTCATGAAATAGTTCCGTCCATTGCTCTTTCATTTAATTCTCGCATTCCCAAGTCTCTTCCTAGATATGACCATGTTGCCACAAAACCCACACAAGACCTAGGATTATTTTCACACAAGGATTTATCTTGCCTATCCAAAATCCACATTAGGATATGTACCAAAGAATCATCTAGATCATGGTCAACATGATCCCATCTGATCACATGGTCATGATCAGGATGATACTTTTTGAAATAATATACGTGGAACACATTTTGCACCACAATGAACCGTGGCGGTAATGCCAACTAATATTCCACCTCTCCCACTAGTTATAGTATATCAAAAGGGTCTATCTATCTAGGAGATAAATTTCTCTAATTCTAAAAACATTGATGTCCAAGCCTTGGGGAAATCCATAAGAACACATGATCACTCACTGAAAACAACAACGCTCATCGACGATGATTCGCATACAATTTCGGATGAATCTAAGCCGTCTCTATCCATTTCCTGGTCAAACGAATCTTCTCAATTATTTCTGGGACAAGGATCATCCCAACTAGTGAATTCTCACCTGTTTCCACCCAACAAAGTCGAGAATGATAAGGATTATAATAAAATGCCTCAAACAGAGCCATATGTATTGAGGCCTGGTATCTATTTTTATATGAGAAATCCACCAACAACACATTATCTACCCATGATCCACTAAAATACATTACACAAGATCACAAAATTTCCTCTAACTTTTTTATCGTCCTTTTGGATTTCCCATCTACCTGAGAGTGATACATTGTACTCATAGTCAACTGAGACCTAAGGGATTTCTATAAGGATTTATAGAAATGGAATTTAAACCTCTGATCTCTATCAGACATAATCGAAACTCGTATTCCATGCCTCTTTACCAATTCTCATAAAAAGATTTTGGATATATCCTCTACCATATGAGTTTCATGAATAGGGATGAAGTGGGCCGACTTTATGATCTAATCCATAATCACCAATATAGAATCGTGATTCTGGACCATTCCTGGGAGACTTGTAACAAAATTCATGGCTATTTAATCCCATTTACACAATGGGATAGGTAAATATTGTAACATACTTGTTGGTCATTAATGAACTACCTTAACTTTCTAAAAAGTTAAGCATCTGGAAACAAACTCATCCAGATTCCTTTACATGCCGATCCAAAAAAAACTACGCCTTCAACACCTTATATATATTTTGTATTCCATGATGGATAACCCATCTTGAATGGTAGTAATCATGAAGAATGTTCCCCTAAGAAGTCGTAAGTACAACCATATGATCTCAAAAACCCCAAAACTAAACTCTCATCCAGCCTCCCACCCTCAATGGTCTCCCCACCATTGAGTTTTAACCTCATAACAACACATTCTACATTGAAATTTTTTACCTTTTTTACCATATTTACCAAATTAGGAACCATCGAAACTAAAAAGATAACTACAAAGTCACCTCGATCTTCACATTCCATATGCATGTCAGTTAGGACTGACATCAGCTACCACTAATCTAAAGCTTCTTTTACCAACTAAGTGTACGACTTTCTACTTAATGCATCGGCCACCTAATTGACTTTACCTGATGTATACATAAAGTCAAGTTTGAACATTTGGATATGCTCCATCCATATTCTTTTCCTCAGATGCAAATATCATTATGATAAAATATTCTTCAAGATATTATGATCTATGAACATAGTGAATTTTTCACCAAAGGGATAATGACACCAATTCGTTAAACCATGGGCGACTACAACTAACTCCAAATCATATATTGGGTAGTTATTCTCATGAATCCTCAAATACCTTGATCCATAACCAACAAAATGTTCTTCTTTCATGATAACACACCCTATCTCAGATCCCAAAGCATCACAATACACCACATACCCTTGTTTTGATTATAGTAAAATCAAAATTGGTGCTGATGTATGGTGAAATTTCAACTCTTAAAAATATTTTTAGTATTATGCAGTCCATTGAAAAGGAATATTCTTATTTTTAAAATCTTTTGTAGGAAAATATATTCCTGCAAAGTCATAGAAAAAACGTTTTTAATAACCATCTAGACCAAGAAAAATCTGTATCTTAAAGGAATTATTTGGAGGTTTCCAAGAGATAATAGATTCTATCTTCTCTAGATCCAATGAAACACATCTTTCGAAAATTACATGGCCAAGAAAAAATACCTCTTGTATCAAAAAATCACACTTTGATAATTTTTCAAACAAATGATGTTCTCTTAGGATCTCCAATGTTGTCTCCAAATGTTTCTCATACTCAGCCCTTGTCCTTGAATACACCAATATGTCATCCACAAACACCACAAACAAAAGTCTATATATCACTGAAATATCCAATTCATCAATTCCATAAATACCATTGGTGAATTCATAAGACCAAAAGGAATTAACACATATTCATAATGGCCATATATGCTTCTAAAAGCTAGCTTCAGAATATATTCCTTCTAAACTTTCCATTGGTGATATCCTGATCGTTAGTCATTATTTGACAACCACACAGCTCCCCTCAATTGATTAAATAGATCATAAATATATGGAAGTGGATAGATTTTCTCTATAGTAACTTTTTAAGCTTGTGATAATCCACACACAACCATAAATTTCCAACTGCTTTCTTCACGAACAAAATTGGGGCTGCCCATAGAGACATGCTCAGCCGAATGAAACCTTTTCTTTCCATCTATTCCAACTAAAATTTCAATTCCCTTAATTCTGTTGGTTCCATCCTATAATATATAAGTGAGATAGGGTTTTTCCCCAGAAGGATATCATTCATAAACTCAACTTCTATCATGGGTGGAAACCCTGATAATTCTTTAGGAAAGACATCAATAAACTAATAAAATATGGCTGTAAAGTCAGTTCTCCCAACCTCTTCCATTGATTCTAAAGAAAAATCTTCCAACTAATAAGAGATCATTCCCACAGCTCGTTCCAACAAGATCGTTGTACCTGTATTTACATCCCTTTCTTCTCTAAAGATATGTTCAACTCTATACTCAGTCATGAAACTAAATGCTCTTTTATAACATTTGATATGATCCTTAAATGATTCCAACCAATCCATACCTAGGACTACATCATAGATATCTATCTCCAGCACTGAGAAGTCCCATTTCATCTTAGATACATCAATAGTTATAGGAAATTCTCTATATTGGAAATATCTACATTCTCTTTGCCCAATAGGTGTTTGAAGTTTTATCACAGAGGGCATCATCTAAAGTTTTAAACTCAACAAATTAATAGAATGATAAACGATAAAGTAATGTGATGCACCATTAACAAACAGCACTTTCATAAGGGTAGAATTCAAAATAATCTTACATATCACTGTATATGGTCTTGCCTGATCATCCACAATCACCTGCTCAGCTTCATATAATTACTTAATTATTGCACTTTGTTCTTTGTTTCCCTGTTGAGATTTCCCTACCTGAGGATTCATGGTATTCCTAGAATAATCATGGCTAGATATGTTCTTCTGAAGAGATTAGTTCTACTTTCCTTACCCTGTCGAAGCATACAATGTCTAAGACACCTAAGAAGTGTCCCGAGAACCTAGCCTTGGATCACTGCGACAATAGCACTGATGATTCCCCATATGGTTTCAGTTGTGGAATTTTCTAGTTTTTTCATAAAATCTCACTTTATATGTTCAAGAGAACCACATTGGAGACATCCTTATTTTCTCTTGGGTCATCGAGGAAGTTTTAGTGATCCAACCATCTGATTTTGATTCACACTCCCACATTAGAAGTAGGTGTACCTCTTCTACTTTCTCCCTACATTAGAGTTCCCATCATTTCTTGTGGGTATCAACATAATTCTTCCTCCCATATCTCTTG
Organism: Viscum album; assembly: GCA_963277665.1. Classification (NCBI taxonomy): domain Eukaryota; kingdom Viridiplantae; phylum Streptophyta; class Magnoliopsida; order Santalales; family Viscaceae; genus Viscum; species Viscum album. The sequence continues at coordinate 797,666,966 of OY728129.1, forward strand.
ATATGTCTCTTTTAACCACCATAAATCTATTCATCATCTTTGTATAGTCTGCAATACAGATCACAACTATCTTCGATTTAATTTCCTACCTTAGCCCCGATTCAATTATGCATTCCTTCAAGGATGAACTAGCTGCAACATCGAGTGAAAAGAATAATAAATTCATGAATATATGTTCATAATCAGTGATAGAGAGATTTTCCCGCTTTAGGATGAAAAAGTATTTCGTTCTATGAATCTTGAACATGAGAGGATAGAATTGTTTGTTGAACAATTCCTCAAAATCCTCCCAACTAAGGCATTGATCTACTTTAGCATGCACTGCTAGATCCAACCACTAGTGTGTAAGATCCTCGAGCATATATATCACCAATTTGAATTTCAACTCCACTGGTTTGCAGATGAAATCAATGATACTATTCGTCCAGTTCAGCCACACCTCTACCTTTTCTGGTTGATAATCACCCCAAAAGATGGATGGATTCTACTTCTAGAACTAGAATGAATGATCCACTTTCCTTAGTTCATCCCTCATATTTTCTATGTGTACATCTTGAGATGCTTGTACGGTTCTCTAAAACGTCTCTTGGTTTACCTGTGGCTCATGTTCAACCACATTCACCATAGCTTCTTCTGGTTGTTTTCTATGACGCATATCAGGTGCCATTTTCTAAACAACAACAAACTCCATAAGTATCACTCTGTTAATTGAACTCTTAACAATTCCAAATTCTTCTACATCAACTATCTCAACATTACTTTCAAAAATTAACCTTTTCCACATTGAACCGTTTTTGAAAACTTTAAACTTGATTTTTTAAAATCAAACCATTTTCAAAATAGCTTCATCATGCACTTTTTAAAAATAATTCATTTGAAAACACTTTAACTATTTTTTCAAAAATCATAATTTTTTCACAAAACATAAATCATTACTCAAAATGATATATGCACTCCTAGTGGGAATTCATTCCTCTAATGCATGACATGATCGTCTCATTAGCTAAACCCATGGCAATGAGATTTCAAAATCCTATAAGTTTATCCAAAACACTTATATACCCAACTACCTGGTAACTTGAAGTTTATCATAAAAAGGTTAGCTACACCTTTTAATGCTATACATTTAAAGTTCCAACAATCCTAATTCTTTCTACCAATACAACACAAGGAATATACATGAATGAATTCAACTCTAAGACCACCATAACTGATGACCACTTGTCCCAAATGGAATTTAGATCGAACAAAATTGATACCACTTGTCTCAAATAGACTTTTGGACAAAATGAAACTGATACCATTTGTAACGTCCTGTCCCTTCTCAATGTCTTGAGAGGGTAGAAGGGTGTTACTTAGCCTTGAGTGACATCCCCAAGATATAAAAGTCTGCAAATAAATACCAAAGGGCTTACATACATGTGGGGGATGATTTTCCCCTTACAAATAAAACTACTATCCAAACAATCCATAAACAAACAACCACTATATGATGCATGATAACAATGAAAGATAACTCAACTTTTAATCTATCAAAATCAACTAAAATCAAGTGCCACAATGGAATACTAAAATATCAAAGTAAATTTTAGGACCAAACTGAAGGAAAAGATGGTTTTCATGTATTGTATTTTGTTGATCTTGAGGAAGTTTTCATAAAGGAAAGACACCTTGAATTTCTAAGAATTCAGAATCTGGAAGTTTGAGAAGTTCGGAACTGATAATATTGAACATTCAGAACCTGGTGTTCGAAGAGTTTGGAGTCTGGAATTTGGAGTATGAAATTCGGAATCTAGAATTCAGAGTCTGGAAGTTGAGAAGTTCGGAACCTGGAAATTTAATTGTGATGATGCTTTGCTATTTTGTAACTCTAATTTGTGAGTATATGCAAGTACTCATAATGCAAGCAAAAGTTGGGTGGTGAAGTCATACTGAGATCTGGAGGAGTCATTCTGAGAATTCAAAATCTCTGGTATTGATGATTGAAGAAGTCGTATCGATAACCAAGAGTCATTTTGAGAATCTGGAAGAGCCGTTTTGAGAACCTGAAGTTCGTATCGGGAAGTTCGGAGTCGACTTGCTGAAGAAGAAGTTCGTAGCGAGAAGTTCGGAGTCGACTTCCTGAGTCAGAAGTTCGGAGTAGACTTCCTGAGTCAGAAGTTCGGAGTGGACTTCCTGGGTCAGAAGTTCAGAGTGAAGAAGTTCGGAGTCAACTTCTTGAACCTGAAGTTCATAACTAGAATTGCGGAATCATGCTAAGAATTTGTGAAGTCATAATGAGAAGCCATACTAAGAAATGGTGTCATTCCAAATAAGTGATGAAGAGTCATTCCGAGAATTGAAGTGATTCCGAAGAATCGTGAAGGGTGAATCCGAGAATATGATGCCGAGGAGAAAAATGAGTGGATCCGAGAATGTGATACTGGGAAACTTATGTAACAAATTCGGATCCAGAAAAGGCCAAAGTTATAAATCAAGAGAAGTGGAAGAAGATTCGAGAAGATTCTAGAAGCATTGACAAAGTCTTAATTACTCAGAGATTTCAGGAGAAATTAAGATTTGGGTGAATTTAAGTGAGCGGGAAAATATTTTGGTTTCCCGCCTAAGCACGCTTTGGAGCACCTATAAAAGGAGATTAGAGTGAAAAGTAAGGAATGATGAAAAAGTATAGAGAGAAGCTCTGATAATCCAGAGAGAGAAAGAAGTGGGTGGCCGACTAAGTTTTCATTGCAGTTTCAATTGAAATGAGAATTTGATATTGGTTGACACCGTATTGAGTTTCTCAGATTAAAGAAAACTCAAATTGAAGAATTGGAGTGAAAGTGGAGATTTGGAGTGGAGATTCCGAGTGAAATACTCGGATTGAAGATTCAGAGTGATGAAGAAAATTCAGAGTGGATAATTCGGAGTAGAGAATTCATAGTGGTGAATTCGGAGTAGATAATTTTGAGTGTAGAATTTGGAGTGGAGGATTCAGAGTGGAGACTTGGAATGGGGAATCAGTACTAGTTGTCACCGTATTGAGTTTCTCATACTGAAGAAGACTCAGATTAAATAATCGGAGTGAAGAAGAAAATTTAGAGTGGAGATTTCAGAGTGAAGAATTCGGAGTGGAGATTCAGAATGGGAAGTTCAGACTGTAATTGATCTATCTCAAGTCCAAGGAGTCCTTGCCTTTCTTCTGGGTAAGGAATTGAATATTTGTGCTGAACTTTCTTACACTTGGGTATTTGAAAGGAAGTGCAGGTAACATAAGTTGTTACAAGAAACGAGACTTTTCCCTATTGTGCTAAGAGGGTGCACACGCACTGGAGTGATTGTTTCATAGTGATTCACAAGTGTAAAGGTATATCCTACTCATTTTAATCCAAGGATTGTTTTCTTAGTGGATTGTATAGTGATGGATTGTTTCCAACCATACCAAGGATGTAGCTATTCTTATTGAATAGTGAACCTTTAAAATTGTTGTGTTCCTTTGGATGTGTGATTGTTTGTTTCTCAGCAGGGAAGTATATCTTTAACAAGAGCCAAAGGTTGTTCTTATTTTAAGGGAACTTAAAATAAGAAAAAGGGGTACCACTGATTCACCCCCCCTCCCCCCTCTCAGTGGTTCATTGCTCCAAGTGGGTCCTTACAAGTGGTATCAGAGGGAGGTTGCCTTTGTTTTCATTATTGATGGAGAATCTGAATTGTGTGAACAATAAAGGAATTCCGGCATTCGATGGGAAGAACTATAACATCTGGAAGTATATAATGCTACTGTATCTCATGTATATTATTTATGAAGTTCTTGAAGTTGCAACAGTTGGGTTTCCCCCCATTGAAGACAATGTTCCACTTACACCTGTTGACAAGAAGTTTCTTGAGAATGATGGAAGAGCCAAGAATGCTATATTGTATTCAATTTCTGAAAGTGAATTCTTGAGAGTAAAAGGAGTGGCCACAGTCCAAGGTATATGGGACAAACTGAAAAACATATACTAAGGAAATACAAAAGTCAAGAAGGCAAAACTTAAAATCTAGAGATTGAAGTATGAAGACTTGAAGATGGGAGAGCATGAATCTGTTGGGGATTTCTTCACCAGGGTAAACGATATTGTTAGTACTATCAGATGTCTTAGTGAAGAGCTGAAATACTCTACTGTGGTGGAAAAGATCTTGAGGATTCTTCCTGATAAATTCAATGCAAAGGTATATTCATTAGAAGACAGAGATTCAGAGACTCTATCTCTTGATGATTTTCATAGCACCCTCATTACTTATGAGATGAGAAGGTAAAAGGCTATGAAGACCAATACAAAGGTTGATAGAGAATTATCTTTCAAAACCATGAAGAAGGAAAATACTAAGAAGATGGTGGTGACTCTGACTCTGAAAGCGAGGTATGTAAAAATATTAATGATATTTTATCCTTGTTTTCAAAAAATGTTAAAAGAGGCATATGTAAATACAAGGAAAAACTTCCCTTGAAGTGTTTTGAATGTGGAGGCATTGGTCACTTTGTGGCTAACTGTCCTTGAAGGGAGAATGAAGGAGACAGTGATGAAGAAGAAAGAAAGCCAATAAAGTTATGGAAGAATCAGGGTGGTAAAGCAAAGTCGTGGATAGAAAATAAGGTTTTCAAATCTAAGAGAAAAATCTTCCTATCCATAAATGAAGAAGATGAAGAAAGTGATGTTGAATCTGAAAAATTAGTTGAGCATGGTGTTGAGAATACTTTCATTGCAACAGTGAATGATGAGGATTTCGGAAGCAGCAGCTCGAAAAAAGAAGAAACTCAGCTTGAGATGCATCTGAAAGAATAATTGAAGGAATGTTTAAGGAAGATCAGAAGGCTGGATAATCTTAACAAAAAGTTGGAAGATGAATGTTTCTCAGCATCCAATCAAACCAATGATAAAGAAGAACTTGAGAAAGAGATTTAAGACTTGAATAAGTCTCTTGAAGATGAGAAAAATCAAAATGAGCACATGAGAGTTGAGCTGAAGGCAAAAGAGGAAGAATTAGAACTTGTTCAAAAGAATCTCTCTGAAGTTGAATAAAAAAACATTTGTTTTCAAAACTCAACCACCGATGTTGGTGAAGGCTCTCAACAAGCACATTCTGAGAAAATTAAACAGAAGAATAAGGTGGTTGTTGTGAAGAAGAAAGCTGAGAAAGTTACTTATGTGTCCAAGACCAGCATTACTGGGAACTCTGAAGTTTCAAGGAAACCTAACTCTAACACTGGTGAAAAACAAGCAAAATCAGAGAAGTCAAAAATCCAGCAAATCAATCCTACCAACAAAATAATGTTCGGTGGGGCTGAAGAAAGAGCAACAAAGAAGTATCATAACAAAAGCTTTAGAGGAAGGTACTCCTTCTATGGGTATTGTTGGTATTTTGGTGGATTCAGGTATATAGAAAATATAGGTTGGTTCAATCAACATTATTACCATCACCCCACGAGTTATGAAAGTCAGATATTGAGGGGGAGTCAATCTCCTCAAAGGAAGAAGAGTGAGAAGGTTTTCTTGAAGAAAGTTGAAAAGAATGAAGTCAAGACAGAAAATAGGTTCCAGCCTCTAGAGACCATTTGTGAAAGGTGTGAAAAACCTAGAAACCTTGAAAAAGGATGTCTTATGTTGTTACCGGCTCAACAAAAAGTTCTTAATTTTCAGAAGCCGAAGGTGAAGAAAGAAGTTAAATAAGAAAAAGCTCGTATTTTTGAAACTTCTCTAAAAGTTACAAAGGAAGAACGACCTTGGATACTTGATAGTGGGTGTTCTTCACATATGATAGGATACTTGAAGTTTCTAAAGAATATGAAGAAGTTTAAAGAAGGCACAGTGACATTTGTCAATGATGAATCTTTAAAAATTAAAGGTGTTGGATCAGCCATCATTGGAAAGGAAAAATTAAATTCAAAGAAAACTCTGTATGTTGATGGGCTGAAGCACAACTTGCTGAGTGTATCACAATTTTGTGATGAGGGTAACAAAGTTATCTTCAAGAAAGATGGATTTATTGTGAAAAGTGAAGAGGATTGGCAGATTGTTACAAGAGGCCAATGAACCAAAAGAAATCTGTTTCAAGTTGGACATTCCCAAAACTCTTGTTACATGAGCATAGTGGAAGAAAATCAATTATGGCACAGAAGACTTGGACACATGTGTCATAGAAATATGAGCAAGTTATCTCAAAGGGACAATGTTTGAGATATTCCAGATTTTCCAAGAAGAAGAGATTGTTGTTTCACTACCTGTCAGAAAGGAAAACAAGTATTGTGCATAAGAAGGTTGACATTTGTTCTAAAAAACCCCTTGAACTAATACATTATGATATATGTGGGCCGATGAGAAAACAATCATCAAATGGAGACAAGTACTTCATCACTTTCATTGATGATTTTACTCGCATTACGTCTGTTGTGTTTATGAATCACAAGTCAGACGCCCTGAAAATGTTTAAAAGCTTCAGAAGGAAAGCTGAGAAATAATGTGAGTACTCTGTGAAGAAGTTGAGAACATATAATGGTGGTGAGTATAGAAGTGAAGAATTTGAAGACTATCTTGAGAATCATGGAATTCAGCATGAATATAGTGCTCCATATACACCTCAAAAAAATGGGGTTACTGAAAGGAAGAATAGAAGCTTGGTGGAAATGGGAAGAACCATGTTGCTTGAACATGGCCTTACTCATTACTTTTGGAGTCAAGCTACAAGTACAGTTGTTTATATTCAAAATCAATGTTTCTAAAGGTCTCAATCAAGCAAGCCTCCATATGAACTTTTCTATGGCATTACTCCAAGTTTGAAGTATGCTAAAGTTTTTGGGAGCCCATCCATTATAAAGAAGAAAGGTGGAAGCAGTGGAAAATTCGAGTAGAAAGGAGAAGATGGAATTTTTCTTGGATATACACCAGAAGGAAGAGGTTATAGATTCTTTAACAAGTAAATGAGAAGAATTGTGGATGTTGTTGTTGTAAAAGTCATTGAAACTCTAGGAAAGGATAAGCATGTCTATACAGACAAGGAAGATGAGGAAGATGAAGTTAACGATTCTGATAAGTATGCAATGAATTGTAATCCTAATCAAGATGAAGAATTGGATTCAACCATATCAAGTGATGATAAAGGCACATGAAAAACTTATCCAAGGCTGATGAAACAAGTGAAAGATCAGAATATTATTGGTGATCAACGTCACATGGTTCAAACAAGAAGAATAAGTAATTCTATATCACATACTTCATTGTATTCCAAACTGGAACCAAATGATGTTAAAGAAGCCTTTGAGCATCCGGAATGGGTTCAAGCCATGAATGAAGAATTGGATCAAATTAAAAAGAATGACACATGGGAACTCGTACCCAAGCCTGAAAGTAAGAACATTATTGGCACCAAATGGGTCTTTCGGAATAAGTTGAATGAAGAAGGTGAAGTTATCAGAAATAAACTAAGATTGGTTTTCAAAGGCTACTCTCAGATTGAAGGAATTGACTTTGAATAAACTTTTGCTCCGGTGGCCAGATTAGAAACTATACGAATCTTTCTTTCTATTTTTGCACAACGAGGTTACAAAATCTTTCAAATGGATGTTAAATATGCATTTCTTAATGGTGATCTCAAAGAAGAAGTTTATATTGACCAACCATGTGGCTTTGTTGTTGGGAAGAATGAAAGTTATATGTATAGGTTCAAGAAATCCTTTATGGGCTAAAGCAAGCTCCAAGAGCATGGTACTCAAAACTGGATACTTGCTTAAAAAAGATGAACTTCAAGAAAGGAAGAGTTGATAGCAATCTGTACATCAAGTAAAGCCAACATTTTTCTCTCATTGTGATTTTCTATGTTGACAACATTATTTTTGCTGGAAATGATGAAAGAAGCTATGAAAGGTCTGTTGAAGAAATGAATAATGTCTTTGAGATGTCCATGTTGGTTGAAATGAGATACTTTCTTGGGTTAAAAATTTTGCAACAGAAAGAATTCATTTTTCTCTCCCAAGAAAAGTATGATAAGGAACTTCTTAAGAAGTTTGGGATGGAAAACTCAAAACCTGTATCAACTACTATCTCAGTGGGAATGAAGCTAAGAAAAGATGATGAAGGAAAATAAGTTGATCAGAAATAATATCGAAAGCTGATTGGAATTTTATTATACTTGACTGCATCAAGGCCAGATATTGTTTTTATTGTTACCTTATGTGCAAGATTCCAGAGTGCTCCTAAAGAATCACATCTTGTTGCTGGAAAAAGAATTCTCAGATACATTAAAGGCACAATAGAATTTGGAATCAAGTATAGTGGTTCAAATAACATTGATTTTTTTGGCTATTCGGATGCATATTGGGTAGGAAATGTTGATGATAGAAGATCCACATCTGGTGGAGTGTTCTTCATGGGAAAAAGTTGTGTTGGCTGGCACTCGAAGAAGCAGAATTCTGTGACACTCAGTACAGCTGAAGCTGAATATGTTGCTGCAACCATGGCTGCTACTCAACTTATCTGGATAAAAACACAGTTGGAAGATTTTTTTAGTTTAAGTAAAGTTGCCCTTTCTCTTGGGCTGTGATAATAAAATCACAATTAATCTTACCAAAAATCCAGTCCAACATTCTCGATCAAAGAATATTGACATAAAATATCATTTCATCAAATAGCATGTGGAAAAGAATGAACTGAAACTTGAATATGTTTCATCTTCTGAACAAGTTGCTAATATTTTCACGAAACCCTTGCCGAAGGAATCATTCTCAAGATTGAGGTTGAACATGGGTGTCCAACCTCTTTCTCTTCAAGGCTAAGGTATGTTGTTCTGTCCCCTCTCTCTTCTTACCTTTGGATTGTTTTGTCAAGGGGGGGAAGTTGTTTGTATCATAAATCTATTTGTTTAAAGATAGAGTTGTGGGTAAGCTGTCAACTCAACACTGCTTGTGTATGTGAACTATTCTAACTGTTTGTTGGAGTGGTTGTAGGAAATAACTTTAAGTTGTTTTTAGGATGTATGAAGCTCAAGATGTATGAAGTTGAAGATGTCATTTTCACTACCTATGGATAGTATGGTTTTTCTGTCAATGATTCTTGTTTACTATAATGAGTTAGCTCATGTAGGCTTAGAATTATTGATAAGTAATCCATTGATTGAGGTTACAAATGTTTGTGATTTATAAAAACTTGGTTGAAAAAAAAATACAAAGGTAGAGATTTTTAGGACCAAGTTGAAGGAAGTGATGGTTTGCATGGATTGTCTTTTGTTGATATTGAGGAAGTTTTCATAAAGGAAAGACACATTGAATTTATAGGAATTCGGAAGCTGGAAGTTTGAGAAGTTCAGAACCAAGAATATTGAACATTCGGAACCTAGTGTTCAAAGAGTTTGGAGTCTGGAATTCAGAGTCTGAAATTCGAAATCTGGAATTCGGAGTCTGGAAGTTGAGAAGTTCGGAACTGGGAAATTTAATTGTGATGATGCTTTGCTATTTTGTAACTCTAATTTGTGAGTATATGCAAGTACTCATAATTCAAGAAAAAGTTGGCTGGTGAAGTCATACCGAGATCTGGAGGAATCATTCCGAGAATTCAAAATCTCTGGTATCGATGATTGAAGAAGTCGTATCAAGAACCAAGAGTCGTTCCGAGAATCTGGAAGAGCCTTTTAGAGAACCTGAAGTTCGTAGCGGGAAGTTAGGAGTCAACTTGCTGAAGAAGAAGTTTGTAGCAAGAAGTTTGGAGTCGACTTCTTGAGTTAGAAGTTCGGAGTGGACTTCCAGAGTCAGAAGTTCGGAGTGGACTTCCGGAGTCATAAGTTCGGAGTGAAGAAGTTCGGAGTCGACTTCCTGAACCTAAAGTTCAAAACTAGAAGTGCGGAATCATGCTGAGAATTGGTGAAGTTGTAACTAGAATCCATACTGAGAAATGGTTTCATAACGAAGAAGTTATGAAGAGTCGTGCCGAGAATTGAAGTGATGTCGAAGAATCGGGAAGGGTGAATCCGAGAATATGATGCCGAGGAGACAGATGAGTGGATATGAGAATGTGATACCGAGAAACTTGTGTAACAAAGTCGGATCTGGAAAAGGCCAAAGTTCTAAATCAAGAGAAGTGGAAGAAGATTCGAGAAGATTCTAGATTCATTGATAAAGTCTTAATTACTCCGAGATTTCAGGATAAATTAAGATTTGGGTGAATTTAAGTGAGTGGGAAAATATTTTGGTTTCCCGCCTAAGCACACTTTGGAGCACCTATAAAAGGAGATCAGAGTGAAAAGTAAGTAATGATGAAAAAGTAGAGAGAGAAGATCTGATAATACATAGGGATAAAGAAGTGGGTGGTCGACTGATTTTTCATTGTAGTTTCAATTGAAATGAGAGTTTGATACTGGTTGACACCATATTGAGTTTCTCTGATTAAAGAAAACTTAGACTGAAGAATCGGAGTGAAAGTGGATATTCAGAGTGGAGATTCAGAGTGAAAGACTCGGAGTGAAGATTCAGAGTGATGAAGAAAATTCAGAGTGGAGGATTCAGAGTGGAGAATTCAGATTGGAGAATTCAGAGTGGTGAATTTGGAGTAGAGAATTCGGAGTGGAGAATTCGGAGTGGAGGATTCGGAGTAGAGACTCGGAATAGGGAATCAGTACTGGCTATCACTATATTGAGTTTCTCAGACTGAAGAAGACTCATATTGAAGAATCTGAGTGAAGAAGAAAATTTGGAGTAGAGATTTTGGAGTGAAGAATTCGGAGTGGAGATTCCGAATGGGAAGTTCAGACTGTAATTGATTTATCTCAAGTCCAAGGAGTCCTTGCCTTTCTTCTGAGTAAGGAAGTGAATATTTGTGATGAACTTTCTTACACTTGTGTATTTGAAAGGAATTTCATGTAACATAAGTTGTTACAAGAAACAAGACTTTAACCTATTGTGCTAAGAGGGTGCACACGCACTGGAGTGATTGTTTCATAGTGCTTCATGAGTGTAAGGGTATATCTTACTCATTATAATCCAAGGATTGTTTTCTTAGTGGGTTGTATGGTGCTGGATTTTTTCCAACCACACCAAGGACTTAGCTATTGTTATTGAATAGGGAACCTTGTAAATTGTTGTGTTTTTTTGGATGTGTGCTTGTTTGTTTCTCAGTAGGGAAGTATATCTTTAACAGGAGCCAAATGTTGTTCTTATTTTAAGGGAACTTAAAAGAAGAAAAAGGGGTACCACTGATTCACCCCCCCTCTCAGTGGTTCATTACTCCAAGTGGGTTCTTACAGTAAAAATTGGAAGAAAAACTAATAACACTCCAAGAAAAACAAGACTCTAAGCTCCACAAGTTCCATGCTCCAACTTCACCAAACAACCCAAGTATCATGAAGTAGTGCTAAATGCATGTGATACTTTACCTTTTCCCATGTCCTGGTAGGTGATTTCTGAAAAATCCCCAAATTTTCATAGCAGGAGTGAGTACTAAAACTCATTAGTTTTTCCCCAATGACTTCCCTACTCACCCCACTAGGATAGAACATGTTAGAAACATTTATATAAAACAATTTCTAAAATATTTGATATCAAAATATAAACTAAATCTATTGTAAACATTTTTTCAAGGAAAGAACATAAACCATTATTTAAATCATTTAACATTCTATCTTGGCACAATCCCTTAATTTCCATACAAACATACATCCAACCATGCATGCAATCCAGGGACCTACCTATAATCGCGAGTGGTAAGTCATCCGTCCATTAAGCTATCACTTAGTGGAACAATTTTATGGGGGTACATCACACCCTTGTCTATACCGACCTTTTTATGGGGTTACTTCACACCCTTATCCATCCTAATAAATATGAAGTCATGCCACAAAACCATGACAACGAATGCCCAACTCAATTGTGTTCAAACTATTTCATTAAAACATAATTTTTTCAAATAAAAACCATTTTTCCATGAATGAAAACAAACAATTATTTTAAATTCATCATTTTAAAATCATGTTATCAAAAACACTATCCAATAACACACCAAATTTCCCAATTTCCACAAACCATAACTCAAGAGGGTTTTTGAAATCATTTCTTAGTGTATGAAATATCAATTTTAATCAAGGAAACACTTTAAAACTAGGCCTTCAAGTTCTAAAATAAAGGTTTCAAGAGTGAAGCCGCCTACCTAGAGAGTTTTGGTGAAAACGATAAAAGACATGAAAAACATCACAAAACTGGGTTGAATCTCTATGAAACCACCTTAGATCTCTTCCCCTATCAACAAAAATACCAAATCTAAACATATTTTTCATCCATAACCTTATATCTACCCACAGTGGGCATAGATATAAGAAAATGAGAGAGATGATGTTGTAGATCTAAGAAAACACCAAGAACGATTGAGAAGATGACTTACCATGAGAATCAGGCTTTAACTCACCAAGGAAAGGCTCTGGATCAATTCCAATTTTCTTGGGAGAGAGAGATCAAAATAACAAGTTCGGGCAGTTTTGCGGAAAAAAGAGGCACTTAGAAATAAAAACGAGTTAGATCCAATTTAAGGATCTAAATTTAACCCAAGCATGGTTTAGTTGCATGGATAGGTAAATTTTTTGATAACTCTACTCCTACTACTACCTTAAGGGAGACCTCTCATGGTTTCCTCACACGGTTCACAAACTATGCACCAACCATTCCAAATCCACTACCTCAAAAAGACCAAATACAACTCCCAAATCACAAGGTTTCTACTAGGTATCTACACGGTTTGGAAAAACCATGTATTGCTCGTGAACCTTCTCTTTTTACCATATCTTACTGTGCATGGTAATCTGAAAGTGTTTCATGATTTCCACAAACTATACACCACTCGTGAACCTATAGAAAATCCCAAAAAACTCTCAAAAGCTTCTCCAAGCTCTCCCAAATATCACTCTTATACTTAATATACTTAAAAAAACAAAGAATACAATACATACTAAAAACTATGGGTGCTATAATTATGGTAAAACTGTATAACTTTCCTATTTCTAAACCTAAATCTCTTATAAGAAGTGATTCTTCTAAATATGTTTTAAATTAAAAAATTATGAATATTTTATATTATATTATTAATAGTAATGTTTTTAGTCTTGTATCTTCTTATAAATATGCTCATAAAATTTAGAAAATTTTACAAGTTACTCACCTTATATCAGATAAGATGATTAAAACTAATCTTGGAATGCCACTAAGTACCAAGATTTCAAGATGGTTGGAGATAAACATCTTTACTAGATATTTTACATATTAACTAGCATTGTCAATGGAATGAATTCCCTTGTATAAACCTTGTATAGTCTTATAATTTTAGAAAGAGTTTTGTGAGATATAACCAATAAGTGTAATGTAAATAAAGTTTCAATTTATGAGAGTAAGAACATCAAAAAATATATATTTTATGAACTCATTGGTTCATTACTTCAATATAAACTGAATTATAAGAATATAACTGAAGAGGTGAATTCAAAGAATAAATTTTTTTCTTTTAAATAGAATATAACTATTACAACTAACTCTTTTGATTATGAATCATAGGAAAGTGAGAAATAATTATCCAAACTTACTAAATTAATTTTCAAAATAAAGAAAAGAAATGGGATATTTAAGAAGTGATTTGGAGAGGTTAATCATAAGGATGATAGAAATGGTAAAGTTAAAAATAATTATAATAAAGTTTCTGAAATAAAAAATAAGGGACACATAAATCCATAATGTAACAAATAGAATAAAGTAAGTAAATAAAATAAATATAATAAAATGGATAAAAGATATTTGATGTTTGGTTGGAGTTATATAGAAGAATCTGATTCAAGTGATGAATCTGAAAAAGAAAAAGAAATGGATAACATTTTATTAATAGAGAAAAGTAAATGACATTAGTAGTTATTCTGAATTTAAAAAACCTAGTATAAAAGAACTAGTTGAAAATTAAATAAATAAATTATAAAAGGAATTTCCAATTATTTATGATTTTTATAAAAAAATGAGAAAACAAATAAATTATTAAACAAAATATGAAACTATATCAATAAAATTAATTTCTTAGAAATACTTCTTCTTATTCAAATGAAAAAAAATATAATTATTTTTAAATTTAAAAAAAAGATATAGATTTAAAATATGAATAAATAAAGTGTAATATTAAAAGGAATTTTTTTTACTTTTGTTTAATTTCTAGAAAATTATGATAAAATGATGTCATTTATGAAATCAAACAAATATAGAAATGGATTTGGCTATAATAAACAAATACCTAAGTTATACAAGCACTTATATTCTAATAGTTCTAAATAATTTATATCTAATGTTATAAAATTTAGATGTGGCATGAAAAGAGATTATGTTGGTGAATGTTCATTAATATTTCCTCAGTCATTAGGTTGCACTAAAACTTTTATTTCCAAGAATATATCTTCTAGATTAACCATGAATACATGTTTAAAATATGATTGGGTTCTTAAAGGTTTTTATTCTAATATAGTTGGACCTAACCAGTCTTCATGCCCAAATGGTAAATTTTAGTTATTTTACCATCATTTATACTTGAAATATATTTATTTATTGGTTTGTTATCATGTTATGATTTAAAAAATATTTTTAAAGCATGTATTTATTATTTTGTCAGTTTATATTTTCTAATACATATTAATATGTATTGTATGATTTATTATTTCATGTGATTAAATGATTATTATTTTTTGGTCATGTAATATGTGATTATCATTTATCTTTAATATAAATTAAATATGACAAAACAATCCATTTATTTCATAAAATATCTTGTATATTTATTCTTAGTTTTATGGAGAGTTATTTTTAATGTTTTGCATATGGATAGATTTATTTTTTGGTATGGAATTATTTGTTAAATACTTTTTTATTCCTTATATACCATTTTATAAATACTTTAAATATTATTAACCTATTTTCAGGTCTCCTAGTAAAATTTATAGATATAGTTTAAGGAGTAAAATTGATATTCATTATTATGGAATAGAATTATAAATTAATGGGTAGATTTCTTGTCTTATTCCATGAGCTTTGCTACTTTATTATCTAT
This sequence comes from Viscum album, assembly GCA_963277665.1. NCBI lineage: Eukaryota > Viridiplantae > Streptophyta > Magnoliopsida > Santalales > Viscaceae > Viscum > Viscum album. The sequence goes on from OY728129.1 coordinate 797,682,028, forward strand.
TTTCAATGGATATTTTCATTGAAAATACATGAGCTATTAAAATCTCTTAAGATTACTAAGATCTTCCTATATATACTATAATAATCTTAGTTTTATATACTTAAAATTATTTTGGTTTTTCCACACTGAAAATAACTTTTTAATACATAAATTTAGGGTGATATATACCATTTAACATGTTGAACTTTAATGTTTTTAAATTTTATTTCATGTACTATTTTTTAAAGTTTTTAAAACAATTTAAAGAATGAATTATTTAAATATGGTTACTTGATTGATTTGTTAAAGCATGCTAAATATTCTCAATTTTTTTACTGTATTATATAGGGGGAATAATTTCTTTAAAAATATTATATAATAATTTTTAAAAATATTTTAAATGTCAAAAAAAAGTGCTTCTTTAATTTAAATCTACTTTGAAAATATTTTATAATTATTTTAGAATACTGAAATTTTGGTAATTAAATTTTATTTGTTAATTGAATATTGTTTTATCACTATTTTTAAAAAGGTGAAAAAAATTTGGTTTCAAAATTATAGTTTTTTCTATCCTATTGAACCATTAAAAATTTTCAGCATTCAATGTTTTTGATTAATTACAAAAAAGGTGAGATATTTTTGTAATTAATGTATTTTGTTTTGTAATTATCAAAAAGAGGGGATATTTCTTAGTATCTCCTTGACCCAATAAATTGTTTTGTGTTTTTAATAATTACAAAATACCTCATAATATTATTAATGGATAATTATAATTTCTCCTATATTTTTTCAGCTTTAAGTTTATATTTTTAAGGAATATCAGTTTTTTCTTCATTATTTTTATTTTTATTTTTATTTTATTTTTTTTAAATAGTTTTACTTAGTTTTTTTATTCATTATTTATTTATTATTATTTTTATTCTTGTTTTGTTTTGTGTAAAACATATTTTATAAAGTTTTTAATAATTTTAACAATCGATTTTTACCCTTACATAGTAGTGGATTATTATTTATTACCTTTATAAGATATATATAGATTTTATTTTACCTTTACAAAGATTGATTTTATTACCTTTTCATAGTGTGATAGCTACCTTTATGCAGCTTGTTTCATTTACCTTTAGACATCATAGGTATTTCTAATTATACCTTTATATAGAAAATTTCTTACATACCTTTACATAGTAATTAAAATTACCTTTATATGAGAATTTAAAAAATACATTTACACAGTTTTTTTGCATTGAATGTTACCTTTGTTTAAATAAGGCTTATACCTTTACACAGTAAGAAATATACCTTTGTACAGTATATAGAATTATTATGTTCTATTCTATGATTATCCTGTTATTTCCATTTACTGCATGATAATAGTTGATGTTTTAATTGTTTTTTCAGTTACAAAAATTCTTATTAATTATATATAAACAATGATAATTTTTTTAAAAAGTTTTAAATGGAATTAAATGATGATTTAATTTTTTCTTCATTAACGAGCAAACATACATCAAAGTATTTTGAGAATTTGAATATATTTATAATGAGTTGATTTCCTTACTTTATTTGTTTCTAAATTAATTTTTAATACTAATGATCATATTCAAAATTATATTATAGTATTTAATTCTTCATTTGTAAGTTTATATAATCACATTCATGAATATGGAAGTTATTTTTAATTTTAAATTTATATAGATAAGTTGTGTGATATACTTGTGATTTATTTGACTAAATATTATGAAAATATTTCATCATATACAAATCTAATTATTATATATATTTTTTAAGTTTCTTAATGATGGATTTAAATTAGTTTGACCAAATATGAAAAATTTAATACCAATGATAATTATGGAAACTAATTTCTCTCTATTATAATTTTGTATTATCATTATTATCATTATTTAATAACATTAACCATTGGAGATTTTTTGTGTTTGTGGATATTATTTAAATGGATCAAGACTCATGGAAGGCGAACTGATATGGAACCTTTGAGACTTAAGATACACATATATGATAGAACTGAGGTTTGGTGTGATACCATGAACAAAAAAGTGATCTTATGTGAATAAATTCTCTATTATTAGACAACTCTCAAGGTGGAACTCAATCTGTGTGATTCTTACTTCCTTGGAGAGAAGATCAAGAACAAAGTTTTTGTGCATTATTTGTATACATCATCTACTACCTCAACTGGTTCTCTGAGTATTTTATGCTTAAATTCTTCTCATCTTCTCTATTGTACTTAAATATTGGTTTATGCTTTTCCATTCCAAAAGCATTATGCTCTTTGGGTTGTGAATCCTAAATTATAAAGTTACGATCTTTGGGTTTTGACTATTAGATTCCAAATTCATGGTATGTTATACCTTACTCAAAAGGTATGTGTTGTAACAGGTTATGGCTTGCCCTTAAAATTCAGTTTTTCTGTATTTTTTCTACATTCATTAGAAAAGGTGGGTTGTAATTAAGTTATGTTTCCCCTTTAAAAATCATTTCCTTAGTGAATATCATACCTTTTAAGGAAGAAAGTGGTGTGAAGAGTATATATAATATTACGTTGATCTGAACTACTATAAAAATTTCTACGCTCTATATTTATTTTTTACACTACTTTTTATTATTGAATGTGCATGATAATTAACATTGATATTAGCTTTAATTAACTGATAGATTTAATTCAACTCTTTAAATTTTAAATAATATTATTCACCCCACCCCCGGTCCTTTATCATCTTTACCGAGACCTAACACTTAGTATCAAATCCTTACCCTTATTTTGATTTATATATATTGTGTGCTAATTTTTTTCCTAAACGTATTCATCTAAGATAAATATATTTAAGATGATAGTAACAAATTCTAATGATTTATGGATTCCTTAGAAACCACCTCACTTTTATGGAACCGAATATAGATATCAGCAATCCTAAATAGAATCCTACCTTAAGAAACTCAGTATTAATCACTGGACTACCATTGTAAATCCATATTGTAACAACACCAAATATAATAACTTAGAGTTGGAGTATACTTTATTACATTTTCATAAGATATAAGGGATCACATCACTTAGGATCGATCAGCTTAGATGTCTTGAAGAACCATATATAAACATACTTTCCTTATTACTTTACAAATAAGACATAAAACCTAAAAAAATAAAATGTTATACATCCCTAAATCTCAATCAAATATTTCTTCTTCATGTCCTAGGGAAAGGAAACAAAATAAGGATTATATCAAATGCTCATTAAGGGTTACATACAGTGGAATCTATCATGATTAAATCATAAATAATCAATATGGTAAGGATGATAATTTAAAACACATTCCATTTAATGACATTAGAATGAAATGTATCCATATATAGTATCAATGTAGTAAAATCATGTATAATAATAACTAATTTCTTAATAAAGTTAATTCATAATATTGGGAACCATGATCTTATACATCATGATATCTTTTACATCAAGGCATTGTGCCAAGATAGTTTAATCGATGGATGGGTATACAAAAAAAATCTATTTAATAATTTTTGTCAATTGGTTTATCTCATGAGACCTATAGATGCATCAAGAGGATATCTATAACAAATAACCACCCATCACTACATTTCTAAATCATTACCCAAATATTTAATGATCAATTTAATTCATAAAAATAAACCTTATTAACAAATATCTTTATTGAGTAAAGGATATGAAATATATATATTTCCCCATTCAATCAAATAACTTTCATAGTAAAATATTGTATGTAGAAATGGTATATGGTTTAAGAAATAAGAATATATATGATACAAATAATATGGATATTTAAGAGATATGAAATTTCTAATGCAATATGATTATAATAAAGATAATTTTTCAACAGAAATTTTATGACAATAAAATTAATAAGAGATTGATTTATAAGAAATATAGGTATTATAATAAATTCATATATTTTAGATAATAAGTGATAATGGAATAAAAACATTAAAATAATTTTTAATAAAGATTTTTATTTATAAAAATGTTTAAAACGTTTATAATAATCTAAATGACATAAAAATTTTATGGTGGCGATAAAGTCCATTAACACCCTATACATTAAAAAACAAAACATTCATTTTAACATTTTATAAAGAAAGTTAAAAATGAATCTTTTGGAAAAAATTATAAATATTCCTTTAAAACATTATAAAATTTCAAGGATAACTTAAAATGAATTTAATAATTCATTTATAAAAGTAAAAGGTAATTTTGAAATCAATTTTTAAAAATATGGACATTGAAGAAAAATATGCATGATCAAAAGATAAATATGATCGATTTTTTTACATTTCCTTGATTGATTAAAGTTCCCTAGAGTGGAATATTTGGAATAAAATAAGTAATATACTTAAATATAAAGAGTGTAATACAATATAAAGTGTTTATAAAGGATATATTATAATATTCCTTCAACAAAAAATATAATAAACCCCAGAAAAAATGAGATTGTAAAATAAATTCCTACATATTTAGTAACTTTGTAATTATAAAACCTTGCAAGAGTAACATGAATTGAAACTTTAATAATAATTAATAAATATTAATTCATGTTAATTACATCAAATTGGAAGTAAATACACTACATAAACGTAAAAATGTGCAAATTAAGAAATATGTCACAATAGAGTGATATCATGTATAATGGTTTTAAACATTTTATTAATTTATACCAAAAACATATTCATGTTTATAATATATATGATCCACTTATAGCATCTTATCACCCATAATTTATAGAATTATATTAATTTTTTAAATATAATATTTATTCATTAGATATATTTTTTAAATCATTTATGAAATTTGGACATGGAAAATGAATCGCATCTCTTCATAGAGATGGTAGGTTGTACGTACGCACAAGAGACATTGCCATTTACTTAATGGGTTAAAGGGTAAAGAATTAGATGATATATTAAATTTAAAGAATCAATGTTATTTCATAAGTATCATATATATTCATTATTTATATCATTATGACTATCCATGTGAGTCGGTAATGGAAAACAAATTACATCGGTTCACAAGGTTGTAGTTTGTCGTACACATGAGCGATTTTTTTTTTCATTTGATGAAGAAGGGGTAGATAAATATTATTCCATCAAAATAATATCATATAATTATATTTTATATAAGTTTTTTATTATATTGTAATTTTTAGTACATAATTTAATGTGGAAAAAGAATAAGTAAAAAAAGAAAGAGCTTTGTTAAGGTGATAACTTTCTCTTAGAGAAACCTCATTTGGATCACTTCTTAAGAACCCTAGGTTTGGTCCTTTGGGAAGAAAAAAACCTCTATAATTTTTATAATGGTGTTTGGGAGATATTTTTTCAAGGTTTTTTCTAGATAAATAGATCAATAGGTCTGAATAAGTGATGGATTCCCTTTTATAATTGAGGTGAGTGCCACACTTGTAATTTTTCAAAGTCTTAAAATATTATTATGAAACTTTTTCAAAAAAATGGCTCCAAAATGACTTAAAATCAAATTTAATAAGTTTTAGAATGAGATAAAATCAAAAAATGAGGTTTAATAAAGTTTTAGGTCATTCAACCCTTATCTTTTTAGATTAACCCCTGGTAAACCCATTTTGACCTTAATCATGGTAACCATTTTTTACTGTTTTTACTATTAATTATGATCAAAACATCAGTTAAGATTATTAAATAATGTTAATTATGATAATTAAAAATATTTAATCCATTTTATAAAGTTAATTTCATAGAATTTTTATAATTTAATTTAAAAATAAGCCCATAAAATGTGATGAAAATAGTTTTTCAAGAATACATTTTGAAGCATAAGATGATCTTACATTAATTATATAACTATAAATCATCATCATATAGATTTAAATTCATATATTTAGATATATAATCAATAAATATAATTTAAATAATTAATTATTAAAAATTATTTTAATTAATTAAAATGGAAAGACATTATGCATTTAAAAATAGTTTTCTAAAAAATATCCCTTTTTACCTCCAAGTGATCTTACCTTAATTTATATAAAATTTATAATAAATATATGGTTAATTACAATTATAATAACACATTATTATGAATAAAAGGATTAATAGTCAAATAATAAATTTTAAATTATTCCTAAAATCTTATTTCTAAGGAAATTTTTCAAAAATTCATTCTAGGATTATTTTGACCTAGTAAGTTCAAAGTCGATATGCATACTATAAAATTAGAATTTTTGTGAAATGAAATATTAAAATGTGAATTTTATTATAGTTTTATTAAAATATAATTTTCACTTTCTATAATTGAATCTCAAGTATCACATTCTTCTCTCATTCAAAAATTTTATCCTCAAAATTTTCATGGATATTATTTTCTAAGAAAATGAGGGTGGTTCTACTTAATAACATCATTAAGTTCCCACATTTCTTCCTCTATTTCATGATTTATTCAAAGTACCTTTACTAGTTGAGTCATATTATTTCTCAAAACTTTTTATCTAGTGTCAATAATCTGCATAGTCTTTTCATAATAAGATATTACAGGTTCTAATTCTATTTCTTTATAGGTGAGCACATGTATTGGGTATAGAGTGTACTTTATTAACAATAAACTTATTGAACACATGTGTAATTTAGAGAGGAATTGGGGCATTGAAAAATGGTAAGTCACTACTCTAATTTTTTTTAGAATTTTAAAAGGTATTATGTACATGAACCTTAGTTTCTCTTACTTACTAAACCTTATAACACTCTTCCATGGAGATAATTTCAAGTAAACATGATATCCTATTTGAAATTAAAAATATTTCCTTTAGTTATTAGAATAACTCTTTTTCCTACATTGAACTACTTTAATATAAGTATAAATATTATTTACCTTTTTTTGTCTCCTTAACAAGTTTGAGGCCTAAAATATTCCTTTCACCAACTTCATCCTAACAATCTAGATTACATAATGCCTTCCCATATAATGCTTCATATGACGCTATTTGAATACTTGAATGGAATCTATTGTTATTGAAAAATTATACCAAAGGTAAACACTGATCCGATATACCTTAAAATTATAGTGATTATGACCTAAACATATCATATAATGTTCGAATGGTCCTTTTAGACTATTCATCAGTTTGATGATGATAGTCAATGCTCAAATGAAGCTCGATATCAAGATCTTTCTGAATAATTTTTTAGAATTTTGATATAAATAAATGATCATGACCAGGAACAATTTAATGAGGTGTTATAAGAATAATTAAAACTTTACTAATATAGATTCTTGTAAGGTGATCAAGAGGTAAATAATCTATTTTATTAAGGAAATTTTTATATTTGGTGTATCTTGATATATAATCATAAATTTCCTACATTATATTATCCCACCAAAAACATCCATTCAAATATCTATGCATCTTGCTTCTACTATGGTGTATTGAAAAATTAAAACTATGAGCATAATATAATAATTCCCTTTTCATCTCAAGAATATATTTAGTACATAAAATCTTCCCAAAATTTTGAATTTCATCTTCATATATGAAGTCTATAAATTTTCCATCATTCACAACATTAATTTTCTTTTGAAAATTATCATCATCAGGATGACCGCTTTTTATCTTTTATAATAAATATGGTTTTGAAATAATTTGAAAAATGAGTGATTTTTACCCTTCCTTAATAATTATTATATCCATATTCACTATATAAATTAACATAGTATCCATGTTAATCATCATTTTAGTGAAGTCTCCATGATCTTTCCAAATCAATACATCTACTACCTTATTTTGCTTCTCTTGGCAGTAGTGTATTGATAAATCATATCCCTGAGTAGTTAGAAACATATAATTTTCCTCATATTGTGAATTATCTATGAAAATATGTATTTAATACTTTTATGACCTTTTTATATCTTACATATTTCATCATATAGATAATGTCTCCATATATTCCAAGAAAATATTACATATTCTAACTCAATATCATGGGTTAGATAGTTTTATTCATCAGTATTTAACTACCTTGATGCATATTCAATTACTTTATCATTATGTATAAGGAAAAAACCAAGTCTATTAATTGATTCATCACTATAGATTAAAAATCCATCATTTTATAATGATAGAGTCAAAATCAGATCATTGACCAATCTCCTCTTTAATTCATTGAAAAACCATTCACATTACTTTATTTATGTGAACTTAAACCATTTATGTACAGGATTGGTTGATGGGTTATCCAATCATGAAATTTTTTGAAAAAATAACCAATAGTAACCTACCAAGACAATGAAACTATGTAGTTCAGTTATGTTCGTTGGTGTATGTCATTCTTTAACTGCCTTTTTCTTCATAAGATCAATTGATAGTCTATCCTTAGAGATAATATGTCAAAGAAAAAGAAACATTCTGAATCCAAAATTCACTCTTTCTAAATTCCCCATATAACATTATTCCTTTAAGATTCTCAAGAATAATCATCAAGTGATTATCATATAACTCATAGATTTTAGAGTACACCAAGATATCATCAATAAATACCACAAAAATATTATCAATATATTCCTCGAATACTCTATTTATTAGATCCATAAAAATAGAGGGTGCGTTATTCAATCCAAAAGTAATTACTATAAACTGATAATGTATGTACCTTATATGAAATGTTTCTTTCAGAATATATTTCTTCTTTACTCGTAATTGATGATACCGTGAATCAAGGTCAATCTTTGAAAATATTGAGATCCAAAAATTTGATCAAATAAGTCATTATTGTAAGGAAGAGGAGACTTTTTCATTATCATAATATCCTTAATTTCCCTATAATCAATGTAGATCCTCATCGATCCATCTTTCTTCTTAACGAAAATAATAGGGTCTCCACATAGTGAAATACTAAGGAATATCAATCCCTTATCACATAACTCATCTAGTTGTTTATTAAACTACACTAATTTCATATAATTCATTCTATATTAATTTTTTTATATAGGTCCTACATCAGGAATTAAATCAATAGAAAACTCAACTTTACACTCTGGTGGTGGTCAAATTAATTCCTTAGGAAATACATCAATGTATTCCTATAAAATAGGTATATCCTTAATTTTAATATTTTTTTTCTATCTATAGATTATGCCTATTTTCTTCCCTAAGAATATCATTCAGAAGACCTACTCATGGTGGATCTATACATGACCCAAATTATGATGTATCCCCTCTAATTATGAGTAATTCCATATCTTCATCATGAATCATAATTTATTTCTATTTATAATAAATTTTTTCATTATATTTTAAAATTAATTCTATACCAAAGATTATATAAAATTAAACCATTGGTATAATAATAAATTCTATAAATAATACATTTTTATGTGTCATAATGGGAATTCACTAACACATCCTTATTGCAGTGATATTTCTACTAAGAGTTTTGACTGACAAATCCCTTCTCAATGTGCTAGGGAAATATTTAATTTTCTTAGAAAACATAAAAGATATAAAAGGTTTAAATTATTAATAATCAAATAAAACATTATATAAATTTTAGGATATGATTAAAGTACCTACCACCATATATTTAGGAACTTCAACCTCAACTGTAGTGATCACATAATCTTATCATTCTCCCCTTATCCTATTTTGTAGTAAGTTCCCTTGATTCTTGGGAAATTTATTTTAATAATAACCTATTTATTTACATTTGAATCATTGGATAGTAGTTGTATCTTTATTTCCCTTATATTAATTATCTAGATGACCCTTATCTAACAGTTGTAACAAACTCTAATGACCATATCCAGTATTTTATGAGATGTTTTTTCAATAATTTTTACATGTTGTAAATTGATTCATTATCTTCTTCTTATTTTATGTGTTACCTTTTTTCTGGTGTTCATATTATATATTATTTTCTTGATTCTCCTTAAAGATATAGTATTTATAAAATGACTTTTTTTATGGAACATAATATTATTTCCTCATATGTTGATTTTTTTTTGAAAAACCAGTGCCCTTTGGAGGCTTGGATTAATCCCTTCAAAGAAATAGTTAATCATTATTTCTATATTACATATGTAATCTATTGCATACATGACTGGTATTGTAAAGTTTTACTCATACTCTATAACATTTTCTTCTTCATTTTCTTTTAATCTGAGTAATGTTCTATTCATTTTAGTTTTTTACTTATGAGAAACAAAATTTTGAAGAATGTTCCCTTAAAAGATCTCTGCTGCATATGTTCTATTTCTTATTCCTCTCTATTTTTTGGATCAACGACCACCATTTATTAGTATAAACACTAATAAAATATAATTACACTAAAAAAATCCCTTTCATTGTATCCCAAATCTAGATATATATTTTCAAGGGACTTAATTCATTTCTTAGCTACCATTGGATTAGTAGTTCCACTAAAATATGAAGGATTATATCACATGAAACAATACAATACTGCTATATCATTTCATGGAATATTATTTTTCTTTATATTTTCAAGGTTATTAGTCATAACCTGGGTTAGATACCCAAATAGGTCGATGATCTACTCATCTCTAAAACCATTTGTATTGGATTTCTCGATAGGGAAATTTCTATACTATCTATGAGTATTGATACCATTCTTTCAATCATGAACCATTAGTAACAATTTCATATACTAAATTATATTATAATATTATGAATTTTAAATTATAATATATAATTCTAAATATTTTGTAACACTTAATATAAATTGAAAATCTATGCTTTGTTAATCTCATAATCATAAACTTTTTTTCTTTGAGAATATCTTTAGAACATAAAAAGTTTTCAAATATTTCATAAAGATTTTTATATAAAATGTATATTAACCTATGAATATCCCCTGATAGTGTTAAACTAGGTAAATATCAAGGGACCATTTACCATGCACTATAATTATGGCCGATATATACTCCACCAACTCTTTTTAGAGTTATAACCCCCAAATTTTCCTATGCCAAAACTACATCCACATGTAGTATCCAAACAGGGATGTGTTTATAGGAAAACCACATAATCTAAACCTTACCAAAACTTTTATAATATTTTATTAGAATTATATATATCCTTAAAATATTTCATAGGGTTATATTCCCTAATCAATGTTTTCATAAATTTAATTCCCAAGGTTTCTACTAAACTTTCTCTCATACCAACTATAACAACCCAAAATCTAGTAACCCAGAGTTAGTGTCTATTTATTACATTATTATAATTTACAATGGATGAAATCACTAATGATCAATCATTTTAGTGGTCTTGAAGAACCAGCTAAAAACATGCTTCCCTTAATACATTTGAAATGAGATATAAAACATAATAAAATAAAATGTTTTGAATCCTTAAAACCCATTCAAAGATTTCTTCTTCATATCCTAGGGAAAGAGAAAAAATAAGGGTTCCCTCACATGATTAGTAATGGTTATGTACATTAGAATCTATCATGAGTAAATAAGGAAAAATAAATATGTAAAGGTAGATAACTGAAACCACATTCCGTTTAACCAATAACTTGAGTATGAAGTACATCCATGGATAATATCAATGTAGTAATCTCATGGATAATAATAACTAAATTATCAATAAATTAAATTCATAATATTGGATTTAATAATCTAAAACATCATGAAATCTTTACGATCCAGGCTATGTGCCAATACAGTTTAATCGATGGGTGGATATACACAAAAAACCCATATAATAAGTCTATCCAACTGGTTTGTCTCATGAGACGTGTCAATTCTTAGAGGGGATATCTATAACCAGGCCCCACCCATCACTACATGTCTGAATAATTTCTCATATATTGAATGATTAATTTAATTCATAAACAATATGCCTTATTCATAAAAAAATTGTATTGAGTAAAGGATATGGAATATCAATATTTCCCCAATCAATCAAATAACTTTCACAGTAAAATGTTGTATATATAAATGGTAAAAATATTTATCAAATAAGAATATCCATTATATAAAGAATATTTATATTTAATATATATCTAATTTCTAATGAATCTTTACCACAATAAAGTGAATGTTTTAATAGAAATTTAATGGCCATAAATCAATCCATTATAAATATAGGTTTTGTAATAAATTTATATATTTTTTAGAATAAAATAAAATGGAAAAGAAATATTAAAATTATTTTTCATTAAAGGTTTTTATTTTTAAAACCATTGAAAACTTTTAAAAGGAGATAAAAATCATAAAACTGTTATGGTAGAGGGAAATTCCATTAACGTCGTATATGTTAAAAAAGAAAACATTCCTTTTGACTTTTTATAAATAAAGTTAAAAATAACCATTTTAGAAAATATTATAAATATTATTTTAAAACCATGTAAAAATTCAGGGATAAATTATAAAGTCTTTAATAATTTATTTGGGTAAATTAAAGTTATTTTTATAAAAAAATGGAAAATATGGACATGAAAGAAAAATATACCCAATCAAAAGAGGGATAAGATAAAATTTTATTTTAAACATTTATTTTATTGATTTAAGTTCTAAATAGAGGAATATTTGGAATAAAATAATGAAAATACTTAAATATATAGAGGATAAGAAAATATATGGAGTTTATGAAGGATATATTATAATATTCTTTCAATAAAAAATACAATAACCCCTGGAAAAAATGAGATTGTAAAATAAATTCCTACCACTTTGGTAACTTTTAAATCTTAACCCATTGAAAGGGTGGATTTAATAAAAACATTAATCATCATGAATAAATATAAATTCATGTTAAATATTTAAAAGTGTCATTATATACACCACATAAAATTAAATTGGTGCATAATACCAAATATGTCTCAATAAAGAGGAAATTGAGATAAAATACTTTACCTCATGCTTCCCTTTAGATGAAAATGATTTAAACTAATGTATAATGTTCTTAAACATGTTATTAATTTATAAAAGAACCATATAGATATTTATAATATATATTATCTAGTTATAATATCTTATCACCTGTTTATTAACAATCTATCATTATTATCATTATTTCATGTGTTAACGGCTTTGTTTTCTCATGCATAAGTTGTCATGGAATTTAAAATTATTATGTATAATATATATTTCCATTATATATAGAGTTATATTAATTACATAGATATCATATTTATTCATTATATATCTTGAAAGTTAGACATGGGAAATGAATCGCAATACTTCATGTAGATGGTAGGTCGTATGTACGCACGAGTGACATTGTCATTTACTTAATGGGTGAAAGGGGTAAGGAATTAGATCATATATTAAATCTAAAAAATCAATACTATATCATAATTATAGTATATATTCATTATTTACATCATTAGGACTATCAATGTCAGTTAGTGATGGAAAACAAATTACATCGGCTTGCGAGGTGGTAGTCTGTCGTACACATAAACAATGGTTTTATTTCTCATTTGATGGAGAAAAATATAGTTAAATATTATTAAATCAATCTAATAAAATATAAATATATTTTATATAATGGTGTTATTATATTGAAATTTTTAGTACATATTTGAAGGTGGTAAAAGTAGAAGTAAAAAAGAAAGATATTTGTTAAGGTGATTACCTTCTCTTAGAGAAACCTACTTTATATCTCTACTTAAGTACCAAAAGGTTTATATTTTGAGGAAATAACCTATAGAATATGGATAATGATTTTTGAAAGATATTTTTTATGTTTTTTTCAAGATAATTTTCTCAATATGTGTGAATAAGTGAGGGGAAGAGGTGCCCATTTATAATTGAGTTCAGTGGCACACTTGTAATTTTTCAAAGTTTTAGCATTCTATTAGGTCACTTTCTTGAAAAAATGGAACCAAAATGACTAATATTAGAATTTTGTATGGTTAATTTACAAATAAAATCAACCTATGAGGTTTAATAAAGTTTTTAGGTCATTTAAACCCTTGTTTTTTTATTAACCCTCTCGTAAACCCATTTTGACCTTAACCGTGGGAACCAATTTTTACCATCTTTACTACTCGTTATGGAAAAAATAAGTTAAAATTATAAAACAATATTAATTATGATTATTAAAAATATGGAATACATTTTATCAAATTCAATTCACATAATTATATGGATTTGATTTAAAAATAAACCCGTAAAATGTGACAAAAATGGTTTTTCCAGAAATGAATTTTTCAATAATATGATGAGATTACATTAATTATATGTCAATTAATCATAATTATATGTATTTAAATTCATATATATAGATATATAATCTATAAATTTTATTTAAATAATTTATTACTAAATATTATTTTAATTAATTAAAATGTAAAGACATTATACATTTAAAAACAATTTTCTAAAAAATATACATTTTGTCTCCAAATGATCTTGTCATTATTTCTATAAAATTGATAATGAATACACAGTGAATTAAAAATATTATAATATATTATTATGAATAAAATGAGTAATATTTAATTACTTCATTTTCAATTATTCATAAAATCTTATTTTTAAGGGAAATTTTCAAAAATTCATTACAAGATTATTTCGACCTAATAAGTTCATAATCGATATTCAACCTATAAAATTAGAATTTTTTTCATATGAAATATTAAAAAATGAATTATATTATAATTTTATTAAAATATAATGTCACTTCCTATATTTTAATCTCAAGTGTCACGCATATAAGTTACTTGATTTTGACTCTAACTCTCTTATAGGAAGTGATGCTGCTAAATATGTTTTGAATTACAAAATTATGAATATTTTATATTATGTTATTAATTGAAATATTTTTATTCATGTTTTTACTTATAAAAATACTCATTAAATTTTTAAAATTTTGTAAGTTACTCACCTTAACTCAGATAATTTGTTCGCAACTTTGCTTAGAATGCTTAGAGTTGAATACCATGATTTCAAGATGGGTAGATATTAAAGTGTTAATAGGATGTTTCAAAAAAACAACTATAATTGTTAATGGAATGAATTCCCTTGGTTAAACCTTGGAGAATCATGTAAATATAGAAATATTTTTGAGATCTCTGCACAGGAAGTGGTATATAAGGAAATTTTTAATTTATGAGAGAAAGAACGTAAAATAATATGCATTAGGTGAACTCATTGGTTCATTACTTTAATATGAACTATAGAATAAGAGAATATATTAAAAGGTGATTTCAAAGAAGAAAGGAGTTTATTTTAAATTTAATATAATTATTTACACTAAATATTTTGATTCTAAATCATATGAAATTGTGAAATAAATTTCCAAACTTACAAAAGGAATTTCAAAATGATAAAAATAAATAAAATATTTAAGAATCGATTTATAAAGGATAATAATAAATATGATACAAATAGGAAAGGTAAACCTGATTATAATAATGTTTCAGAAATAATATGTTATGAGTTCATAAATATGGGACACATAAAACTTTACTATCCAAAACTAAATCCAAAAATCGATGAAAATAAATATAATAAAAATGGTAAAAGATATTTTCTTGCCAGTTGGAAATAAAAATGGTTAACCTTTTCTTAATGGTGAAAAATATGAAAGAGGTTAGTGTTTATTTTGATTATAGTTTATATTATGGTTTTGAATTTGAATAACCTAACATATAAAAGAGTTAATTTAATAAAATGAAAAATTATAGAAGGATTTTTTATGTATTTTTTATTTTTATAATGAAATTAAAGGAGGAAACAAAGATCTTATTAAAAAAATAAGAAATTATATCATAAAAATAAAGTTCTTAGAAATAATGTTTTTTTCAATGAAAAGGTTTATAGTGATTTATGAATTTCATAAAACTAGAATGAGAATATGAATAAAAAATTCAAGTTTGAAATAAAATTTTTCTACTCTAATTCGATTTCATGAAAAGTATGATAAAATGATGTCATTAATGAAACCAAACAAATACATGGGTGGATTTGGATATAAAAAACAAATACCTAAGTTATACATGACCTTATTTGTTAATAGTTCTAAAGGAATTATATATAATGTTACATAATTTATATATGGAATGAAAGGAATTTATGTCAATGAATGTTCATTGATATTTCCTCAGTCTTTATGTCACATTAAAATTTTTATTTCATATAATTTATCTTCTAGATTACTCATGAATACATGTTTAAAATATTATTAGGTTCTTAAAGGTTTTTATTATAATCCAATTGTACCTAAATTGGTATTCAAGCCCAAGTGATTTGTTTTAGTGATTGTTTTTTCATAATTCATACTTGAAATAATTTTATTTATTCATATGTTAGCATATGTAAATTTTTTAAAAAAATCGAATCATGTGATTATTTTTTTTATTGGTTGATATGTGATAATTATTATTAACAAGAATTATACTAATATATTTTTTATATTCATTGAATATATTTTATATTTATGCTTAGTTTTAGAGAGAGTTATTTTTTCTTGTTTGGCATGTGTAAAAACAATTTTCGCATGGAATTAATTATTATCTACCTTTTAATTCCAAAAAAATAATTTTATGAATACTTTAAATTTTATTATCTTATTTTAATGTCCCATGGTATAAGTTCTAGTCTTATAGAGGTTCAGGAGTTAAAATGGATATTCATTATTATATAATAGAACCATAAATTAAAAAGAGATTTTTTTATCTTATTCCATGATATTAACTATTTTATTATCTATTTTTAGTAGATATATGCTTTGAAAATTCATAAGATATTAAAATCTATTTTAAGCTTCCTAAAATATACTTGTATATGTTGTAAAAATATCAATTTTATATCTTTTTTTGTTTTTTCTCTCTTAATATAACTTTAATATTTTATGTAATATTTAAATTTAGAGGGAGATTCACCTTTTAGCATACTGAACTTTAAATTTTTTAAATATTCTTTCATGTGTTGTTTTTTTAAAATCAATTTAAAGTTGATTTATTTAACTATTTTTCATAACATGAGTTTTTTATTCTTCTGGTTAAGCATTCAATCATTTACTCTTAGTTTTTATTATTTATTTAAGTGGAGTTATTCTATTATAAAATCTTTTTATTTTGAAGTATGTAGTTTTTTCATATATTGATCATGATATGGTTTCTTGATTGATTTGTTAAAGGATTATAAATATTCTCTACTATGATTTAGTGTTTTATATAAGTAGATATAATTTATTTTAAATATATTTTTGGTTTAATCTTATATAAATCTATTTTAATTATTGAAACAATAGTTTTTTATTTCAATATTAATTAAATATATTTTATATTTATTTTAGAATGATGAAATTTTAGTAATTAAATTTACAATGTTAATTAAATATTTTTATATCACTATTTCATAAAAGAGGGAAAAATTTTCTTTGTGAATTGCATTTTTTTAATCCTTTTAAAATATTAAAAAAAATTAAGACATAATATTTTTGATTAATTGCAAAATGGGGATATATTTTTGTAATTAATTTTCTTAGTTTTTAAAATATCAAAAAGGGGGAGATTGATAAGTGGATCCTTGATCCACTCTATTTTCATATGCTTTGAAATTTTAAAAATACCTCATAATATCCTAAATTGATAATTATAATTTCTCACAACTTTGTTAATATTTAAGTTATATTATTGTTGAACTTGAATTATTATTTATTATTATTTATTTATATTTTCTTTAATTGTTTTTATTTTAATTATTTTTTATTAATATTTATTTTTTACTCATTATTTATTTATTTTTATTTTTATTTTGATTAAATTCTATGTAAATTTTATTTTAGGATGTTTTTAATTTATTTGTAAATATTTTTTACCCTTATGCGATACTAGATGCTTATTTATTCCCTTTCTGTGACATATATAGATTCTATTTTACCATTATATGAACTTCATTTTACCTTTACATAGATTATTTTGCCTAACTTTTACAAAATTTTATAGTTACCTTTACATAACCTATTTCATTTACCTCTATATATCATATAGATTTCTCATTCTACCTTTACTTAGAAAATTTCTTACTTACCTTTACACAGAAATTAAACTTACTTTTAATCAATAATTTCAAACATAATTTTATACAGGTTGTGTATTTTTTAATGTTACCATTACACGGATGAGGATCATACCAATACAAAGCATGCAATATACCCTTACACAATATACAGAGTTGATATGCTTTGTTTAAAGATTATCTTTCTATTTTTTATTGATGTGTGATAATAGTAGATATTTTAATTATATTATTTTTTCCAAAAATACTTATTATGTATATAGAAACTATGATAATTATTTTTAGGATGTTTTAAATTGGACTGAATGAAGATTTAATTTTTTATTCTTTCAAAAGAAAACTTATGACATGGTATTTTAAATTTTTTAATATGTTTATTATGAGTTGATTTAATTTCTTTATTTTTTTATAAATTATTTTTTAATACTAATGAACATATTCAAAAAAATATACTATTTAATGCATCATTTTTATGTTGATATAATCACATGAATGAATACGAAAGGTATTTTTAATTTTAAATTAGATAGAGAATATGTGTGAAATACTTGGGATTTATCTCACTAAATAATATAAAAATATTTCATTATATTAAAAATAAAAATATAGTGTAGATATTTAGAGATGTTAATGATGTATTTTAATTATTTTGACCTATTTTTTAGTTTTTTAATATCATTGATAATTATGGAAACTAATTTCTCTCTATGATAATTCTAAATTATCATTATTATTATTGAATAACACTAACCATTAAAGATTTTATAGTTTTTGTGGTTCTTGTTTAAATTAATTGAGACTCATGAAATTTAAACTGATATGAAACCATTGAGGATAAATATACACATACATGACAGAATTGATTTTTCTACAATGTTGTGAACATAAAAGTGATCATGTGAGAACAAATTCTCTACTATTGAAAAACTCTCAAGGAGGAACTTAACCTATGTGGTTATTGTTTCATTGGAGATAAGATCAAGTACCAAATTTTTATGCTTCATTTTTCAATTTAGGATTCTATCTCAACTAATTATTTGAGTCTTTTGTGCTTAAATTCTTTTCATATTCTAAAGTGTACTTAAATGGTGGTTTATGCATTTATTTTCCAAATTCATTCTTACCTTTGAGTTGTGACTCATAGATTATAAAGTTAGGATCTCTAGGTTTTGACTCCTGTATTACAAATTCAGGGTAGGTTATACCTTCTTCAAAGTGTATAGGTTGTAACTGGTTTTAATAGGTTATGACTCACCTTTAAAATTCAGGTTGTCTATATCAGTCATACCTCTTCTAAAAAAGGTTGCTTGTAATTGCATTATGATTCCCCTTTAAAAATAAATTCCTATTGAATACAATACCTCTCAAGGATTAAAGGGTTATAGAGAGTATATATAGGAAGGATTTTATCTAAAGTACTATAAAAAATTACTTGCGATCTCTTTTTGTTTTTTAAGCTTATTATTATTTCATGTGCATGATAATTAACTTTGATATTAAATTTAATTAACTTATAGATTTAATTAAACCCTTTAAATTTTAAAACTGGTATATTCATCCCCCTCTAAACCATTTTCATCTTAACTAATACCTAATAATGATCCGCTCTTCTTTAATCACTTTCTCACTCAAATTCAGTTATAAAGATAATGAAAGGTGCACTAGAATTTTATAGGGTTTGACTCTAATAAGGTATCCTACTCCTTGTTTTTTTGGTTTTTTACTAAGACATGGATTGTATCACAAATTATTTTATAGTGATTATGAGTTCCATAAAATTGGACACAAGAGTTAGGCAGGTATCATCCACTTCAAAGGGAAAGTATCATCCACTTCCTTAATACAACAGGGCATGAACTAGATCTTAGGTACTCTTCTAGATGTCTCAGCATAAAAAATGATATCTTCTTCCTCAATCATGGTCTTAGACTTCCAAAATAATATCAACAGATAAATATTTAATTCATCCTACATTATGAAGCTTTCAAAACAATAAATGTATGTATGATAGCATGTAATCACAAATTGGTATTCTTGTTTCTCAAATGTAAGGTTCCAGATAACCAGCAACAGAATATCTTACCTTGACACAAATGATCAACCAGTCCAAGTACTTATTGATCTTCTCTTATCCCTCTTCAATAAAGAAACTCTATAGCATTTCCTTGTATCAACTTCTCAATACTCGATACATATACTCTAATCCACAGATAAAAATGATGTCTATATTTGAATATAGAAACTTTCTTAAATTTTAGTAGTTTGGTCTTCCTAGTTATTTATTATTCAAACTATCAAATAGTTTCCTAAAAAACACTCCATATTTAACTATGATAATGTATTTTAAATATCCCATTTGAAATTCCCACAAATATTTATCCACAATATTTTTATTTTAGATTTTTTAAAATCATCTCTAGAATCCTAGTGCAATGACAATATCATGATATTTAAGTCATTTATATCAATACATAATTATTCTATTTAACCTCCTATAGTAACTTCTGAAACACTTTAATTTTCAAAAACTTATACTAACTGTAAAACCTTACACGTCAAAATATAGTCTTTTTTAGGTTTTTCCATTGAAAATATTCATCTCTTAAACTTTTAACCCATGTGTAAGAAAATTTTTTCTTATATACCTTAGTTAGATTCTAGACTAATCCATATTTTCTCCATCTAATGATCCATACATAATTTGTTTTGATAATATTATATACTACACAAGTTTTTGAAGTTAACAACATTTCTTGTGATTTCTTACAAATTTATTATGCATTCCTTATAAAATGTTAAATATCATATAAAATATGTTACATGTTCAATGTCAACTCTAGATACTATTCCAAATATTTACTTCTAAGAAAATATATTTCACATTTAGTTCCTTTTTCATATTTCAATATGATCTATAATAAAATATCTTACATACCAAATAATATGCAACGCATTCTTATTGTGGCTCAAGACTTTGTCAAAAACATCACTCTGAGAATATATTATATATCTTAGGTTGGTTCCTCTATTTTTTGGATTTATTTTATATAAAATATATTTAATATCATATAAAATATTTTATATATTCATTTTATGTCCCTACCTTTTCTGGGTTTCTTCTCTTCAACTCAGGATAATATCATACAGACAAGGTAAAGGTTTTGGACTTTGTCATTTTCACCAAAACCAATAATTTCAAGAATTAATCAAAATATTATCAAATCACTTCTAAACATATCAAGAAATTTCATCCCAACTAGAAAACAAACTTAATCACCTTCCAATGATTCTTACTCATGGTTGATAACAAGTATAACATTCTATAACAATTCTATTGGTTTTTTCAATCTCCCACTTTGGATTTGTTTTCAACCTTAATAACTCAATCTAAGTAACATAAAATCATATTTTTTTATCAAATATAATGTCCTTGAAACAAAAACACTAGATATAGTAGTGTTTTTTATAGAATTTTGTCCCCTGTTGACAAGAAAATTTTAGTTAAGTGACTTAGATTCTCTCCCCCTCAATCGACACACACATTCAACTTTTTCTCACCCTTTCTGAAATAACAATATATCCAGATTCAAAAAAAAGCTATAGAGTTTTGTACTTATTCATTCCCTTTAAAATATAATCCAATCATAGTATGTGATTTTTCAAAGTACCTCAAGTTAAAGGGAAAGGATAAACATTCATGTTCATACTCAATGTCTCAAACATGTCCCTATGAATTTCTATGGTGAGGATTTCAGAAAGTTGATCTTTGGTCAGAAAAACTTCTATCTATATATTACCATTGGAAACCTTATATTTAATAAAATGAAAGTTAATTTCAATATTCTTAAACTAAGAATGTTTCACTATATTATTATAGAGATTAATTTTATATTAACTATCACATGAAATTATAAGTGGTTTCTCAATCCTCAACCTCAAATATTCAAGTTGTTATTTCATCCAAGTCATCTATGTACTAGAACTTTTAGAAACCACATATGATACCTATTTAGTTAATAATATAAAGGAATTATTCTCCTTAAATTGTCATCTCACATAACTTTATCTTAAGAGAAAAAATCTGCCTATAATTGATCTTTTTTCATCAGTCACCTTCCTGACTAATATTAGAAAATATAGATAGGTTTAGGTGATTATATCTTCAAATCATCATCCCATAAATTAGAGTTCCTTTTATGTTTTAATAAATTTATTAGTATCCAAAAAATGTGATTCATTTCAGTCAATATTTTACCATTCACACAATATCACATTATAGACAATATAAGGTCTTGATGAAATAAGATAGAGAAAGCTACCAATCAATATTTTAAACTCCTTTTGATTCATAATTTCTCTTTTACCATACTTTCTAAGATTCATCACTACATGTATGGGTGTGGAAATCAGTTTGGAGTCTTCCATTACAAACTTCTATAATAATTACCATGTATTATTTTCTGGGGAAAGAAAAATAAATTATTTATTTTACATCACATGAAATCCCAAAAAATATATCTTTTCTCCCAATATAGATTTCTCAAAATGAGTCCTCATTTTTCTAAAAAATATTTTTAAGAACTGTGTTGGTCACCTGAAAAAATAATACCATTAACATATACAATTAAAATGAGATTACATGTCTCCATTTCCTTTATATAAAGTTTTTTTCTACCTTTCCCTTAGTGAACATCATTTCTATTATATGTAAATAAATATTTTATTATTAGGATCTAAGGGTCTGTTTTATATCATAGAGATACTTCTTTATCTTACAAACCCTTATTCCATCACAATCTAGAAAAAATAATTTAGGTTTCTTAGATGATCGTAAGAATTATCTTATATGGTTATACTTATAAGAGGGTGGTTTAATTGTAGTTTAAAAACCTAGTTTAAAATATTTAAACTTAAAAAAACAAAAAAACCTATTAAATAAAATCAATCGGACTTAAACTTAGTACAATTATCATTGTAACAAAAATAAGAATTAGAAATAGTCTGATTAAAATAGTGTGAATATAAAAAACACAATAAGTATAATTTATATCGAAGTATGTTTATCATAATCATATTTATATGGATAAAAAACAATATATAAAGTTTAATATGATGAATCACTTTCTATTAAATGCACAATGGAATATTTTATTTATAAAAACAAGTAATACAACATCTTTGTAAAAGTAAGAATGACTTATAAGATATGTTAAAAATATTTAACTCTTTTAACCTTAATAGTAAGTTAGTTAATAACTTCAACTAAAGTAATCCACTATTTTATACTTATAGTATAGTCTTTCTTTCCTTACTAGGAAATACCTTTATATGAAAATCAGATTTTCTCTATCTTCTTATCCCCAGAATCCTATGATACGATGATTGGATTTTCTCTATCTTCCAATCCTCGAAATCCCTCAATCAGATGGATCAATTTCACTATCTTCCTATCCCAAGAATCCCTAGATCATAATAATGATCATACACAAATACAATTTCAAAAGTTCTTAAGAAAAAAACCCTGACAAGGATTCCTTAGAATAAAAACTCTCTAAATAATTAAAAAAATACTAAGAATGAGTAGTTCATTCTAAGTAATCTTAAGAATACTTGAGTGAGAAAAATTATTGGCTCCAAATTCTTCAAATGACTCATTTTTTATAGGTTATACTTTAATGGTCATATTTACAAGTTTTTTTCAATGGCCTCAAACAGTTGGCGCTTGAAAGTTTATAATTATCTATCTTAATTTAATGTCCAACATTGTATTGATTAACACAATTATAGTGTTAAATATATTCCTTATCATAGAAACATGTATAAATATTTTGATTATAAACTTAGGCTATCTCTATGGACTTCCTTATCAATTATCAATATGTTAATCCTTATGAGGGTCAGTCTAATTTTATCAATACCATAATCATTCCGATGGTCATGACTTTTTTCAATACAAATGACAAGACAATATTCAAACTTCTTTCTTGATTAAAGGTGATTCTAATTAATCAGACACATACTCATTCCAATTACCGTAATGAAAATGGAAATTTTATATCTGTAATAATTTTAGAACTTTTTTTATGTATGGTAAAATATAATGTTATCTATAAAAACATACTAAAACAATTGGGAAATAAAAAGTTAGTAAACATGTTTTTATAAATTTTTCCTATTTTCCAAAACTAAAGGAATAGAAAAGTGAGAATTAATACTTCTGACTCAACAATCTCCCCCTTTTTGGAAATAAAAAACCCTAAAACTTAATGAAAAATAAATTCAAAAACTCACAGCCCTTTTCTTTTAAGAACTTTTTATTCCTATTTATTATTTAATACTTAACTCCCCCCAGAGTTTATAACACTTCTAAATACAATATTGAATATGATGGAGAGTATGTTGAATAGTTCTTCCATAAATAAACATTCTCTCCTTAAGGATCATGTTTTTCCCCTTAATAAAATATTATCCCCTTTAAATAAAATGTTTACCCTATTAAAGTTTTATCCCCCTTTGTAAAATATTATCCCCCTTCGAGATTTTCAAAAATAATGGGAAATAATCTGAAGTTTCCTGAAATTTTAGAAAAAGAAAACATATGAAACAATACAGAACTAAATAATCATCCAGGAATAAAATGAAAGAAATGTAACCAATAAAAATTGGATAAAAATTGAAGAAAAACATATTTGGATGAAAATATAATTCATTAAAAACATACACCTGTTTTTAAAAAAATACATTTAGAGTTCAAAGAAAATAAAAAATATCATTCTTTGTTCATCAATCTATTGAAAAAATTATTCATATTCTTGAACTCATGGAGATCCTTCTCAAGATTTTCAACTTTCTCTTCGAGAGTCTGATCTTGATACTTTAACTTTTTAAATTCCTCAATGAGTTTTTTTTATCTCTCAATATGACCACTTCATATTTACAAGAATTCTTTGTGCTCATCTCTAACTTTATATTTCAGATCTTCTATTTCAAAATATTTACATCATCATTATGTTCATTTATGTAATCTCTAAACTCTTCAATGATCTTTACTCTATCTTCCAGGTCTGAAGATAATGTGTTTAAGGATACATTTGTCTCTACCATAATCTACTTTATTTCATCAAACAATTCATTATGCATTCTAACATAAGATTCAACCTGGTTAGACCACTTAACAATCGGATTGCATGATTTTTTATGAGTCTTGGAATTTTCTTAAAAATCCTTCAACTCATATTCAATCCAAATTACTGAATTTGTCTAAACTTTTATAGATTCCAATTTATCACTTAGACTATTCTGAATTAACTAACATATTGCTTCAAGATTTGTAAAATAAGGAATTGTTTCTTCTGACCTGCTCAATGATTGAATAATAAAAGAAAAACATTTTTGTGATATTGTAGCCTCAAAATCTGATGAGCCTAAGGATGGTCTAGAAGGTTTGATCCTACTCATTCTGGTGTCAACTTCATTTGATTTATTTTTATATTTCATTCAAACTTCCATTTCAACTTCCTTAGAGATTTTTTAATCATCAGAATGCTCTATAATCTCCACATATTTATCAGTATCAGCTTTATCAGAATCTTTTGTTTTTGAAATAAGATCCTCTTATTATTTCTTTGATGATGATTGTACTTCCTTTTCTGAATAATATTCTTCCTCCTAAGTACTTATTGATTATTCTTCTTTATCGGTCTTTGAGGGTAAAATATATGAGGATAAGGATGATTATGATGATCTTTTTCTATCTTGGTTTCTTCACTATCATCATATTCCTTATCTTCTTATTCTTCCTTTTCTTCTTCATCAAATTAGACTTATTCTTTTATTTATTCGTATTCCTCTTCTTCTTCATATTTTTTTTCTTTTTATTTTCTTTTTCCATAAATTTCCTTTTCTATATATTTTTTAAGTTTCCTTATTATTCTAAGATATACTTTTTGAGGTGACTCCGGTAATGATTGTTTTAGGGTAGATATGGAACTGATTCTTCCTCAACTACATTTTCTTCTACCTTATCAAAAATGGAAGTAATTTTGGTATAAAAAATATCTGTTTATTCAAGAACTAAACCATATTCCAATATAAATTCATCAGTTTGGGATGTTATAAGAATTATTTTCTTAGATTATTTTTCTACTCCTTTCAACAAATTTTCACAAATTTGTGATTCTTACAATTTTTTTGATTCTTCCCATTTGCTTCTTATACTAAATTTTTATAAGCCCGAATATTTAATTCATTTTATTTTGTAGGTTCAAGAACAATTTATGGATCCCTATACTTCTTTTTGGCCTTACATTTCATTATTTCTTTAAAAAAATCATCAGGAATATTCTTTTCTTTCTTTCTATTTTCCAAAGGAGAAATTTCTACCTTTATTTTCTTTTTATTTTTATCATATTCTTGGGGTTTTTTTGATGTTTATGCTTCTTATACAACACCATAATATTTCTAGATGAACTTCTTTGACTTACTATCAAAAACCAACCTTATTCTAGACATCATATCATCACTGATAAAGGAAATATTTTCCCTCATTGGATACAATTTTTCTACTACCTTAAAAATTTACACACATTTTAAGACCATTTTACTAATGAAGTTTTGAAACATTATGATCTTTGATTTTATATAATCTATTTTAATGCTATCTATAGTGATAAGGATGAACTTAACCATGTATATCTTCCTTATATTCACCAAACGGTCAAGCACAAAAACATCTGATACTTTCAAAGTATCTCAGTCTCCCTTTCTCGGAATGAGAAAACCTTACATCCAAAGAGTAACTACGCAGTTTTCTAGAGTCAGATGAGATAATTTCATAACATTTTTATATTCCAAAAAAATCTTTGAATTTGGTCTTGTTAAACATACTGAGACTATTAGAAAGTTTTTGAGAAGTAAAATGCACTTCTCCTTTGATGGTATTCTTAAAAAGTCAACAAGTTTCATATAATACAAATTATATCTTCTCCCATAAATTATAAAATAAAAATTTTCTTTCCCATATTCCTTAATAAATAGATGGATGCATAAAACTCATGAAAAACCTTAGGATAGTAAATATGAAAATATTTTTTCATATTTTCCACAGAAACAAACTCACAACCTTTGAAATAAATTATTTTCTTAAGTGAAGAATTGTATTTATCATACCATGATATCTCAAAAAAACATTTATCTAAATATAAACCGCTTAGATAAATATTACATAGTTTAGATTGTATGTGGATTGAAACCATAGAATGGACAAAAAGGATAACTTTTGGACTGAGAACTTTATAGGGAGTAGTAAGTCAAAAGTACAAATATATGGATAACTAGTGTGGGAAAATAGGTTACCCACCCTTATATAGGAGTTGGAGTGACGATTTTACTTAAATATGATAAAAAATGTTTTATATTTAAATCCATTTTGACTTGATGGTAAAGATTGATCTGAAGAATGTTTTAAAATAATTTTTGAACTCTTTAATTTTTTAGCAATTTTATTGGATTGAGTATCATTTTGATTAGAAAAACTTTTTAAAAATTTTATAAAAAATACAAAGTTGTTTTAAAAACAATAACTATAACAAACACAAATGAAAACTAAAGTAATGAACAAGTACAAAAAATATATATATATATAAGGGTACCTATTTGAGTGGAAAGATTCATCAGTATGAATAAATTGTTCTTGGTTTTTTTAAACTAAATAGATGGTGATAGTTTTGGAATAAAAACTGATTGTGATAGTTTTTATTTAGAAAACTGTATATGAAAAGTTTTGAATCCAAAAAAATTTATAAGAAACTTTCAGTCTGGAAATTTTATAACATTTTCAGAGTCTAGAAAACAATTTAGGAATTCTTTATCTGAAAATTTTTATAAAAATATTGAGTCTGAAAATCCCATTATGATAAAATTTTGGAAAACTTAGGAATTTTAGAAAACTTAAAAATTAATAAAAACTAAAAGTTTTTGAAAAACATAAAACATATGTACTCCTCATATAAAAAGGAGTATATTAATGTAAGGAGATAGATCAATAATAAGTATATATGAATTATCACTTAACATTAATCATTCTTAACTTTTGTTTGATATATTTAATTCTATCAAAACTAAGAGGTTTAGTAAACAAATTCAGTAAGTTGTTCTTTAATTCTGAGAAATTGTAACATTATATCTTCATTAAGTGTGTAATCTCAAAGTAAATGGTGTCTTATATATATATATATGATTATCACATGAGTGATGTGCTGTATTTTTACTTACAAAAATGTCACTTTTATTATCACAGAGTATTTTAGTTTTAGTAAAACTCTTTCTATAGTTACTGAGTGTGTGTTGCATCTATAAAACTTGAGCACAATGGCTTCTAGTTGTCATGTATTCCACTTAGGCAGTGGAAAGTGATGCTAAGTGTTGTTTCTAACATGACCAAGAAACTAAATAATCACTTAAGAAATGAAAAGTTCTAGATTTACTTTTTTTATCCATTCAATAGCCACCAAAGTCAGTATCTGAAAAACTTTTTAGTTCAAAAAAATTTCTAGAAGAATAAAATTAGCCTAAATTTATAGTTCCCTTAAGACAATGAAAGATTATATTTATATATTTTAAATGGTATTATTTTTTACTATCTTGATATCTTTCAAAAATCATATTGAAAACATTAAATCTGAATGACTAGAAGTTAAGTAAAGTAAAATTCCTATCATACCTCTAAATTTTTTCTAATCTGCTGGTTTCCCAATCTCATCTATATCTAAAGAATTGGAGGTACCAATAGGAGTAATAATACTTTTAATAATTTTGTATCCAGATTTCTTAAGAATATCTTTTATATACTTATGTTGAGATATAAAAGTTCATTCTTGTTTTTTTGAAATTTGAAAACCAAGAAAATATGTTAACTCACACATCATACTCATTTAAAACTCAGACTTCATAATATTCAAAAAGTAATCTATTAAATATTTTTGATTTAAACCAAATATAATGTAATCAACATAAATTTTTACAATCATAATATTTTTATTTACTTATTTTATAAAAATAGTTGGATCCACAGATCCCTTAACAAAAAAAATTTATAAAAAAAAATACAGTTAGTCTATCATACCAATATCTAGGGGTTTTTTAAATTCCATATAAATATTTTGTAATTTTATAAACATGGTCTATATGTTTTCTATTTTCAAAACCATGTTGTTTTTTGTAACGACCCAAAGTTTCATTAATGGAAAAATCCCTCTTGATCTAGTTAAATGTCTCTTTATGAAAAATGTTTTTATAATATGTCAACTTCTTTGTTTTTATGTTAAGAATTTTGATCGTTGTTAAAATAGTTGTTGAACAGTGATCACATGATTAGTATAAATATAAGACCTTAACAAATCCAATTTACTCAGACAAAAGACGTGATGGCCTCATCCAGTAGAATTGACCCATACGAAGCCCATTTTGTCGGAGCTCGGAAAAGAGGTGGCATCATTGGGCTTCGCTCTTGACCAAGCCCAAGCTGAGCTTCATCATGTCAAGCTCAAACGTGATCGTCTACGGGAAAAGTGGAAGTTGATTGAAATTACCACTCGAGCGATGTTATCTGAGCCACCCCAAGAGTCTGTCATCATCGCACACCTTACCCTTAGGTCTTATGCGTATATTTTAAGGGGTTATGTAACAAATAAGTAGTACTATGTTCATGTACATTATTTTTGTATATAATAATGAATATAATTTCTAGTCATTTTTGATGCATTGTAAATAGTTTTTAAAGTACAAATGGTGTTTTTAGTTATTATTTATTTAAGAAATATATTTTATTAAATTAAGAAATTTTTTAATTCAATAATATTTTAATAAAATAATATTAATATTATTAAATTAATTTTTATTAAATATAAATGATCTTATAATTTTATGAATGCAATAAAAAAAATTTATTAAGGTTTGAAATCCATTTCTGTCAAAACCCGTGAATTTTCGATAAATATCGGTTTTTATTTTAAAAGTGAAAATTAACATATTTAGAAAAATAAATTAGATAAAATAAATTTCATTTCTGGAATCAGGACGTCGAAATTATCCAACGGTGAATTTTTCATAATTTTTTGAGATAATCAAATTTTTTGGTAAAAATTAAATACCGTTTAAATATATAATGTGTTTTATGAAATCATAATGACCCAATAGTGATGTGATAAAATACTATAATCTTTATGTTCTGCCAATATATGTTTTACCATTAAAATAATGTGATTTTGTGTTTGGTTGACTTACTTTTCAAAGCATTAATGGACCCCTCAAGACATATTCAACACTTTGCCTTTTTAAATTAATTTCCATGGGAGTGTGACTCACCTCCACATAATCAACCTTATTATTTTAAGAATTTCGGACTTGGGCCTTGTAAAATATTGTTTTCCTCTTCTCTTTTCCAAAAATCATGGGCAAAAACCATGGTATGGTTTGTGGTTTGGATTAATTTAATGTAAGGGGACCCAAACCTAAATAATAAAGAATTATCTCACCTTTCCTATATAAACCCACCCAAGATCCCACTTCCTCCTCACTAAAATCCCTTAGAGTTCGTCCAACCTCTTCCCTACTCTCTCTATAATCCTACCAAGGTTCCCCAAGCTTCCCAGAAGCCTCTCACAAGCCTCTCTCTAGCCTTTGGAAGCACACTTCCAAGTAAGGGTTTTTTTCTTCCTTTCTCATTTTTGTCCAATTTTCTTTAAGTTGTTTTGCCCATTTAATTTCAATTATGAATTTTGGGGTATGGTTTTTCACCTCCCTCATACTGCCCTCTTTATGTTTGAATTATGGGAGACCCTTTCTCTCTCATTAAATGCCTCTCATGTACACCCGTTACTATGCCAAAATTCCGAAAGAAACTTCTCTCTCCTCTTTTACATTCAAGAAATACTTTTGTATCATGAATATAAATTCCATTAAAATTGTTGGGACATGTATCTATATGAACTCCTTACTTTCCATTACATGTAAATATTATGAGGAACCCCTTTCTCTCTCATCAACCATTTTTATTAATTCTTATGTCACACCGTTACGCTGCTGAAATCGCACCGATTTTCTAAGCCAATGCCTTTGTGTAGTGAATACCATGCCCATTTCTCCATCAAGGGTATTCACCTTTATCCACCTTTACTTATTGATTAAAAAGTTTCATGTATAAATTCCACATTCCTTTATTGTGGAATAAATTATTATGTTTTATGAATCCATGTTTTATGATCCATGTGCCACACTTATGCATGACATGAAATGTTTAAGAAGGGTGCGCCCTTATAACGCTTCAATTAATTGGGTAAAGTATAGTATCATGATACGTCATGTGAAATGAGTGTTGAATCATTCTAATTCAAGTGCAATGAGCGTTTACTCGTGCTTCATGTGCAATGAGGGTTTACTCATGCTTTATGTGCAATGAGCTTTGGCTCATGATAATTCCATGTTAAGTGTTGTTGCCACATTTCCATGTTATGATTATCATGCTTTATCATGCCTTTATGTTCATGTTACTTTTATGATCTATTTATTATTCCTATTGTCTAACATGTATTTTACTCCTCATGTTATTCCATGTGTACTCCCTTACTGGGCTTTATAGCTCACCCTTTTCTTATGCATGTCCTCAGGTTATCCCATGCAATGCTAAGTATGAAGGAATGTAGTGGTCATGAAAAGGAAGTTTTCAATAAAGATGTTGTATTTAATGTTTTAAGTTTTTATGTAATGATCCTATGCACCAAAGACATTAAACCTCTCGATCGTCTTTGTTGTATCAAGTGAAGTTTTATGTAATTAATCATGTTTAAGTTGTAATAAAAAACAGGGTTGTCATAGTTGGTATCAGAGGATAGGTTTAGTTATTTTTGGGATTAGGAAACCCTAGTAAAGCCTTAGATACAAGACTAAGTACAATAAAAACGTCCCTAAGTTTTGGTGAGTATTGAGTAAGTGGGTTATCAAGCAGATACATCCCTGTCTAGATACGAGCAGGTAGAGGCGGCTCTGGCACAGATGTATCCTAGTGGTAAAACCCGAAAACACCGCTTTGAGCTAGACTCGAACGGGAACTGGTGCACGACAACGGGCCTTGATACACTCTTAGTTACGACACTCCCAGGGGATATGTTTTGATAAATTCACAAGATTAGTATGAAACCTTATTAAGGGAATTAAAAAAATGCCCCTACGAATATATGTTAGAAAGTAGATCATGAAAATCCAAGATTGAAGCCTATAGACTCATGAGTTAAGGAATGAAAGTTTATTTATAAGTCATCAACTTTTCTCTTTATATTACCCTTTATGTGTTACCCCTAACTTTCCTTTTATCCCAGCCAATGGCCGGTAATAGTAGGACTCGGGCTAACAACCATTGTGAAGATCAGTGTGATGACTGTACTAATAAGATTCCCAATCCAATGGGAGCGGGAATCGCGAACTTTGTCACGCTTATCTCTCAGCTAAATCAAGTTTTGAATAGAAACACGGGTCAAGAGGAATGTCTAAACCCCCCTAAGAAGGGACAAGTCGCTATCGAGAGCTTTATGAGGCAAAGGGCTTATACTTTTAGTGGAACATCCGATCCCACGATCGCAGAACAATGGATCAACTCCATTGAAAAGATATTCTCCATCCTCCAATGTTCTGAACAAGAGAAGGTTCTCCTGGAGGCTTATCATATGGAGGGTGAAGCTGATCAATGGTGGAAATTGATCAAAAATATGAAGCCTGAGGAGGAGATCGAGGCGTTGGAATGGAAGGATTTCCGGAAGATGTTTTTCGATAAATATTTTCCGCGCACCCTCCAGCTTAAGATGGAAAGGGACTTTCTTTCCCTTAAGAAAAAATATGAAGAATTTGTTGGAGCGTATGAGGAAAACTTCACAAGGCTTGCACGATATGCTTCCGGCTTTATCGTTACCCCCGAATGTAAGGTTGACCGTTTCTTTGGTGGGATGAAGCCTAGCTTGCGGAAAGCATTAGCGATCCGTGACTTCGACAGCTATGAGGAAATTGTCTGAAGTGCCCTCAAGGTCAAAATAGAGATCAGGGAATCACAGGGGTATCATGGGGACAAGAAGTGTAAGTTGGACTTCAATGCTGGTGGTCTGATGGATAAATCCAACGGTGCTAAGAAGATCCATCACCCCACTTGCCAAAAGTGTGGGAAGAAGCACCCTGGAAATTTCCTTAAGGGGACGAGAAAATGCTTCAAGTGTGGAAGAGAAGGGCACCTAGCTATTAACTATCGGCAAGAAGGACCCACGACTGCGATAGAGGAGAGGAATGCTCCGTTCAAACCTCAATGCATTTTTCAATGCTACAAATGCAAAGAACTGGTTCATTTTGAAAATCAGTGCCCTAATCCAAGGGTTATCAGAGGCAACCAACAACCTCTAAGACAGAAAGGAAGAGCTTTTTCCGTCACTTCTTCCGAAGTGAACCCCGGCAATGAAGTTGTGACAGGTACTCTAGTTATTCATTCAATAATAGGGAATATACTTTTTGATTCAGGTTCTACGCATTCTTTTATATCTCGAAAATTTAGTAGAACAATCCCAGCACCACCTCAAATCATGGAAATAAAAATGTCGGTGAGTACGGAAAATGGGGCAATCATTGCATCCCATGAATATAAGTCCTCCCCTGTTATAATCTGTGGATTGAATTTCCTGGCGAACCTCGTCATACTCCCTCTAGTGGAATTTGATGCAATTCTTGGCATGGATTGGATTTCCTTATATAGATCCAACATAAATTGTTGGGAGAGGGAATCACACTTCATATGGAGAATCGACCCCTGATTCTTTACAAGTGTCAGGAAGAAGATGAATCTCCTTTAGCTCCATCATCTCAAGCATGGATATTACTGCCCTATGAGAATGCATATCTGGCTCAGATGATTGAGTCCAAAGAAGAAACCATCCTTGAAAAAATGCCTGTTGTGAGGGAATTCACTGAAGTGTTTCCCGAGGAACTGTCTGGTCTTCCTCCAAGAAGAGATGTTGAGTTCTAAATTGAACTTATACCTGGGGCGCTACCAATATCCACGACTCCATATAGAATGGCTGTTGTTGAGCTTGAAGAGCTGAAGAAACAACTACAGGAGAATCTGGATAAAGGGTTTATACGCCCAAGTTCTTCACCATGGGGTGCACCAGTCCTCTTCGTCAAGAAGAAGGATGGGTCAATGCGGCTTTGCATCGATTATCGTGAACTTAACAAAATCATGATAAAGAACAAGTATCCTCTCCCAAGAATCGATTACTTGTTTGATCAGCTGCGTGGAGCACAATACTTCTTCAAGGTGGATTTGCGGTTGGGATATTATCAAGTAAGGGTGAAGAAGGAAGATGTCCTCAAGACTACTTTTTGTACAAGGTACGGGCACTATGAATTCATATTAATGCCTTTCGGACTCACCAATTATCCAGTAATATTCATGGACTTGATTAATAGAGTCTTTAGAGATTACCTTGTCAAATTTGTGGTAGTTTTTATAGATGATATTCTAATATACTCCAAAACCAATGAGGATCATGAGGAGAATTTAAAAACTATACTAGAGACTTTGCACAAGGAGAAGCTCTATGAAAAGTACAGCAAGTGTGAATTCTGGTTGAAGGAGGTCTCATTCTTGGGCCATATCATCACAAGCAATGGGATATCTGTGGACCCCTCCAAAACAGATGCAATTGGGGGATGGTTGTGGCCAACATTGGTAACGGATATCCGTAGCTTCTTGGGGTTAGCTGGATATTATCGACGATTTGTGAGAAATTTCTCACGATTGTCCAACCCTCTTACCAAGCTAACTCAAAAGGGAGTAAAGTTTTATTGGAGTGATGAGTGCGAAGAAAGCTTCAAGGAGTTGAAAAGGAGGCTTATCACTACACCCGTGCTCACTTTACCCACAAGTGGGGAGCTTTTGTGGTATTCAATGATGCTTCGAAGAAGGGATTAGGATGTGTGCTGATGCAGAATGATAAAGTGATATAATATGCCTCAAGGCAGTTGAAAATCCATAAGCGAAACTATCCAACGCATGATCTGGAGTTGGCGGCTGTAATCTTTGCCTTGAAAATCTGGCGGCATTATCTCTATGGAGAGAAATGTGAGATATATACTAACCACAGGAGTCTTAAATATATATTCACACAGAAAGAGCTTAATATGCGCCAGAGAATATGGATAGAGCTCATCAAGGATTATGATTGTTCAATACATTACCACCCTGGGAAAGCGAACAAGGTGGCAGATGACCTAAGTAGAAAGGACCCAGCAATTCTATCAATGATGAGAATTGAGAAGGATCCAATATTCTTAGACTTGATGAAGATGGACATGAGAATCATAGAGAAGGTAACATCATCAATCCTTTCACAAATGATTGCTCAACCATCTCTTTTGGAAAGGTTAAAGGATGCTAAAAAGGATGATGTGGGAATTCAAGAGAAAGTGGAAACTATCAAAAAGGGGAAATCCTAGTAGTTTAATGTTAATGAAGAAGGAATTGTGCGGTTTGGGAAAAGGCTATGTGTTCCATCAAGTCTGGAGCTGAAGAAGGAACTTTTAGATGATGCACATAGTTCAAATTTCTCTATTCACCCAGGGAGCACAAAGATGTATCTAGATCTCCGAGAAAACTTTTGGTGGGATAATATGAAGAAGGAGATCGCCGAATATACATCAAAGTGTTTGGTGTGTCAGCAAGTGAAGGCAGAGAGGTAGAAGTCTAAGGGGATGATGCAACCATTGCCCATACCAGAATGGAAATGGGAGAACATCACCATGGACTTTGTCACTGGACTTCCAAGGACATCCAAAGGCAATAATGCAATCTGATTTGTTGTGGATCATCTAAAAAAGACTGCACACTTCATTACTATTCGGGAGGATTTCTCATTGGATCAACTAGCACGGATATATATTAGGGAAGTGGTAAGGTTGCATGGAGTACCACTATCTATTGTGTCTGACCGAGATCCAAGATTCACCTCTAAGTTTTGGAAGAGTCTTCAACATGCTATGAATACTGAACTGAACTTTAGTATGGCCTATCATCCTCAAACTGATGGCCAATCCGAGCGGACTATCCAAACACTTTAGGATATGTTGAGAGCATGCTCAATGGACCTTAAAGGAGGATGGGATCAATATCTTTCTCTGGTTGAGTTCTCTTATAATAACAGTTTCCACTCGAGCATCCAAATGGCACCATATGAATCCCTATATGGGAAATGGTGTAGAACACCAGCATGTTGGGATGAGGTCGGTGAGCGTAAGCTGCTTGGACCAGAAATGGTCGAGGAAATGGTGGAGAAGGTGAAAATTATTCAGCAGCATGTCAAGGAATCCCAGAGTCGACAGAAGAGTTATGCAGATAATCGTCGACGAGACCTTGAGTTTAAAGTTGGAGACATGTTTTTTCTCTGCATATCTTCATGGAAGAAGGTCATGAGGTTTGGAAAGAAAGGGAAGTTAAGTCCAAGGTACATCGGCCCCTTCGAGATTCTTGATCGTGTCGAGGTGGTGGCCTATAGACTAGAACTTCCACCTACTATTTCCAAAGTACATGATGTCTTTCATGTATCCCTTTTAAGGAAGTACATACCAGACCCTTCACATGTACTCTCTTCTGAGGTGGTACAATTGGAAGACGATCTTTTTTATGAGGAGCAAACAGTGAAGATCTTAGATCATATAGAAAAAGTTCTACGAAATAATACAATGCCCCTCGTCAAGGTGTTGTGGAGAAACCACAAGTTTGAATAAGTGACTTAGGAATCGGAGGAAAAGATGAAGTTGATTTACCCACATCTGTTTTAGTGTGGGAAAAGGAAAAATTTCAAGGGCGAAATTTCTTAAGGGGGGAATATTGTAACGACCCAAAGTTTCATTAATGGAAAAATCCCTCTTGATCTAGTGAAATGTCTCATTATGAAAAATTTTTTTATAAGATGTCAACTTCTTTGGTTTTATGTTAAGAATTTTGACAGTTGTTAATATATCTGTTGAACAGTGATCACATGGTTAGTATAAATATAGGACCTTAACAAATCCAATTTACTCAGACAAAAGAAGTCATGGCCTCATCTTGTATAATTGCCCCATACGAAGCCCATTTGTCAGAGCTCGGAAAAGAGGTGGAATCCTTGGGCTTCGCTCTTGACCAAGCCCAAGCTGAGCTTCATCATTTCAAGCTCGAATGTGACCGTCTATGGTAAAAGTGGAAGTTGATTGAAATTACCACTCGAGCGATGTTATCTAAGCCACCCCAAGAGTCTGTCACCATCGCACACCTTACCCTTGGGTCTTATGCGGCTGTTTTAAGGGGTTATGTAACAAATAAGTAGTACTATGTTCATGTACATTATTTTTGTATATAATAATGAATATAATTTCTAGTCATTTTTGATAAATTGTAAATAGTTTTTAAAGTACAAATGGTGTTTTTAGTTATTATTTAATTAAGAAATCTATTTTATTAAATTAAGAGATTTTTGAATTAAATAATATTTTAATAAAATAATATTATTATTATTAAATTAATTTTTATTAAATATAAATGATCTTCTAATTTTATGAATGCAATAAAAAAAATTATTAGGGTTTGAAAGCCATTTCTGTCAAAACCCGTGAATTTTCGATAAATGTCGGTTTTTATTTTAAAAATGAAAATTAACATATTTAGAAATTTTTTTAGATAAAATAAATTTCATTTCTGGAATCAGGACGTCGAAATTATCCAACGGTGAAGTTTTTATAATTTTCTGAGACAGTCAAATTTTTGGGTAAAAATTAAATACCGTTTAAATATATAATGTGTTTTATGACATCATAATGACCCAATAGTGATGTAATAAAATACTATAATCTTTATTTTCGGCCAATATATGTTTTACCATTAAAATAATGTAATTTTGGGTTTGTTTGACTTACTTTTCAAAGCATTAATCTACCCCTCAAGACATTTTCAACACTTTGCCTTTTTAAATTAATTTCCATGGGAGTGTGACTCACCTCCACATAAGCAACCTTATTATTTTAAGAAGTTCGGACTTGGACCTTATAAAATATTGTTTTCCTCTTCCCTTTTCCAAAAAACATGGGAAAAACCATTGGACGGTTTGTGGTTTGGATTAATTTAATGTAAGGGGGCCCAAACCTAAATAATAAAGAATTCCCTCACCTTTCCTATATAAACCCACCCAAGCTCCCACTTCCTCCTCACTAAAATCCCTTGGAGTTCGTCCAACCTCTGCCCTACTCTCTCTATAATCCTTCCAAGGTGCCCCAAGCTCCCAAGAAGCCTCTCACAAGCCTCTCTCTAGCCTTTGGAATCACACTTCCAAGTAAGGGTTTTTTTCTTCCTTTCTCATTTTTGTCCAATTTTCTTTAAGTTGTTTTTCCCATTTAATTTCAATTATGAATGTTGGGGTATGGTTTCACACCTCCCTCATACTGCCCTATTTATGTTTGAATTATGGGAGACCTTTTCTCTCTCATTAAATGCCTCTCATGTACACCCGTTACTATGCCGAAATTCCGAAAGGAACTTCTCTCTCCTCTTTTACATTCAAGCAATACTTTTGTATCATGAATAGAAATTCCATTAAAATTGTTGGGACATGTATCTATATTACCTCCTTACTTTCCATTACATGTAAATATGATGAGGAACCCCTTTCTCTCTCATCAACCATTTTTATTAATTCTTATGTCACACTGTTACGCTGCCGAAATCGTACCGATTTTCTAATCCAATGTCTTTGTGTAGTGAATACCATGCTCATTTCTCCATCAAGGGTATTCACCTTTATGCACCTTTACTTATTGATTACAAAGTTTCATGTATAAATTCCACATTCCTTTATTGTGGAATAAATGATTATGTTTTATGAATCCATGTTTTATGATCCATGTGGCACACTTATGCATGAAATGAAATGTTTAATAAGGGTGCTCCCTTATAGTGCTCCAATGCATTGGGTAAAGTATAGTATCATGATACGTCATTTTCAATGAGTGTTTACTCATGATAATTCAAGTACAACTAGGGTTTACTCGTGATTCATGTGCAATGAGGGTTTACTCGTGCTTTATGTGCAATGAGCCTTGGCTCATGCTAATTCCATGTTAAGTGTTGTTGCCACATTTCCATGTTATGATTATCATGCTTTATCATGCCTTTATGTTCATGTTTATTTTACGCTCTATTGATTATGCCTATTGTATAACATGTATTTTAATCCTAATGTTATTCCATGTGTACTCCCTTACTGGGCTTTATAGCTCACCCTTTTCTTATGCATGTCCTTAGGTTATCCCATGCAATGCTAAGTACGAAGGAATTTAGTGGTCATGAAAAGGAAGTTTTCAATAAATATGTTGTATTTCATGTTTTAATTTTTTATGTAATGATCCTAAGCCCCAAATACACCAAACCTCTCGATCTTATTTGTTTTATCAAGTGAAGTTTTATGTAATTAATCATGTTTCAGTTGTAATAAAAAGCAGGGTTGTCATATTTTTCATCATAAACTTCCTCCTTAACATATTCGTTGACAAAATAACACTTCACATCCATTTGAAAAAGTTTGAAATTAAATAATGTTGCAAAGTCTATAAGTATTCGAATAACTTTAATTCATTCTATAGGTGCATAGGTTTGTTCATAATCTATTCCATCTTATTGATTATAACCCTTAGAAACAAGTCTAGATATATTTCTACAAATTATTTTATTTTCATTACATTTATTCTAAAAACCCCATTTTACTTCAATTATAGAATTTTCTATAGGTATCTCAATTAAATTTTAGACATTTTTCCTTCAAAATCATTGATTTCATCTTTAATTAACTTAATCCAATCCTTATCACCTAAAACCTAGTTGTAATTATTAAGTTAAAATTGGGATAAAAAATCTAGATGTTCAATTTCATTCCTTAAGGAACTTCTAGTCATAACTGGTTCATCTAAATCACCAATGATACTTTCACTAG
This sequence comes from Viscum album, assembly GCA_963277665.1. Lineage (NCBI taxonomy): Eukaryota > Viridiplantae > Streptophyta > Magnoliopsida > Santalales > Viscaceae > Viscum > Viscum album. The sequence continues at coordinate 797,722,073 of OY728129.1, forward strand.
GATGATTCCTAAGAAAAAAATCACATATTGTTTTTTCAAAATTATTTTCTTTAACATTGATAGTAAATATTTCTAAGGAATAACTTTATAAACTAATTCTTCAGTTATTTCCTTATGAGAATAATATTTTATAAAAGGTTTAAAATTAGTTTTAGAAATAACATTCGATCATGTAGATTGAGGTTGTTTGAAAAAAATGATCAATTTCATAAAATTTAACATGTACTATTTCTTCAACAGTACAATAATTTTTAGTAAAAACTCTATAATCCTTATAAATAGGTGAATAGCCTAAAAATATTCCTTCATTATGTTTGCGTGAAAATTAATGTAAATTATCTTTAGTGTTCAAGATGAATTATTTGAAACCAAAAACTTTGAAGTAATAATATATTTTTTTCTACCTGTGCATAACTCATAAAGATTTTTATTAAGAAAATTCCTAATTAAAACATGATTTATAGTATAGAAGGTAGTGTGAACCACTTCAGCCCAAAAAACATTAGCAGTTGAGTATTCACTCAGAATGGTTCTAGTTATTTCTTAATGAGTTCTATTTCTTCTTTCAACTAAACTATTTTTTGGGGGTTCTAGGTGTTGAAAATATATTTTCTATACCTTTCTCACTACAAAAAATTTCGAAATCACAATTTTCAAATTCTCCACCATGATCACTATGAATAGTTATCAAAAAGAGGTTTTTCTCATTTTTAACTCTGGCTAAAAAAGTTTTAAAATAAATAAATGCTTCATATTTATTTGTGAGAAAATAAAAACATGTATATCTAGTTTAATCATCAACTAAGACATATACATATTATTTTCCACTAATACTCCCAGTTTTTATAAGACCAAATAAATCGATTCTCACTAAATGTAAAGCATCAGAAGTTGAGACTTCACTAATAGATTTAAAACTAGAATTATGTTTCTTACCATATTGGCTAGTGTCATAGACTTTAGAAGTATCAATCCAAAGTTATGGTAGATCCTTAAAAATTCCTTTCTTTGTCAACTAAGATAAGTTTATAAGGTTACATAGTCCTAAAAATCTATTCCATAACCAAGAATTATCTTCAATTTCACTAATTCAAGGTAATTCTTGGATCCTAAGGTCTTCTAATTTTAGTGTGTATACATTATCATGATAATTTCAGAAAGAATAAATTCATCCTTGGAACTATGTACTAAACATTTATCATTCCTAAAGCTCATAAGGTAACATTCTCACATAATTGACTTATTCTTATAAGTTTATTCTTAAGACCTATAATAAATAAAACATTTGAAAAAAGGGCTTTTCCAAGAAGAATAATGTTATATATTCTGGAAATCTCTCCTTGAGAATTATCTATAAAAGTTACTTTTCCACCTTTTATCTTGATCATCTTCATGAATAAGTATTTGTTTTTAGTCATGTGTCTAGAATATACATTATCCATGTAAAAATGTTTTTTATTTCTGGTAATATCTTTTTTATACAAAAAACAAAAGGATTAGTTTTTTGGAACCCAAACCTTCTTGTGTCTGGTAATTTCAGAAAACAAAACTTTAGGTAACCACCTTTGTTTAGAAAATTAAAATTTGTAAAAACCAAGATATTGAACTTTATTCAAATAAAAATTACTCTTCTAGTGCTCACCATTTTGGATAGTAGTGCAAAAAGGTTCACTTTTTGGAAAATGAAATTGTTACTAAAAAAGGTTTTCTTAGATGTAAAACTTGTTTCATATCTATTAACATGATGTCTAATTTGTTTATAAATATTTTCAAAATCTCTATTACCAGTGTTAAATTTTGATAAGAGTTTATTAAAACTAGAAATTTGGGATTTTAGTTTTACAAATAAATTTTTATCCTCATCAATATTAGTTTTATAACTAATTTTTGTTTGTAAAACAACTTTATCATAAAAAAAAATTCAAAATATTTTGAAATAGTTTTTTTCAGAAATATTCTTATCAAGATATTTTGAAATATATAATATTTCATTAGTCAAAATATTTATTCTTGAATAATAATTAGCATTTTTATCTTTAGCATTATCAAGTTTTTTATAGATCTTTCAATTCTCATTTTCAAGTAATTTTCAAAATCGAGAGACCTCATCATAATTAGGTAAAGAAGTATCTTCTTATAAGTAAGATTATTCATTAGATGATGTAAATTTTTCTTATCAAGATAATTGGAATTTAAATACATGTTTTTAAGATATTCCTCTGTGTGTACCTTAGTCATGAGATAATGATTAACCATGGGTACATTTTCAAAAAGATCTATTCCTCTATTCGAAACATTCATTGTCTTAAGAACTTTATGAAGAATCACCACCACTAGCACTCCACGTGTGAGAAGCTTCCAAAACTTTCTTTCCTTTTGGTTTATAATACTTTTTTGAAATTTCTTTCTAAATAATTTTCCTTTCTATCTTTCCTCTTCATCTTTGGATAAGTAGGTTGGATGTTTCTATCTTTATTACATTCTTAGAAATTAACTTCATCTTTCTTGTCACTTTTATCCTTATAAACATTTTTATATCTATAATAAAATTATTACTTTATGATTATATTATTCATCCTTCTAGATATATTATCTAAATAATTTTTAGAATGTTTAGAAGTACTAGAAATGGATTAAAAAAATATTTTACATGAATATTTCATAACTTTCTCTCCATATTGAACTTTCGAAGGAACAATATATATTGTAGAAAAGGCAACATTTCCATTTTTCTTTTTCACTTTCTCATAATATCGTTTAATTATTCCATAATACTTCATAAGTTTTCCAATAAAATCATCAAGATTAAGATTTTTTAACCTCCTTGTATCATTATTTTTGTTCTTTTTTATTTCCACTCACTAGGTATGATATCAATAATATTTTCCATAATAATATCATTATCAAGTCCTTTCTATATAAGAGATTGTAAACTATTTATAATTTTCAGGAAACTCTGGTGCATCTTAGATACAGACTCTCCAATAATAAAACACAAATATTTTTGGTTGGCTCTAATCATAGCTCTCCTAGTTTCTTTTACTTTTGATGTTCCAAAATGATTAATTTCTAATTTACTCTAAATGTTATTTGAAGCTTCATAAGAAGATATATGATTATATATGTTTCATTTCATAGAACATAATAAGGCATTTTTGAATATCTAATTCAAATGATATTCCTTCTTCTTATCATTAGTAAAGGCTAAAAATTCCTTATTATAAATCTTTTACTTTATAGTAGTAATTAGAAAATTATCAACCCCAGGGTTGATCAAAAAGGTCTTCAATATCTCTATCCAATATTCATATTCATTACCATAAAAATTTAGTGGCTGACTAGGGTTAAGATTGTTACGAAAAAAAAATTAATTCCTACCATATTTAAAACAAAATAAATTATTTTCTAAAAATATACATTACTGTATAAATGTTTATAAATAAAAATTTTATATCAAAACTTTAAACAACTTGTAGTAAGTAATGAAAGAAAAATATCATAAATTCTATAAGCAGTAAAAACCTACTCTGATACCAATTATATGATTGTAAGAATTATCTCAGAAGGATATACATACAATAGGGGGTGAATTGTAGTTTAAAAACTTAGTTTAAAATATTTAAACTTAACAAAACACAAATACTCTTAAATAAAATTTATCAAAATTGGAATCAATCCGATTATTAGTGTAAAAAAATTGGAATTTGAAACAGTCTGATTAAATCAAAGTGAATATAATAATCAAAATGGATCCAATTTATATCAAATTATGTTTATTGTAATAATAATGATATGGATAAAAAACAATATAAAAATTTGAATATGATGACTCGCTTTATATTAAATGCACACCAGAATAGTAAACTTATAAAAATAAGGAATATAATATCTTTGTAAAATTAAGAATGTCTTAAAATCTAAATTATAAAGATTTAAATATTTTAACATTAATATTAAATATTCAATAACCTTGAATAAATGTATCCACTATTTTATAATTACATTAAATTCCATCTTTCTTTACCAAGAAGTACCTCAATACAAAGATTGGATTTTCTCTATCTTAATATCCTCATAAGACCTTGATACCATGATCATATTTTCTTTATTTTCCAATCCCCAAAATCCATTGATTCGATGGATTGTATTCACCATCTTCCTATCCTCGGAAGCCCTCGATCGTAACAATTATCGGACAGGAATACAATTTCCATATTTCTTAAGGAAACAATGAACGCATTTTCATGAAACATAAAATTTATTATGATTTAAAGATGATTTTATAGTCTATGGTAGACCCTAGGTCATCTCTCAAGGAGTGTTGATAGTTTTAAAGTGTGTATTCTTAATAAAAATTAATAAAAGAGGGGATTGTTTTGTGTAAGATCCCAACCTTTTCTAGAGTCACCTCAGGCACGTTTTAAGGTAATTTTGAAGCTTTTAAGTACCTTTTATTTGGAGTAGTAACATAGGGTTAGTTTGGGTGAATTTTTAAGGAACTTGGGAATACAGGGAGTTTTACATGGTTTTCGCAAGGTTTGGCCAAACCATACGCAAGATAACTATGTGGATAGTGGAAGTCGGCATGGTTGGTGCATGGTTTTTCTAACTGTGCACAATTGAACCATACAAATAGTGGAATACCGCATAGTTAGTGCACGGTTTAGCCTAACCGTATGGACTCCCATGAGAAATCACGTGTGCGGAGCAGTTTATTCTAAAAATTGGTTTTAAAACCAGTCAAACCCCTGAAACCTCTCTAATTAAACCTAGGCTCAGGATTGACAATTTATAGGTGTTTCAAAATCTTTAAGAGGGATTCCAAGATGATACTAATGTTGTTTATTGAGATCGAAAGCTCAGATCAAAGATCCGTTCTTATTCTGGTATGTAGATTTCATCTCGATGCTTCTCCTGTTCTTTCTCTTATCTTTCCTTAATCTTTTCATGGAAGATATCCATCATTTTCATGGATATAAACTTATGGGTTGAGATCTAGATCTAAGATTGTAGATATATATCTAGATTTTAATGATCTTGGTGCTTGTGATCTTAATTCTAGTTTAGGGATATAGATCTGAAGCTTGATTGGTGACGTTGAGCCACTCGGATTTTGGGAATTTCCATTGGGCTAACTTCTATTAATAAACCAAGGTAGGTGGTCTAAATCGAATTCCTATAGTCAATATTTTTGATATGTTAATGTGAGTTTATGATTTTGTAGTTTTTCTTGATGATTTATTTCCTAAATATGGGTAATTAGGAATGTGGATTTGAATTTATTTTTCCTTGTTGATTTATTAAGAATTGAATCATGAAACAAATGAAGGGGGTTGCCTAAACAGATATTTTTGAGATTTATTAATGGTTGAGATATTTTGTTTGAGATATTTAATTAATTGTGATAAGATAATTAATTGGGTAGAATTAATTATGTGCCATGATTTTTACTAAAGATAATTAATTGTGAGAATTAATTATGTGCCATTATGTTGACTAAAGATAATTAATGGTGAGAATTAATTATGACAAGTTGAGATTTGATATGGGTAATTAAATATGAATAATTATTTATAGAATGATAATTTTGTTTATTGATTAATTAATTGATGAATTAATTATTGGGTTATGTGCTTAGTTAATTGTTGAGTTAACTAATGGCCTTTGAAATGTTAAATAAATAGTTAGATTAGTAAAGGAATAATGTGGAAATTTTGGTGAGTTAAAGAATGATTAAATGGATGATATTTTTGTGGTGCTATAAATGGTGTTCTAGACCAATTATAAGTTGGTACTTGGACATGGAGTTCCTCCTCAATAGTTATCCAAGATTGAGATTATAAGGTGATGGGAATGAAGACCTACACCGAATGAGAAAAGGAGTGCCAGGCATGATGACCTACACTCAATGAGATTGTGGTGCTAGTAATGATGACCTAAACCAATTGAATGGTAATAATGAATGATGATTCAACGAGGTTGTGGTTCTAGTCATGATGACCTACCCCAAATGAATAATGACAATGAATGATGATTAAACTGATATTGGGATGCTAGGCATGATGACCTACTCCAAATGAATAATGATAATGAATGATGGTCCAAATGGGAAACATGAAATGAAACTTTTCCTAATTTGATGACTAAAGATTAAATGAAAATGTGATAACTGGTTAATTATGCGTTATATTTATTACTTCATAAAACTGCATACACTATCTTTTGACTGGAATCGTTTTAGACACAGTTGGTGGTGGACTACCGAGTCTTACTCACACCCTATTCGGGCTGACTGATCAGCACCCCAGAAGACTTTGGAATTGTAGGACGGGATAAGGGAAATGCCCTGGGATAGGTTTTAGTTTGAGATTGGAGTATTGGAGAGGGAACCAGATGTGGTTTGGGACCCACTTTGGATTCGCTGTGTCTTTACTTTCAGTTTCATTATAGACACTTGACATTTTCATTGTCATAGAATGTTTTACCTTTCAGTTGAGTATTATATTCACATGCTTTGGTTATCATATGACATGGATTTTTTCTGGTTATTTATATGCTTCCTCACTTGGTTACTGTTATTTTCTTCCATTGGTATTTTATTCTAATAAAATAGGGTGTAGTCTCTCCAAGACTGACTTATCAGACCCTCACTTATAGTTGGCACCCTCTGGCATACAGGGAGGTGCTCTTGAGGTAATGTGGCCAATTAGACCGGGGCACCATTCAGTGGCTCCTGGATCAGGGCCTCACAAAGTGGTATCAAAGGAGTTTTCTTTTATTTCTTCTTATTTTGCCTTAATATTTTGGGAAAGTTACACATGAGACTAGGAAGAGTCGAGGCTTGATAATGAGCTCATTCATGGGAGTTGCAAACCCATGTACGAGGGAAAATTAGAGTACTCAGGGTGGTATTTTTGTGATTGTTTTTTTGTTATAGTTGGATATTATTTCACCTTGGGTGATGCACTTATGGTGTGATGTGATGTTTTTTTAAAATTGTTGAATTTTGGTTCATGGACTAAAGAGACACGATACTTGAGTCAGCATGCATCATTCTAGACACTCAGGGTTGTTGTGACATGCATCATTCTAGGAACTCACAAGAAAATGGGTTATGGGTAAGTTGTTGAACTTGAACTATTTTTCCTTGTGGTTAGAATGAAATAATGATGAAAAATGAGAATAAATGGGTTTCTAATGAGAACCTTGATTGATGAAATGAGTATGATTAATTAATTAATTGTTTAATAAATTAATTTGAGAAAATTTGATTATTTAATGGTTGGATTAATTAATGATAATGTTTTTACCCTTGATAACCAAGACCTAGGAGTGGGATGGTTAAGGGTAGTGATAAGGCCTCATTTTTGACCATGTGGTGAGAAAAATAAGAAAAAGGAAACGTTGAAACCAATTATGTTAGTTTCTCCTCCTATATAAATGTTTTAAGGTTGGGTTATGAGCCCTAATATGTGTGTTTGGATTTCTAGATATATGCCTCCATGATGCTTGTTGAGGTAGAGACTAAGGGTATGGCCTAGAACAAAATTCTAGATAGGGAGCTTGAGGCACCATTGGCAAAAGATGAGGAGGATGGGGAATAGTTCCAAGAGAATTTTTCTTGTTTCATGAAATTCATGGAGAGAGATTGTTGACACTACTTGAAGAATTAACCAAAAGTATTATGAAGAGACCTCCGGATCTTTCAGATCCTAAAGAAAGGTTCGAAAAGTACAAAGGAAAATTAACAATACTCCCAAAGAGATTCGTGACCGAGTAACTTAATGGACCTGCGCGGATGAACTATGCAGTCGACCTACATGGCCAACCTATGCGACTGACCTCTATAGAAGAGCTCCGCGTCAGAAGATTTTTCAAGCACCTATGCAGAGCACCTGCGTAGCCGAGCTACATGACTCACCTATGCGAAGGAGCCCCATGCCAAACCTCCACATCAGAAGATGCTTGATCCCCTATGCGGAGCACCTGTGCAATGGAGCTGTGCATAGTACTTGCACGGGCAACATATCTTTGACCAGGCCCATCTGTGCCTACATATAGAGCCCTTGTGCTCTCCAGTTCCAGACTAAAAAAAAGTGAAAGACTCTCTGAAGCTCCCATTGCGTAGCCCTTTCGCCTAGATCCCTCAAATTGTCTCAGGTAGCTCTCTAAACCATGAGAGAAGAGATAATTAAATGGGATAAACAAGTTTTGAAGTTCTTCAAATTCTTCAGTCATCATCCATACCTACACGGTATACCTACACTCCATACATGTGTGGTATACCTTTACACCACACCTGCGCGGTATACCTTCGCGCCACACCTACGTGGTATACCTCTGTGATACATCTACACGGGGTACCTACGCAGTATACTTGCAAGAGGGACCTACACGACCAAATCAAGCACCTGTTTTAAAATCCATTCATGGTAGGGTATCTCCTTCCTTGGTTCCCATATCTAAAAGAGGCTACGTTGGATCCTCCACCAAAACCTCCTAACTTCTCAAACCTTTGGTAAAGCCACATCAGCATGTCTCATATTTGGGTTTGTATTTCTATAGTTAGAGGTTTCCCACATTTGTTTCAAAATGGGGTTAGGATTCATGGGATGTTTTTGGGTTTGTATATCCATGGTCACATGGACTTTTATCCCATAAACAGTGTTGGGAAGTTCCCAGTTTAGAGGAGGGTTGCTTATCGGCCTCGAACTTCTCAAAGAGGTGACCCGGAACCTCAGGTATCTGGTAGAGAAGGTACACTTCACACTTATTATTCCACGAAAGCATAGGAGAAGTCTCCCTCCCCTACCAGAACCAATCATAGGGCAGCCATCCTAGTATAAGCCCCTCACCTTCACCCCTTCCTCCTTCTATTTTGGACCCTTTTCCAATGCAAAGAGAATAGAGGGAAGGCTCGTTTCCTCACCCTCTTCCACAGTCAACGCGCCCTCTTCCATCAGCATAAAGGAAAATTTTGGAAGTGTGAATGACTTTGTTGAATCTTTCACATCCTCTAGTTTCTCACACCGAGCATGACTCACGTGGTTTTAGATATACGTGATGGTTACAACATGTGCACAAATACTCATTGGAATGAACTATGAGAACTCTGATTCCTGTTCAAAACTAGGATACGTAGGAAGCTCTTTCTGGGCCCGAGCACACCAGATATCCTCCTCAGGAATCCAAACCTAATTCCCCCAATTTCAGAATCCTTCTTATGAAATAATTCACAAATTTAATCCTCAAATCATAAAGTTATTATTTTTAGGAATTAATCCCAAACTCATCTTTCTCAGAGGACCATAATCTCCTATGAGATTTATCAAACTACGTGGGATTTGATTCCCACCCATATGGGATACGTAGGAAGACTCCTCGAGGTTCAAACCAAGAATTTCAAATCAACCATATTCTCTTTGGACCATATTCCCAATAGGGTTTGATCTTACTTGGAAACCCATATCCCTTCCAAGTTCCTTGCGCTGCTTCAGCATAAGTCCCACACTAAGTTTCAACTAAGAACCTTCCACTTAGAGCTCCTTATCACATGACCTTAAAAGGTATAATGTGTCCTATTAAGTGACATCAAACTATGAGGGTTCTGATTCCTTTCACAAGGATACGTATATAGCCCATTTTACGAGCATGATCCCAAGATCAAAACAAACCTTCGTCTCCCTAGATGACAATAAATTCTAGAGTGCCCCACTGAGTGGCTTAAAAACTAGTATCATCACAAAGATGATTAAAATAATCTCTAATCAGCATATTAGAGGATACCATTGATGTAAAACCTATAATACATACGGATATTTACATTAATGATGAACCTTAATACATACTGATGATTCTAAAGTTTTGCACATGTTAATAAGTGATTATAAATTCCAAGGGATACTTATGATATAATTGGTGAATTAATAAGGATTCATGAAAATATTTTAATTTAATAAAGAGAGTCCCAGAGTAGACAATAATTCCCCCCAAAATGGTGTGATGAGTCTGACCTCCCATCCTCTTGACCATTGCACGTTCTTAAGTATCGTAAAGTTCAAAACTTAATGAACACCTACATTTGGAAAGTAGGTCCTCTTTGGATAAAGAACTATTGGAAGTTTTCGGTTCCATGAATAAATCCAATGAAAACCTCCTTGAAATAGGGATTCTTAAATCTAGAACACACGTTTCAAGAAACTACGAAACAAAAATGGTGAACCTGACGTGAATCCATAACCAAGTTAATAATGTTACCCACCTATTAGGCCCCTATCAATTGATAAAGGAAGTCCAGACAAAGGAATCAATCACGCATGTATCCATATGAAAAAATGTTTCTTTAATAGAGCTTGCTGTTGTTCATATTTTTCCACAGAAATCCCTTCAATCCAAATAATGGATTTCTCCAAGACAACGTCTATGAATTTCCCGACTACTGATCAAGATGGATCTCCATCCACGGGAAGGACGTTATCACCAACACAGCATCTTCAACGTTGGGTCTCTAATGTGCTAGTGAAGGAATATCACCATCATGGTATAATCTTGAATTTGGAGGCTGCTTGATAGGCCCTCTAGGTCAACAACAATCCTTGATCATCTGGCCAACAACGACCAATGATCAAGAAGAAGATGGTTCCAACCACTGTCTCCAACTGTTTCGTGTCCTTATCCCCATAACGCAACAACCAGTCCCTCCCATACTAAAGTGAGGTGAATCAAGAGGTTACTCAAGGCCTCAATTAAATAATGTAGGAGTCCCTCCTGAGGACTCCCACCAGAAATAACCACCAAAATCATGCGGTAGTGAACCCCCAACAGGATGGGGGTGTTACCTTTGGATGTTCAGCCTGGGTCTCTCAGACTAGGGCATGCAAGAAAAACTACCAGGGACAATGTCCAGTCAATAGGGAGCAGGTTCTCACCTATTCCTCTTCTGGAGAAGTCCATCAACCTAACTTGATGGCAAACAATGAGCAGGCACATACACCCGTCTATCCTAATTTTGTTGCTCAGCAGGCTCGTCTGACAACAACTCATCAATCCCACCAAATAAACCCGATAGAGTATCGTGAATAGGCACATACACCTATTCACAAGTTATCTTCATAATAGGAGGCTCTTCTGACTGCATTTAAATAGGCTCACCAATCTAATATGGTTTCAACTGATAAACAAGAATATACACCTATTTACAATTACCAATTCTTTCAGCAGTCTCGTCTGCCAGTATTGAAGGAATTATTTCAACCATACTTGAAGTAAAATTGTCAGAAGGCACATACACCTACCAATATTCATCAATCCTACCAACAGTCTCGTTTGGTAGCACCCAAAGAAGTCAGTTGGAAAGATCTGACGACAAATTTGGGGCAGACCCAACTCTCTACCCCCATGCGTGAGTACTATCAATCTCCATTGATAGGAAAAGGAGGACAAGAGAAGACACATACACCTACTCCAGATATGGAATGGACTTATATTCTCGTTCCATCCACTGAAGTCACCAAACACATCTTATCAATGGTGAAAGGGAAGACACATATCCCTTCCCATATTCTGGAAGCATGCCAGGATATTTTAACAACTACTTCAGCAGTATCAGGGGAACAGTCATATAAATATATCCCCACACATGGGATGACACATCAGCATGCCATCCTAGAGCAGATACACACCTCTGTTCCAGTACAAGAGGGTCATGAGGCATATTCTCCCATATCATATGAACAACAGGATCGGGAACATACACCCTTTCCAATTGGAGTTAATCGGTCCATTCTAGTAACTACTCTAAGGTAGGCACATACACTTTCCCATTATAACCACTTCTCTCATCAACTGGTCCCAACTAAGTATAAGAGAACATCCAAAAATAAGTCTCACCAAACACCATTTGAAAATCAAGGGTCAGGCTATGATTTATCTCCTCTTAACGCTGGAGTTCTTGAAGCCCTTAGACATTTATCTATTGCCACTCAAGATCCTACCCTCTCATTACCAAATTTTGGGAGTGGTAGTTGTAATTATAAAGTTTCTCATCAGACACTTTATCATTAAGTCTTGCTTCATAAAAAAAATTTCAATCCAGCATTCCTATCTCTAGATGAGAGCCACGGAAACCCTCCGTGTGGCCTGAAGACCAAGGAGAAAGAATATTTATCCCTTGCTTTAATCCACTATGGTGATCCTCCCCATGATGGAATTCACTTCGAAAGTACTATCCATATTAGTATCTCACATTTTCAAAACAATTCAATAATTGACAATGTAGCAATAAGAAAGTCATCCTATCTTGAGGCACTTGCAAACACAAGGCAAGTCATGTCTGATGTCTTTTCATTTACGGGTGAAACACTTTCTCAGTAAGAAGACATATTAAGGGAACGGTCATTCTCTAAACCTCCCTTGGGTCATTTATCTTCTAATACAGAGCATCCACTTTGGTCAGACCAAGTGGAGAAACCTCTAATGAAAGATGAAGAAGATGTGTTAAACATGAGGAAACAATTAGCTAAAGGAGAAATAATAGTCATGTTCTAGCCTTCGGAAAATTATTAGTATAATATTCCATAATTGGTAATAGAAGATTGCATTCATGACATTCATCTCAACTTATGGAAAACTCTTCATCTTTTGAAAACCAAAGTATTACCATATGATGAATATCAAAATCATGTAAAGGTAATAGAAGGGTTGTCGTGCCATATTGACTAGGCATTTCTCTCAGTTCCCCAACATCCAAAGGTTGAAAAACATCAGAGAACCCTTCAGCATGGATGTATCAATGCTCTAAAGAGACTACGCCAGTTAATTTCTGATTCCTCATCTAGTATTTACATCAGAGGATGGGGTGCATACAAAGAATTGCATTTCACTGCACTCCAAAATCAGAAAAGTCCACAAAAAGTGGTCTCATGGAATGTTATTGCGCATGTCCGGCCCCAATCAATAGGTTTTGTATGTAATCAAATGTATGCTCAAGAATAAGCTTCAACTAGTTCTCATCAGAATCAGGCCCAAATAAAATAAGTTGTTGATCTAATTTTACATCAAGCATATAAAAATCTTGAACAGGCATCCCATTTAGAGGATTTCAGGTTTCAAAGTATGCAAATGTCTGAAATAGCACAATGATCTTCTGAAATGGGTGATTTGAGGGATTATCAGATGATGCACTCACCTAATGTCCGAACCAAAATTCGCAAAATCAGAAGATAAGTTGCACAAATTTCAGCTGTAGCGGTTCAAGAATCACCCCAGCTTGCCAATCTGGGGGCTCATTTAATTCAACCTTCAAATTCATTAAACAATGTTCAAATATTTGAAGAAGAAGAATAGGATCAACCCTAGCCTGCAAGGCTGGGGGCTTTTTCACATCTACAATCCCCTCCTCAACAGAAGTCAATTTTCTCCCAATTAGGGAAGAAGCCATAAGGAAAGTGTACAACTGAACTATCTAATGATTCCCCTCATGTTATTGTTCGCCAAACAGTTCCAAGTAATTCTTCATATAAGAGAACATAGTCTCATGAAAGACAACAAGGGAGACGATCTAGCAGAAACTCTAACAGAATTCTATCAATGCATTATGTGTCAGTGAATGTTATCAATACCATTGCAGAAGATCCTCCATAAAATAAGTCCAGTTCAGGGGAATCAAAATATGAAGTTCTTGTACATAATATGGTACACACCGAAGCAAGTGTAGAAGGTTTGTGTACCTGAAATCAGAGGCTTACCCAGAATTTAGTTATGCCTTTAAATAACTAACTCCCCCCTCTCCGAAAGGCATCTAACAAGGGAAAAGGAAAAAGTCAGATTGCATCTCAATTTTCCACTAGAGAAGGTCAATCTCTTCCACTTGAAGAGATATTTTCACATAAAGAAGAGTAAATGAAGGAGTTGAAAAGACTCAATACTGAGTTTCTTTGAAACAACATTTCTGCTAGACATACTCCCCAAACAAATCCTCAACTTGCAAATCCTGTAGGATCTCCTCAGCAAAGGGGATTTGTAGTAACTACATATGTAGATAATAAATTCCCTCCATTAGGTACACAATCAAGGTAGGGCCATATACATCCTGATAGACCTATTCCCGTGGGTTATCCAAGGCAGATATCAGCACCACCATCAATGGTTTTACTGGTCGTTGCACCATCTCAAGCTCGATTTTCTATACCTGCACAGAATCCATCTCATCCGGATATTCCCCAAATTCTTATGAACATAATTGAGGCATTAATGACTTGATTGGAATCTATGGAGGAACGACGTGCACCAGTTCAGCTAGAAAAGAGAGCTTACACTAAATGGGTGGATGTAATTCCCCCCCCCCCCACCAAATTTTGTGAATACCACATTCCCAATTTTTAATGGTTCGGGAGATCTGGAACAACACTTAACACATTTTTTTTTCTCATTGTGATCCTGTGATGGGAACTTCTAAACAAAAGGAAGTAGTTAAGCTTAGGTGTTTTGTGCAGTCATTATAAGTAATATCTTTTGTCTGGTATACAAGTTTGAAATCTCGATCAATTACTGAGTGGGAAGATCTCTGTCAGAAATTCATTCTTCAATTTATCTCAACACTACCTTTTAATCCTACAAATTTTAAACACATGGATAATGAAAGTGTTTCAGATTTCATTGGTTGATGGAAGGGATTAACATATTCCTTAAGTTTAGAACTCCCTCAAGAAGAGTTTCTGCCAATCTGTGTGGAAAATCTACATAATGAATTATGCACAATATTCATCCCTGTGAAATACACAGGAGGATTTTGAGACTTTACTTCAATCGCTCAGCAGATAGAAGACTCTATTATAGAAGCTAAGGCTAAAACTCATGTAATTCCATTAGCTCTGGGAAGGAGGATAAGAAAGGAAGAATCTACTATAATCACACTCAAACAGGAACCTGTACCTACTTTTAACTCAAGACCTTCATCATGTCGAAGGGATCCACCTCCTGAGCATCAACATAAATGACCGTCTCGTCAAGATGATCAAAGAGATAAAAGGTAGAAATAGTTTGAGGAATTAAAGAATAAAGTCTATTCTTTCAGGAATGAACAAGTTCTTTGTTACTTCATCTCGGCCTTAGAAAACAATTTGGTTCAGTTGCCAAGGCTGAAGAATCCAAATAAAGATGGAGATGAAGATCATCCGAATTATTGACCCTTTCATCAGATATTGGGGAACCCCATTCAGGAGTGATTTGTTATCAAATACCTTTTACAAAAGATGGTAGAATTTGGACAAGTGAAATTGAAAAGTTCATCATCTCAAGTAGCATGTGTTACTATTACTGATCTAGAGGAAGAAGGTGAATGGAAAGAAGTTAAAAGTAAAAAATGTGCAAAAATATGATGATTGGATGATCAAGAAATTGATCAACTAGACTCATGCTATTTTATGAACATGGTTGAAACAACCAATTGTGTATTCTACCACTCCTATCACAGAAAAACCATCTTCATCAAAAGGTAGTTCCTCAAAGAAACAAAGTGGTCATAAGGATAAAGAGCAGTCAGAAGAAGATGAACTCGCATCAAGGCCAAAGTTGTACATAACCTTGGAAGATTTTATGCCACCTGTTTCAAAATCACAGGCACCACCCGGCCAAACGGTACAACTAGAAGTAACCTGTTAGGCAGAATCCTCATTAGACAAAGAATTGATCTTTGGTTTCATTAATGTTATTCATTTAATGTATCCTTATACCAATGGTGAATCTGATTGTATTGAGCCAGAATTCAATATACCTAATTGGGAAACTATAGGAAGAATCCAAGGTCGAGGATACAGTGGAAGACGTGGGAATTCTAGAAACCACCATTTTAACTCTACCCCTGATCAAACCATATATGTGTCAGAAACTCATGGAAGATACCTTTTGAGATCTCAACAAGAACAAGGAGTTTCTTTAATGAAAAACAAGTCTAGTTCTGACACAATTATTTTGGAGGACTGATTAGAAGCCACACCATCTTCTTCTTAACTGATGAATAGAATTAGTCAATATAATTTACCAAAACTAGCAGTATTTATAGCTTCTTCTCCAACACAAAGTACATCAACAAAAGAAGCATCAACTTCCAAAGCACTTGCAAAACCACATCTCCATGCTGGGAAACACAGACCTTTGGATCTAAAGTATGATTCTTTGAAACAATTGGCCCAAGTAACGGCCAAGTTGTCAATTATGGAAGCTTTAAATCTATCAAAATATCTTCTAGAGGCACTCATTGAGGCTTTGTCAAGTCCTCAAGAGTTTGAAACTGAAGTTGTTGCTGCTGAGATTTACTGTATAGAGAATGATCCTGTAGAATTTCAAGCAGTTATATCTTTTATGGATGAAGATGAAGACCATGTGGTACATGGGCATATCAGACCTTTGTATCTATCTGGCAAGGTCAATGAAATAGATATCTGACAATCCTTCATTGATAACGGCTTCAGGGTCAACCTCATTCTCGTTCATACACTTCATCGATTGGGCCTAACTGAATTTGAATTATCTCCTTTGAATTAAATGTTGCAAGGATATGAGAATAATGAACAAGAACCTCTGGGACAAAGTACACTCAAAACTCAGTTTGGAGATCTTGTGTCTAATTCAGATTTCATGGTTGTTCGTCAGGACACAGTCTTCAATATTATGCTTGGATGGCCTCACATGCAGCCATACCTTCATCATACCATCAATGTCTGAAATACTGTTTCAATGGTCAAATTGGGACATTATATGGTGACAAGGATCCGTTCAAAACATGGGAATATCAATACATTGAGGTAGAGTTTTATCACACAAAAGGAACGAAGTCCATGATGAAGGAAATAACCAGAGTTAATGCTCCAAATGGACTAGAAAAGATTCCAACAAATCTATTCATGCATTTGAGTACAGATTATGTGCTACCCATTAATCAAATTGAAAGGGTAAAACCAAATCCATGCACTCATCCCGTAATTTCCATAATGTCAATTGTGGCAATTGAGCCTGATAACATGGGAGAAATTATTGATACACCAAGAAATTATGGAAGCTTGAATGGAGATGTTTTCATTTCATCTGTTGAACTACAACGAGCCTCTACTTCGTCAATCAGAATAGAAGAAATTGTAGTAATGTTAGAGGAATAAAAAGATGTTGATTCTCAATCCATCAATCCCTCTTTACCATAGGAAGACCCTTCGTCATCATTAGGGTTAGATATGGTGGCTTCTTCTTTGGAATGTTCAAATACTAACTCCTCCCCTAACTCTGAGAGTATTTCCTTTTCATGTACTATGAAAGTAGAAATAGAATAGGTAACACAAAACGAGGAAGAAGAGGAAGATCTCATGGATGCTCCTCCAGCATTTGAAGAAGGTGTCTCTACCACCATGGATGAACTCAGAGAAATAAATCTGGGTACAGAAGAAGATCCATGCCCCACTCTGATTAGTGTGGCCATGACCTCTGAAGAGCAAGATGTGTATACTTCCTTTCTAAAGAAACATCGAGATATATTCTCTTGGAATTATAAAAAAACTCCAGGTCTTAATCATAATGTAGCCATCCATTATTTGGGTTTACTATAAGAACATCGTGGATTCAAGAAATTAGTAAGGAGAACACACCAAACTCATGCCGCTAAAATTGAAGCTGAAGTTGATAAGCTTATAAAGGCTAAATTTTTCAGGGAAGTTCAATATCCCAAATGTCTGGCAATATTGTCCCAGTGAAAAAGAAGAATGGTAAAATTAGAGTCTGCATTGATTTCATAGATCTTAACCAGCATTGTCCTAAAGATTATTTTCTAATCCCGATTATAGAACTTCTAATTGATGCAACAGCTAGGTATAAAGCTCTTTCCTTTATGGATGTTTACTATCTATATAATCAAATTCTAATGGACCTAGAGGATGAAGAATCTACAGCCTTTAGAGTTCCTCAAGCTATGTTTTGCTATAGGGTAATTCTCTTTGGCTTAAATAATGTAGGCGCAACATACCAATGTGCCATGCACCATATCTTCAAACCCATCTTAGGGAAATTTGTTGAATGTTATGTGGATGATTTGGTAATCAAATCCAAGCAACGTTCCAATCACTTGGATGATTTGGAAACCATATTTCACAAACTTCGGCAATATAATTTGAAGATGAACCCCTTAAAATTTGCTTTCAAGGTAACCTCAGGAAATTTTCTTGGATTCGTTGTATGCCATCATGGTATCGAAGTTGATCCTAAGAAAACAAAATCAATCCTTGTTATGTCACCTCTTAAAAATTTACAAGAATAATTTGATATACTCAAAAAATATCTCTTGAGTCCACCAGTATTGATTCCACATGTTGAAGGAAGACCACTTATTCTCTACGTGACAGCTTTATAGTGATCACTAGGTGCCTTCCTCACCCAAAAGAATGATATTGGGAATGAAAACAGCCTTTATTATCTCATTCACAATATGCTTGATATCGAAACTCGGTATTCAGGTATTGAGAAGTGCTGCCTGGAATTAATCTTTGCAGTTTAGAAATTGAGGCATTACCTACAACCACATGAGGTCCAACTAGTGTCTCATAATAACCCGCTCAAATTTATCCTCAGTATACATATGCTTATAGGACGTCTAGCAAGGTGGGTGGTCATTTTGCAACAGTTTGATATCCAATTTGTGCTGCAAAAGGCAATAAAAGGCCAATCTCTAGCTGATTTCCTTACTAACCACCCATCTACAGAAGACACATCGTTTAATACTGAATTTCCTAATAAAGAGGTCTTCTCTATTCAATATAATTCCAAAACATGGGAAATGTATTTTGATGGTGCTTCTAGAAGTCCAACAGGGAAGTGACTTCAAAATAATAAAATCAACAAGGTTGGATTAGGAATTGTCCTTATTTCCCCAAAAAAGGAAGTATTGCCTTATTCTTTCCTATTATTGGAAGGTGGTACCAACAATGAAGTAGAATATCAAGCTCTCATAGCAGGTTTGGAATTGTTTCTTCAGGTGAAAATGGATCATTTAAAAGTAAAAGGTGATTCAGAATTGGTAATAAAACAAATAAATGGGGAATATTCTATCAGAAAATAAGAGTTAATCCCTTTATGTGATTAGTTCATAGAGTTAGTTGCTGAATTTCCCTCAGAGCTGACATTTTCCTATATCTTGTGATCACAAAATGCCAAAGTAGATGCACTGGATAATGTAGCTAAAGACTTGGCAGATCCAAATCTGGATGAAACAATTATCATCATAACCCATCGTCGTGTGGTATAACCTTTTGTTCAAACCATAATGGAGGAGATTAATGAAATTTTCCCTATTTCTGAACCATATGGTCATACCATAGATGGAGAACATCCATCATGGAATATCTTCAAAATGGGGTACTTCTACTAAAAAGGGTTGAGAAAGAACAGATCTGGCGATGAGTGGCCAATTTTACTCTTTATGATAGTCCAAACCACCAAAAGATCCTTTACAAGAGAGTCTTTGATGTAATTATCTTCAGATGTATTGATGGAGAAGAGACCACAGCTGTCATGAAAGAAGTACATTCAGGAGCTTGTGGTGACCACCAATCTGGGCATAGACTCTCTAATCATATATGAAGTCTTGGATACTTTTGGCCTTCAATGACACAGGATTGTACAGATTTCACTAAAAAATTTCATCCATGTCAAGTGCATACCAACTTCATTCATCATCCCCCAGAGTTGCTACATACAGCTAAATACTCCTGGCCATTTGCCACATTTGGAATGGAAGTAGTAGGGCCTTATCCTCTAGCCACGGAAAAGCAGTTCAAGTATATTTTCATTACTACTGACTTCTTCTCTAAATGGGTTGAGGAAATACTTCTTATGGAATTCAGAACCAAAATAATTGTTATTTTTGTCAAAACTAATATCATCACCAGATTTGGTGTCCCTCATACTATTTTGACAGACAACGGCACCAATTTTTGTTCTTCTGAGGTAAAAAAGTTATATTAGGAATATAATATCAAATCCAACCATTCATCTCACTATCATGTGGTGGCCAATGGACAGATAGAGGCTTTCAACAAAACCCTATTAAATATACTCCAGAATATGGTGGATAAAGATAAGAAGTCATGGCCTAATAAACTTTTGAATGCTCTATAGGCTTATCAGACAACTACCCATATTGCTACCCAAGCAACTCCTTATTCATTGGTATATGGAACTGAAGAAGTTTTTCCAATTGAAATAAGGTATATTCAAATGGAGCTTATTCTTTAATCTCAATGGATGGAGTGCTCATTACATCTCCAACCAAGGAAAGATTTTTGAAGAAATACTTTGTGTAATTATACACCATAGTCCTCACTGCAAAACTTAAAACTGCATAACCCCCATGTCCTAGTTGCAAGAAATTAAACTACATGAAAACCACATTAGTCTTCACAGCAAGAATTTAAACTGCACAGTACAATGTCCTTTCTATAAGACTTAAAACTACGCAGCACCCATGTCCTAGTTGCAAGACATTAAACTGCATAACAACCATAAGTGTCCATGTTGCATGATGTTAAAGTGCATAGCATCTTCGTCCTTGTCACATGACGTTAAACTGCATGACATCATATGTACAAATAATGTTTTCTCTATTTAACGTTAGAATATTACATAAGAAAATGTCATTGATGTCATCACTACTTCTTATTAGTACATGAGTCCCACTCTTTCCTATGTAGGAGTCAGATCTGCATAGAGACCATGTTTCAAGAACTGCGTACAGATTGATTCTCATTTTCAATGAGATGCGTAGAGACGCTTGAATCTCCAATTCTGGGACCATCCACAATAAAAAAAACTTCTTATTTTCATTGTATCATCTTGTATATGAATCAGATCTATATAGAGCATTTCTTTAAGACATGATTTGGTCCTTATACCATTTTATATTTTAAGATTTACCATTCTCTCAGAACATGTAAAAAATCCACCATTCTTCATGCCAAACTCCATTAGCATGAAGAATGATTGTTTCAAGAACTACATATGGCCTGATTCTCATTTTCAATGAGATACATAGAGATGCCTAGATCTCCAATCTTGGGCCCAACTATGCAATAAACCCCCATATTTCTTATATAAAAAACAAATCTGGATGGGGAATGTTTTAAGAACTATGTATGACTTGATTCTTTCCCCCGCAAGACATATAGTGACACTTAGGTTTTATCCCTTAATCCAGTTACAATATGTCTTTCCTTTCATATCGGTTCATTGTCTTCCTTACCACATGAAGTTAAACTGCATGGAAATATAGTACCCCTATTCTTAATTTTCATCACCTTTGCATTATAAAAGAAACCCTTACTGCTCCTTGTTTCTCACACCGAGCATAGCTCACATGGGCTTATGAATTGGGTAAATGGATTCTTTATATAATGTGTTTTTATTTCTTATGGGGTTAATAATGTCCTCACTGCATGACTCAAAACTGCATATTATAATGTCCTCACTACATGACTCAAAACTGCATAATATAATTTCCTCACTGCATGACTTAAAATTTCACATCATCATATACATTCAAAGGAAACAAATAAAGTATCTATTTTACATATGAGTCAGATATATGTAGAGGACATAAAACTCATAAAAAATATTGATTCAAATTTTTCTCATGTGCGTTAAGCAATACCTCCTTACACATTTCACACTCATAATCTTGAATATTTCCATATTCTCATAATCTTCCTTATAGTTTCTGGTGACAGAGTTGATAATATTTAAGATCTCTTTTGCCTGACTATGCAGCATGTGCCCTTAGGTGGCCTTGCATAAGTTGCCTATATAACAGGCCTGTTAGCCAAAAGATTCCATTATTTAGCTATGAATCATATGCCACGGTTGGACCTTCATAACGTGGCCCCATAATGGGTTTTTCAAATAATGGTAATTTCGTTCTTGTTTATAGTATCTTTGACCCCTTCAAACTTTTATGACAATATATAAGAATCTATATTTTAAAACATACATTCAAGTATGCTTTTCCCATTATCTTTCTCACAATATGAAAATCTTCAAGACCATGGTTTACACATTTCCTTCACCATGTGTTTGATGCACTAGGGAATAACTTTGAATTCACTTGGACACATATCATATATTGTTTCCTTTTTTGGTCCTAGTAGTATGACCTAAAACTACGGACACCATATATTTTATGTTTGGGTAAGACCTTCATAAAATTCATGTTCCTCTGATTCGTTGGATATCTTGATTGGAAATACCCTTCCCATATTCAGGTACCTTTCCACATAAATCAAAATCTATGCTTTGGAAAATCTGAATCTCCATAAACTTTCTTCTACTTTTAGAAATAGAATGTCAAACTTTTGAGAGCTCTTTCTCCTGACTATGCATCACGTGCCCTTAGGCGGCCTTGCATAAGTTGCCTACATAACAGGCCTGTCAGCCAAAAGAAGCCACTATTTGGCTATGCATTATATGCCCTAGTTGTCCCTACATATTATAGCCCCATAATGGGTTTGCCAAGTAATGGTAACTTCATTCTTAGAAAATACTTTCTCTAATGCTTTTATCCCTTTTCCTATATCACTCCTTAGTTCCAGAAATTCCTAAATCATAGTTTACAGTTTTCCCTTCCATACCTAAATATGATAGTATGTTTCCAAACAAATTATCAAGAAATTGGGAAAGTTTTCTCATACCTTTGGTCAGAGCTAAAGACTTTAAATTAAATCCACACAATGTCCTCACTACATGACTTAAAACTGCATAGTACCAATGTCCTCACTGCATGACTTAAAACTGCACAATACCAATGTCCTCACTGCATGACTTAAAACTGCACAGTACCAATGTTCTCACTGCATGACTTAAAACTACACAGCACGATATCAGAAATCTCCCCTTTTCTGATAAAATTTTAACCATTACTCATACACAAAATTTTTATAAAAAAAGTTTTCCTATTCATGACTTATGTTGGTCTAAAATAACCCGTTTTTTATTCTTAAAATTAATTTCCTTGGAAAATCACCTATTGTGTTATTAAGTCACCCAAATCTTATTTCCCCCAATCTATCAGCATAAAATGTTAAATTCATAAAGAACTCTTTTTCTTGACTATCTATCACATGCCCTTAGGTGGCCTTGCATAAGTTGCTTACATAATAGACATGTCAGTCAAAAGATACCACTATTTGGGTATGCAACATATGCCCCAGTTGGCCTTGTATAAAGCGGCCCCCATAAAGGGTTTGTTAAATAATGGTAGTTCCATTCCTAGAAAAGACACCCCTTATGTTGATACAGGTTTTAGATTTGGTGACCATAAAAACCATGACTCGAGATTCCCCTTGGAAATGTTTAAAGAATATTAAATAAATTCTTAGCCACTGATTCTTGTTTGGAATCTAATTCAAAATTTATGGTCAAAGTTATTCAACCCTAAATATTATCCCTTTACAGTTCAACATGCATGACTCTAAACATCCAGTAACAAAAGACTCGGTACTCATTAGATTGAGAACCTAAAAAGGGAACTCTAAATAAAAGTCGAGTCCCAACTCACTAAACATACATTTTTGTATGATTTAGGTAATATTTAGCAATAAAAAAAGAGGTCAAAAGATACAAAATTTGTGGGGTTATCCATATAACCCTAGAAATAGTCAAATTATGCTCATTAGGTCCCTCAGTTTAATAAGAAAATTTTGTGCACTTCATTCTTATTATTATAATAATAGTTGTTTAACATAAAGGAATCATTATCATCATTTACCTTTCATATTGCAATCATGAAAAGTAGGAATGAAGATTTTTATGATTGAAAACAAAATTTCTTTCATTCATATGAAAATAGAGGGCCATCCACAAAATGGAGCCTCTATATCATGTTTTAGAATAAACTCTAAACATAAATTTTCTTTTGTTGTACCGCTTCATAAGCTCTATCAGCTACCTGTTAAAGTTGAGATAGTTGAGTAACTCCAGCCTCTGCTACCTGATGAAGTGCTTCCTTAACAGTTGAAATGGCAGTTATCCCATCTAATTGGGTTTCTCCTAATGTCTGATTCAACTGCTCAAGCTTCTTATGAACAACATCCAGTTTTTGTTGAAGATATAACAACTCTTTCATTATTTCTTTGATTTTTTTACTAATCTCAAGTGATTTCTTGTTATGATTTTCCTCTGCCTCAATTAATGTAGCTTGAATTCCCTCAATATTGAGGCATAATTTAGCCTCTTCAAAATCTTGTCGCAGCTTATGCTCCTGCTCCCATCGATGAATAGTATCTTTTATGTCATCATAGACTGGCTGATAATTAAATCCACCAAATCCCAATACACATAATAATGTTGGGAGTTTTGAAAAATGGGACAACAATTAATCTAAAGGATTTTCAGTAATTATGCTCCAGATATGCCGCCAAGTCTTCTTATGTGCAATACCAAGTGCATATTTTATCTCTAAGTCTAAATCTGAGTCACTACCATGAGGTAAAATGTACTATAGAAACAGGTCGCTTAAAGAGCTGCCTTGTTCTACTTCTCTTGGGAAAGTAGAAGCTTTACCTTCTGATCAAGGAACTGATAACCCTAAATGATAAAATCAAGGTCATTATTAGTTTCAAATGGAGGAAACAAATATTATTCAAATAGTTGATTGTATTTATCTAATAATAAGTCAGCTACTTGATTGGATCAAATCCTCGTATTCTTAGCCTTGGTGCTTTGAGTAGATGTTTCTTAAGAAGGAGATTTTCCTTGAATTTGCTCAGTTATAACATTTGAATGCTCTGGAACATCTCTTGATGAAGGATCCTCTGTAGATATTTCTCCAGCCCCAGTGGAAGAATAAAGTGTAACACCTTATTCCTGAAGATCCTTTGTAATATTTTCTACAGATAAAGCTGCATAAGGTGAACTTTTATGTAAATAGTAAAGTTGAGAAATTATGTATAAAAAAATAAAAGAATAGGTACTTACATCCTTGAAATTCTTCATGAAAATTCCCAAACTCCTTGATAGAACCTAGAATGTCAATATTTGGATTAAGGGTGTCCATCATTTCAGTGTATATGGCCTGAAATGTTATAACATCCTCACCATTTAAGGTATCCAACAAACATTGGTTGATGCCTAAATTGGCTCTACTGGCATTTTTTTCATTGGCTCTTCAATTGGTATGCCATCATCAGGTCTTTCCAGGTTTGGGTCAACATCATCATTGAACTTAGATTGCCCTGGATATTCATTCCTTTCATCTGAAGCAATAGGAATATCAGTGTTGATTATTTTAGGATCCTTTGACAAAGAAACTAAGGATTGTATTTAATCTTACCATGACTTTCCTCTCTCTCAGCATATCCAAGAGCAGGTATAGCTGAATATTTTGATGATTTATCTACTAAAATTGCAGATTTGTCAGTATAAACCTGGGTTTCCCCTGGGGTTTCTTTTTCTGGTCTTGAAGAATCAACTCTTAATCCCTTAAGAGAGGAGAGAGATATAGATCCTAAAAGAGTATAAAATGTGGTTACCAGAATTTATTGAGCAAGTTGCATGCCCTAAATATCATATAAACACTTACTCCTTCGGTGAATGCTTCTAATCAATCTCATTTCTCTCTTGTCTTTTTGTTCAAAAGATTGGGGAGATATTGAAACACTCCTATTATTAGGGGAAACTTGAGGTAATGGTTGGGGATTATCTGTCTCCATTACCCCAGTCATGATTCTTGCTCTTGGAGAATGTTCTAGCGACCTGGGAGGATTATTTGTTGAATCAATAGGAGAGCCTGCAGGACCATACTGAGGTGATTCGATAATTGGTTTGGATCTTCTTTTTCAACATTCAAGCTACATAAATATATTTTCATCAAGATTAATGATGATAAATGGTAAAATAAAAATGAGACAAAAAAAGGGAAATACATTCTCAGTGTTAACATAAATATCCCACTCCTCCTCAGAGTTGATAATTACCCCTTCACGGACTCCTAACTCTAGCATATGTGATACTCGTTTAGAGGCTGGTATTTGTTCATCAGTTTCATATATAAAAACCTTCAGCTCCGTAATATACTTCTGTACTTCATCCAAGTTATTGTGCAGATTGCAATCAGAAGTTTCCATGATGTCACAAATATCTGGTATTCGAATTCCATGCTGGAGAAATGCTCAGGCATCCCTAATATCACAGGTTACACTCTCCCAATGATGAATGGTGGAAGGTTTCACATAATTCAATCTTGGTATGGTTGATTGTGGAGGAGATTCAACACCTTCTGATTGGAGAACTTCCTCAGGCCTCCTTTATTCAGAAAGTTCAACAAATTGAATAAGAATCTCTGTTTGATTGTTGTGACTGGATTTCTTTGGAATTGGAGGTTTTTCTTCTCTAGCCTTGGTCTTCTTAGCATACCTCCTGCAAAGACATTTTGAGGGCTCTAAAACCTCTGAAACTTTTGTATCATCTCTGGCCTTGGACTTCTTGCCACGATTTCCATGTGAAATAGTTGTTGTAGCTTCCACTTGATATATTACTTTCATCAAAGCCCCTTGAGGATATGAAGAGGCCCAAGATTTGGCATACCCAGCTTCTAATCCAATCGATGCATCTGGTGGAGGTAGCATAATTAAAAAATTTGGATACCTCTAAAACCGTTAGAATCCATAATTGTTGCGCTACCATTGGGTGTTTCTCCTGTCTGACATACATAGGTGGAAAAGTGTTTGATTGTTGAAGGCATATGAACTGATGAGAAAACTTATAGGGAACATAAGCCTTGTAGATAATTTCACCATCAATCCTGGTTGATAATACACCATCCCGGAATTCCATCATATAAGATCTCATCTCATAATTCTTTTCTTTACCATCAACAATAAATGTTACAAATGGTGGGTTACCAAAAGGAAAGAATATGAATTCTCTTGAGACATTAAATACCTTCAACACCTCATTAGGTCTCAAGTTTAGAGTCTTAATACCAGAAAATTTCTGTAAAAATGGGGTGAATCGACCATTGGGAACTCTGACTGAATTTAACACTAAATATGAAGAAAAATGTGCTACAATCCATCCCCACAACACTTGGAATGGCCCTGCAATCCTAAATAGAGCCTTCCCATTGTATAAATTCAATAGGATATGGTAAATTCTTTCTAATACATGGGTTTCTAGCCTAATATACTTCTCCTCTACCAATTTAGCTGCAATGATGAAAGTCCATGATCTTAAACCACCTCCGGATTCACGGACTGGAAGCAAATAAACACTTAACCACATAGCAAGGAAGGCAGTTAAGCGTACTTTTGCATCTATATCGGGTTTGGCTTTATAGCCTCAGTTCTTATAATCACCTCTTTCCAGCGTAGGCAAATATGTTCCTGAACGGCCTCAGTTATCTACAAAAGGACAAACAGTAGGACATCCACAGGTTAGATCTTCCTCTATTGTTGGTTCTAAGAAGGCTTTCATCCACACTCTAGCATGAATATCTTTCTTTTACTTAGGTAAATTCTTCACTATCTTAAATAATTCATGGGATAATGGTGGTGTTCTAGAATCATTACCCCATGTTGTAGTAGGTGGAATGAATTCATCATACATTTCTCCAAGAATGGGAACTCCAACTATTTGGTAAATGTCCCAAAGACTAATACCAAATTCACCGTGTGTCAAATGAAAGGAATCTGTTTGTGGACTCAATCAGCTCAGTAATTTAGGAATGAATTCATTTTTATAAACATAAGTTTTCCCCATCCAGACAACTTTGTAGATATGAACATCTGATAACTATTTTCTGAATTCTGCACAAGTCCGACGTACCTAGAATGCACAAATCCACTCGGGTTTTACACCCCCTCCAGAATGAAGGTCCCAATCTCCTTTCCAACCATTATATTGATCTGTTTGGGAAGC
Organism: Viscum album; assembly: GCA_963277665.1. Taxonomy (NCBI): domain Eukaryota; kingdom Viridiplantae; phylum Streptophyta; class Magnoliopsida; order Santalales; family Viscaceae; genus Viscum; species Viscum album. The sequence continues at coordinate 797,750,012 of OY728129.1, forward strand.
CTGAAAAGTGGAATCTTAACAGTGTGGTCTTGGATCTACAACATGATCTTTCATATCAGGAGTGCAACCATTGTGATGAAGGATGAAACTAATAGGGACTATTCCTTCTTGTATTGGAACCCCCCTTGCACTAATATTCATGCAGTTATAGTTAGAGTATTGATGAAACCAATTCTTTGGAAAGTACTTCTTAACAGATGGAACATGGGCATCTTGAAAAATCCCATTCCCATACAAGGGTAAATAAGGACTTTGTGTGTAGTCACGTTGGTATAGAATTAGACCCTTCCATAGCCCAGGAAGAGTAGTCTCAACAATTTCATAATAGTCTGGTCTGACGATCTTCATCATTTCATTTTGGAGAGCCTTAGATTCTTTAGTATGAGTCACCAAATGAGTCATTCTTTCCTACAAAAGAATTTAAAAACTTCCAGGTTAGAATTTTAAAGATTAAATCAGAAAAAATTGGCAAAGAACACTGTTCGCATAGGTCCTTTGATGAGTTTCGTCGCGTAGGGCCTTCGACGAGGCATGTCGCATAGGTCCTTCGATGAGGTCTATCGTATAGGTCCTTCGCCAAGGATCATAGCACAAAACCATCAGTGAAGTACTTTGGCATTTATCCATCACGTAATTAATTTTACCTTGAATAAATTATAAAGAAATTACATGAGAGCACAACCCAATAAGAGTTGGGCGAACGGGCTATGCAACGAGAGCTACAAAATTTCGGAGAAATCACATATGAAGAAAAAAATCGCAAAGTGTGAGACCTATTTATAGGAAACTAAAGACCTACGCATCCGAACTTTGTGCACCCTCTTTGCGTCGTACCTCCACGAAACAACTGCGCAAAGAACCTGTGTGGTTAACCTGTGATGTTCAGGAACTTTCACCTCAGGACTCGACCCTCTTTGTACGTTTCAGATCCAATCCTAAGGAGGGATTTTGTTTATAGTACTTGAAGAATTAACCAAAATGACTATGAAGAGACCTTCGGATCTTTCAGATCCCAAATCAAGGTTTGAAAAGTACAAAGAAAAATCAACAATACTCCCAAAGAGATTCATGACAGAGTAACTTCACAAACCTGCATGACTGACCAACGTAGCCAACCTACGTGTCCAACCTATGTGGATGACCTCTATGGCATAGCTTCGCATCAGAAGATTTTTCAAGCACCTATGCAGAGCACCTGCGCGAACGAGCTATGCGACTCACTTATATGGAGGATGTCACACCCCGACCGGTCGACGTGCGACTTGTGCACGAGTTATAAGACTGCGTGACAAGCACACAGTTGACCCTGTAAGCGGTCAATGTCGTGTGACATAGTTTGATCATAGTTTGATCAATCACGCACTTCACATCACATGTGTCGTGCGACTGCTCGACTTTAGAATAATTTAATTAATTAATTATTTCTCGGCTTTAGTCTTATAACAATGTTGTCTTTTTGATTTTTTTTCTATAATATTATTATTATTGTTCTTATTATATATATAAAAAAGTATATATATTTTATATATATATATATATATATTTGTATATATATAAAAAAAATCTAACCCTAACCTCCCCCAATTTCTCCCCTGCGCGTAGCGCCCCCCTGCCCTCACTCCGCTCGCGCGGCCCTCCCACCCCCCTCCTTCTGGCCACACGGCGGCCCCCCACCGGCGGAATCCCAGTGCTCCGGCTGCCTCCTCCTTGTCGACGCCTCGCCGTCCACCGACCAGCTCTGCCCCTCCCCTCCTCACTGCGCCGTCAGCCCGCTCCTGCTCCCTGCACCGTTCGCCACCGGCCGCGCCAGCCAGCTCTGCTCCTCCTTCCTCAGACGCTCACCGCCGCCCGAAACCCCCCTCCCCAGCCGAATCTCCCCTGTTTCGGTGTCGTCCTACTTCCTTGAACCCTCCGCGTCGTTTCCCACCTCCGCTCCCAGCCATCACCTTCCCTCTCCTCTGGCATCCCTCCTTCTCACTCGGCGAACCTCCCGCAACCTCACCGTAGGTGCATTCCTCTTCCTTGGGTTGATTTCTTACTTTGATAGGTTGTATGGTTAGGTTTTTGGGTTTTGGTTGGTTTGATTTTGGTGAAAATGGTTAGACTATCTTATTTTTAGGGTTACATAAATTCTTGTGATTTTTTTCTCTAGTTTCAAGGTTGTGCGACGATATGTCGTGACAAGCCGGTCCACACTCCGACAACCGCGATAGAGTGCGATTATGTTTTATCACCGACATTTGGGTAAGGATATTTTTATGCATTTTTATATATTATTACGCTAATTTAAGTATGAAATTGAGTTGTGGGCTCCTGAGGTCTTTATCTAGTCCAGAGTCAGCTTTATCTGAGTTGTTAGATTTGGCAATGTTTTGCTGTTTTCATTGCAGGATATATATATATATATACCTATGGTGTATAGGTATATAGTTGTATATATATATATACAGATATGTATATATATATAGGTATGCACTTCATGGTCGTGTGCGCTTCGGACATGGGTTAACCGAGGTTGTGCAGTTGGTCTGCGGAGCGTCATTCCTCCGTCCGTTGGGGTTCTACCATTTTCCCACATGTCGATGTAGGTGATCCAACCATTTTCCCTTTTGATTCAAACTTGATCACTTGAATGTTTTCAATTAATTATTATATAGTATTTTCATCTCCATTATATTTATGAAAAACATCTAACAAGGTTATAAAGTTGTTTTAAATTTCTAAAAGTGGTTTTGATGTTGGTTTATATGGAATGCATAGGTTATTGGTAAAGTTAAATTGAGTGCCTTGTGATGTGTTTGATTGAAATCGATGGTGATTGGGGTTTGAAAATGTAAAATTGGTTTGGTGTGTTTCTGGTTAATAAAATTATACACTTATGAGTTGTTTTAGAAAAGTTTTAGAAATGGTGATGTTTTGAAAAAGACATTTTTTTCTTTTAAAAAGTGTTGTGAAAGGATCAGGTTTGGTTTCAATACTAAAGTGTTTTATGAAGGATGGGTTCTATGGTGTTCCTCCTAAAAAATAGATGTGCAGTTAGATGTTGGCACATCCATGGAGCGCTATGTGCTCACATGGATGTGCCTCCAAATGAAAATGACATTCAAAATATATTTTCTTAAAACTAGGTTTTTGATGAATGGTTTGGTGTTTAAAAAAAAGGGAGTGGAAGCGTGGTTGGGCCAGTTGGCTTTTGGTGTGAGTTGAATGGTTGTTTTTTTTAAAGGTCCGTTTGAAATTTTAAAATGTAAAGGGGTGATTGTGTTGGATTTTGAGAAAGGTGGATGTGCCCAATTGGCAACCCAACCCATTTGTGAAATGTTTAAAACTTCTAATGTTGTGAAGTCCCGGTTGGCACCTTATTGAATGTGAAAGAACTTTTGATGTGTGCATGCTTGTAGGGAATCTCTATAGGGGGACTTCCCTTGAGGGTTTTCGTGTAGCGGTGTCCGTGTAAGGGGTTTGCAAGTGCGGTGATATGAGTCACGCGTGCGAGGGCCTCCCACTTACACAGTATTACTAAAACCACCATGGGTTTCTGAGCATCCTTTAGAATATTGAGTGATGGTTGCTAGCCAGCCCTGATTAGATGGGTTAGTTCCCCCTTGTTAGGTAGGTCTTGTGGGGCGTGCCACTGGTTGGCTATTAGGGCGGCCAGTTGGTCTGAAACCAAGTACGTCCAGGGGTTTTCTAGGGATGTTTATGATCTCCCATGGTTATTGCTTATATCTTCTTGTTTACTTTTACTTGTATTTGGTTTTCAGCATTTAATTACTACATGTTCTTCTTTTGTGAAAATGTGATAAACATGGATTTAAAATTTAGTTTTTAAGAAAAGCATTGTTTTGGAAAAACAGGTTGTTGCGTGCGTTGGTTTTGAAATGGTAAATTAGTATCCTTTTCCTTTAAAATGTGAAAACACTATTTTCTATCATTGTATGTGCAAACTAGTGTTTTTTTGGATTGTTTCTGGAAATTGGACGTGGTTGGATTCTATGGTTTACTTTGGCTTTCCTACTGATCATTTTTAATGCTCATGACTATATTATCATTTCAATTGCAGGTTCCCTTGCTCAGGTTTTCATGGATGAGTTGCTCGTTATGGGAGCAAGGTTGGCCTTAGTTGGGAGGTGACCAAAGGGTCACAAGGAGGTATGTGCAGTTTTGTTTCTTTCTGCTGCTAGTTTTTATTTTTATCATCGGTTTTTATTTGTCTGTTTATATCTTTCTCATGAGCCAAATCGTTCCCAATGATTAAATTTTTGATGCCCGACACTTGTTTCCATCCCAGGGGGATCAGGAACGCCCCTTGGGACTTGCCACAAGCCGACTCAGGTGATTGGCTCAGGGTCGACCCGGGCTGGTTCATGACAAAATGGTATCAGAGCAGGCCCTTGATATTTTGGATGTCTGGTAGAATGAGATTAGGACTGTCGGGGCTCAAGAGGTAGGTTACGAGTCAGTGCTTGATCACCACCGCCCGTGATGAGACCTGAGTTACTAGGGGTAGTCTGGGTTTTGAGTCTTTTTCCTTTGGTTGTTATGGTTTTAGGGATGATAATGAAGGTGAACTGGTTCATGTTGTGGCCTCACATGGGGTGGTGACCCATGTGGAGTCCAAGTGTCCAGTTCAAGGTCTTTTTAGTGATATACCTTACTTGGGATATGGCTCACCACCTTTTCGCCGAGTTAGGCATATGCACCAGTTCCTCATTCCGGTGGTTTATTGCTGATTGTGTTTCGTTTGGATCTCGGTTGATGTGAGCGTGTGTTAAAAATGAAAGCAATTTTTAAATGAAAAAAAATTGTTTCTTTTAAATTATTTCAAAATTGGTAAACATAATTTTTAAAGTGGGAGTGTTTTGATTTGGAAAATTTTATTGCTTGTTTGGATTTGATAAGGTAAAGAAGTGTTTGAACCTTGGAACTTCTTATGGAGGGTCACATGTGCGTGGGTATGTACGGAGAGTGCGTAGGGGCACATGTTTTCATATGATGTGAGCGAGATTGAATGAACGCACATGTGACCGTTTATAAGGTGAAATAGAAGGGTTTTAAAATTTTAAAGAAAAGATGGTTTTGGAAAGTGAATTTTGCTTGTGATTGTATATGCTTGGATTATGTGCCTGCTTGCCTTGGATTGAGTTATTTCTTTGAATGATTTTTGGCTTGATGCTGATTCAAGTTGTGTTTTTCGTGTTGTTCTGAGTATGTTGCCCAGAAATGTCACTAAGGTTACTAACGAGTCATGCCCAGTTTAAAGTTCTTTTTTCATATTGGCTATCTATCAAAGTAATCAAAGTATGCAAAGGACAGTTGTGTGGTTGTGGAATTAGTGTGAGCCTTCAGGTTGGGAAATCCCAGGGTTGTTAGGGTTTGTATCGTCTTAGGTTTATTTGAGGGTCCAGTTTTGGACTAGTAAAGGTGAAATGTATCGCCATCATTGAAGTTTGGGGTGTGTTTGATGGTAATTGCCTCTAGTGAAGGTTACTCATCTGGAAAAGAGTGCATGCTGGAGGAACTTGTCGCCAAGACACCATCTCCATTGGTGTCGACTTTCAGGTTGTCTAACTTTTCTCTTGCGTGTCACTAGTGTGGCCTCTTTGGGAATTCTAATCCATCATCTTGCATCCCTTTGAAAACGTTCCACCATGGTGGTCATTTGAATCATTGAGAATAAGGATAAATTGGGGAATGGAGAATGGAAATTCCTAACCGTGAGGAAAGAGATGCTTCAGCCATCAGAGCCCCAACCACAGGTCTTGGGGTGAAGCTCACGCACAGTCAGGAATTGCCGAGAGTGTGTGGAACCTTGGTCTGTTCCATGTTTTCAGCCTTCTAAGGGGAAATATCAAAAAAAATTATTATTCTATTCTTGTCATCGTTGTAATATCACCTTTATTGTGGTCGCGTGATGAGCTTGTTCTACTATAATCTAAGCTACCACATCTGCTCTTAGTGTAGTTTCTAAATCATTCAGTTTCCTTGAAGGGCATTGGGTCTGTGACTAAACGAATCCGTTTTGGTCTTGAGAATGGTCTCGGCTGCGTACGTTAGGGGAATGTTGGTTCTGTGAAATTTATGGGTGTTGTGTCTGGGTTCTTTATTAGTTTGGACGAATTTCCATGAGTTTTCATTTAGTGTGTTTGAGTTTTGTAGGGGATTCCTCTTTCCTAGTGTCTTGGTGTGCCAGTTTCTTACCAAAATGGTTTTAATCCTAGTGGTGGAGTTGTTCAGTTATCTTTTAGAAGGAGGGATGAGTTTATTTTGGGGATTTCCCATGCTACCCCCCCCCCCCAAGTGTGGTGTGTCTGAGTTTAAAGGTTTCAGTGTTAGTAAATTCTTGTGGTGGGGAGAACCCTCCCGTGTTCTCCCCTCAACCTCAAACAATGATTGTGCTCGAGTTGGTCGGGTGAAACTTGTGTTGGAAATGATCACCTCAATCCTCTCAGTTCCTTATGATTTTTCCTGGGCACAGACTCGAATTATACTAACTTTTGGCTTGGTGACTTTCTAGGGGCAGAAAGTGTTTGTGGTGGGGAGAATTGTCACACCCCTACCGGTCGACGTGCGACTTGCGCGCGAGTTATAAGACTGTGCGACAAGCACGCAGTTGACCCTGTAAGCATTCAATAATGTGTGACATGGTTTGAGCATAGTTTGCTCAATCACGCACTTCACGGCACATGTGTCGTGTGACTTCTCGACTTTAGAATAATTTAATTAATTAATTATTGCTCGACTTTAGTCTTATAACAATGTTGTATTTTCGATTTTTTTAATATAATATTATTATTATTGTTCTTATTATATATATATAAGTATATATATGTTATATATATATATATATATTTGTATATATAAAAAAAATCTAACCCTAACCTCCCCCAATTTCTCCCCTACGTGTAGCGCCCCCCCCTTGCCCTCACTCTGCTCATGCGGCCCTTCCCCCCCCCCCCCTCTCCTTCTGGCCATGCGGTGTCCCCCCACCGACGAAATCCCGATGCTCCGGCCACCTCCGCTTTGTCGATGCCTCGCCGTCCGCCAGCCAGCTCCGCCCCTCCCCTCCTCACCGTGTCGTCGGCCCGCTCCCTCTCCCTGCATCGTCTGCCGCCGGCCGCGCCGGCCCTCTCTGCTCCTCCTTCCTCGGCCACTCACCGCCGCCCGAAAACCCCCTCCCCAGCCGGATCTCCCCTGTTCCGGTGCCATCCCGATGCCTTGAACCCGCCGCGTCGTTTCCCACCTTCGCTCCCGTCCATCGCCTTCCCTCTCCTCTGGCAGCCCTCCTTCTCACTCGGCGAACCTCCCACAACCTCGCCGCAGGTGCATTCCTCTTCCTTGGGTTGATTTCTTACTTTGATAGTTTTTATGGTTAGGGTTTTGGGTTGCGGTTAGTTTGATTTTTGTGAAAATGGTTAGACTATCTTGTTTTTAGGGTTACATAAATTCTTGTGATTTTTTTCTCTGGTTTCAAGGTTGTGCGACGATATGTCGTGACAAGCCGGTCCACACTCCGACAATCGCGATAGAGTGCGATTATGTTTTATCATTGACATTTGGGTAAGGATATTTTTATTCATTTTTATATATTCTTACGCCAATTTAAGTATTAAATTGAGTTGTGGACCCTTGAGCTATTTATCTAGTCCAGAGTCAGGTTTATCTGAGTTGTTAGATTTAGCAATGTTTTGTTGTTTTCATTGTAGGATATATATATATATACCTATGGTGTATAGGTATATATTTGTATATATATATATGCATATATTTATATATTTATATATAGGTATTCACTTCAAGGTCATGTGCGCTTTGGACATGGGTTAACCGAGGTTGGGCGGTTGGTCTGCAAAGCATCATTCCTCCTTCTGTTGGGGTTCTACCGTTTTCGCATGTGTCGAGGTAGGTGATCCAACCATTTTCCCTTTTGATTCAAACCTTGAGTACTTGAATGTTTTCAATTAATTCTTATACGGTATTTGCATCTCCATTATATTTATGAAAAACATCTAACAAGGTTATAAATTTGTTTTAAATTTCTAAAAGTGGTTTTGATGTTGGTTTATATGAAATGCATAGGTTCTTGGTAAAGTTAAATTGAGTGCCTTGTGATGTGTTTGATTGAAATCGATGGTGATTGATGTTTGAAAATGTAAAATTGTTTTGGTGTGTTTCTGGTTAACAAAATTATACACTTATGAGTTGTTTTAGAAAAGTTTTGGAAATGGTGATGGTTTGAAAAAGACATTTTTGCTTTTAAAAGGTGTTGTGAAAGGATTGGGTTTGGTTTAAATAATAAAGTGTTTTATGAAGGATGGGTTCTATGGTGTTCCTCCTAAAAACTTGATGTGCCATTAGATGTTGGCACATCCATGGAGCGCTAGGTGCTCACATGGATGTGCCTCAAAATGAAAATGACACATTCAAACTATATTTTCTTAAAACTAGGTTTTTGATAAATGGTTTGGTGTTTAAAAAAAAGGAGCGGAAGCGTGGTTGGCCCAGTTGGCTTTTGGTGTGAGTTGAATGGTTTTTTGGTGTAAAGGTCCGTTTGAAATTTTAAAATGTAAAGGGATGATTGTGTTGGATTTTGAGAAAGGTGGATGTGCCCGATTGGCAACCCAACCCATTTGTGAAATGTTTAAAGCTTCTAATGTTGTGAAGGCCCGGTTGGCACCTTATTGAATGTGAAAGAATTTTTGATTTGTACATGCTTGTGGGGAATCTCTAGAGGGGGACTTCCCTTGAGGTTTGTCGTGTAGCGGTGTCCGTGTAAGGGGTTGGCAAGTGCAGTGAGATGAGTCACGCGTGCGAGGGCCTCCCACTTACACAGTATTACTAAAACCACCATGGGTTCCTGGGCATCCTTTAGAATATCGAGTGACGGTTTCTAGCCAGCCCCGATTAGACAGGTTGTTTCCCCCTTGGTAGGTAGGCCTTATGGGGTGTGCCACTGGTTGGCTATTAGGGCGGCCAGTTGGTTATTGACTATGGAGTACCACGCCGGCAGGTAGTCTGAAACCGAGTACGTCTAGAGGTTTTCTATGGATGTTTAGGATCTCCCATAGTTATTGCTTATATCTGCTTGTTTACTTTTACTTGCACTTGGTTTTCAGCATTTACTTACTACATGTTCTTCTTTTGTGAAAATGTGATAAACATGGATTTGAAATTCAGTTTTTAAGAAATGCATTGTTTTGGAAAAACAGGTTGTTGTGTGTGTTGGTTTTGAAATGGTAAATTAGGATCCTTTTCCTTTAAAATGTGAAACCCTATTTTCTATCATTTTATATGCAAACTAGTGTATTTTTGGGATTGTTTCTGGAAAGTGGATGTGGTTGGATTTTTTGGTTTACTTTGGCTTTCCTACTGAGCATTTTTAATGCTCACACCTATATTATCATTTCAGTTGCAGGTTCCCTTGATCAGGTTTTCATGACTGAGTTTCTCATTATGGGAGTAAGGTTGGCCTTAGTTGGGAGGTTACTGAAGGGTCACAAGGAGGTATGTGCAGTTTTGTTTCTATCTTCTGCTAGTTTTTATTTTTATCGTCAGTTTTTATTTGTCTGTTTATCTCTTTTTCATGGGACAAATCATTCCCAATGATTAAAGTTTTGATGCCCGACACTTGTTTTCATCCCAGGGGGATCAGGAACGCCCCTCGAGACTTGCCGCGAGCCAGCTCGGGTGACTGGCTCAGGGTTGAGCCGGGCTGGTTCGTGAAAGAGGAGCCATGTGCCAGACCTCCGTGTCAGAAGATTCTTGATGCCCCTACTCGAAGCACCTGCACGGCGGAGCTGTGCATAGTACCTGCGCGGGAAACATCTCTTCGACCAGGCCCATTTGTGCCTATAAATAGAGCCCTTGGGCTCTCCATTTTCAGACTGAAAAAAAGTGAAAGACTCTCTGAATATCCCATTGCATATCCCTTTCGCCTAGATCCCTCAAATTGTCTCAGGTAGCTCTCTAAACCATGATAAAATACATAATTAAATGGAATAAATATGTTTTGAATTTATTCACATTCTTCATTCGTCATCCATACCTGCGTAGTATACCTGTGCTCCATACCTACGTGGTATACTTGTGCACCATACCTGCGCGGTATACCTGCGCGCCACACCTGCGTGGTATACCTGCACGCCACACCTGCGTGGTATACCTCTGCGGTACATCTATGTGGGGTACCTACGCGGAATACTTGCGTGAGGGACCTACGCGACCAACTCAAGTACCCTTTTTAAAAGACATTCATGGTAGGGTATCTCCTTTCTTGGTTCTATTATTTGAAAGGGGCTATGTTGAAGCCTCCACCAAAACCTCCTGACTTATCAACCCTTTGGGAAAGCCACAACGGCATGTCCCCTATTTGGGTTTGTATTTCCACAGTCATAGGTTTCCTGCATTTGTATCACAATAGGGTTAGGATTCATGGGATATTTTTGGGTTTTCATATCCACAGTCACATGGACTTTTCTCCCAGAAACAGTGATGGGAAGTTCCTAGTTTAGAGGAGGGTTGGTTACCAGCCTCGCCCTTCTCAAAGAGGCAACCTGGAACCTCAGGTCTCTGGTAGAGAAGGTACACTTCACACTTGTTATTCCGTGCAAGCATAAGAGAAGTCTCCCTCCCCTACCAAAAAAATCACAGGGCATCCATCCTAGTATAATCCCCTCACCTTCACCCCTTCCTCCTTCCATTTTGGACCCTTGTCCAGTGTGAAAAGAATAGAGGGAAGACTCATCGCCTATCCCTCTTCCACGGTCGACGCGCCCTCTTCCATCAGTATGGAGGAAAAAATTTGGAAGTGTGAATGAATGTGTTGAATATTTCACATTATCTTTTTTCTCACATCGAGAATGAGTTACGTGGGCTTAGAGATATGTGATGGTTACAACATGTGCACAAACACTCATTAGAATGAACTATGAGAACTACGATTCCTATTCAAAACCAAGATACGTAGGAAGCTATTTCTAGGCCCGAGCTCACTGGATATCCTCCTCAGGAATCCTACCCTAATTCCCCCAATTTGGGAATCCTCCTTATGAAATAATACCCATATTCAATCCTCAAATCATCAAGTCATTCTTTTCAAGAAGTAATCCCAAACTTGTTTATCTCAGAAGACCATACTCTCCTATGAGATTTATCGAACTATGTGGGCTTTGATTCCCATCCATATGGGATATGTAGGAATACTCATTGAGGTTCAAACCCAAAATTTCAAATCAACCCTATTCTCTTTGGACCATATTCCCAACAGGGTCTGATCTTACTTGGAAACCCATATCCCTTCCAAGTTCTTTGGGCTGCTTCAGCATAAGTCCCACACTAAATTTCAACTAAGCACCTTCCACTTAGATGTCCTTATCACATGAAATTAAAAGTTATGATGTTTCCTATTAAGTGACACCGAACTATGAGGGTTCTGATTTATTTCACAAGGATACGCAGGTATCCCATTTTATGGGCACTATCCCAAGATCAAAACAAACCTTCATCTCCCTGGATGATAATAAATTTCAGAGTGCCCCACTAAGTGGCTTAAAAACCAGTATCATCACAATGATGATTAAAATAATCTATAATAAGTATATTAGAAGATACCATTGATGGGAAACCTCGAATACATATGGATATTTCCATTAATGAAAACCCTTGAATACATACTGATGATTCTAAAGTTTCGTAAATGTTAATAAGTTATTATAAATTCCAAGGGATACTTATGATATAATTGGTGAATTAATAAGAATTCATGAAAATATTTTAATTTTACAAAGAGAGCCCCGGAGTAGAAAATAATTCCCCCCAAAAGGGTTTTATGAGTCTGACCTCCCATCCTCTCGACCAATGCATGTTCTTAAGTATCGCAAAGTTAAAAACTTAATGAACACCTACCTTTGCAAAGAATGTCCTCTTTGGATAAAGAACTGTTGGAATTTTCCAGTTCCATGAATAAATCCTATGGAAACCACCTAGAAATAGTGATTCTTAAATCTAGAACACACATTTCAAGTAACTACGAAACAGAGACCCAGGGCAGGTTTAGAAAATCATGTCTGAGTTGACAAGGGAGTTTCAGTTGTAGCACCCTCCTACTTTTACTGGAGAGGGTGGACCTATGGGAGATTAATTTTGGGTTGAATCCATAGAGACTATAGTTTACCATTTGATAATCTGGCTAAGAGGAGGAATAAGTTTTATGATTATATTCTACGAGGTTCATCGAAGCGCTAGTGGGACATTCAGGTACGATATGGACAGACTGATGAGATGTTATGGAAGGACTTTCTGGAAAATTTCTTGGAACACTTATATCCAGACACACTAAGACAAGAGAAGGATTCAAAGTTTATGAATATAACCCAAGGAAGAATTTCCATAATGTAATACACTAGATGTTTCAAATATTTACAGTGCTTTGCTTTAGCTTTGGCAGAAGATGAGGCTTCTTCGGAAAAGCAATTTCAAGATGTACTTAGGTGTGAAATTAGGTCCTGGGTGAATATATTTAGGCGAAATAAATTATTAGAAGTGGTTAACCAGACTCTCATTTCATAGGGTAATCTGAAGGAGGCTTCCAGTAATGGATAGGTAGCTGGACGATTAGGGAGTGTGCCTTCCAAGAGCAAGAATTGTTGTCACGAGAACCTTAGTCAACATAGTGTAAAGAAAGGTGGATAGTCAGGAGGAAAAATTGCACTTAATAATTCTCATGTGCTTTTCAGCCAATGTGGTAGGTATGGAAACTATCATACAAATTTTCCTTTACCACCAATAGAGTACCAATTTTGTGTCATGATGGGAAACCTATAGAAATTTTGTAGGAAGGAACGGTAGGCTAGTGCTGAGGGAGAAGCTACTCAAAGTCAGAGTGTGGGAAGGGGATCTTATATACTATATAGGTTTGTAATATGGGGTTTTATTAGAAGAGGTGGTAGAGGTAGTGGACATGGTGCTTTAGGGTATGAGCACCTGTATCAACATAGTGATTCTACTCTGGGAAGTCAGATGACAGCATAGGGAAGAGGGGTAGCAAAGTTACATGTAGTGAAACCAACACTTTTGGAGAGAAAGGATGGTCTATCGATAGTGAGAGGTGCTATTCTGGTTGCTTCTACTTTATATTGTGTCTAGTTTAATATAGCATCCCGCCTCTTTATCACATAAACTTTCATTACATTTTACAAAATCGAGGATCTTTAAGGTTTAGTGTCTTGGAAACCAGGAACTTTAAACATGAAAACATAAAACATTCTTCTAAAACACTTGAAAGGATTCTCCTCATGTTCATCCTAGGTTCATTACTGCATCACATAAACTGGGACCATACATCAAAAGAAAGGGTGAGCAAAAATCCCATTAAGGAAAACAAGAGAAACATTTTACATGTGAACTTGAGATACTTCAATAAGGTCATGAAAAAGAACTTTAAGCCATGAGAATGAAATAAGGAGGCATATCATAATAAAAATAACATTTTTCATAACTTGAAAATGTGGCTACATAATTTAACATAGAAAATCATGAACATATCACCAAGGTCCATCCCCAAGGTGTCATTTGAAAATTACCAAGTTTATTCACCAAGGTATCGTGAAAATTGTAATCTCTAGTGGTTACATCATTACCCAATGCATTGGAGCGATATTAGGGCGCACCCTTAACTTTGCCTTTATTATCATGTGAGCCACATATATCATCATCAAAAATTTCATAAATAACCCATATAGCATAAAATAAATGGGTTTCATTTCATAATCACAACGTTTTAAAAACTGCTTTAAAGACATGATCTTTACGTCACTTTAAAACCCACAGAAAAGGAAGGTGGGTATCATGTATGTAAATCCCATAATTTAAAATAGAACATTTTGGTATATATGTGAATACCCCTTTAGAAGAAAGAGCTTTGAGTATTCACTTAATAATATAAAAGAACTTTAGAAAAAGAGAGAGACATTTTGAGACGGAAATTCTGCAGCATAACGGCTATGTTACGAGGTTTTAGAAGACATTAAAAAGAGAAGTAAAATGGGTCAAACATTCATAAATGACCCATAAAACAGTATATGGACAGAATAAGAAGGATACATGATCATGGTAATGAAATTTCAAGGACATACCATTTTAAATGAAAAACATGAAAGGAAGACAAAAATTAGATTTCTCTTATGAAAGTTCGGCAGCCTAACGGCGTTACTTAAACTTCAACAAAAATGATTTGAAAAGATCAAATAGGGTCTATCATCATGTGAAAATAAGAGTTAAGTATGATAGATATAGAGATAATTCCCCAACATTATTAAAAAGGAACTTTAAATACTTGATATGAAAGTAGAACTTTGAAAAGAATGAGAAGGGTGAAAGAATCCCCTAACAAATTCGGCAGCCTAACGACGCCACTTAAAACTTCAAAATAATGAATTGAAGAGATCAAATGGGGTATCTCATCATATGAACATAAGAGTCCAGTATTATATATATAGAGATCGTACCCCAAAATAAAAAAAAGGAACTTGAAATAATTGACATGAAAGTAGAACTTCAAAACGAGAAGGGTGAAGAACCACTTAAAAATTCGGCAGCCTAACGGCGCCACTTAAAATTTCAAAATACTGAATTGAAGAGATCAAATGGGGTCTCTCATCATATGATCATAAAAGATCAGTATGATAAATTTAGAGATCATACCCCAACATAATAAAAAGGAACTTGAAATACTTTACATGAAAATAGATCTTGAAAATGAGAAGGGAGAAAGAATCCGTTACAAAAATTTCGGCAGCCTAACGGCGCCACTTAAAACTTCATAAAACGAAATAATGAGAGTAAGAGGGGATCTATAATTATATGAACATGATAAGGGAAGTAAGAGGAGTATAAAATAACATCCTCCAACATAAGAACATGGAGCATAAAAGAATTGACATAAAAGAGATCACTTGAAAAGAAAGAGAGGGGTCGGATCCCTTACCTTAAAACATAACTCTTAAAACTCAAAGGTTGGGACCCTGAGGGCTTGGGGGAACCATGGGAGGACTCCTTGGGAGGTAATGAGACCAGAACTTCGTTGGGGGAGAGTGGGGAGTCGAATGGATGAGAGGATGGCTTGGTATTTATAGGGAAAGTGAGGGGACAAGGCATTAATGGCAAAGGGACACCTCATTAGTGGTTTTGGAAAAACCATGCCTTGCCCAGGGTATTTTCCCATGGTATTGGCCACTTGGGACACCTTATACCTTATCTCACTATTCATAATTTGAAAATATTGATTAAAAACTTAATACATCATTTAATGATGTCATTAAACACTCGTAACTTAAAAACTGTATTTTCACTATTCATCAAAAATTCAACTTTCTCAGAATAATCCCAAAATTTCACCTTAACCAAATATCAACGCTTTGATTAAAAATATGAACTCCATTTTATAAAAATAATTTTCTAAATATTTTTAATTTAATTTTTAAATAAAACACTATTCACCGAAAATTCATTTTTTTCAGAAAAAAACCCCAAAAATTACCATAGCATAATATCGGTGCTCTGAGTTCAAAAATGAAACCCGTTTTATAAAAATAATTATCTAAATATTTTTAATTAAATTTTTAATTAAAAACACTATTCACCCGAAAAAACTAATACTTGAATAATAATTTATGAAACCGTTATTTAACCATTTTATTGAATCACATTACTTAATCAAGGTGCCTAGATTATATTAATACTTTCTTTAAGTGAGATTACTAATCCATTTGGACACATTACTAATCCTAATCATAAAATCACTATTCATAATTTACTATTCATCAAAATTTAAGTTGATCTTATTAGACTCTAAATTTCGTACTGAACATAATTGTAGAAGACCATTTTTCAAAAATCATTACACATTTTTAATTATTTAAGGTTTACACAACCATTTTCAAAATATCCGTTTTCTAAAATTCATCAAAAATATGCATACTATATTTATCCGGTCATTTGAAAATTCATAAACTTCATCATAAGAAGAAATCCCAATTTTTATTTAAAATAAAGGATTACACAAGGCAGTTACGGTCTCCTAACATAGCCCCTTATCACACCAGCATAGGACCTAAGTGTAAGGTGTGATAAGGTGAGAGAATCTGAGGGAGGCTTGGCTAACATCGCACGAGTAGTAATTTCTATCAGTTTGAACTTCTCGCGAAGGTGATCCCGTTCTAGCTTTATACGATGAATTTCAGCTTGGGTTTGTCCAGAGCAAAGCCCAGTGGTGCTACCTCCTTCCCAAGTTCTGTTAGATGGGCTTCGATTAGTCCAAGACTACTGGGTGAGGCCATCGAATCTTCTTTCTATATTAATTAACCAAGATTACTTGTATTTAGAGACAATAATCAAAACGTTTAGTTTCCAGTGGTCATATTGACCAATGGTCATATAACAGTCAAAAACCAACAATATCATTTTAATTATACTCATGTTATCAAATGAAACATTTTTGTTGAGTATAAAAATAAAATAACACATAAAATTAGGAAACAAGATTTATTCAAAATTTCGGGTTGTTACAATCTTCCCCCCTTAAGAAACTGCGTCCTCACAATTTTTTAAAATTAGGTTTTGAAATTTCATTGAAAGTCCCACATTGGAAAAGGAGTCAGTAAAACTATTACTTTAAAAGAAAAAAAGGGAAGTACGAAGATCACCCGAGTTAGCCCACACTAGGATTCCATGTAGGAAAACATGGACATGGAGGAGAAAACAAAGGGTCAAGTTCTGAGGGAGAGTGACAGAGAACATGATTAGGAGAAAGTTAACCATAAGAAAATCCCAAACTTATGATGTGTGTAAATGATCTTTGATTACCTAGTAGGAAACGTAAACCAACAACGTTTTTGTTTTACGTTCCTTTTCATAATTTTGAGGAATTCATTTACAACATAGAACAAAAACATAAGGAAATATATCTACCTTCATGTAGAGTTTCACCCTTTAATAAGTTTCTACCAAAACTAATCTTTTCTCCCAAACGATGAGCATTCAAAATTACTTGGTCTCATCAAAACACAAGAATCATCTTCTAGAGAATCACATAATCCACAAAAGATTAACTATCTATTTCTTCTATCTTTAAACATTATCCCAAAAACAGAAAGGGTAAGGTTAAACAACTCTTCAAAAAGAAATAATCCGATAAGAATGGAAACTAATTTTAAATCTTCAATGTTCCATGGTAATACCCAAAGTTCATCATAGACCATCCCATAAATAACGGTCCTTAAAATTCCTCAAAATAAACCAAACTAAGATTGAAACCCAAATACAAGAAGGATTTGATAACATAGTCTTCCAAAATAAACTTCATTGTTCATCTCTAAACAACATCAACCACTCCTAACATCTTATAACAAAATTATCTAAACTAAACATATTTTACCCAAGATAGGTTAATCATTCCCATAAGTAACCTAAATTACTATAAGTCCACAATAAATTCATTGATTCTTCAAAATATAAGTCAACCTTACTCCTCAATGAAAATACCGTAGTAATCTATTTACCTCGATCATATAGGGTCCCTAAAATAGTGAACGTATTCCAAAATAATAATCATCTTTTAATCCCCTAATCACCTCTGTCATATTAATACGACAATCGTCGCATTTCCTATCACATTGGATTTTGGGACATGTTCTTCTATTTCCTGCCATTAACTAAGAAAAGAAACTATAATTAGGGATTATTTACTTAGCTAATAATCATGAAAAGGAAACTTTAAGCATAAAAGGATAAACATGTAGAATAAAAGTATATCCTAACTTTTGATCCCCTAGGTTCCAATCTAGGTTATCCATGATCATATATTCTTATGTGAATCTTTATTTTGTTTTATCCTTGTTCCTTTAATAATGGTTCATACTAAGCTTAGGAATTTACCAAAGCATATCCCCCGGGAGTGTCGTAACCAAGAGTGTAGTAAGGCCCGTTGTCGTGTACCAGTTCCCATTCGAGTCTAGCTCAAAGCGGTGTTTTCAGGTTTTACCCCTATGTACATCTGTGCCAGAGCCACCTCTACCTGCTCGTATCCAGACAGGGATGTATTTTCTTGGAAACCCCTTACTCAATACTCACCAAAATACCAGGAAGATTTCCTATATTTAAACTTTTCTATAGGGTTATTCCTAGATTTTTCATATCCTAATTTCCACAAATAACTAAACCATCCTTTGATACCAACTATAGAATCCCGCCTCTTTATCACATAAACTTTCATTACATTTTACAAAACCGAGGATCTTTAAGGTTTAGTGTCTTGGAAACCAGGAACTTTAAATATGAAAACATAAAACATTCTTCAAAAACACTTGAAAGGCTTCTCCTCATGTTCATCCTAGGTTCATTACTGCATCACATAACCTGGGAGCATACATCAAAAGAAAGGGTGAGCAAAAAGCCCAGTAAGGAAAACAAGAGAAACATTTTACATGTGAACTTGAGATACTTCAATAAGGTCATGAAAAAGAACTTTAAGGCATGAGAATGAAATAAGGAGGAATATCATAATAAAAATAACATTTTTCATAACTTGAAAATGTGGCTACATAATTGAACATAGACAATCATGAACATATCACCAAGGTCCATCCCCAAGGTGTCATTTGAAAATTACCAAGGTTATTCACCAAGGTATCGTGAAAATTGTAATCTCTAGTGGTTACATCATTACCCAATGCATTGGAGCGCTATCAGGGCGCGCCCTTAAATTTTCCTTTATTATCATGTGAGCCACATATATCATCATCAAACATTTCATAAATAACCCATATAGAATAAAATAAATGGGTTTCATTTCATAATCACAACGTTTTAAAAACTGCTTTAAAGACATGATCTTTACGTCACTTTAAAACACACAGAAAAGGAAGGTGGGTATCATGTATGTAAATCCCATAATTTAAAATAGAACATTTTGGTATATATGTGAATACCCATTTAGAATAAAGAGCTTTGAGTGTTAACTTAATAATATAAAAGAACTTTAGAAAAAGAGAGAGACATTTTGAGACGGAAATTTTGCAGCATAACGGCTATGTTACGAGGTTTTAAAAGACATTAAAAAGAGAAGTAAAATGGGTAAAACATTCATAAAAGACCCATAAAACAGTATATGGACAGAATAAGAAGGATACATGATCATGGTAATAAAATTTCAAGGACATACCATTTGAAATGAAAAACATGGAAGGAAGACAAAAATTAGATTTCTCTTATGAAAGTTCGGCAGCCTAACGGCGTTACTTAAAATTCAACAAAAATTATTTTAAAAGATCAAATAGGGTCTCTCATCATGTGAACATAAGAGTTAAGTATGATAGATATAGATATAATTCCCCAACATAATTAAAAAGGAACTTTAAAGACTTGATATGAAAGTAGAACTTTGAAAAGAATGAGAAGGGTGAAAGAATCCCCTAACAAATTCGGCAGCCTAACAATGCCACTTAAAACTTCAAAATACTGAATTGAAGAGATCAAATGGGTTCTCTCATCATATGAACATAAGATTCTAGTATGATATATATAGAGATCATACCTCAACATAATAAAAAGGAACTTGAAAGAATTGACATGAAAGTAGAACTTCAAAACGAGAAGGGTGAAGAACCACTTAAAAATTCGGCAGCCTAACGGCGCCACTTAAAACTTCAAAATACTGAATTGAAGAGATCAAATGGGTTCTCTCATAATATGATCATAAAATATCATTATGATAAATTTAGAGATCATACCCCAACATAATAAAAAGGAACTTGAAATACTTTACATGAAAATAGATCTTGAAAAATGAGAAGGGAGAAAGAATCCGTTACAAAAATTTCGGCAGCCTAACGGCGCCACTTAAAACTTCATAAAACGAAATAATGAGAGTAAGAGGGGATCTCTCATTATATGAACATGAAAAGGGCAGTAATAGGAGTATAAAAGAATATCCTCCAACATAATAACATGGAGCATAAAAGAATTGACATAAAAGAGATCACTTGAAAAGAAAGAGAGGGGTCAGATCCCTTACCTTAAAACATAACTCTTAAAACTCAAAGGTTGGGACCTTGAGGGCTTGGGGGCACCATGGGAGGACTCCTTGGGAGTTAATGAGACCAGAACTTCGTTGGGGGAGAGTGGGGAGTCGAATGGATGAGAGGATGGCTTGATATTTATAGGGAAAGTGAGGGGACAAGGCATTAATGGCAAAGGGACACCTCATTAGTGGTTTTGGAAAAACCATGGGCTTGCCCATGGTATTTGCCCATGGTATTGGCCACTTGGGACACCTCATACCTTATATCACTATTCATAATTCGAACATATTGATTACAAACTTAATACATCATTTAATGATGTCATTAAACACCCGTAACTTAAAAACTGTATTTTCACTATTCATCGAAAATTCAACTTTCTCAGAATAATCCCAAAATTTCACCTTAACCAAATATCAACACTCTGATTACAAATATGAACTCCATTTTATAAAAATAATTTTCTAAATATTTTTAATTTAATTTTTAAATAAAAACACTATTCACCGAAAATTCATTTTTTTCAGAAAAAA
This sequence comes from Viscum album, assembly GCA_963277665.1. Lineage (NCBI taxonomy): Eukaryota > Viridiplantae > Streptophyta > Magnoliopsida > Santalales > Viscaceae > Viscum > Viscum album. The sequence continues at coordinate 797,770,620 of OY728129.1, forward strand.
CCCCAAAAATTACCATAGCATAATATTGGTGCTCTGAGTTCAAAAATGAAACCCGTTTTATAAAAATAATTATCTAAATATTTTTAATTAAATTTTTAATTAAAAAACACTATTCACCTCAAAAAACTAATACTTGAATAATAATTTATGAAATCGTTATTTAACCATTTTATTGAATCACATTACTTAATCAAGGTGCCTAGATTATATTAATACTTTCTTTAAGTGAGATTACTAATCCATTTGGACACATTACTAATCCTAATCATAAAATCACTATTCATAATTTACTATTCATCAAAAATTAAGTTGATCTTATTAGACTCTAAATTTCGTACTGAACATAATTGTAGAAGACCATTTTTCAAAAATCATTACACATTTTTAATTATGTAATGTTTACACAACCATTTTTAAAATATCCTTTTTCTAAAATTCATCAAAAATATGCATACTATATTTATCCGGCCATTTGAAAATTCATAAACTTCATCATAAGAAGAAATCCCAATTTTTATTTAAAACAAAGGATTACACAAGGCATTTACGGTCTCCTTACATAGCCCCTTATCACACCAGCATAGGACCTAAGTGTAAGGTGTGCTAAGGTGAGATAATCTGAGGGAGGCTCGGCCAACATCACACGAGTAGTAATTTCTATCAGTTTGAACTTCTCACGAAAGCGATCCCGTTCTAGCTTTATACGATGAAGTTCAGCTTGGGTTTGGTCCAGAGAAAATCCCAGTGGTGCTACCTCCTTCCCAAGTTCTGTTAGATGAGCTTCGATTGGTCCAAGACTACTGGGTGAGGCCATCGAATCTTCTTTCTATATTAATTAACCAAGATTACTTGTATTTAGAGACAATAATCAAAACGTTTAGTTTCCAGTGGTCATATTTACCAATGGTCATATAACAGTCAAAAACCAACAGTATCATTTTAATTATACTCATGTTATCAAATGAAACATTTTTGTTGAGTATAAAAATAAAATAACACATAAAATTAGGAAACAAGATTTATTCAAAATTTCGGGTTGTTACATTTAATATTGGTTCCTCTCATTCCTTTATATCTACAAATCTTTTTAATGACTTGAGCCTGGAGATGAAGTTCGTAAGCGGGATGATGAATATCGATACACCGTTGGGAACACGGACTAGGGAAATCTGTTTATGAAAAGGATGTTTTCAAGAGATAGGAGAGTATCATTTTCTTTGGGATATCTATGTCCTTAATATATCAAGCTTCGACCTGATTATGGGTATGGACTGACTAGTCTCATACTGAGCCCACATAGATTGTTACCGTAAGAGAGTGGCATTTTTATCTCCTGAGGGTGACTCGTATATCCTTCTTGGAGAATGGGACATCCATACAGACTAATTTAGGCCATTTACTCAGTAATTGGGAGAGCTTACAGCCCAAGTTTTTAGTATTTTTCTGGATGATGGGAGTGGTAGGCAAGACATCCTTCCACCAGTAGTAGAACCATTTCAGGATGTCATTCCCAAATACTTTTTAGGGTTTCCACCTGAGAGAGATGTGGAATTCACTATTTAACTCGTGTTGGGGGATGATTTGGTATCTATTCCATTTTACAGAATGGAACCAACTGAGATTCAAGAGCTCAAAACACAGTTGGAGGAATTGGAGGATAAGGGGTTTATCCATCCAAGTATGTCGCATTGGGGATCACCTATTTTGTTTGCAAAGAAGGCTGGCGGAAGTCTACACTTGTGTGTCGATTACCAGAAGTTGAATAAAATGACCGTGAAAACGATATCTTCTTATGCGTATCGATGATTAGTTTGAGCAACTGAAGGGGGATTGTTTGTTCTCAAAGATTGATCTGAGATCAGGGTATCATCAGGTGAGAGTTAGGACTTATAATATACCAAGAACTGATTTCAGAAGTAGTTATGGACTTTATGAGTTTATCATAATGTTTTTTGGGTTGAAAAACTCTACAGTAGTGTTTACGAACTTGATTAACATGATCTTTCATCCGTACTTAGATCAGTTTGTGGTGGTGTTTTTGGATGACATCTTGGTGTACTCTAATACTCATGACGATCATGCCCAACATATTTACATCTTCCTGAGTACACTGATAGAGCATCAACTATATGTCAAGCTATATAAATGTCAGTTTTGGATTGACTAGGTACACATTTTGTGGCACATCATCTCGAAATAATGTGTGGTAGTGAACCCAGAAAAAGTAAAGGCAGTGGTTTCTTGGGAGTAGCCCAAGAATTTTTTTGATATCCTGAGCTTTTTGGGATTATATGGTTATTAGATGAGGTTAATCCAAGACTTTTACTGATTGGAAGAACCTATTATATGTTTTAAAAATAAAGGTATAAAGTTTAATTGGATAAGATCATGCGATAATGATTTCCAAGAGTTAAAGAAGCGCTTGGCATCGGCACCAATTTTGATCTTACTTGAGTTGGGTGATGAGTACATGGTGTATTGTGACACTTCTAGGATCGGACTTGGAGTTGTGTTGATTCTAGGGTATCGATTCATTACTTACAGGTCTCAGTAGTTAAGGCCACATGAATAGAATTACCCTACACATGACCTCAAGTTGGTAGTGGTGGTTTATTCTCTTAAGTGTTGGTGACACTATATTTTGGGTGAAAAGTTTCACAAAATCTTGAAGTATATCTTTTCACAATGCTACTTTAATATTTAGCTTCAAATATGGGTAGATTATATGTAGTCCTTTGATTTTGAACTGGAATATACACACAGAAAGGGGAATAGTGTGTATGATGTCTTGAGTGGGAAAACTCAGACTCAGTTGGTACATGAGTCAAGTGCATAGTGGAAGATGATGAATTTGCTGGAGGAAATGCATGTGGTAGTGTAGGAGAGTCAGGAGAGGATGGATCTGGTTTCTGTAGCAGTGGAGTCTAAACTCTTGAGATGGATTAGGTATAGGATGTACGAGGATCCAGAGTGTTTATCATTAAGGGAATGCCTTGAAGGTGGGGAGACACCTTCAGACTAGATAATAGATGAGTATGAGATCATCTATGCAAAAAATCTGGTTTTTGTGCCTATGTGTATGAGAGAAGAACTCATACGATAATTTCATGATTCAAAGTGGGCAGTACATCCTGGGTGAAAAAAAATTTGCAGTGACCTATGATGATAGGTTTGGTGGCTAGGCATGAAAAAGGAGATAGCAGGGTTCATAACAAGATGTTTCACCTGTCATCAGGTGAAGGCAGAGCATCAATGGCCTAAAGGCCTATTGCATCCATTACCTATTCAATAATGGAAGTGGGATGACGTGACTAAGGAATTCATGGTAGGACTTCCAAAGAAACTTAGTAATAATGGTGATATTTGGGTCGTTCTGGATCGACTAACAAAGGTAGCACACTTCTTTCCTATCAAGGAAACCATTATAGTAGAGTAGTTGGGAGAACTGTATGTGAGAGAGATAGATTTTTTTCATGGGGTTCCACAGACTATAGTCTCATATCATGATTCACACTTTACTTCACGCTTCTATAAGGGCTTATAGAAGGTGATTGGTACTCGAGTTTTTTTAAGTACGACCTTCCACCCACAGACAAATGGGCAGCCATAGCATACCATACAGGTGTTAGAGGACTTATTGCGGGCATTTTTTCTTGACTTTGGTGGTTCTTGGTAGAATCACTTGGATTTAGTAGAGTTTTCCTATAACAATAGTTATCAGGGAACTATATAGATGGAACCATATGAGGCACTTTATGGTAGACCTTGTAGATAACCACTTTTTTGGTTAGAGGTGGGTGAGTCAAAGCTGTTGGGACTGAGTCTTGTTTAGGAGACATCAGAGTAGGTTCAGTTGATTTGGAAATGTATGGATACGGCTCAAAGTAGGCATAAGTTATATGATGATAGAAGAATATGACCCCTAGAGTTTATAGAGGGTGAACATGTATTCCTTCGGGTGTCTCCTAGATTGGGTCACCACATGATACGGAGGAAGGGAAAGTTAGTTCTCAGGTTCATAGTACCGTTTGAAGTGCTGGAGAGAATCGGGCCGATGGCCTACCGATTAGCACTTCCACATAAATTCAGTGTTATGCATGATGTTTTCCATGTATAACAACTATGGAGTTATCACCTCGACCCTTCTCATGTGATTTATGTGGAAGAATTTGATCTCGAGATAGATGTTTCCTTTAAGGAGCATCAGATACATGTGATGGGTCGTAGTGAGAAAGTGTTACAAGGGAAGAATATGCTATTAGTTCATGTATTATGAAAACATGTAAGTTTTCAAGAGGAAACTTGTGAATGGAAAGCATACATAAGGGCTCAATTGCCCAATATTTTTGGCTCAGAAACTTAGAGAAGTTTGGGAGTGCAGATCGAGGATGATCTGTTATAAGGTAGGGAGATTATAAGATCCCAACCACTTATGGAGTCATATCAGGCACACTTTTAGGTACTTTTGAATCTTATAGGTACCTTTGATTTTGAGTAGTGTCTTAGGGGGTGTTTGGGTGAATTTTTAAGGAACATGGGAAGACAGGGAGTTGTGCACGGTTTATGCATGGTTTGGCCAAACTATGTGTAATCTAACCATGTAGATAGTGGAAGTCGGCACGGTTGGTGCATGATTTGCCTAACCATGTTACATTGAACCATATGTTCAGTGGAAGACTCCATATTTGGTGCATAGTTTGGACTAACCATGCGGACTCCTAGGAGAAACCATGCGTGCGGAGCAGTTTATTCTGAAAATTGGTTTTAAAACCACCCGAACCCCCAAAACCTCTCTAATTCTACCTAGGTCTGGGCTTGACAATTTCTAGGTGTTCTCAAAGCCTTTTGGAGGGATTCCAAGGCAATATGAATGTCGTTCATTGAGATCAAAATCCTGGATCGAAGATCCATTCTTGTTCTGGTATATAGATTTCATCCTGATGTTTCTCCCGTACTTTCTCTTATCTTTCCTTAATCTTTTCATGGAAGATCTACATTATTTTCATGGATCTAAACTTATGGGTTGAGATATAGATCCAAGATTTTATATCTAGTTATATATTTGAATGATCTTGATGCCTTTGATCTTAATTCTTGTTTAGGGATATAGATCTGAAGCATGATCAGTGACGTTGTGCCACTCGGATTTTGGAAATTTTTAATAAACTGAGGTAGGTGGTCTAATTGAACTACCATAGTATTGATTTTTTATATGTGAATGTCAGTTTATGATTTTATAGTTTCTCTTGATGATTGATTTCCTAAATTGGGGTAATTATAAATGTGGATTTGAATTGAGTTTTCCTTAGTGATTTATTGATAATTTAATCACGGAACAAACGAAGGGGGTTTCCTAAACAGATATTTTGGAGATTTGGTAATTGTTGAGATATTTTATTTGAGATATTTAATTAATTGTGATAAGATAATTAATTGGGGAAAATTAATTATGTTCCATGATGTGGACAAAATATAATTAATTGTGAGAATTAATTATGTTCTATGATTTTGATCAAATATAATTAATGGTGAGAATTAATTATTACAAGTTGAGATTTGATATAGGTAATTAATTGTGAATAATTAATTATGGAATGATAATTGTGTTGGTTGATTAATTAATCAATGGTTTATGTGCTTAGTTGATTTTTTAGTTAACTAATGGCCTTTGAAATTTTAAACTAATAATTGGATTAGTAAAAAAATAATGTGGAAATTCTTGTGAAATAAAGAATGATTAAATGGATTAGATTTTTTTGGTGCTAGACATGGTGTTCTAGACCAATTAGAAGTTGGAACTTGGATATGGAATTCCTCCCCAATAGTTATTCAAGCTTGAGATTATGGGGTTCTAGGCATGACGACCTACACTGAAACAGAAAAGAAGTGCTAGGCATGATGACCTACACTCAATGAGATTGTGGTGCTAGGCATGACGACCTACACCAAATGGATGATAATAATTAATGATGATTCAACGAGATTGTGTTTCTAGGAATGATGACCTACACCAAATGAATAATGATAATGAATTATGATTCAACTGAGATTGGGGTGCTAGGCATGATGATTGACACCAAATGAATAATGATAATGAATGGTGGTTCAAATGGGAAACATGAAATGGAACTTTTTCTAATTTGATGATTAAATATTAAATGACAATGTGATAACTAGTTAATTATGCATTGTATTTATTGCTTCATAAAATTTCATACACTATCTTTCGACTGGACTCATTTTAGACATCGTTGGTGGTGGCCTACTGAGTAGTACTCACACCCTATTTAGGCCACCTAATAGGCACCCTAGTAGACTTTTTTTTTGTATGACAGGATAAGGGAAAGGCCCTGGGATAATTTGCAGTTTGGGATTGGACCATGGGATAGGGAACTAGATGTGGTTTGGGACCCTATTTGGAGTCATTGTGTCTTTACTTTCAGTTTCATTGTAGACACTTGACATTTGTAGTGTCATAGCATGTTTTACCTTTCAGTTGAGTATTTTATTCTCATGCTTTGGTTATCATATTAGATGGATTTGTTCTGGTTATTCATATGTTTCTTCACTTGGTTATTATTATTTACTTACATTGGTATTTTATAATGATCAAGGAGGGTATAGTCTCCCCAAGACTGACTTACCAAACCCTCACTGCTAGTCGGCACCCTTTGACATATGGGGAGGTGTGCTTCAGGTCATGTGACCAACTGTCCTGGGGCACCGTTCAATGGCTCCTAAGTCGTGCTGTCACATTTTGAAAATAATTTAAAGAAAATAACTTAATTTAAAGAGATTAATAGTAGAGGAACCAAGTGGATTTTGAAAAATATGATAAAAATGGTTCATTTTGAGTTCACTACACACATTTCAATTTCATCGTTCTTGGAGAATAATAAGGGTTTTATGTAAGTCTTTGGTTGAAATTAATCGGAATCTCTATTAATTTCTACGCTTTTATATCAAAGAACATTGAGACAAACCTTAACATAACAATAGTGTATCCAAATTCTATATCTCATTCATGGTATAATAAATTCCAAATCAAATTGAAATATCAAATAAGTGGGGGAATAAACTTATTCTTGTGATATCCAATTGGAACAACATAAGTCGCACACTCAAGACTTCACAATGATCGGTTAAAAGTAAAGAACATTCCATTCAATTGAATCAAAGAAAAATTCAAACATAAATCAAAGTAAGATAATTCAAAATGAAATATTTTCAAACCCAAAATAAATCAAACAAGTATTATTACAAGTTATTGAACTCCATTTACTAGATGTGTAGCTCCCTCACAACGAACGACCACTGTTTAGCCCAACATCAAGTGAAGGAGGAAATTTGGGTGCATCTCCCTCTTCATTTCAGATCTCCTTATGAGGATAAGGGGATCCATAACCTCCAAGGGGATTATATTAATCCACTATAAATTAAATTTTCCATCACTTAACTCTCTTGGTAGAACTTGAAAATGAGGTACCCATGGTGCCTTTTTATATCCAAAAAGAGAACTAGTTTTGGGACCCCAATTTTTGAGATACCACTTGTGTCTCGGTTTTGGACTAGTAAACGGATATATCAAGACTTAGAAAAAAGAGGATAGTTTTTTTATGGAATATTTAATGTCTACCTATCAAATTTGGAGTCTATTGGACACCTTTATTGGGAGATATTTTCAAAATACCAAACTTAACTTTTGAATTTGATAAGATTATATACCCTTGATATATTGGTTCAGATGGACCCTATAATGGATGAATTGGGATTGGGTTTCTTAATATGAGTTATATACCATGAAATTTTGGAGCGGAAAACAAAATTTCAGCCTATTTGGGTGCACTTATTTTTCAAAATGTACAAAACAGTTGAGAGGATTCCTTGGGCTTCAATGAAGTTTGGCCCATTTTCTTTATGGATCATATTTGGCACTTAAAATCACCTACTCCTATAATTAAATAATCAAAACAAGTAATATTGAATTTTTTAACAGTGATAAAAACAAAATAATTAAATCAAACATGAAGTTAAATTTTTTATTATTTTTATAATTTTCAATACAAAACTAGTTTAGCATAATGGTGTAAGGGTGAAAATGAAACAGTGAATCGCGATGTGATCACACCCCCACACCTAAACATTTTCACTCCTAGAAAAAGTCACATTTCCAAAAAATTATGCATGGAGATATTCTAAACTTCATAAATATTTAACATTCAATGAAAATTTAATTCCTAATATAAATATTATTAAAGAAAAAATCACATCGATGCATTATTCTCAATGATCATGGAAAAAGACATCTCAAAAATTATATCATAATAAAATTCCAATAGATTCATGATATAAATCAAAGAAAATAATTCAAAAGTTAATCATGTCACTAATTCTCCATGTGCGTGAGTGACAACCATTTTATGCTATTCTTTCCACTTCCTATAAAGTAAATATAAGTTATTTTAAAATTTGACTGCTTACATGATTCTTTCCACCGAACCTGCCCTACATCCTTTGCAATCAAATTTTAAGACCTACTCACTTAAGAATTACCAGAAGTCAAATCATAAGCTACCAACCTAGATATCCCCATATGTTGTACATTTCATCACTCCCCTAAATGTTTATTTGTTTTTTTTTTCTTTTTTTTTCTTTTTTTTAGGGAATACAATAGTCGGATAATAGGTACACATGCATAGGTCAATCTGGCATAGTAATAAAATAGATCAAATAAGGAATGAATTTATGGAAAAATAATTTTGGAAGGTAGAGAAAAATTAACCTAACTTATATTTACTTTCTATTAAGTAAGAAATTTTCACACTTCATAGTTGGGTGCAAAGATGTGTGGAGAAATTAAGTGACACAATTTTCCCTTGAACTATTCACACAAAGGGTACAATTATTATCAAAGGTTTTAAAATGATACAACCATTTATATCATTGAAAAAGAACCAAATTTCAAAATAAATTCACACCAAAGTATTGAATTCTTGATGAAATGAACATTTCATCAGAAATTGTTTTTTTTAATGTTAAAACAACATGAAATACAAAAATTCCTCATGCATTTTCAATAACTTCCATGATTAAGAGGGAATCATTTTCCAGGATAAATTGGTCATCAAAAATTAACATTTTAGCAAAAAATTGAGGGTGGGATGAGGAAGGTCAAGTGAAAATACTATACAGTAAGAAAAAAAGAGAAAAAGAAAGAAAGAAAATGAAAATTCTTAACTAACCCAGGAATATACCCATCCCCCCCCCCCACACACACACACCTAAAGTATGCAATGTAATAACTATAATAAAAGAGAATGTGTGAAGAAATGATAAAACCTGGTGATTTTAATTCGTATATTGCTTCTTGAACATTGAGTTCCTCTATTGAGCACTCTAGAATGGATTCATGAATGTGCTTCATCCACTGCCCATTGGCAGTGAAGGTTTGTTTTGTTTCTTCATTTTGAACCTAAAAAACACTAAATAGATAAACAATATTAACAGTGTATGGTCCAAACCAATGGTAATGAAGCTTTCCTAGATAAAAATTCAGCCTTTCATTGTAAAGGAGGACCTTATTCCTAATGTGGAATTGAAGATGAAGGATGATACGGTCATGGGAAGCCTTGGTTCACTCTTTATAAATCCTGGAGTTCTCATATGAATCTTATAGATTTCCTCCGACTCTTGAATATGCAACTTCTTTTGAGAACCTGAACCAAAAAGATTATAATTGTATTTTTTAATGGCCCAATATTCTGAGAGCTCAATCTAAATTGGGAGGTGACAACTCTTTCAAAAAACAAGATGATAGGGTGACATTCTAATGAGAGTTTTAAAAGTATCATGGTAAGCCCATAATGAATCATCGAGTCTAAGTCTCCAATATTTTCTATTGGGTTGAACCATTTTTTCAAAAATTTGTTTTAACTCTCTATTTGACACCTCATCTTGGCCATTGGTCTATAGGTGATGAGAAGTATACACTCGATGCCCAACCCCATACTGACGCAAAGGAGATTGCATTGTTTGGTTGCTGAAATGAGAACCCTAGTCATATATGATGAACTTAGGTAATCCAAACCTACAAAAAATTTGACTTCTAAAAAATTCCATAGTAGTATTTGAATCATCAGTCCTTGTGGAATGTTCTTCTACCCATTTTGAAACATAATCCACTATTAGAATAATGTATAAGTTACTGTAGGAATTGGGAAATGGACCCATAAAGTCAATTCCCCAAACATCAAAAATTTCATGAAAGAGCAAGGGTTGTTATGGCATTTCATTTCTTTTAGAGACATTAACCATTCTTTGATAGTGAGTAAAATATTTACATAAATCAGGGGCATCTCAAAAAAGTGTTGGTAAAAAGAGAACAGAATCAAGGACCTTACGAGTAGCCCATTGGGGACCAAAGTGCCCCCCATAAGAAATAGTGTGTAAGAACCTAAGGAAATACTAAAACTCACTATCGGGAATACAATGCCTGAGGACATGATCACTACATGTACTCTAAAGGTAGGGGTCATCCCAAATGTACCAATGGGACTCATGTTTTAGATAAAAATCCTGGTTCTTATTGAAATCAATAAGAATGAAAGATGTTTCAAAATAATTTACAATTTTATCATACCAAAGAATAGTATCTTGTACTTGGTACAGTTTCTTATTAGGAAACATGTCCTTAATTGGAATACAGGGGGATAATTCAATGTCCAAGGATGGTATAATCCTACTGATATGGTCATCCACCACATTCTCTACTCCCTTTTTATCCCTAATTTCGATAATGAATTCCTAAAGGAGGATCATCAAGTGAATGAGATGTTTTTTGGATTTCGGTTTCTTAAGGAGATACTAGAGGGAAGTCTGGTCTGAGAACACAATGAATTTAGACCCCAAAAGGTGTGACCTAAACTTATCCAACATAAAAAAATGTAAAGGAGTTATTTTTCTATTGTAGATTATTTTTCTTAGGTGGGGTACAAATTATGTGAGGCATAGGCAATGACATATAAAGCTCGATCGACCCTTTATGATAAGACTGCCCCAACTGCATAGTTAGAGGCGTCACACATAAGCTCAAATGGTAAATCCCACTTAAGTGGTTGGATTATTGAGGGTGATGTGAGACTCCATTTTAACTTGTTAAAATCTTCCTCGCATTATTTATCAAAAACAAATTCTTTTTCCTTTTGGAGTAATTGGGAGAGGGAGAGTGCAATCTTACTAAAGTCACGAATGAAACGAAAGTAAAATCTAGCATTACCTAATAAAGACCACACATCCCACACATTTTTGGGGAATGGTAGGGAAGATATGACATCCACTTTTGATTTATCTACTTGGATACCATCCCTATAAATGACATGTCTTGATACTATACCTTGTCTCACCATGGAATGGAATTTCTCATAATTTAATATGAGATTATTTTCAATATAGATATGTAGGATTGAACCAAGACTACTCAAACATTTATCAGAATATGATCCATATATAGTGAAATCATCCATGAATACTTCCATGAAATTCTCTAGGTAATATGAAAAAATACTAACCAAGCATCAGTAAAAAGTACCTGGAGCATTGCACAGACCAAATAGCATCCTTCTATAGGAAAATGTGCCAAAGGGGAAAGTTAAGTTCATCTTTTCCTGGTCCTCGTGGGAAATATAGATATGAAAGTATCCAGAATACCCATCAAGAAAATAGTAATGGGACTTCCCTGCTAGCCTCTATAGAATTTGGTCAATGAATGGCAATAGGAAATGGTCCTTCCTAGTGTGTTGGTTTAGTCAGCGATAGTCTATACATACATGCCAACTATTCTACACACGGGTTGGAACCAATTCATTATTTTCATTTTTAATTACCATTAGACCAGTTTATTTAGGAACTAATTGAACAGGACTGACCCATTACTTGTCATAGATGGGGTAAATGATTCCAGCAGCCAATAATTTTGTTAACTCCTTTTTTTAAAACATCTAGGGGGTTTGGGTTCAGTTGATGTTGTGCCTACCTCATTGGTTTAGCCTCATCATTTAACAATATATGTTGTGTTCACATTGATGGGATAATATTAGGAATGTCAGCAAGTGTCCACCACAAATATTTTTTATACTCCCTCAAAAGTTTAAGTAGTTGAAATTCGTACTTAGGATGGGGTGAACTAGAAATTATGATAGGCAACTTGTTTCCATTCTCAAGATACAAATATTTTAAATCTTGTGACAGTTTTTTTAGTTTTGGTCTAAGGGATTTTGGATTGATTGGACTGTCATTGAAATTGATATGTCAAAAATCTCATCTAACTACTCAATGGTATCATCCTTAGATGAGTAATGGGCTTTTACGAGATTAGTAGTATCATCGATGGTCATTTGATCATCAGTGTTCAAGAAATAATCAATTAAAAAACATGCATGACATTTTTATAGACTGGTACACCATTCTATGCATGATTAATTTATTAGAATTTCAATCAATGAAGAAAAATTAGAATGGGGATCAGGGGAATGAAATGAATTTTTTTAGGGGAATGGAGTATATCAATTGAATTAACATAGAGAGATGAATGTACTTCCAAGGGGTTATTCATGGAATCGAGGATGTTGAAGTGGAAAATGTCACCAACAAACTCCATATATAATGTACCATTGTGGAAATTAATTATGGTTTTTTTGGTTTTTAAGAAGGGCATCCCCAATATAATTGGGGCATGTCCATTTATAATATCATCTTCCATTTTTAGAACATAAAAATCAGCAAGAAAAATTAAATTTTCCACCCTCACAAGAACATCCTCTAACATACCATGAGGATTTAATGTAGTCTAATTTTCTAATTGAACAACAATTATAGTGGTCTTCAGCTCCCCAGCCTTCAATTAAGAGTAAATAGGGTAAGTCATCACATTTATAGAAGCACCTAAATCAAGAATAGCATTAGAAAAGGAATACTCCCCTATGGTGCATGAAATTGAGAATTTTCCTAGATCGTTGAATTTGGTGGGAAGTTATGGATCTATCAATGTTGATATATTCCTCCCAAATCTCACATTCTCATCACCTTGAAGTCTCCTTTGGTGTGTACATATCTTCTTCAGAAACTTGACATATCATGGAATTTTCTTCACAACATAAATCAAGGGGATGTTAACCTGAAATTTTTTGAAAGTTTCCAAGATTTCATTAACAAGTTTAGTTTCTTTTTGTTTTCTTATTTGGGTGACCCTTTGGGGAAATGGAAGAGGAAGGGTTGTTCTAGGTGACTCATCAATGGACACACTCTTTCCTTTGGAAGGGCTTCTCTCAGGACAAGGTTTTTCAATGGTTGGAATAATTTCAACGGTTGGGGTGGGGTTTTTCTCAAGATGGGACGACTCTAAAGGAGGTTCCATTTGGATTTTAAGTTGAGTTATACTCCTAAGGGTGATGGCACTGACATTTCTGTTATCCCTAGGGTTGACAAGTGGTTGAGAAGGTATTTTACCCGACCCATGACTTTGAATTTCACCCACCAAGTTGGCTAGTTGGCCTAATTTGGTTTTATGGTCTTGTATGGTAGCTTGGGTGGTTTTTTGGAATTGGAGATTATTGGTATCCATTTGATTCATCATGTATTTTAGGTTAGGCTTGGGTTTTGTAAGGGGTTGCTGGAAAGGCCTTTGTTGTGGTTGAGGATTTCTATTTGGGGTTGGATTACTACTATGTCCTGGTTGGTTCTATGGATATTTAGGTTAGTTTTAATACCCCCTTGCCTATAATCTTTGTTTTCTTTCCACCCAAGGTTGGATGGATAGTAAGGTTCTTTCCTAAAGGGTTGGTTATAGGGGAAGCCTGGAAATATTGCCTCAAAACTCTCTAAAGTTTCTCTCAATTGAAAACATTGTCCATAGTAGTGGGTGTCAGAAGAAAATATACCACAATGGATGGGAGGAGTAGATTGGAATTTCTCTTGGGAATGAGAAAGTTGTAGAATAAGGGTACTTACCTCTTCAAACTTCGTTTCCACCTTCTTCTTGAATTCAGTACTTTGCACCTCATGGACACATCGAATGGGTACATTAGATCTTGAACCAAATTTTTGAGTGTTCTACACCATGTTCTCAATTAGGGATCCTATAGAAATTGGGGTCTTATCAACTATTGCACCACCTACAGCAGAATTAATCATGTTTTGATCAATAGGTATTAAACTTTCATAAAAATATTGTATTCAAAGTTGATCACATATTTGCTGGTGTGGGAAACTTAAAAAAATATTTTTAATTATTTCATAGTATTCATGAAGTGTTTCCCCTTATGATTTTCTTATACCACATATTTCTTTCCTTATAGTTTTAGTTCTATAGTATGGGAAGTATTTTTCAAGAAAAGGCGTTTCATGTCTGCCCAGCCTCTAATTGGTGAATTAACATAGTAAATCTAGTCTTTTGTAGTATCTTCTAATGAAAAAGGGAATTCTCTAATATTTACTTGTTCTTCATCCACATTAGAAAGTTTTAAGGTTGAACACACAGTGTGAAATTCTTTTAAATTATTATATGGTCCTTCTCTAGTGAGTCCATGGAATCTTGGTAATAAATGAATTAAACTAGATTTAATTTTGAAATTGGGTGCCTCTCCTTGCATTTAAATATATGTGGGTTAGATATCAACATCAGTTGATGTTAGTTATTTTAGTGTCCAGTTATTTTTAGCCATGTTATGCAATTTCATTTTATTTTTGATGTTGGTTCCAGAAGAAGAATAATAAGGATCAAGAAGTGTGTTGATGTTTTGTGTGTCCTCCATCAATGGATTGTTTGGTGCTTCTTGATGCCAATGACATAATATTATCTCTGGTTCTTATTGGAATGGAAGTAGTTCCTATGAATAAGATCACATCATAAACAAGGAATATAAAAGTATTATTTTATAAATAAATTAAAAAAAATGAATAAAAAAAATTGAACAAATAATTACAAAATACACAATATTTTTACAAAAAACACACACTAAAAATAAAAGTGCTGCCCAAAAACGATTCCAAAATTTGAACAAATTGTCATGAAACACCAAATTAATTATTATTTAAAGTAAATTTTATATCCTAGGGTATATCCTAGGTCATCTCACAGGGAGATTTGATAGGTTTATAGTGTGTATTTTTAATAAAATTTACTAAAAGAGGGGGGTTGTTTTGAAAATAGTTTAAAGAAAATAACTTAACTTAAAGAGTTTAATAATTGAGGAACCAAGTGGATTTTAAAAAATATGAGAAAATTTATCATTGTGATTTCACTACACAAATTTCAATTTCATCATCCTTGGAGATTTATTAATGTTTGATGTAAGTATTTGGTTGAAATTTATCAGAATCCCAATTAATTTCAAGATTTTATATCAAAGCACGGTAAGCCAAATCTTAACATAACAATCATATATCCAGATTCTAGAACTCATTCACAGTATAATAACATCAAAAGAAAATTTAAATCTCAAATAAGCGGGGGAAGAAAAGTATTCTTGTGTTTGTTCAATTGAAATAACACAAGTCATGCACTCAAGACATCACACTGATCGGTTAAAATTAAAGAGAATTCCATTTGATTCAATCAAAAAAAGAATTAAAACGTGAATAAAATTAAAATAATTATAAATTAAATGTTTTAAAACCCAAAATACATTAAACCAGTAGCATTACAGGTTTTGGAACTCCCTTTACAAGATGTGTATCTCCCTCACAACAAACACCCACCGCTTAGGCCAAAATCGAGAGGAGGAAAGTCGGGTGCATCTCCCTCTTCATTTAAGCTATCCCTATGAGGATAGGGAGATATAAAACCTCAAAGAGGATGAAATTAGTCCTATGGAAATTCAATTTGGCATCACTTAACTCTCTTGTTCGAACTTTCAAATGAGTTACCCACAGTTCCTTTTTATAGCCAAAATGAGAAGCGTTTTTGGGCACCCAGTTTTAGAGATACCAATTGTGTCTCCATTTTGGACTAATAAATGGTCATATAAAGACTTGTAAAAAATATTATAGTTGTTTAAAGTACTCTTTAATATATCCCAATCAAATTTTTTAGCCATTTAAAACCTGTATTGGGATGTATTTTTAAAATACCAAACCTAACTTTTGAATTCAGGAAGATTCTATCCCCTAGAAATATTGATTTGGATGGGCCCTATAATGGATGAATTTGGATTAGGTTTCTTGAGATGAGTTGTATAACATAAAATTTTGGGGAGGATAAAAAAATTTCATCCCATTTAAAATCACATATTTCTAGAAATGTATAAAATAGTGGACAGGAGTTCTTGGTCTTCCATGTAGTTTGGCCCATTTTCCTTTGGGATCATATTCAGCCCTTCAAATCACCTCCTCCTACAATAAAATCATCAAAAAAATTAAAATTTACCTTTTTAATAGTTATAAGAACAAAATAGTTAAATAAAACATGAAGTTAAATTTTTTATTATTTTTATAATTTTCAATAAAAAAACTAGTTTAGCATAGTGTTGGACGGATGAAAATGAAACAGTGAATCGCAGTGCGATCAAACAACTCTAAAAATGATTCCTTGGAATGAAAAATCTATAAAGAATTAAAAATGACTAAGAATAAGAATTTCACACTAAGTAATATTTAGAGTACTTGAGGAATAAAATTATTGGCTCAAAAATATCAAACAACTTGTTATTTATAGACGATGCTTCAACATTCATATTTCCAAGTTTATTGCAACAACCTCAAACAGCTGGTGCTTGATAGATCATAATGATTCGGCATAACTGAATGTATGATGTTGTATTTATTAACACCATTACAGTGTTAAATATATTACTTATGATAAAAACAAGTCTATTTATTTCAATTATAAACTTAGGTTATTCTGATGGACTTCCTTAACAATTATCAATACATTAATCCTTATGAGGGTTAGTCTAATTTTATTAGTACCATAATCAGTCCAATAATCATGAATTTTTTATGTAAAAAAGATAATACAAAAGTCTAAATTCTGGTTTCATTAAAGTTTATTCTAATTAATCATAAACATACTCATTTTGATTATTATAATGAAGAATAGTATGTTTATATCCATAATACTTTTAGAACTTTTTATATGTATGGTAAAAGATAATATTTTCTACAAAAAACATGCTAAAACACTTGGGACATAAAAAGTTAGTATAAATGTTTTAAGAAAGTGTTTTTGATTTCCAAAACTAAATGAATGGAAAGTAAGAATTAATACTTCTGACTCAATAATTCTCATTTTAGACTTCTTTTTCTAGCTATTAATTCAAGAAGGTATATTTCATATCCATTGGATATATTTTATACTACATGTGAGCTACATTGTTTAAAACATTCTTGTGGATTCCATCCTTACCATGGGAGAAATGTTTTATTCAAAATCAACTCCATCAACCTATGAATATCATTTTTATACAATATTATACTTGTTTATTAAAACATATCCTTTATCATTCAATTTATTCTTGAAAAAACACTTGTTCTAAATCAGATTTTCTACTTTTAGTCTAGAGACAAGATCTTAAGTGGAATTCCTCTCAATCTGATCTAGTTCCTCATTCATTGCATCAACTAATTATTTATTCTTAATAGCCTCATCAACTGAATGTGGATAAATTTAAGAGATAAGAGATATTTAGTTATCAATCCACAATCTTCTTTAAATCTAAAATAGTGCATTATAATCTCTGATTATATTCTATTATTACATATTTTTCTTTATCTTCTAGATATTTTTTCTTAACTTCAAAAACCTATTCATTATCAATGATCTAATTAAAATCAATATCAGATATATGTGTCTCATTCCCAGATTGTTCCTAACTAGTTTTACCAAGAACCAAATCATTTCCTTCATCGGATTCTTCAAAATATAATTCAATTAGAACATTAATATTACGTTAATTTTTAATGACCTCTACATAATAATATTCAACCATTTTATTAATCCTTTTATTATAGCATGTATATATTTTTCTATTGGATAGTTATCCCAAAAAGATACCTTCCACATCATTCTCATCGAACATTCCCAGAGGTTTGTACTTAATTTTCATCAAACATGAATTTCCAATGACTCTGATGTAGTTAAAAGTTGATTTCCTTTTATACCATATCTCATAAGAATTAATGTTTGAATTAGGTATTAGTAAAAACTTGTTTTGAATATTCACGACTATTAATATATCGTCTCTCTAGAAAAACATTGACCTATTGAACTCAGCAAGAATTGTTCTTCCCATTTTAAAAATACATCCAATTATTCTTTCTGAAATACTGTTCTATTAGAGAGTGTAAGAATAACCATATTGTTGTTTAATTCCATGTTTAGAAAAGTAGGATTCAAAATAATTTTCAATGAACTCCATTCCATTTTCAATTCTCAATTTCATGATATGAACCCCCATCTCTCTCTCTCAAATCCTCTAATAAAAATCTGAAACATCTCTACTACTTGTGGATTGTGCTTTATAAATAGCATAGTAGTCATTGTAAAGTCATCATTGAATGTGATGAAGTATAAGTCACTTATATTATAGTGATGTATAATTGGTTAACATAAATATAAGTTGATTAATTAAAGTGGCCTGGTTGATTGGATTTCTGTAACACCCCAACCTAAATCACTCTATCTAGGTTAGAGGGTTACATGACCTCATGTGTGTCTCCCCGTATGCAAGAGGATATTTCCTATTGATGAGGTCCTAGGGAAAATTTTGGAGATGATATTCAATTGTTAATAGGTTTCCAACAATCATAAATACATGGAAAAACAATAAATAACTGAATTAATGACACACATATTAATAAAACAGAACTAATAAGGAAAATAATACTCATGCAGTAATAAGTGGGTATACAAGAGTAACATCTAGTAAAAGGGGTCCCCATATGTTTCCGATCAATATACCAAAATAAGATAAATATAGAAAAATACAATGATAGATGGAATAAAAATGTCCCTAAGTCTATCCTGATATCACCTCAGTACACCATACTCCTCCTGATCAACTGCCTGACATTGGTCCCATGTCCTTTGCTGGATCCCT
The DNA here is from genome assembly GCA_963277665.1 of Viscum album. NCBI lineage: Eukaryota > Viridiplantae > Streptophyta > Magnoliopsida > Santalales > Viscaceae > Viscum > Viscum album. The sequence continues at coordinate 797,789,711 of OY728129.1, forward strand.
GCCCATAAAATCTACACACACATCCAAATGCTTGTGCAAGGTGTGAGCACAAAACCCAATAAGACACCACTAATTCATTCTTATCATAAGTGTATAAGGTGTATATAATGGTTTATATATAATCAGAAAAGAACATAAATAATCATATATCTAACCAAGTAATCATGTGTCAACCAGGCTACCACAAACCTCAGTCTTACCTATTTGGAACCATTCTTGATGATATTTCATATCAAGACAATCACATAATCTAAACAAGTTTTCATAATTCAACCTACAACTCTACTATCTTAGCGATGGATGGATACAATATTATCAGTATTAGGTTACACATATCATCCATGACTCAACTATTTCATGATAGATAACCACATATAATCAGAACAATTAATATAGTTATTCCATGACCCAACCATCTCAAAAAAGATAAACACTATATAATTAACCCAAAGGAATATATCATCACGCAGGGAAAAAATAAAAGTTCTTACAAGGCTAAACATGCACTGAAATTCAAATCAAGTATCACAGCAGAGTTATAATAGGATAAACATGCACCAAAATTCCAATCGATTCATTCGTATTGATATAAAAGTATTAACATGGTAAGGATTATCTTCCCTATGTGTATTGGAACTCAAATTGATAACATCTACCACTCAAAAAAACCCAACACACTAAATCCATATAATCATGCCTAAATTCATTACATGAGGATTCTAAAAAGAATATCTAAGAAAAAGAAACGTTTAGGGTTAATATAGGCTTATACTTACTGAATTGAAACTACATTAATGAATAGATCTCATATCATACAATGGAATTTAGGTGATTATGGTAGATCTGGGTCCCTCTCCTTAAATGATGATAGGAAAACTAATCAGACTATTCTATAAACCATATATCTATACATTGTTGGGACCAAGTTATAAGATGTTGTTTTTGAAATATGGGAGAAGTTTGTGTTGTTTTTTGTTTTCAAAGAAGGCTAAGAATAAAAGAAATCAATTCACTTTGTAAAAGATGAAAATCTGACTGACCATCATATTCAAAATATCAAACTCACAATGCTTAAGAAATTCCATTGAATTATGAAGATGTTTTCTGGAAGAAAAGGTTCATCAGACTCACCTTGGGTCTGGAATGAAGTGTCGATTGTAATGAGGAAGTTTTATCAGAGTCTGCATGACTATGATAAAAATATGATGATGCCTTGATGATATTGGATTTCTTATAAATCATAAGATGTTTGAAAAACCTATGATGAAAAATTTATGAAATAAATTGGGAGTGATGTCGATCAAATTAAGGGTTGTAAAGAAAGAAGTTTCTGGATAGATGGGAAGTTAAAAAAATAAATTATAAGTCGTATGATGTTGAATATGATCTTAAACATATTCACAGTCATGATGAAGTCATGATACAAGCATAGGTTTTTGAAAGAATAAATTTGATGAAGTCAAGGCCTTTTAGTCTCAGTTCATCAGTGTGAGATCACCGAATGCAGAAATGTTTGTTGTCTAAGAAGGTTGATTGGAATGTGAAGTTATGAAGATGTTGGCTTTTTGTCAAACCAATAATACATGAGAAATAAATATTCAAAGAAATAAATTGATGAGGATCATAATCAGAGAAGAAAAGAAGTTTTGAAGTCAAAGTTGTTGGAACCGGTCCATCGGACGTAGTGTGCCATTGATTATTAGAGTCATACTAACATTGAACATCATATTAAAATAAGAGGCAGAGATATTTTTGGGGGGATTTTTTGGACCAATAAAAATAAAATAAATTGGTATTTTTTGGGACTAATGAATATAGAGAATAAGAAAAGTTTTTTTTGTGACTGATATGAAGAAGAAAATCAGAGACCAATCAACAATGCAGTCAACCATTTTCATAAATATAAATTGTTGATTGTTTTTAAAATGGGAAATTTTTTTTCTTTAACATGTGGGTTAGGATAAAATAATAACTCTAATATGTTTTCCTTTCGGGAATGAGATAAACTATATTTTTTTGGAAACACTAGTTCAAGATCCATCAGACTAGAATAATCAGAGTGAAGTAGAGACCGATCTATAAGATACAGGATAACACTGATAACATCATCAGATGTAGTATCATCAATCTGAGGAAAATGAATAAGATAATAATTGTTTCAAGAAGCTACAAAAGTGTTTTTGATTGTATCATGATTCACTGCTTTATTTCACCCTTACATCACTGTTTTAAACTTGTTTTTTATTTAAAATTACAAATATTATCTCCAATTGAGCATACCATTTACTTAAATTATTAAATTTTTATCACTATTAAAAAGGAAAATTATTCTTGTTTTGGTGATTTTTTTTTAAGAGGAGGTGATTTGGAGGGTTAGAGATGATTCGGGAGGAAAATGGGCCAAACTGCATGGAAGCCTGAGGAAATATTTCCAATGTTTTGAACATTTAGAGAAATTAGTGTCTCCAAATGGGATGAAATTTTGTGGACCTCTCCATAACTTCTTGGGATAAACTCATCACAATAAATTGAATCCCAATTCATCCATTAAGGGGTTCATCCGAACCAATCTGTCCAGGGGACATAATCTTCATGAAGTCAAATATTTGGTTCTGTATTTAGGCCATATCTCACGTTGTAATCCTCCATTGGCCACAAAATTTGACATGGATACATTCAAGATGCTTCCCTACAACTTTTATCTTTTTTATAAGTCTATATTATTCCATTTACCAACCAAAAACTGATACACAATTGGTATCACGAAATCTGGATTCCTATAACCACTTCCCATTTTGGATATGAATTGGCACCTTGGGCACCCCATTTGAAAATTCGACCAAGGAATGAAGTTCTGAAAATTTGGAGTTCAAAAAGAGTCCTATAATAACCTTTGAGATTCTGAAACTCTCTATACTCATAGGGAGATCTCTTGAAAAAGGATCCCTTCATCAAAGCCTTCCTCTCTTTCTCTTGTTGTAATGTTTGTGTTTTCATAATAAACTTATGTGATTCACTTTTATTTATTGTCTTTTCTTCTTTTTTTTCAATTATATTCTTCTTATTGTTATTATTTAATCATTCTATTTGGTCTAGAATCAATAGTAGAAACAATATTGGGTTATACCTTTTCTAAACCTTTGCACATGCAAAACATTTCTACGATGACTACACCACCCATAGAAGAGTAGTTCTTTTTATTAATTGATCTACATATAACATTATTCATTCATTTATTTTGAATCAATGATATAATATAATTCACTTAATATGATTTTTTAATTGATTTTTTAATTTAAATGAAACTAAGAAGGCAATTGAAAAATAAACACAAAACATGTGAAGTCGAGAATTGTGTGAATTGAGAGAGTGCGATCTTAATAAGTAATACAAAACCACACGAGATAAATTTGTAGAGTTCAAATATAATCTCTAAACTAAATTATTACTCATTTAAAGAATGGATATGTTCCTTAATTTATCACTGACCATAAGTTATTCTTATAACATCAATCAAAGAAGGGTGTTGTGATTGCATGTTCCAAAGCTAGCCTAGAGTTTAATTCACTTAATCTTTATGGTAAAGTTAATTCTTATAGGGTTTGGTGGTTAAAAAATTAGGGGATAAAAATTAATTGGATTTTAATTTAAATGATAATGATTAATAAGTAAATGAATAGGTAGAGTTAGACTGATTACACCTTCTAAAAAATATTTTTCTAAAAAACATCTTCTCGTTGGGTTGTATTAATCAAATTTCATTTCAAAAACAAAAACAAAAAAATATAATATTCTTCCAGCATACTTATTCTAGATTTATAAACTTAAACCCCCCATCCATTTAATTAGTGTTCTTACTCCCTTTTATTTTATTTTAAAAATACCTTTAATATGTTGTTAAATTTACTTTCTCCTTAGAGACGACCTTGGTCAGCCACTCTACTACACCTACGTACCCTAAAATCATACTTCATTTGAGAGCAGCCACGACAGGACCTTTAAAATTAGCATCATTTCCAGGGAGTCAATTATTTTATTCAACTAATTGTAGTTTTTTGTTTACTTTTATTTTATCCTTTTGTTTATCTTAATTATTCCTTATTATTTCCCCTTTCTCAATTTTTGTTTGTTTTCTATCTCTCTATTTATTCTTCCTCTTTCTTTTATTGTCTATTAAACCATTAATTGAAACTTTTTATAATGATTTTATGGTCTAATTTTCTAAATTTATATTATTTATGACAAGATCTCATCTTGGGGATCTCTTTGATCTAGAACCTAAGATTGAATGTAGCCTTAGGGATCGAATCAGACAATCTTAGTCTATGGGAAGTGTCAAAATTTACCCAACTCGGGAATTCCTTCACTATAGGAACATTGAAATGGAAAAAACTTCTAAATACAACCTAAAATAAGAACTAATGGCTGAAAATATTAAAAATAAACTTAACATAACCATTAGAAAATTAGATGCACCGGATATTAACTATCAACCAAATTGTATTGAATACCCTAATCTTGAATCAAACTTTGAACTAAAATCTGGGTTAATTCACCTACTTCCAAAATTTCATGGATTATCTAGTGAGGATCCAAAAAAACATTTAAAATAATTTAATTTTGTTTTCTCAACCCTAAAACTAAGAAATTTCTTTGATGATCAAATAAAACTAAGAGAATTACCATTTTCACTTAATGGATCTACAAAGGATTGGATATATTATTTACAACCTAGAGACGTAACATGTTGGAACTATTTGAAAAATATTTTCTTGAAAATAGTTTTTCCATCATTGAGGACAACTTCCATTCATAAGGAGATCTCTGGGATCAAGCAAGAACAAGAAGATTCAATGTATGAGTACTTGGAGAGATTCAATAAGTTGTGAGAAAGCTATCCACATCACCAAATTAGTGAGAAAATCCTCATCCAATAATTCTATGAAAGACTCGCCTATGGAGAGGATCATGGTGGATTTCATGGCTGGAGGAGAATTGGTGGAAAAAACACTAGTATTTGTACATTCACTTATTGACAAGATGGCAGAAAGATTCCAACAATTTGGTAATTGAGGTACACCACATATCAGGGGAGTACATCAGGTAAGTTCATATTCTTTTGAAATTCATTTAATTGATACCAAATTGGAAGAATTTACCACTATGTTGAGGCATATTTCTTTGGATCAAAATACATCCCAACCCACTCCTATGAGACCTTGTGGAATTTTCACTAAAATAGACCAAATGACTGATTGTTTTCCCCAATTACAAGAGACAGAGGATTGTGTGGTAGTATTCCCTGGGAGACTATATCAATAGAAACAACAGTCACATCCCCAGAAGAATTATGATTACTTTTCTCCAATATACAACCAATGGTGGAAGGATCAATTACATATGAGGTATGTATCTTGATAACAACAAAGACCCATTTTCAGCAAAATTTCCAACAGCCTCCACCTTACCAACAGGGTTTCCAAAAACCCCAAAGAATATTTGAAGATAAAGCATCAAAAAATCAACAACAAGGGACTTCTCAACCATAGGTAGATTCTAATAATGATGATATTTTGAAATAATTTTTTCTTAATCCACATAATGAGCTGAAGAGTCAAGGTTTGGAGCTAATGGAGTTGAAGACTCAAATGAGCTAAATTGCAACCGCCCTCCATGAACTGTTAAGTAAGAACTCCAGAAATCTTCCTTCCCAACCTACTCCAAATTCCAAGGGGAATGTTATTGAAATCGCATTGAGAAGTAGGAATCAATAAAATAATACTTCTACACCTACCATTCCACCGAGATTCACCTCAACTCCGAAGAATCCCCATTCAAGAGCCACTGATGAGCAGCCCAATGAGAATGAAAAAGGTAAGAAAAAGATTGATGATGTTCCTCCTAAATCCCTTTTCTTTCCCAATATAGTTGTGCAAACCAATAAGATTCATAATGTGGCAATACAAAAATAGGTTTTGGATACATTTAAGCATGTTTGGATCAACATCCCTCTACTTGAAGCCATCAAGTAAATCTAAAGGTATTCCAAATTCTTAAAATAAATTTGTACCAATCAAAGAGGGTTCAAGGGAAATGAGAGGATCAATCTTGGAATGGAATGTGTCTGTACTCATTACACCAACTCTAGCAATGCTAAAAAAGTGAAAGGATCCTGGGACATTTACCATACCATTCACCATATGGTATTTACACTTTTCTAATGCTTTATTTTATTTAGGTTATTCCATAAATGTGTTTACGCACTCTATATTCTCTTCTTTACAGGTTGGTGAGTTGAAGCTGATGAGAGTATTGGTGAAGTTAGCGAATAGATCTACAACATATCCATCTCAAGTACTTGATGATGTATTTTTTTGGGTAAGAGACGTGATCTTTACAACATATTTCTGCATTCTTAACATAGAGGAAGATCAAGTAAGTTCTCATGCTCCCATGATCTTAGGTAGACCCTTCCTCAAAACTACAAAAACTATCATAAATGCTCATGAGGTTACAATTTCCATGGAGTTTGGATATGAATTTGTGATATTTAATGTTATGGACTCCATGAATTACCCCTCATAGGACCATTCTACTTTTTTTATCTCCCATTTTTAACCACCAAGTAAAAACCCCATGGATTTTGATTGTCCTATACTCAGAGATATTATGAGAATTGGTTCTAGTTTTATGTGTAATAGCACTTACACACTAGATTATAATGCACAAACATCTCTTAGATTTGATTTTGAAATGGTTTATATTCTGATTTTGATCATGTGAACTCTGATTATGACATGGATATTGAGTATACTGATGGATTGGATGCTTTATTCTTTGATTTTGATGACGTATAATCTGATAATGGTGTTTATTGTTCACATATTTTAGTTTCTTCAATTTCTTCATCCATACATCACCCCCTACATTGGAACTCAAGCCATTTATACCAAATATCAAATACTCATACTTGTTGAGTGGTGATAGATTACCTATTATAATTTCTAACAATATATTTTTTGAACATGAAGAAAACTTTTAAATATTTTGAGGTAGAACATCAAGGAAATCAGGTGGAGTTTGGATGAAATATCAGGTATTAATCCCTTTATTTTCATGCATAAGATTATTTTAGAGGATGGGGATAAACTAGTTAGAAATCCACAAAGGATACTCAATCCAACCCTTTTTGAAGTTATTAAAAAAGTGGTTGAAATTTTACTCGAGGTAGGTATAATTTATCCCATTTTAGATTCACAGTTGGTAAGTCCTATTCAGTTTATGACTAAGAAAAGTGGTTTTACTATTGTTAAAAATGATAAAGAGGAGTTAGTTCCAATTAAGGTGAAAAATAGTTGGTGTGTGTGTATTTATTATAGGAAACTAAATCAATCCACTCACAAGGACCATTTCCCCTCCCATTTATTGATCAAATGCTTGAGAGACTAGCTAGGAAAACACATTGTTGTTTCTTGGATGGATTTTTTGGATATTTTCAGGTTCCTATACCTCTATATGATCAATATAAGACATCATTCACATGTCCATTTAGTATATTCACCTACCGTAGGATTCCATTTGGACTTTGCAACACCCTAGGTACCTTCTAGAGATGCATGGTGAGTATTTTTTCTGATTTTCTTGAGACCAGCATGGAGGTATTTATGGATGATTTTATAGTGTATGGATCTTCATTTGATGATTGTATCTCTATTTTTGGAAAGTTTTTGAATCATTGTATTCGTAAGAATATGGTCTTGAACTTTGAAAAGTTTCATTTCATGGTAGATCATGGGATTATCTTAGGGAATATAGTTTCAAAACATGGGATAGAGGTTGATAGATATAAGGTAGATATTATTTCATCCTTACCCTCCTTCACGTGTTCATGATGTTAGATATTTTCTAGGGCATGCAAGATTTTATTGGTGCTTCATCAAATATTTTAGTAATATTTATCTTCCTATGTCATGATTACTTCAACAGGATTTTGATTTTGTGTTTGATGATTCTTAAAGGACTTCCTTTGATGAGATAAAATAGTGTTTGACCACTCCACTAATCATACATCCCCATGGTGGGACATTCAATTTTATCTAATTTGTGATACTTCAAACTTCACATTTGGAGAAGTCTTATCACAGAGGGTGGAGGGATGTTGACATGTGATTGATTATGCCTCAAGCACATTGGACTCTACCCAATAAAAATAAAAAACTATGTAAAAGGAGTTTCTTTCTGTCATATTTGATTTAGATAAATTCTATTCATATTTATTGGGTTCTAAAGTATTTGTTTTTTCTGACCATGTAACTTCGAGGTACCTCTTGAAGAAGCCAGATACAAATCCCTGACTTATCTAATGGATTGTCCTTCTTTAAGAATTCAATATTGAGATAAATGACAATAAGGGGTTGGAGAACTTTGTGTTGGACCACATGAGTAGGCTTACTCACACATTAGAGGCCGAAACCTTGGACCAAGTACCACTTCGGGACACTTTCCCTGATTAGCATCTTTATTACAACTCAGGTATGCATCCTTGGTATACTGATTTAGTTAACTACTTTGTTGCATCTAAAATTCCTACAAATTTAAATAAAAATCAAGTCCAAAAGTTAAAGAGTGAGTCTGCATTTTTTGTGTGGGATGATCTCTACCTATATCACATGTGTAGTGACCAAGTTATTAGGAGGTGTATTTATAATCATGAGTTTGAGTCTATTTTATATCTTTTTAATACAGTTGCTTCTAGTGGACACTTTGGACCCCAAATAATAGCTATAAAAGTCTTAGACTATAGATTATATTGTCCTAGCTTATTCCATGATACCCATGTGTTTTTTAAGTTGTGCTCACATTGCCAACACATCGGTAACATTTCTAGGAGACACAAGATTTCCCAAAAACCCATATTATTATGTGTGATTTTTAATGTATGGTGCATTGATTTTATGGGTACTTTTCCTATTTCATTTGGTGTTTTTTATATTTTGGTTGTTGTTGATTATGTGAGTAAATGGGTGGAGGTTATGGCCACCAATACTGATGATTCTCATGTTGTAGTGCACTTTTTCAAGACACAAATTTTTTGTAGGTTTGGAGTACCAAAGGCCATCATTAGTGACCAAGGGATGCACTTTTGCAATTGAAATTTGTCTTCCCTCTTTCAAAAGTATGGGGTGACACACAAAACATTACCACCATACCACCCCCAAACAAATGTCCAGGCTGAGGTTTTAAATCGGGATTTGAAACAAATTTTGGAAAAAATTGTGCAGTCGAATAGGATTGATTGGAGAAAGTGATTGGATGACAAACTTTTGGATTGTATGACAGAATACAAGACACCTGTCATTATGTCCCCATTTTGGATTGCTTTTGTGAAATCATGTCATCTACTAGTGGAAGTCGGGCATCAGGCATATTGGGCTATAAAGAAATGCAATATGGATTTGGCCCAAGATAGAATTCAAGGGAAGATAAAAATTCAATATATTGAGGAGATTTTATTGTCATAATATGAGAACTCAAGGATATACAAGGAAATATAAAATGTATCTCATGATATAATGATCCAACAAAGAGAGTTTCATGTTGGATAGAAGTTCCTACACTATAGTTCACGATTAAAACTGATGCTCGATAAGTTACGTTCCAGATGGTTAGGTCCTTATATTGTATCTAATGTTTTTCCTTATGGTGTAGTGTAGATCACACAAGAGGAAACTGGAAGAATATTTACAGTCAATGGGTAATGTTTTAAGCAATACATTTCGGTAATTTCTAATGATGCAGTGGATTTCATCACACTCTATAACCCCATCATCACTTGAGAATATCGGGTTGTTCCTAACCCTTTCACTTTTATATTATTTGTCCAATTAAAATTATGTATTTTATGTGCACATATCATCTCATGGTTTCACATTAAGGATAATGCAATATTTTAAGTGTGGGGGAGGGGACAATATTTTGGGGTAGTTTTATTTAGGATTTTTCATTTTTTGTGTGTTTTGTGTGTTTTATGTTAAGTTTTATAATAAATTTAAAAAAAAGACATCATGTAACATTCTCGTGTGAAACATATGTAAAACTCATGGTTTCAAAATTCATTGATATAATGATAAGAATGGGTAATATTTAATCATAAAGGGTTGATTTTTATAAAAATATAAGTCATCAATTAGTGTCGTGAGGAGATCGAACACGGGTATATTGGGAGGTTCAAAAAACCACTCTTCCAAAACCTTTTATCTTGTTATAACTATTACAATTAGTGTTGTGAGGAGATCGAACACGGGTTGAGAGATGAGTGTGAGATTTGTTCCAATTGAAACTTAAAAAAATTATAATAAATGAGGAGAGTGATGAAATGTATAGCATGTGGGTATATCTTGTTTAGGAGCTTAAGGTTCGAATTTTTGGAATACTTAAGTGAGGGGGTCCTGAAATTCGATTGTAAATGAATGTAGAACAGGTTCAATGAATTAAACCAGGTGAGAAGAATTATTTTACTTGACCTGAATATACTGAATAAAAGGATGAGATGTGAGCTTGAAATGGTTTGCACACAAACACATGGGGAATTAGTGGCATAGTGGACCGATGACTTGTTTCACTATGATTAGTGTCATTAATCGTACTGGATTATGTTTTGATATAATTTATGTGATAATGACTTAAAAATTTATTGATATTAACCCTTGATGGGATTTCTAATTTTACCTACATTTACACTGTGAATTTAGGAATATGAATATACATATCTTGTCAAAAAAAATTAGAATACATGATATGAGTTTTTTTCCAGGAGTGCAAAAGGGTAAGTGTGGGGGTGTGATCGCATCATGATTCACTGCTTTATTTCACCCTTAAATCACTATTTCAAACTTGTTTTATATTCAAAATTAAAAGTATTATCTCAAATTTCATGATGTTACTGGAGGTAGTAACATCCCTCAAAATTACATTTATTAACCTACACTAGCACAGTGGTGCATGGTTGAACCATAGAGAAGGTAGGTGAGTTATTTCAAGGTTTTCATAATTAAACTCCATTGTTGTCAACAGTGGAGCAGATTTTTTAAATTTTTTTGTCTATTTACATTTTTTTAATATTTTTTTTAAATATAGTGATGATAAAAATAATATTTTGACTAAAAACAATTCTTATACTAAAAAAATCTAAACTAATGAAATACATTGAACTAATATATAGCAGCAAAGAAAAAGGAGCACATATCACATGAAGTACTCAGGAGATTTAATCTACTTGTTGAATTGGTTGACTACTTCAAAAATTTATTGAATCGCACTTCAAGATAAAACTGAAGAATCTCCCTCACTAGGAAACTAAACAGACATAATATTGATTCTTGAAGTTCGCTAGTCCAAAAACAATCAAATTACTTGAGAATTTGGAAAAGAAAAAAATTAGAAATAAACTCTCCATAAATTTCCAAATATGTTGACAGTTATAGTTTCAATAAATGTATTGAAAATATCTCTCACCATTTGATCTTGAATTCAGGGATTTGAAAACAAAAAATGAGGTGTGAAAAATTAAAAAGAGAATAATAAATCAATATAGATGATTGATTATGACTCTGAAATATTTAAAAGTATGTGAAGAAATCTAAAAGAAAATCTAGTAGAATCAAATTCTTGAGTTGTGACCGTATCATCATATGATCATATTGATTTCAATACTAAAAATAAATGAAAACATAGTACAAAAATGTTTGAACATAAAGGGAGGAAGAACTCCCTTAGCGATTCTCTTCTCTCGAGATCCTTGGCCTCCAGTACCGTTCTTCGCGTCTTCCGGCCAGATCTCCTAAGAGTCTCTTCTCTCAAAAAGTGTGGTGTGGAATTTAGAATGAGAGTCGTCAGTCCCCCCAAAAAAATCTCATTGTTGCCCTATTTTGTATCCTCCTTCATCTTCCGATTGGTCACCAGGTTTTTAACCTACATTAGTTTTCTTTCATTGGGCACCACATATGTGCGTTTTTTGACTTCATCGCACATCACTTTAGAAAATCCCACGTAAGTAACTGTGTTCAGACGGTTGGAATGTAACTGGACTGGTTTCTAGCTTCACTTAAACCTGCACATTGTACAATAAAGGGAAAGGAACGGTTGAAAACAGTTAGAAAAGTAAAAATAAATAAATATTAACTTAAAAATTAAATTTTATTAAAAAGTTAAATTATTATTTTAAAATAAATGTCTATTAATTAATAAATAATTACTTTTTTGTTATATGTTATAATTTATTTAATTAATTTATTATTATAAAAGTTACTAATTTATTAAGTTAATAATTTATAATTAAGTTAAATTATTAAGATTTAATCTTTATTTATTAATAGTATTAAAACTTAATAATATCTTTAATTAGATTAATTTATTTATTTATTTTATTTAATTATTATAATTATTCTATTTAAAAAATAAATTGAAATTAAAGTATTGTTTATTTGATTAAATTAGTTAAAAAATAATAATTAATAAATTATAATTATCATGATTTAAGTTTTTAATGTTTTACTTAATTATTTAGTTTTATAATTTATTTTATTTTAGTATTAATTATTATCTTTTAATATTATTATTATTATTTATTATTAGTTTTATATTTATTTTTAATAATAATTTTTTAATCATCTCCCCCCCACCCCCCAATCCACACTACCCTAGGGTGGGGGAGGTTTTTGGCTTCAGTGAGAGGCTACACGGTGATGACTCTCCTCTCACTCTCACAGTGTCGTGCCCTTGGCTCTTAAATCCAGCAAACCCTCCTTCATATTTGAAGCAATGACTCGCCGCGGTAGCCCATATTGGCTCCTTATCCTTGTGATGCAGGGCAGCTTCGATCTCTCCAGGCGAGGACAAATCCATGGGCTCAGCCTCCAGTGTCTCGATTTTCAGTCAGCCCCTCTTCGGATGATGGCGCGGCTCTCCCCAAATGGGAAACATGCTATGGTGAAGGTGTGCTGGCAACGGTGAGACCGACAGTTATACTTCTAAAACTAATTACTTAAATTAATTAAAGTAATTAATTGATTAATTAATAAAAACATAAATAAAAAAACTTAAACTAATATTTACACATTAAAATAAATTTAGCTAATTAAAAATAAAATTGAATTTAAATATAAATTAAAAATAAGCATTATAATTACAAAGTTAAATTATTAATAAAAAAACACTTAAATTAATCAAATGAATTAAAATTAAACTGTATTGAAAAAAGATTAAAATTAAAAATTTGTTAAATAAATTGATTAAAGAGACATTAATGAGTGAAAAATAATTGTTTTGGTGACTCAATGAGTCACCAATAGTTGTTGTCTATCTCACCGATAATTATTAGTGGCTTAAAAAATTATTGCATATAATAAATTAAAACTTATTAAGGAAATTAAAGATTAATAATCTAAATTAATTAACTAATTAACTAAAAGAGGATTAAAAACACATTATTTCGTTTAATCAAAACTTAAATTCTTAACTTATATTAAAGACAAACTAAATAATTAAACATAAATTAATTAAGTTTATGTATTTTAATCATTCAAAATTTAAAAATAAAATGTTAACTTAAAACTAAGTTAATAAATATTCAAATAAAAATGATCAATTGATTAATTAATAAACATGTCATATTATTAAAAATTCAAACAAATTAAAATAGCACAATTAAAAAGTAAATTATATAACTATAAAAATAAGTGAGTCTAAATTAATTACTTTAAAAAATAAAAATACATAATTATTTATAAAATTAAATTAATTAATAAATTTATTTATAAAAATACAAAATTGAATTTATTTAGTAAAAAGTGAAAAAATAATTTATTAAATTACTAAAAAATAATATAAAAAATTTGTCAAACTGTATCAAATTAAGGCCACATCAAATTCCCCCACACATAGACATTGTTTGTCCTCAAACAATTCCATGTTTTATTAATTTGAAAAACATAATTGTATTTATATTTCTTAGATCAAAATGTAACATGTCAAAAAGTTTCAAACAAAGGATTGAACAAGTTAAACAATAGTCTTTTCAAAAGAATGTATTAAAATGAATCTTGCCTAGAAAAAATACTCAAAATAAATCAAAATAGCAAATAATTATCTATCAATGAGATATCCTACCTCATATATGACTCTGCTTAGTGACTTATTTCAATCAAATATTAAGTTCTAAGTCCAAAAGTGACAATAGGCTAAATATATGTGTAATTAAAAACTTAACCAAAAAATTGTACTTTGAATCTTTCTTAGGTTCCAAAAATAAATAAAAAACCATTTTGAATCACCTTATTGATATAACTTAAATGACTCCCATATAAACCCATTGTCCCCTTCTTCATTTGGTGTTCATCATTCCCCTCACCTTAATGAACTCATTTTTTACCCTAGACACTTAATATAATTTTTTCCAATCCATGTATCATGTGCTAAGAACTGTGCATATGCACTTATTCAATGTATATAGAGGGATTTTAATAAACAGAAACACACCAAGCATCTAGGGTCTCAGAGATTCACCATGGGATCCCAAATGCCCAAATTACTTTGGTTTAAAAAGATTTATATAAAAACCATTCATATTGGCTCACTAAGGTGATTATTTTAAATAATTTAAATAAAAATTTAGTCCCCTAGGAAAGAGTTCAAACTTCCAGTTCCAAAGGCTATGATCTCAACTCCACAAATAGGTTACCCATATTGCTCTCAAAAGTAGTTCCTGAACCAAAATCTTCATTAAATCACTAAGTATATTCACTCAGAAATCATCCACCCACATAAATTTCAGATTCAAATCAATTCTTAACTACTAAAAAAATATCATCTTCAGGAAAGACTCAATTGAAGTTGAAATTGAATCCTAAATAAAAAAAATTTGCGAAAGAATTTTGAAAAAAATTACCCTTTGTTTACAAAGACTTTGAAGTGGCAGTGGGAATTGAAAGGATTTCATTTAAGCACAGTTTAGCTCAGTCAAGAATTGACCCCCTCCCCCACACTTAAAACCCAACATTGTCCCCAAATTTGAATTCCAAAGGTGGAGAAGAACAATTTAACAGTTAAAGTTCAAAATAGATTTTCAATTTAGTAGATTTAAGACATGTTGATGGGTCTCATCAAAGTTCGGAAGAATGTGTTTTCCACAAAGTTTAATTACAACAGGTTCACATAAGATCATGCATTAACATTTAATTCAGTGAAAATAATTTTAAAAATAGTTCAATCAATAGCATGTGTCTCATGTAAGTTCAACTGAAAAGGGTGTAAGAAAATTTAATAGAATAAATTCAATAAGATGTTTATTAAAGAAAAGAAAACAACATGCCAAAAACCCCTTAACTAAGAATATTCAATAAAAATATAAGAACCAGTCTATATATTCCCCCCCCACACACACACACACATACACACACTTAATTTCTTAGAGTGTGTAATTTTTTAATCAATGGAATTCAATTTTTCAACAAGTAGAAACATGCCGAATTTTTAGTTATACACTCCACCAAAAGCAGTAAAAATTTTCCAGAAAAAAAGGAATGTGCATAATTTTTTAAATAGTAGCAATGAGAAAACTATGTAGTAGATTTTACAACAAGAATACATGTAGCATAACTTATATCCAAATAATGCAAAAGAATTTATTTTCTGTACAATCATAATTTGTTCACAACCAAGCATAATTTTTCCAAATAAACAGTCACTGATTCACTGCTAGTAGTTTATCAGCGAGTCACCATTGAGATGAATCACTATTAGAAGTGGAATAATAGATCAAGAAAAAAAGTAGGTCAATGAATTGCTCTTGATCTGAGTAATGGTGACTTATCAGTGAATTTTATTAAAGTGAAAGGACTCAAAAATATGAAAGTGGACTAAAGAGTATAATACTTCCCTGAATAAAAGTTTATCATTAATCCTCCGACATGGAAATTACACTCCTTAGATGAAACCAACAGTTGCATCCTAAAAACAGAGAGCACGTAAACCAAAAACAAATATCCAGCAGAGACAGAGCATACAGAAGATAGCAAAGAAGCACTTTATTCAAAGAAAAAACAATATAGAAATGAAAACAAAGAAAGAGCATGGGTTGACTCCCATGAATCACTGAATTTAAAGTCTTTAGTTAGACTTTATTTAATTACAAATTTTTTATACTAAAGAAAATAGTAAAAACATGGGTTTCCTCCCATGCAGTGCAAGATTTATAGTCCCTAGCCAGACTCACCTAGAAACTAACTGTAGTCACTAGGTGAATATAGTTTCATCAGTAGGAATCACCACATGTGCTTGGCCCAATTGTTTTTAATAAAGAAATGAAATTTTTGGGCACCAAGACTTAGAAAAACAAAAACCGAACTCTCATCAGCTGAAATAACCCATAAGTAGCACCCTTTAACAGTTGTGGGCATGTTGTGGTCAACTTCCAGATTATGTTCAAATTTATCAAGATTTGAATTCACATAAAGGGACAACATTGAAATAGGTGCTCTTAAGGGTGTGGAATTGTCCTCAAATCTATCTTTATCAACTTCAATATTAACATATTCAAATCTAAGGGTTCTTGTGGGTGAATACTGAATATTAGGTACAATAAGGGGATCAATAAAGTGTTGTACATAATCAGAGAAATTGGAACTCAAGTTTCTATTCCCTACTAAAATACTCTTAGTATCAAGAAAAGATTCAACAACCGACTCAATTGAGGATGGATTATGTGAAAACAGGGAAGAGAATTTATTTTACCTTTAAAAGATTCTGGTTTTACAGTATTATAAATCACTTCCAAAAGGTCCTCATCAGTTAACTTACACTGAACATCTACTACTTCTAATAAATCAACTCTACCTAAATCAAGTGTGTGTTCAACCTCTCATTCATGTTCAAGTTTAGGAAGCTCACTTTTTAAAACAATGTTAGTTGAGTGTTTTAATTCATAAATGGGAGAAGGATTGTTTAATTCAGCTTTGAGAAATTTAGTTTCCATTTTGTTCAAATTTAAACAATTTTCCCTAAATAAATCAACACTTCTTTCAATTTATCTACACAAAGTTTCATAAAAGTGATGACTCTTAGAGTATGATAGTGAAAGATCAAAACACACTTCCTTAACTTCTTTTTCCAATAACATTTCAGAAATTATTGGGTTTTCAATTTTAGAACATGGAAGAGAAGTGTTCAGTTTGAGTTCAAAAATTTTAGATTCCAGTTCATCCAGTTTAATGTTCCCTTCTAAATTATACCCAATTTCAAGTTTAGATTAATTACTCAAAGTTTCAGAAAAATTTGATGAAGAGTTTTTGACATCAAAGTTCCCATTTTCAATTTTCTCATAAACACTAGTGATTTCTTTCTCAAAACTTCTAAAACAGTTAGTTTTTTCGAAAGTAGGAATCATGAAAAGAACTGGGAAATATTTTTCAAACTGTTTCAATTCAATTAAAAAAAATTCCAAATAATCTTTATTTAAATTATTTTTGGGATCTACAATATTGTTTTATTGATTCATTGAGTTAGTTATTTCCATGTTTTATTCATCAAAATTTGATTCTTTAAAGTAAATGGTTTGTTGCCTAGGTTTTGAATCACTTTCTTCTCTAACTTCATTTTCAAATCTCTTATAAACATTTTCTTTTTCATTGAATATAGTTTCTTCTTGTTCTTTAACCCTTTGTTGAAATTCTAAGATCATATTTTCTAATTATTTAATTCTTTTATCTTGCTCTTGATAATCTATAAGTTGAATTTCATGGGTTTGATTAAACCATGAATTCCAAACATCCTCCCTAGCATCCAATTTGGTTTCAATCAATTCAATTTTAACTAGGAATTCAGGATTAGACTCAAATTGTTCAACCTCTTTAATATAAACATCACGGTGTGGCTAGTTATAGACACACTACCAAGTAGTGTGCCTATAAAAGCCAAAACAAACACAATGAGGCCCCAGTTGATTCCAGTTCTCACGAACTTCCATTTTATTTAGACTAAAATAGTTTTAAACACACATCCAATTTTCAAATAACATATTTTTTTTTAAAAAGTTTAAAACAAGTAGCAAATTCAAGTTCACATATTTTTTTAAAGCAATTTTTTTATTTGTTTTTTTATGTTTTTTTATTAAAAACCTAGACTCTCAATGTGTGCCTTCCCTGGAAACGACGCCAGATTTTGATGTGGCTGGAGGCCTTCACGACCCTCAAAATTACATTTATTAACATACACTAGCACAGTGGTGCAGGGTTGAACCATTGAGAAGGCAGGTGTGTTATACTAAGGTTTTTATAATTAAACTCCACTATTGTCAGCAGTGGAGTGGTTTTTTTAAAAAAAATTAACTTTTTACTTTTTTAATATTTTGTTTTAAAGATAGTGATGATAAAAATTAGATTTTGACTAAAAAACCAATTATTATACTAAATCAATGCTAAACTAACGAAATATAGTGAATTAATATATAGAAGTAAAGACAAAGGAGCACAGATCACATGAAGTACTCAGGATATTTAATCTACTAGTTGAATTTGTTGACTTCTCCACAACTTTTATTGAATCACACTTAAAGATAAAACTAAAGAATCTCCCTTGCTAGGAAACTCAATAGACGGAAGATTGATTCTTGAAGTTTACTACTCCAAAAAGCAATAAAATTACTTGAGAATTTAAAAAAGACAACAATTAGAAATAAACACGTTGTAAATTTCCAAAGCTGTTAATAGTTAGACCATCGATAAATGTATTCAAAATCTACCTTGCCAGTTGATCTTGAATTAATGAATTTGAAAGCAGAAATTGAGGTGCGAACAATTAAACTGAGAATCATAAATCAATCTCACTGATTGATTATGAGTCTAAAATATTGAAAAGTATGTGAAGAAAACTAAAATAAAATCCAGTAGAATCAAATTCCCAAGCTGAGAATGTATCAGCCTGTGATCATATTGATTTCAACACTAAAAACACAAGAAAAAAAATTACAAGAGTCTTTGAATATAAAGGGAAGAAGAACTCCCCTAGAGTTTCTCTACTCTCAAGCTCTTTGGCCTCCAGTATCGCTCTACACATCTTCCAACCAGATCTCTTAGGAGTCTCCACTCTTGAAAAGTGTGGCGTGGAATTCAGAATGAGAGTCGTTGGTCCCCAAAAAAATCTCAATGCTGCCCTATTTTGTATCCTCTGTCATCTGCTAGTTGGTCACCATGTTTTCCACCGACATTAGTTGTCTTCCACTGGGCACCGCACACATTCGTTTTTTGACTACATCACATGTCACTTTAGAAAACCCCATGTAACTAACTACATTCAGATGGTTGGAATGTATCTGGACCGGTTTCTGGCTTCACTTGAACCTGTACATTGTACAATAGAGGAAAAGGAACAATTGAAAATAGTTATAAAAGTAAATAAATAAATAAATATTAACTTATAAAATAAATTAGATTAAAAAGTTAAATTATTATTTTAAAATAAATTGTTATTAATTAATAAATAATTGCTTTGTTGTTATATGTTATAATTTATTTAATTGATTTATTATTATAAAAGTTACTAATTTATTAAGATAATAATTTATAATTAAGTTAAATTATTAAGATTCAATCTTTATTTATTAATAGTATTAAAAATTAATAATATCTTTAATTAGATTAATTGCTTTATTTAATTAATTTAATTATTATAATTATTCTATCTAAAAAACTAAATTGTAATTAAAGTAATATTTATTTGTTTAAATTAGTTAAAAATTAATAATAAATAAATTATAATTATCATGATTTAAGTTTTTAATGTTTTACTTAATTATTTAGTTTTATATTTTATTTTATTTTAGTATTAATTATTATTTATTTTTATTTTTATTATTTTTTATTTTTTATTTTTTATCTTTATTTTTAATAATAATTTTTTTATCATCACCCCCCCCCCCCCATCCATGTTTCCCTAAGGCAGGGGAGGTTTCTGCCTTCAGTGAGAATCCACACAGCGACAGTTCTCCTCTCGCTCTCACAGCGTCGTGCCCTCACCTCTTAGATCCAGCAAACCCTCCTTCCTCTTTGCAGCAACAGCTCACGGCGGCAACCCAGCTTGGCTTCTTCTCCTTGCGATGCGGCACGGCTTCAATTTGTCCATACTATGGGAAAAGCAGTCCTTTGCGATGGGGTATTTGCAACGAGAATTAATCATGTCGCAAATAGTCCATCCCAGAGGTTATTTGCGACGGGGGGTTTGTCCCGTCGTAATTAACTTGTTATTTGCGACGGGATTTGGGGTCTCATCGCAAAAGGTAATGTGCGATGTGGCGCGGGATGCGCGCCAAAGCGCGGGAAGGTTATTTGCGACGGGGGGATTCCCCCGTCGCAAATAGTGTGTCGGTCGGAGGGTATTTGCGACGAAACGCGTCGCAAATACTGGCAGCCGTAACTGAGTTTTGGCGACGGGATGTTGTCCCATCGCAAAAGGTTTGTCGGCAGGTCATGTTTTGCGACGGTAAGCCCATCGCAACTAATCTAACCTATATACACCCCCTCTGTTTTTCTTTCTCTTCCTCTCATTTCTCACTTCCTCTCTCTCTCTAAACTTGAATTTTAGAGTGAAATTTTCTCTGAGTTAATTTTTTTACGGAGAAGTTGTGACGACACTTACATCAATAGGAGATCAAGTTTTAAGGTATTTATATTTTATTTAATTTAGTATTTATTTAATTTTTTTTGTTAATTTTAATTATTGTTGATTAGTTGTAATTAAATTAGATTTAAATTGTTTTCTTATCTGTATTTTAGTAATAAATAGTAATAATAAGTAATAAATAGTAATAATTAGTAATAATTAGTAATAATTAGTAATAATTAATAATAATTAGTAATAATCAGTAATAATTAGTAATAAATAGTAATAAATAGTTATAAATAGTAATAATTAGAAATAAATAGTAATAATTAGTAATAAATAGTAATAAATAGTAATAATTAGTAATAAATAGTAATGAATAGTAATAATTAGTAATAAATAGGAATAAATAGAAATAATTAGGAATAAATAGAAATAATTAGAAATAAATAGTAATAAATAGTAATAAATAGTAATAAATAGTAATAATTAGTAATAATTAGTAATAATTAGTAATAATTAGTAATAATTAGTAATAATTAGTAATAATTAGTAATAATGAGTAATAATTAGTAATAAATAGTAATAAATAGGAATAAATAGTAATAAATAGGAATAAATAGGAATAAATAGTAATAAATTGGATTAATTAGTAATAAATAGGAATAAGTAGTAATAAATAGGAATAAATAGTAATAATTAGAAATAAATAGGAATAATTAGTAATAAATAGGAATAAATAGTAATAATTAGTAATAAATAGTAATAATTAGTAATAATTAGTAATAATTAGTAATAAATAGTAATAATTAGTAATAATTAGTAATAAATAGTAATAAATAGTAATAATTAGTAATAATTAGTAATAAATAGGAATAATTAGTAATAAATAGTAATAAATAGTAATAAATAGGAATAATTAGGAATAATTAGTAATAAATAGGAATAATTAGTAATAAATTGGAATAATTAGGAATAATTAGTCATAAATAAGAATAATTAGTAAAAATAGGAATAATTAGTAAAAATTAGTAAAAATTAGTAATAAATAGGAATAATTAGTAATAAATAGTAATAATTAGTAATAATTAGTAATAATTAGCAATAATTAGTAATAATTAGTAATAAATAGTAATAAATAGTAATAAATTGTAATAAATTGTAATAAATAGTAATAATTAGTAATAATTCGTAATAATTAGTAATAATTAGTAATAATTAGTAATAAATAGAAATAAATAGTAATAAATAGAAATAAATAGTAATAAATAGTAATCAATTGTAATAAATAGTAATAAATAGTAATAAATAGTAATGATTAGTAATAAATAGTAATAATTAGTAATAATTAGTAATAAATAGTAATAAATAGTAATAATTAGTAATAATTAGTAATAATTAGTAATAATTAGTAATAATTAGTAATAATTAGTAATAATTAGTAATAATTAGTAATAATTAATAATAATTAGTAATAATTAATAATAATTAGTAATAAATAGCAATAAATTGTAATAAATAGTAATAATTTGTAATAAATGGTAATAAATAGTAATAAATAGTAATAATTAGTAATAATTATTAATAAATAGTAATAATGAGTAATAAATAGTAATAATTAGTAATAAATAGTAATAAATTGTAATAAATAGTAATAATTAATAATAAATAGTAATAAATAGTAATAAATAGTAATAAATAGTAATAATTAGCAATAAATAACAATAAATAACAATAAATAGAAATAAATAACAATAAATAGAAATAAATAGCAATAAATAGCAATAAATAGGAAGAAATAACAATAAATAATTTGTAACAATTTGGAATAATTTGGAATAATTTGGAATAATTTGTAATAAATAGGAATAATTTGTAATAAATAGTAATAAATAGGAATAAATAGTAATAAATAGGAATAAATAGTTATAAATAGGAATAAATAGTAATAAATAACAATAAATAGTAAGAATAAGCAATAAATAGTAAGAAATAGCAATAAATAGTAAGAATTTGCAATAAATAGTAAGAATTAGCAATAAATAGTAAGAATTAGCAATAAATAGTAAGAATTAGAAATAAATAATAAGAATTAGTAATAAATAGTAAGAATTAGCAATAAATATGAATAAATATAAAGAATTAGTAACAATTAGTACCAATTAGTAACAATTAGTAACAATTAGTAAAAAATAGGAACAATTATGAAGAAAATCAATTGTAATAAATTCTGATAACTTGTAATAACTTGGCACAATTTCCAGTGGATTAACGGAACTCCTTTTGCTCGATGACTCTTCTCCTTTCAACTTTCACTGACTCAAAACATTATGAAAAGTATGATTCTACGTATTCATATTCAATCTGGTATGCATGAGTTTGAATTTTCATTCGTAGGGCCATGTTTTTCATAATGTGTTCAGGCTGTGACAGTTTCAAGAAGATGATTCATCAACGAAAAGGGGGATCTTTTGCCCGACGGATCATTTACTTGCAACTTTCTCACACATAAATCACAATGAAGAATCTGCTCAGAGGTACACGAGAATGAATAGGCATACCTCCGAGCATATTCTTGATTGTGATTTCTGTGTGAGAAAGTTGCAAGTAAATGAGCCGTCGGACAAAAGAGGAGTCGTCAATCCACTGGAAATTGTTTCGCCTGTAAGTAATGGTAATTATTAAGAAGTAGTTGTAATTATTTTTCTTATTTTTTAGATAGTGTTTTTATAATTTCAAATTATTCAAAAATAGTAAGGAATTTATATTTTGTAGAAAAATATGGAACAAAGAAGTCAATAACAATCATTATTAGATGATCGCGCTTGGATAAATTAGCGTTGAAATCTAAACAGTTCTGGTTTAAATCCTGTATATATTGACGGTGTTGAATCTTTCTTATTACTTGCATCATCAAAACCAAAATATGTTTCAGAAGGCACAATAAATTGTCCTTGTAAAAAATGTTTTTTGAGAATGTTTGACACATTTGACAAGGTTGGGGGACATCTCTTGAAGTTTGGTTTTCAACCAGATTATTATTTTTGGTATCAACGCGGTGAACGTAGTTCCAGAAAAGATACTAATAACTTGATTCTGGATCCATCACAGTTTCAAAATTTAGTACATGATATTGCAGGTCCATCGGTTCAACAAACTGAAACTCAAGTTGATATTGATTTAACTCCTGAGTTGGCACCATCCGAATTTTATGAGTTATTGAGGTCTGCTGAGGATGCATTATATTCTGGTTGCAAGATAAGAAAATTAGAAGAAGTTGCAAAATTTATGGATATTAAATCAGATAATGCAATGTCAAACAACTATTTTGATCAGATATTTTCTTTGGTTAAAACACTGTTACCTAAAGGAAATGTGTTGTCAGCAAATTACTATGAGAGAAAGAGGTTGGTTCATAATCTGGGCCTTAGTTATCAGAAGATTCATGCATGTACAAATGATTCTATCTTATATTCTAGTGAAAATTATTCATTGGATAGTTGTCCCACATGTGGAAAATCGAGGTATAAAGAATCTCAACCAAGGAAGTCTAGATCGATTCTAGTAAAATAGTTGAGATATTTCCCCCTTACACCCAGGTTTCAGCGTTTATTTATTTCTCAGAACACATCGTCAATGATTTCATGGAAAAAACCAAGATTTCAACTAATAAAAGCTTGAATCATCCATCTGATGGTGATTCATGGAAACATTTTGACCGTCTGCATCTGTCTTTTACTTTAGAATCCTGAAACTTGCGATTGGGTCTTTCTACTAACGGTTTATGTCCATTTGGTTCTTATGGTAGTCAGTATTCATGTTGGCATGTCTTTATAACTCCGTACAATTTACCTATGTGGATGTTGATGAATGATCCGTATATCTTTTTGACCTTATTAGTCCTAGGACATCCAAAAAAGAATATTGATGTTTATTTGAAACCATTGATTGATGAGTTAAATGCATTGTGGAGTGATGGTGTTAATACATATGATGTTGCTGCGAAACAAAATTTCATATTAAAAGCTGCATTGATGTGGACAATTAGTGACTTTCTAGCATATGGCATGTTATCTAGATGAAGTAAACATAGTTCAAAATCATGTCCTTACTATATGAAAGACAACAAAGCCTTTATGCTCATCAATGGAAAAAAACCTTTCTATTTTGATTGTCACTGCATATTTTTTCCAACCGATCATCCTTTTCGAAGGAACAAATATCATTTCAGAAAAGGTAAAATTGAAAGGGATGAACCTCCAAAAATGATCTCAAGTACTGAGTTAAAATCAGTTGTATTTTCATTACCTTCCATCACATTTGAGTCAACAGTAAACCAACAGAAAATTCATGGCTTTGGGAAAGAAAATATTTGGATAAAACAAAGCATTTTTTAGGATCTTCCACATTGTTCTGATTTGTTGGTTCGCCACATTTTGGATGTCATTCATATTGAGAAGAATTTTTTTGATAATTTATTTCATACAGTTTTGGATACACCAGATAAGACCAAAGATACTGTAAAGGCACGATTAGATCTTTCCCAAATTTATAGTCGACCAGAACTTGAACTATTTGAAAATATCAGATCACAAAGGTTAATGAATCCAAAAGTATCTTATACACTATCCAAAGAGAATATCTTACTATTTTTCTAGTGGATTGCATATTTGAGACTTCCAGATGGCTATGCTTCCAATTTGGGAAGATATGTTAAGAATTGTTATATTACCGGATTAAAAACTCACAATTGTCATGTTATAATGGAAAGACTTATGCTGATTGGATTTAGATGTTTTTTGAATTCTATGATTTGGGATTCGATAACAGACATATCATATTTTTTTGAGACATTTGTGAAGCAACAATAGACTACGATGTGCTAAGAAAACTGGAAGAAGATGCTGCTGTAATTATATGTAAACTGGAAAAAATCTTTCTGCCATCTTTCTTTGACTCAATGGAACATCTGATATTACATTTTCTACATGAAGCTAAATGTGGAGGTCTAGTACAGTTTCAATGGATATACCCATTCGAGATATTCATTTATAAATTGAAGAAAAAAGTACGTAACAAAGCATCGGTTGAAGGATCAATTTTTGAAGCTTATTTTCAAGAGGAAATTGATTTTTTACGCTCTCAATATCCCTCAAAACACAATCTCATGGGATGAAATGAGGGGAATGTTAATGAAGAAATGGAAAATAAATTATTAGTTTTTAATCATCCAAATCTTGGTTTTGGTGGAGTTCATAAACGATGGCTTTTAGATGATGAACATCACAAATCTCATAAATATGTTCTGCTCAACTGTGAAGAAATGACATCATTTGTACTATGAGTGCTTCTATCACTTATTCTATAATTTATGTTACAGTATGTACACATATTTTATTTTTAGGTTATATGATAATCATATTAAGAAACAACTTCCACAAATTATAGAAACTTCTCTTGAAGAATGCAGACAAAAAAAATTATCAATGGTTTCAAAAACTGGTAACATAAATTATTGATGGTTTAATATCAATTCTGTTTATTATTTATCATATTAATAATTGTTTTACAAATTTTTAAGTGTCTCAACATTGTGATAAAATTGATAAGCGACTGTCTATATTGAGTAAACCACCATTCAAAATGGTTAAATCTTATAATGGATATGTGGTGAATGGTTTTGGATTTCATACATGTACATATAGGGAATCAAAAAAACAATGAACAATGGAGTTTTCTTGATAGGATCGCATCATAGAGAAACTGAAGTTGACTTTTATGGCATTCTGGATGAAATTATTGAGTTGTGTTATCTAGTACAAAATTACATAACGATGTTTAAATGTCGGTGGTTAGATACTGAGAGAGGCTTGCATGTTCATCTGACTCATAGAATCGTCAATATTAAATATAAAAGTATTCTTACAGTAAATGAACCATTTTTATTGGCTCAACAGGAACATCAAATTTATATGCAAATTATTGTTCTACTTCAAGTGACTTGAGTGATTGGCGGAGCATAATAAAAATAAAATCTTGGAAAAATCAGTTTACTCAAAATGAATGTGGTTCCGCTGAAGTGGAAGGAATTGAAATTTTTCAAGAGAATGCTCAAAATACATCTTTTTTCATAAAGAGATGTGAATATCGATGATGACACTCCACAATTAAGGATTGATGATGACAAATATGTTAATGATGTTACAAATGAATTTGAAATGACAAGAGATGATGAAACTGAAACTCATATGGATATTGATGATGCTGGGGAGGAAGATGAAGACATTGACATGGACAGCTATGGAGATGAGGATGAAGATGGACATTGACATTGTTAAATACTGGTTATAATCATAAATAATATATATATATATATCTATATATAATAGTTATTTTGAACTATCTGCTAACAACAATCATTTTGTGTTTCATATGGATCTTGCTCTATTTTGCGAGTTGTAGGAGGCTGATCTACCTTTGGATGAGGGGGATTGTAGACCATCTGACCCTCAGCCTACTGATAGTTCAGGGGGTATGTGGAGGGGATGCGGTCTTGTGCAACTGATGATTCATGGCCCTATCCCCGAGTGACATCCACGTCTTGGCTTCGATCCACGCACACAGAGGTATGGTAACTAGTATATTTTAGTTATATTTCATTAATTTATTTATATATATACTAATTGTTTGATTATTTATTCCTTTTTCACAGTTTTTCACATGTAGCTATTGGAGAGGGGAGCGCTATCTTGCGCAATTATTTTTCTCAGCCATGGATCACATGGGAACAGATTACCATTGATGTGTGGCGCGACATGTTCGATCATTGGCTGGTACGTAAATAAAGAATATTTATTTTGAAATTTATTTTATTAATAACTTGATATTATAAATTATTTATAGGGTTTATGGTATCTCATTGATGATAGCATGCGTGATGCTATCTACACGGCATGATAGGTGTCTATCTGTGACCGTTTCCCTCAGTTTTTACACAATTTGAGAAGAACAACCATTAAGAAAGCACGAGTGAAAAAAATTTATGAGTTTTTTAGATCCCACCGACTAGAGTACATTTCATCTCATGTTTGGGATGGATTATGTTTACACTAGTTGGGTGGTGGATTTCAGAGAAGATCTTCAGTGGGACGGCAGAACTGGGGGAGACAGGAGGTGACGCATCGAGCTGGTAGTCGTACATTTAGTACTCATAGAGAGCATCTGGTAAGTATATTTTTTTTAATATTTTATATAACTTTAAATATAAACAGTTTATTTTATATTTTTGTAGGTAGTCGAGTGTCCCGATATTACGGAGTTCGACGTTTATCGGAGGATGTACAGTGATCCGGCCACTGGAGAGATTAGAGGTGATCGCCAACATCGGATTGTGGTTAGTTAGTATTATTTTTTTCAGTTTGACAATTAATTTCATATAATATTTTCACCATTTTAATTTCAAATTGGAATTGAAGGATTCATATGAGGCTGTGACCTCTCAGACACAGGTTGAGAGTCAGGATGAGACAACTGAGTAGACCAGTACCCACCATTTCGATGAGGTGACATGGATGCAGGCGACACAATATGGCTTTGAGAAGGGCCGAGTAGTTGGTATCAGCTCTCATTTAACTCATGGTACTTATTATGGTACTGCTGTAATGTTGGCATCCAGCTCGAGAGGAGATCATGGAGAGGAATCATCTTCTGCCTCACAGTATCAGGAGCAGTTACGAATTCAGTCTGAGCTTATAGAGAGTTTGCAGAAGTAGCATGAAGAGATGTGTCGACGGCAGTAGTAGTAGCACGAGGAGGAGATGCGTCGATGACAGGAGCAGCAGCAGTAGAATCACGAGCAGATGAAGTACATGTGTTGTCTGACTCGTAGTTTGGGGATGAAGTTTCCTCCACCATCTCTTACAGCTCCTCCACCTCCTCCAGAAGACGACCCCCCCATTGATTTGTTTTTTATGTTAAAAACATTTGAATTGAAGATTTATTGTAATATGAACTATTTACAGTTTCTGTCTTTTATATTGGTATAAATATTGCATAATTTAATTTTTTTATTTTTAATATTTTATTATTTATTATTAGTATTATATTTTTTAATAAATGTTTATTTTACTAATAATAATAACATTTTATGATTTTTTTATATTTTTTTATAAATATTGAGAATTGTAATAATTTGTTTATTATTATTATTTTAATAAAATTAATATTAATTTTTTATTAATCATAATTATATCAAATATGTTTTTTTAGTATTATATTTTTTAATGACTATTTATTTTACAAATAATATTTTTTTGTTTTATTATTATTTTAATAATATTAATATAATTTTTTCATTAATCATAATTTTATTAAATATTTTTTTTGATGTTTAGTATTTATGATGGGACATTTTGCGATGAGCTCCCATCGTAAATAATTTAAATATAATTTTTTATTAATATTATTTGCAACCGGCCCATCGTCCCGTCGCAAATACTATTTGTGATGAGCTCGTCACAAAAAGTTTTTATATATATAATGTATATAATCAGAGACTTATTTGCGACGGGGAAATTTCCCATCGTAAATAGTGTTTCTGACGGGCCCCTCGCCAAAGGTTTATTAATATATAATGTATATAATCGGAGGATTATTTGCGACGCCGTTTTCTGCAACGGACTATTTGCGACGGGGCCCCATCGTTAAAGCCCATTTCCGACGGTATCCCATCGCAAATAGCCCGTTACAAATACCTCTAATTCTAGTAGTGTCAAGCGGTGACAGATCCTCAGGCTCAGCCTCCAGCAACTCAATTTTCAGGTGGCCCCTCTTAGGATAATGATGCGGCTCTCCTCAGCTGGGCAACATATTACGGTGAAGGTTCGGGCAACGGTGGCTACCGATGGTGGCGAGATGCGTGTGTTCAAAGGTGTCCATTCGTGGATTCCCTTCCAAATGTGAATCCCTTTCACGGATTCAGCTTTTAGCGACATAGCTTCATTTCCCATAACTGCACATTGTGGTTCATCTGGTTGTTTTAGGGTTTTATATTTGGGTTTGAATTTGATTTTTCACTTGGAATATGGTTCTGGTGAAAATTTATAAATCTCTAATTGAGTCTTAATTTGGTGTGAAAATGGTTGTGAGAAAGTTGAGCACCAGTGTCGGTGTAAGAGTATGGTAGGTTTTTGGTAGATGACGATTGAGGTAGGGATGCGGGTGGTTAATGGTGTAAAGAGGATTGTGAGTACCAATATCGGTTGAAAGGGGTATTAGTGGCTATGTTGGTAGCACAATTTTGGGTTCATCGGTAGGATATAAATTGGGGATGTGTCGGTACCAAGAAGCAACAATGAGACATAAGGAAAAAGGCAGTGTCAGTAGCGGGGATGACAAACCGACACCGACGGGATGAGAAAATAAAATTAAACTATCGATGTCGGTATGGGTAGAAGGGAATGTCCTCGATGGGAAAGGAAGGGCTGATATGCAGGTGTGTTGTCAATGGTGAGACCAACAGTTATATTACTAAAACAAATTACTTAAATTAATTAAAGTAATTAATTTATTAATTAATAAAAACATAAAACAAAAAAATAAAACTTAAACTAATATTTACACATTAAAATAAAGTTAACTAATTAAAAATAAAACTAAATTAAACATAAATTAAAATTAAGAATTATAATTACAAAGTTAAATTATTAACAAAAAATCTTAAATTAATAAATTAAATTAAAATATAAATGTATTGATAAAATATTAAAATTAAAAAATTATTAAATAACTTGAATAAAGAGAAATCAATGAGTGAAAAATAATTGTGTCGGTGACTCAATGAGTCACCGACTGTTGTTTTTCATCTCACCGATAATTATTGGCGACTTAAAAATTTCATTTTATACAATAAATTAAAACTTATTAAGGAAATTAAACATTAATAATATAAATTAAGTAACTAATTAACAAAAAGAGGATTAAAAATGCATTATTTCATTTAATCAAAACTTGAATTCTTAACTTATATTAAAGACAAACTAAATAATTAAACATAAATTAATTAAGTTTATTTATTTTAATTGTTCAAAATTTAAATATAAAATATTAACTTAAAAATTAAGTTAATAAATATGCAAATAAAAATGATCAATTGATTAATTAATAAACATGTCATATTATTAAAAATTCAAACAAATTAAAACAGCAAAACTAAAAAGTAAATAATATGACTATAAAAATAAGTGACTATAAATTAATTAATTTAAAGACTAAAAATACATAATTATTTACAAAATATAATTAATTAATAAATTTATTTTTAAAAATACAAAAATTCATTTATTTAATAAAAATTGAAAAAAATAATTAATTAAATTACTAAAAAATAATATAAAAAATGTTGAAAATTGTATCAAATTAAGTCCATATCACTGAACATCCCATTTTATTCAATTATTAAATATTCATCAAAGTTAAAAAGGTCAATTGTTTTTGTTTTGGTGATTTCGTTGTAGGAGGAGGTGATTTGGAGTGTCGGAGATGATCCAGAAAGAAAATGTGCCAAAAGGCATGGAATCCCAAGGACAAATATCGGCTATTTTTCACAATTATCAAAATTCAAGCCTCCAAATGGGCTTAAATTTTTTGTTCCTATCTATAACTTCATTTTCTATAACTAATATCAAGAAACTGAAACCCAATTAATCCATTAAGGGGGCCATACGAACCAATCTGTCTAGGGGACATAATTTGCATGAAGTCAAAGATTTAGTTCTATATTTTGTCCATATCTCACACTTTAATCCTCTATTAGCTTCAAATTTTGACATAGAGATATTAAAGGTGCGGGTATACACCATTTCTCTTTTTTCAAAGTATAGATAAGGCCATTTACCAACCCAAAACCAATACATAAGTGGTATCTTGAAATATGGGTGCCCAAAACCACTTACCATTTTGGCTATAAATTGGCACCTTGGGCACCCCATTTTCAAGATCAGCCACAGAGAGAATGCTGCCAATTTGGAGTTCAATAGGAGTCCTCTCATCACCTTGGAGGTTCTGGAACTCTCTTTACTCATAGGTAGATCTCTTTAATTAGGGATCCCTCCATCGAAGCCTTCCTCTCTTTCTTATGTTGTAATGTTTGTATTTTCATAATAAACTTCTTTGTTCCTCTTTTATTTCTTATCTTTTCTTATATTTTGTTCAATTATATTATTCTCCTTTTTCTTTACTTGTCATATTTGGTCTGGAATCAAGAGTAGAAATGATATTGGGTTATACCATTTCTAAACCTTTTCACATGCAAAACATTTCTACAATGACTACACCGACCATGGAAGAGTAGTTCTTTTTAGTAATCAATCTACCTCTAACCTTATTCATTCATTTATTTTGAATCAATGATATACTTTAATTTACTTAATATGGTCTATTAATTGAGTTTTTCATTTAAATTAAACTAATAAATCAATTTAACAATAAACACAAAACACGCGAGGTTGAGAATTGTGTGAATTGTGAGAGTGCGATCTTAATCGATAATACAAAACCACACGAGATCAATTTGTAGAGTTCAAATATAATGCATAAACTCAATCATTCCTCATTTATATAATGGATATGTTCCTTAATTAACCAATTAATATAATCTATCCTTAGAACATCAATCAAAGTAGGGTGCTACGATTTCATGTTCTGAAGCTAGCCTAGGGTTTAATTCACTTCACCTTTGTGGTAAAGTTAATTCTCATAGGGTTCGGGGGTTAAAAAATTAGGGGATAAAAATTAAGTGGATATTAATTTAAATGATAATTATTAATAAGTAAATGAAGATGTATAATTATATTTTTTATGGATTCTAAAAAATCTTTTCTAAAAAAACATCTTCTCATTATGCTTCATTAATCAAATTTCATTTAAAAAAATACAATATTCTTCCAACATACTTATTCTAGATTTATAAACTAACCCCCCCCCCACCAATCCTTTTAATTAGTTTTCTTACTCCATTTTATTTTATTTTCAAAATTACTTTAATATATTGGTAAATTTACTTCCTCCTTTGAGAGACGACCCTGGTCAGCCACTCTGATGCACCTGAGTACCCAAAAATCACACTTCATTTGAGAGCACCCATGACAACACTTTTCAGTTTCCAAGGGAGATCTTGAAAGAATTTTTTTAGTGATTTTTTCAAATTATTTTCAAAGGGGGTATGTAAAATTGATATAATGGTTTGAATATCTTTAAGTGGTCATCATAGTGGGAAGTCTTCAATTTTGATGATTTTTCAAGTAGGTCAATGAAAATCAGAGTAACCAAATGCTTCCATTGTAATGATAAAATCAGAATGAATAATTGGAATCAGAATAAAGATTGAAAATAAATTCTAAAGTGAGATGAAGTTGTGAGAATATTATAGAAGTTTCTAGAAGAGTTAAGAAGCATTGAAGAAATTAAGATGCAACCAAAATTCAAGGAAAATTTATGTTTCAGGAAATTTGGTTAAGCAGGAAATATTTTCAGAATCACATCCAAACCATTTTTGGGTAACCTATAAAAGGAGGAAGTACTTTTTACTTTAGAACATGGATTTACTATTGAAGATAGAAGGTGGAGCACTGAAGAATTATATAGAGAATAAATTTCTATATTGAATATTCCTGAGGAAGTTTACCGGACATAAGAAAAAGAGAGAAGATAGAAGATCATAATCAATGTTTCCATATCAGACCAATCAATCGGACTCGGATTTCTAGAATCAAACATAAGTAGTTTAGTATTGTATCAACTGTATTCTAATATAATTATGTTTTTTGTATTGAGCGATTAGACTAGGAATTGGAATGAAAATCAGACTGAGTGTCATTATGAAGTCTAGAATGTTCTTTCCTACTGCAGGGCTAGAAAGAGAAGATTTATTTTGAAGAATTTTTTTTGAAAATTAAAAAGGCAGCATAGTAACATGTTTCTTAACTTGTTACACGAAATATTATTACATCATTTCATGATATTTGAATAACATGCACTATTGTATTGAACATAGTGCTAAATGAGTATAAGGTAATATCCTACTCATTGTACTCCACACAAAATGATTGTTTTCTAGTGGATAGTACGATATTGAATTATTTCCAAACCATACCAAGGACATACCTAATCTTGTTGAGTAGTGAACCTTGTAAATTCTTGTGTTCTTATGGATGTGTGATTTTTTTTTCAATGAAATTGATAACTCTTTAACAGGATGAAAAGGTTTTTTTAGAAAGAATTAAACTTAAAAGAAAAAACATCATTGATTTCCACATCCCCCTCTCAGTGATACTTTATCTTGATTGGGAATTTATAAGTGGTATCATAGCCAAAGGTTCCCTTTTTTTACTCTTTTATAAATTTTTCAAATAGAATTTGTAATGGAGAATCTCAATTGTGTGAATAGTAAGGGGATTCTGATCTTCAATGGTAAGAACTATCATATCTAGAAAGATATGATGTTTCTTTATCTTATTTCTATTGGGTATGATGTTCTTGAACCTGAAACATATGGATTTACTCCTATTAATGATAAATTTCCTCTTACATCAATTTACAAGAATAATATTGAGAATGATGGAAGAACCAAGAATACTTTACTCTCATCACTTTCTAAAAGTGAGTTTTTAAGAGTGAATGTTGTTTCCACTACCAAAGGTATTTGGGATAAGCTGAAAAAAAATTATTAAGGAAATAAAAAATTAAATAAGGAAAAGTTACAAACCTATAGGCTGAAGTATGAAGATCTCAAGATGGTTGAATATGAATATTTTGGTAACTTATTTACTAGGGTGAATGACATTTTCATCACTATCAAATGTTTTGGGGAAAAGTTATAAGATTCTACTGTTGTTAAAAATATCTTGATAATTCTTCCTAACAAGTTTGATGCTAAAGTTTCCTTATTAGAAAATAGATATCCAAAAACATTATCTCTGGATGATTTTCATAGCACTCTCATTAATTATGAAATGATAAATGAAAAAGTTATAAAAGTGAAAAAAGTTGATAAAAATGTATTTCTAGGATACCAAGATAGAAAAGTCGAAGAGGATTCTTGTTGAAGAAGAATATGGTAATTCTGATTCAAAAAACGAGGTATGTAAAAATCTTGATGAATTTTTATCCTTGTTTTCTAAAAGTGTGAAAATATGTACAGGTAAATATAAAGGGAAACTCCCCTTGAAATTTTTTTAATGTGGATCCATGGGGAAATTTGTGACTA
Organism: Viscum album; assembly: GCA_963277665.1. Taxonomy (NCBI): domain Eukaryota; kingdom Viridiplantae; phylum Streptophyta; class Magnoliopsida; order Santalales; family Viscaceae; genus Viscum; species Viscum album. Next base: position 797,824,623 of record OY728129.1, read on the forward strand.
ATTTTCCATGAATAAATAAAGAATATGATATTGAGGAAGGTGGTAGAAGGTAGAGAAGATCATGGAGGAAACAGGATGATAAGGATAAATATTATTCTAAATGGAAATATAAAAAATAAAATCCAAAGGAATAATTTTATTATCTAAATATGATGATGATAAATACAGCGAGGTTGAGTCCAAAAAATATTTTGATAAGGATAGATAAAATACTGTCATTTCAATAGTGAACAATGAAGAGTTCAGAAGAAACAGTTTTGAAGAAGAAGAAACTCAATCAGAATTTCATCTAAAATAATAATTGAAAACATGTCTGTGAAAGATTTGTAGGCTTAAGAAAGAAATCAGGAAGCTGAAAAGTGAAGACTCTTCAACAAAAAATCAAGAGTGTTTTCTTGATGAGAAATTAGAGCTACTGAAAGAGATTAATGATTTTAATAAATCTCCCAAGAAATAAAATAATCATAATGAACATCTAGAAATAAATTTTAAGGAAAAATAAGAAGAGTTAGAACATTTTTAGAAAAACTTTCTAAATCTGAATAAAGGGATATTTGTTTCAATAATTCTATCTCTGAAGTTGGTAAAATATCTAGAAAGGGTAAACCTAATAAGGATCAAAAACTAACTTCAAATGTTGAGAAGAAAGTTGAAATTGATTTTGAGAAAAATAAATCTAGTAAAGTTATATATGTGTCCAAGACCAACAAAATTAATAAATCAAAAGTTTCTAAAATTTCAGAATCTGAAAATTTTTCAATTACTTATGGTTTTGATAAGGCTAAAAAGAAAACTGAGATGAAGAATATGATTTTGATTAATAATAGAAATCTTTTTTTAACAAAATTTAGATAATAAGGTTTCCAAAAAACATTCTCACAACTCTAGTTATTATGGAAGTTTCATAGAAAAATATTCTTTCTATGGATACTACTGGTATTGTGGTGGATTCATATACATAGAAAATATATGTTTTCTTAATCAACAACATTACTAACATTCCACAAACTTCTGAAAATAAAATTTTAGGGAGAGTCAATCCCCTCAAAGGAAGAAGTTTGAGAAGGATGTTCTGAGGAAACATGATAAGTTTAGTGTGAAAACCGAAAATAGGTTCTAACCCTTGGAAAATATTTTTGAAATGTGTGAAAAACCAGGAAACCTTGTAAAAGGATGTCTTGTTTTTTCGGTACAAAAAAAGTTGTTTAACAATTCTCAGAAGATAGAAGTTAAGAAAGATAAATGGAACAAAAAATCTCTTGTTATAGAAACCACTCTCAAATCTATAAATGAAGAATAAACTTGGATTCTAGATAGTGGGTGTTATTTTAATATGAAAGGATATTTTAAATTTTTGAATAATTTGAAATATTTCAAATAAAGAACAATGAAATTTGGAAATGATTAATTTATCATAATCAAAGGTGTTAGATAAACCATCATTTGGAAAGAAAATATGAAATACAAGAAAGATTTATTTATTGATGGGTTGAAACAGAACTTGATAAGTGTTTCAAAACTTTTTGATGAAGGCAACAAAGTTATTTTTATAAAATATGGGTTTTTTGTGAAAAGAGAGGAAGATGGGAAAATAGTTATAAGAGTCGAACACACAAAAGGAAACTTGTTCCAAGTTGGTGAGGCACAAAAGTATTATTACTTGTGAATGGTGGAAAAGAATCAGTTTTGGAATTAAGTATGGGACACATGTTTCAGATAAATGTGAGAAAGTTATCAAATTGATATGGTGTCTGTGGAATTCCTGATATGTTAATAAGAAGAGATTGGTGCTTCACAATTTTTCCAAAAGGAAATATTACTAATTCTATGAATAAGAAAGTTTACATTTATTCAAAGTGAACCTTGTAACTTATTCATTCATATATAAGTGGTCTAATGAGAAAAAAAATCAACTCATGGAGATAATTAATTCATTAATTTCATTGATGAATTTACTCACATTACTTGTATCATGTATATTAAATATAATCTAGATACTCTGAAAATGTTTAAATGTTTTAGGAGGAAATCTAAGAAGGAATGTGAGTATTCTGTGAAGAATTTGAGAGAAGAAAATAGTGGTAAATAAAAAAATTACGAATTTAAAAATTATATTTAGAAGCATGGAATTTAGTATGAGTTCATTGAACCATACACTCTTCAACAAAATGGTTTTTCTGAAAGAAATAATAGAAGTCTTGTTGAAATAAGAAGAACTATGTTACTTGAACAAGGTCTTTCTCATTAATTTTTGAGGCAATCCATGAGCACTACTATGTATATTCAAAATTAGTTTTTCTATATACCAAGTTTATATATGACTCCATATGAAATTTTTTATATAAAAACTCCAAGTTTGAAACACTTGAGAGTTTTTGGAGTCCATGCATCATAAATAAAAAAGGCGGAAACCTTGTAAAATTTGAGCAGGGAGGTAAGGATGGAATTTTACTTAGATATGATCTGGAAGGAAGAGGTTATAGATGTTTCAACAAATAACCCATAAGGATAGTTGATTATATTTATTTGAAAGTTATTGGAAAATATGTGAAAGATAAAAAACATACTCATACCAATAAGGAAGATAAATTTGAATAAATAATGTCTGGTGACAATTATGATAAGGATACTAACGATAGTAATCCTACTCAAGAAAAATAATCAGACTCAACTGTTTCTAGTTATGAGGAAGAATCTTGAAAATCTCATCCTAGGAAGAGGAAGAAAGTGGAAGCTCAAAAAATTATTGGTGATCAACATCAAAGGGTTCAAATAAGAAGAAAATTTGCACATACTTCTTTGTATTTAAAAGTTGAGATGAAAGATGTAAATGAATCTTTTGAGTATCCAAAATGGGTTCAAGTTATGAATGAAGATCTTGATCAGATTTAAAGGAATGATATTTGGGAACTCATACTTAAACCAAATGACAAAAATGTTATTGGTACAAAGTTAGTTTCCATAAAAAGCTTAATAAAGATGGTGAAGTGATAAGAAACAAAGCAATATAGTGTGCAAAGGTTACTCACATATTTAATGTATTGATTTTGATGAGACTTTTTCTCTGTTGGCAAGGTTATAAACTATCATTATTTTTTTCTATTATTTTCAAAATTAAGCTACAAAATTGTTTATATGGATATGAAATTATAATTTTTTAATAGTAATCTTGATGATGAAGTTTATATTGAACAACCATGTGGATTTTTTTTTGTGAAATATGAAATTTATGTGTGAAATTTGAAGAAATACTTGTATGGGATGAAATAATAACAAAGGGTATGGTATTACAAATTGGACACCTACTTAAGAAAGATGAGTTTCAAGAAAGGATTATATTATATTAATCTATATATTAAATAAATTCAGGAGTTTTACCTCATTTTAATTATTTATGTTAATGACATTATCTTTGTTGGAAATGATGAAAGAACTTTTGAAATATTTTTTGAAGAGATGAAAAAGTTGTTTGAGATTTCCATACTGTGAGAAATGAAATACTTTATTGGGTTATAAGTTTTAAAAAATAAGAATTACATATTTCATTCTCAATAAACGTATCATAAGTAACTTATTAAGAAGTTCTCCATAGAAAATTTGAAACAAGTTTCCACATTGATTTCACTGGGAACTAATTTGTCTAAAGATAGATAAGGCAAGGAAGTTGATCCTAAAGAGTTTCAAAAGATGATTGGAAGTTTTTATATTTGACTGCCTCAAGATCTGACATTTTTTATGTTATTACCTTATGTGAAAGATTTTATAGTGATCCAAAAGAATCACATTTATTGGTTAGAAAAATAATTCTTGGATATATCAAAGGAATGTCAAATTTACGAATCAGATATAATAGCTCAGAAAGTATTTACTTGTTTAAGTATTCAAATGATGACTGGGAATAAAATGTTGATGATATAGGATCCACATCTGGTAGAATTTTCTTTATGGTAAAAAGTTGTGTTAGTTTTCATAAAAAGAAACAAAATTCATTAACTCTTATAATGGATGAATCTGACTATGTTTTTATACTCAATACACTACCCAACTTATGTGGATGAAGACATAGTTGGAATATTTACTTGTTGAAGTGAATTTACCCTTGCTCTTTTATTGTGATAATCAAATTTAAATCAACCTTACAAGAAATCTGGTACAATATTCTCATTAAAAACATGTTTATATCAAATATCATTTTATCAAAGAGAATGTGGAGAAGAATGAATTCAATCTAGAGTATGTTCCTGCATCGAAACAAGTTACTGAAATTTTCACAAAACCTTTATCAAAGAAACCTTTTAATAAACTGAAGTTGAACATGGGAATCTAACTTCATTCTCATAAAGTTTGAGGTATGTATTTTTCCCCTCTCTTACCAAGTCTTTGGATAGTGTTGTCAAAGGGGGATAATTGTTTCATAAATTTATCCATTGATATATGTTAAATCATTTAAGTAAGCATGTATGTATGGGGAGTTGTGGGTAAGTAGTGAATCTAGCATTGTAAGTGTATGAACTATTCTAATTATTTTTTGGAGTGGTTTTAAAAACATTTTTTACCAGGAAAGTGGAAAAATAAAATAAAGAGGTGAATAAAGTTTTGAAAATAGGCTAAAAAAGTTTCATGAATCACCACTTTTGGACATCATAGTTTTATTGTCAATAATTCTTATTTTCTAAAATGATTTAGATCATATAATATTATAATTATTGATAATTAATAAATTTATTGAGGTTATAAAGTTCAGTGATTTATGAATCTTGGTTGAAAACAAAATCCAAAGGGGGGGATTGTTGTGACCAGTTTGGAAAGAAGTTTTTTTTTAAAGTTGAAAGAATTTTGTGTTGTTTTTTGTTGTCAAAGAAGGCTAAGTAGAAAAAAATAAATTTGTAAAAGATAAAAATCATATTGATCATCATATTTAGAATATAATACTCAGAATTCTTAAGAAATTCCATTAAATTGGGAAGATGTTTTTTTGGAATAAAAGGTTCATCAGACTCACCTTGGGTCTAGAATGAAGTGTTGATCATAATGAGGAAGCTGTATCAAAGTCTACATAACTATGATAACAATATGACTATGATTTTATAATATTGGAGTTGTCATAAATCATAAGTTTTTTTTAAATACTTATGATGAAATCTTTATAAAAGAAAGGGGTAGTGCTGCCAATCGTATTAAGGTTTGGAAAGAAATAAGTTTCTGGAAGGATACGAAGTTACAAAAATTTACAATATAAGATAGATGATGATAAAGAGTATATTAAACTTATTAAAAGTTGTGATGAATTCATGATACATGTAGGGATTTGTGAAAGAATAAATTTGATGAATCTGAATCTTTTCGGTCTCATTTTATCAGTGTGAGATCACCAAACGCATAAATGTTTTTTGGCTAGGAAGGTTGATCATAACATGAAGTTATAAATATGTAGGTATTAAATTAGAAAAATAATCCATGATAAATAAATATTCAAATAAAGAAATTGATGAGGATCATAATCATATTAGAAAAGAAGTTTCTAAAGTTAATGCTATTGGAACCGGTCCATCAGACGCGGTGTGCCACCAATTATCGGAGTCATACTGACACCAATCATCAGATGAAAATCATAAGTAGAATTGTTTTGTGGGGGGATTGTTGGGACCAATAAAAATAAAAGAAATTGGGAGTTTTTGAGACCAATGAATACAAACAAGAATAATTTTTTTGTGACTGATACGAAGAAAAAAATCATATATCAATCAACAATGCAGTCCACCATTTTCATCAAGATGAATTGTTGATTTCTTTTCAAGTGGGATGCAAAGACCCATAAATTTCAAGGAAATTTTTTTTTCTTAATTTTCTTTGGAATTTTACAAGAACGCGGTTTCTGACGGCGCCTGATTCCGAGGCCCGGTGTGCCCGGAATCATTTTCCGAAGTTTGGCTTGGGTACGTTCAGTGAACGGACGAGCGGGTTTTTCTAACTTTTGAACCGGTGCCCGGAATCGAATTCTGATGCAACCGATGAAATCGTAGCGCCGGTATTCGCTTAGAAACGCCTCTTCCGGAGTTGCGTTTGCTCGGGTGTGGTTTTTAAATTTTCGGGCTTAAAGTTAAGAAATAAAATAATTTTGCGACAACTTTATTTTATTTCACTTAAGCCGCTTGGAAGCCACTTGAAGCCACTTAAAGGTGGCTTGAACTGAGTTGAACCGGATAGGATGCTATCCAGAAATATTCTACCCCCTTGGTAGGATATTTGCGAGGTGGGGCCCGCACGAGCCCCGCCGTTTCTTTCCGCTAAGAAACGCACCCGTGAAAACCCGTCTTAATGAAAGTCAACTGACGCGTTTCTTAAAATCTTAACAGACCATTTAATTGGGCGGTTTATTTCGTGAATTAAATGGGTTGTTTCTTTCGTTGAATTAATTCAACGAAATGATGGATCGTTTCTTAACCAGTTTTCAAATTCGTTGGCGTAATAATAAAATAAGGCCAACGCTCGACCTCTGGTTACTTGCGCATTGAGAAGATTTGAGAGGACCCTTGTATCTTCTTCTCCCTTGCGAAGAACGCGAAGAACGCGAAGAACGCGAAGAACGCCGAACCCCGAAATCGACGACGCTTCCGTACGAGACGTTCTTCCCCGCTCCGATCTCTGATCACCGACTGTTGAGCTCGCCGACTCAACGCCAGATTCTGCAACGACGCGACGCCTTCCCGCGACGACATGACAATCCCCCTCTTCCGCGACGAGCTTTTCTGCGAAGAACGCCCGCGCACGACGATCAACGAGGTAGGGATTTATTTTGGGAATTACCCCCTTTTTCTTTTTATATTCCCGTAATTGTTTCTTTAAAAAGTTAAAGAACTGGATTTTTGAACAATTTTAAAATTATTAAAATTGTTGTTTCCGTTCAAATAAGGAACCCGTTTTTATGAAACAATTTTATTTCATTAAAAATTGTTTCGGATATGCGTTCATGTGTTGAACTTTAATTTCTCCCGTTGTTTATATCTAACGCGGAGGGTGCGGGCCAAACGAACACGGCCCGACAAACTTCCGCCGTTCTTCGTTCTTGTGCGGATTTTACGGGCAATGACGGAACGTGCCGCAACGGATGTTTGATGATCCCGCAGTAAAGAACGGAACCCGGGAGGAACAACGGCGCAGACGGGAAGGAAAACGGGCCACCGGAGCGACTCCGGCGGCCTGCGGAAGCCGGTGGCGGCGCGGGTGGCCGGCGCGGCGGCGCCGGCGGCCGGAGGCGGCGGCACCCCGCGGGTGCCGCGGGGTTTTCACGTGGCACCCCGCGGGTGTCCAGCGCGGCACCCCGCGGGTGCCGCGGGGTTGTCACGCGGCACCCCGCGGGTGTCCAGGGCGACACCCCGCGGGTGCCGCGGGGTTGTCACGCCGCACCCCGCGGGGTGTCCAGGGCGGCACCCCGCGGGTGTCGCGGCGTTGTCACGCGGCACGTCCGGCTGTCTGGCCGACACCCCGCGGGTGCCACGGGGGTGTCACGCGTGGCGGCGGCTTTCCCCCGCGTCGGCCGCTCGGCCGAGCCGAGCCGGACCGGCCCTGGCCAGGCCGGGCCGGGCCAACCGGGTCGGACCCGACCCGGTTCGAGCCAACCAGGGGGGGTCGGGCCGGGTCGGCCCGGGCCCGGACCCCCCATCTTCGGACGACTTTCGTTCAAACGCCCGTAACTTGAGCTATGGGCCTCCAAACGACTTGCCGTCAGCGGCAACGCAATCCTTGGAGTGAGTCTGACGTTTCGGTTTATCTCACTCAAAGTTTTGGAATACTTTGGGTTCGTCCGGGTTGGTTCGTACACGAAACCAACCGGGCCCCTGAGACGAAAAGGCTAATAACTCACAGACCGGGCGTCCGATTGACGCGCCGTCTATTGCGTTGAGACCCCTATGACGAGGTGGTCCTTTGAGATACTTCCTTGCGGGACTTTGTGATACTTGTAGTATCGACCAGTAGCTCGTGGAGCGGACCCTCCCAGAGACGAGCGGGCGGAGCACGGAGACCGTGTAGCTGACTGAGACTCGACGACTGCTGATCGAACGACTCGGTGTGCGAGAGAGGTGCGCTTGGTTGTAGCGGCACATGGGAGCTCTTGGTTGTAGCGGAAGACCCACGACAGAGGTGCGCTTGGTTGTAGCGGCACATGGGAGTGCTTGGTTGTAGAGGCACATGGGAGCGCTTGGTTGTAGCGGCAGACCCACGACAGAGGTGCGCTTGGTTGTAGCGGCACATGGGAGCGCTTGGTTGTAGCGGCAGACCCACGACAAAGGTGCTCTTGGTTGTAGCGGCACATGGGAGCGCTTGGTTGTAGCGTCAGACCCACGACAGAGGTGCGCTTGGTAGTAGCGGCACATGGGAGCGCTTGGTTGTAGCGGCAGACCCACGACAGAGGTGCACTTGGTTGTAGCGGCACATGGGAGCGCTTGGTTGTAGCGGCAGACCCACGACAGTGGTGCGCTTGGTTGTAGCGGCACATGGGAGTGCTTGGTGGTAGCGGCTGGCCCGCATTACTCGATAGGTGGAGTACTACAGCAGTCTTAAGTTAGTGGGCAGTACCTCAGAGTTGTGACAGGACCACTGTACACTCCAGAGACGGAGTTCTTCAGCAGTTACGGTTTCGATGATGAAAATCCTGGTTTGAGCTGAGACTTTTGACCTTGTGTTTGCCTCATGATTGAGATGGGTTACTTGATAACTTAGGTATATGTATGGGCATATATCTAAGTAGAGGTTATCTGTTGAGATCTTCTTGTGGTTATCCTTGTTGGTTTTAGTGAGACCTTGAGGGTCTCAGGGTCCCTACTGAGTATCGTTATACTCACCCCTGCACGGGCTATGCCCGCACTACGTTGTGTTGGTTGCAGACGGCGGACAGCGCTGATCGTGGTGGAGGCGTGCGGAGCAGGACGGTACCTGGAGGTGGACCACTGGGCGGGACATACTCGGAGCGGTCAGGTGGACCCGAGGTGTAGTGGAGGCTATTTGTACCCACCCTTCAGGTGGGAATTCCAGAGGACGGCTCGACGCTGCGGCTTTTCCTTTCAGTGGCTGTTTTTCCTTTCAGTTGTACTTTACAGTTGGGCTTGTATTTCCGGCCCCTTTTACTTTCAGCACAGCTTGTACAGTTTTTACTTAGTGTTTACTTTTCCTCTTGCTTACTCTGTGGTGCTTGTTTACTTTTCAAAGGCAATGCCTTCCCTTTTTTTTTGTTGGGATTTACGCCTTGGTGCTAGTCGCCAGCCCCTGGCCTATGGAAGGCGGGCTTGGGGTAGTCACGGCACGGGCCCCGTGGGCGGGTCGTGACAAATTGGTATCAGAGGTGGTCGGTTCTACCGGGGACTCTGATCTTTCTTCTATGTGAAGCAATAGTGTTTAGCGTATTGGGTGTGGTTATCAGTACAGGGAGTCCAGTGTTGGTGCGGCGGCCAACATATCCGTACACCAGGACCCTGACTTCTGATTTCCGACTTAATTCACGAAAACATTGATTGCATGTGTGTTTCAAGTTTTCTTTGTGATTACTTGTGTCAGCTCACCAGGTATACTGTCCTGACCATGGCGCACCTGTTTCTTTCAGGATGGCCCCACGACGACAGCCAGCTAGGATTCCGAGAGTGGAGCGTGATGACAGCCCACCGAGTGTCGAGGACTCGGTACAGGGCCCTTTGACAGCTGAGGCACCGGCGGTACCTTTACCCGCCGAGCCCCCAATGCTTCCAGCGCTGACCGCTGACGATGCACAACGCCTCGAAGCTCTGCACGAGTTCCAGCGCCAGCGACCACCCAGGTTCCATGGTGAGACGGACCCTCAGGCAGCCGAGGACTGGCTGGAGGCGGTCGTCCGAGTTTTCAGATTAGTGAGGACACCAGCAGACCTCATGGTGATCCTCGCAGCAAGTCTCCTGCACGCGGAAGCAGGCAGATGGTGGAGATTGATGCTCCAGGTGCACGATGAGGCCTCCCTCATCTGGACGGACTTCGAGAGCCTCTTCCGCTCAGAGTTCGTCCCAGCCACCCTCCGTGCGGTGCGCATTCAGGAGCTTCTTCAGCTGCGGTAGGGCAGCTTGACTGTAGCCCAGTACGCGGTGAGGTTCACCGACCTTTCTCGCTACTCGACAGACTTGGTACGGGACCCCTTCCTCCGGGCCCGGACCTTCGAGCAGGGATTGAGACACGAGATCAGGGCATCGCTGATCTCCCTCAGCATCCCGACCCAGGCAGGAGTGCTAGAGCGAGCCCTTCTGATCGAGAGCTTTCTGGCTGAGTCTATAGCGAGGCCTACCGCAGGGCGGCAGGTGGAGGAGTCTTCGGCAGCAGGTAGCCGACGGATGACTCAGGGTTCCGGCAGATGACCTCGGGACACTGGCTCAGTAGTGCGGGGCACACAGCGCGAAGCCAGCCTTCCGAGAGGCAGGCAGTGCTACTCGTGCGGCGGGCAGGGCCACATGGCTCGTGACTGCCCGACCCGCCGTACTGAGGAGCAGCAGACGGTGGAGGGGCCACCCAGGCAGAGGCAGAGGGTCGACCGTGGCGGTCCGTAGGGAGGAGGCGGACGAGGCAGAGGAGCTGGCCGAGCAGCAGGTGGTGGGCGACGCTTTGAGGCTCTGCCACCACCACCACCAGGCGGTCCACCCCGACCGCAGGGGACAGGAGGACATGGGAGAGATCATCTTCAGGCAGTTGAGGCCTACGATCATGGGGTTTCGGGAGCATATGGACAGGAGTGGGACTAGCTCCAGACCTGGAGACTTTTGTTCATGTTGCTTCTAGTTTTGTTGATGTATGTTTGTAGATGCTTTGTGTCTTTGTACTTGAGCTGCAGTAATAAAAGACACCTTTTCTTGTGGAATTTACTTCCCTGTCCTCTCTTGTGTTGTTACTAAGAGGTTCCAGTTTTGACTGTTGACTTGACCCTCACTTGTGAGACATCTACTGGAGGAGACCCAGTTACCACACACTGATGCCGACAGTGTGACTCAACCCTTGGAGGCGAGAGTAACGGTTGGATCTCTTGGTAGTAGCGTCGAGGCCTTACGACGTCATCCTTGGTATGGATTAGTATCATCCATGTCGGGATTGACCGTATTAGGCGAAGAATGTGGTTCATCCAGGGGATGAGACCAGATTTCTCTTATCGTCAAAGAAGAAATCATGGCAGCTCTAGTGGGACCAGAGGTGGTCCGGGCCACGATAGAGAAGGTCTAGGTGAGCACATGGGAGCGGAAGGCTCAGATGCGTGCTCAATACCGCCTTTATATCCCTAGTTTGTGTTGAAGCTTTATGGTGACGTAAAGCCCTGTGGTGGGAGTAATGTAAAGACCCATAAATTTCAAGGAAATTTTTTTTTCTTAATTTTCTTTGGAATTTTACAAGAACGCAGTTTCTGACGGCGCCTGATTCCGAGGCCCGGTGTGCCCGGAATCATTTTCCGAAGTTTGGCTCGGGTACGTTCAGTGAACGGACGAGCGGGTTTTTCTAACTTTTGAACTGGTGCCCGGAATCGAATTCTGAGGGCACTGATGAAATCACAGCGCCGGTATTCTCTTAGAAACGCCTCTTCTGGAGTTGCGTTTTCTCGGGTGTGGTTTTTTAATTTTCGGGCTTAAAGTTAAGAAATAAAATAATTTTGCGACAACTTTATTTTATTTCGCTTAAGCCGCTTGGAAGCCACTTGAAGCCACTTAAAGGCGGATTGAACTGAGTTGAACCGGATAGGATGCTATCCAGAAATATCCTACCCCCTTGGTAGGATATTTGCGAGGTGGGGCCCGCACGAGCCCCGCCGTTTCTTTCCGCTAAGAAACGCACCCGTGGAAACCCGTCTTAATGAAAGTCAACTGACGCGTTTCTTAAAATCTTAACAGACCATTTAATTGGGCGGTTTATTTCGTGAATTAAATGGGCTATTTCTTTCGTTGAATTAATTCAACGAAATGATGGATCATTTCTTAACCAGTTTTCAAATTCGTTGGCGTAATAATAAAATAAGGTCAACGCTCGACCTCTGGTTACTTGCGCATTGAGAAGATTTGAGAGGACCCTTGTATCTTCTTCTCCCTTGCGAAGAACGCGAAGAACGCGAAGAACGCGAAGAACGCGAAGAATGCCGAACCCGGAAATCGACGACGCTTCCGTCCGAGACGTTCTTCCCCGCTCCGATCTCTGATCACCGACCGTTGAGCTCGCTGACTCAACGCCGGATTCCGCAATGACGCGACGCCTTCCCGCGACGACGCGACAATCCCCCTCTTCTGCGATGAGCTTTTCTGCGAAGAACGCCCGTGCACGACGATCAACGAGGTAGGGATTTATTTTGGGAATTACCCCCCATTTTCTTTTTATATTCCCGTAATTGTTTCTTTAAAAAGTTAAAGAACTGGATTTGTGAACAATTTTAAAATTATTAAAATTGTTGTTTCTGTTCAAATAAGGAACCCGTTTTTATGAAACAATTTTATTTCATTAAAAATTGTTTCGGATATGCGTTCATGTGTTGAACTTTAATTTCTCCCGTTGTTTATATCTAACGCGGAGGGTGCGGGCCAAACGAACACGGCCCGACAACCCTCCGTTGTTCTTCGTTCTTGTGTGGATTTGACGGGCAACGACGGAACGTGCCCCAACGGATGTTTGATGATCCCGCAGTAAAGAACGGAACCCGGGAGGAACAACGGCGCAGAAGGGAAGGAAAACGGGCCACCGGAGCGACTCCGGCAGCCCGCGGAAGCCGGTGGCGGCGCAGGTCGCCGGCGCGGCGGCGCCGGAGGCGGCGGCACCCCGCGGGTGTCCAGCGCGACACCCCGCGGGTGCCGCGGGTGTCCAGCGCGACACCCCGCGGGTGCCGCGGGTGTCCAGCGCGACACCCCGCGGGTGCCGCGGGTGTCCAGCGCGACACCCCGCGGGTGCCGCGGGTGTCCAGCGCGACACCCCGCGGGTGTCGCGGGTGTCCAGCGCGACACCCCGCGGGTGCCGTGGGTGTCCAGCGCGACACCCCGCGGGTGCCGCGGGGTTGTCAGGCGGCACCCCGCGGGTGTCCAGCGCGGCACCCTGCGGGTGCCGCGGGTGTCCAGCGCGGCACCCGGCGGGTGCCGCGGGTGTCCAGCGCGACACCCCGCGGGTGCCGCAGGGTTGTCACGCGGCACCCCGCGGGTGCCCAGCGTGGCACCCCGCGGGTGCCGCGGGTGTCCAGCGCGACACCCCGCGGGTGTCGTGGGGTTGTCACGCGGCACCCCGCGGGTGTCCAGGGCGACACCCCGCGGGTGTCGCGGGGTTGTCACGCGTCACCCCGCGGGTGTCCAGGGCGGCACCCCGCGGGTGTCGCGGGGTTGTCACGCGGCACGTCCGGCTGTCTGGCCGACACCCCGCGGGTGCCGCGGGGGTGTCACGCGTGGCGGCGGCTTTCCACCGCGTCGGCCGCTCGACCGAGCCGAGCCGGACCGGCCCTGGCCGGGCCGGGCTGGGCCAACCGGGTCGGACCCGACCCGGTTCGGCCCAACCAGGGGGGGTCGGCCCGGGCCCGAACCCCCCGTCTTTGGACGACTTTCGTTCAAACGCCCGTAACTTGAGCTACGGGCCTCCAAACGACTCGCCGTCAGCGGCAACGCAATCCTTGGAGCGAGTCGGACGTTTCGGTTTATCGCACTCAAAGTTTCGGAATACTTTGGGTTCGGCCGGGTTGGTTCGTACACGAAACTAACCGGGCCCCTAGGACGAAAAGGCTAATAACTCACAGACCGGGCGTCCGATTGACGCGCCGTCTGTTGCGTTGAGACCCCTATGACGAGGTGGTCCTTTGAGATACTTCCTTGCGGGAATTTGTGATACTTGGAGTATCGACCAGTAGCTCGTGGAGCGGACCCTCCCGGAGACGAGCGGGCGGAGCACGGAGACCGTGTAGCTGACTGAGACCCGACGACTGCTGATCGAACGACTCGGTGTGCGACAGAGGTGCGCTTGGTTGTAGCATCACATGGGAGTGCTTGGTTGTAGCGGAAGACCCACGACAGAGGTGCGCTTGGTTGTAGCGGCACATGGGAGCGCTTGGTTGTAGCGGCACATGGGAGCGCTTGGTTGTAGCGGCAGACCCACGACAGAGGTGCGCTTGGTTGTAGCGGCACATGGGAGCACTTGGTTGTAGCGGCAGACCCACGACAGAGGTGCGCTTGGTTGTAGCGGCACATGGGAGCGCTTGGTTGTAGCAGCAGACCCACGACAGAGGTGCGCTTGGTTGTAGCGGCACATGGGAGCGCTTGGTTGTAGCGGCAGACCCACGACAGAGGTGCGCTTGGTTGTAGCGGCACATGGGAGCGCTTGGTTGTAGCGGCAGACCCACGACAGTGGTGCGCTTCGTTGTAGTGGCACATGGGAGCGCTTGGTGGTAGCGGCTGGCCCGCATTACTCGATAGGTGGAGTACTACAGCAGTCTTAAGTTAGTGGGCAGTACCTCGGAGTTGTGACATGACCACTGTACACTCCAGAGACGGAGCTCTTCAGCAGTTACGGTTTCGATGATGAAAATCCTGGTTTGAGCTGAGACTTTTGACCTTGTGTTTGCCTCATGATTGAGATGGGTTACTTGATAACTTAGGTATATGTATGGGCATATATCTAAGTAGAGGTTATCTGTTGAGATCTTCTTGTGGTTATCCTTGTTGGTTTTAGTGAGACCTTGAGGGTCTCGGGGTCCCTACTGAGTATCGTTATACTCACCCCTGCATGGGCTATGCCCGCACTACGTTGTGTTGGTTGCAGACGGCGGACAGCGCTGACCGTGGTGGAGGCGTGCAGAGCAGGATGGTACCTGGAGGTGGACCACTGGGCGGGACGTACTCGGAGCGGTCAGGTGGACCCGAGGTGCAGTGGAGGCTATCTGTACCCACCCTTCAGGTGGGACTTCCAGAGGACGGCTCGACGCTGCAGCTTTTCCTTTCAGTGGCTGTTTTTCCTTTTAGTTGTACTTTATAGTTGGGCTTGTATTTCCGGCCCCTTTTACTTTCAGCACTGCTTGTACAGTTTTTACTTGGTGTTTACTTTTCTGATTGCTTACTCTGTGGTGCTTGTTTACTTTTCAAAGGCAATGCCTTCCCTTTTTTTTGTTGGGATTTACGCCTTGGTGCTAGTCGCCAGCCCCTGGCCTATGGAAGGCGGGCTTGGGGTAGTCACGGCACGGGCCCCGAGGGCGGGTCGTGACATGGGAACTTTGTTTGTCTTAACAAGTGGGTCAATAGAAAAGAAGAACTATGATATTTTTTCCTTTATGGAATGAGATAAACTATCTTTTTTCTTGTAATAATTGGTTCAAGATATATCGTACTTTCATTTTCAAGGGATATATTGAAAATAATATTTTTGTATTAATTTTGGAAAGTGTTTTCAATGGGGATCTGGAAAGTTGGTATAATGGTTTAAATATTTTCAAGTGGTCATCATAATGGGAAGTCTTTAATTTTGATGAATTTACAATCAGGTCAAGGAAAATCAGAGTAACCAAATGCTTCCATTATAATGAGAAAATAAAAATAAATAATCGTAATCAAAACAAAGATTAAAAAGAAATTTTGAAGTGAGATGAAGTTGTGAGAAGATTCGAGAAGTTTTGAGAAGAGTTAAGGATCATTGAAGAAGTTAATATACACCCTAAATTCAAGGTGAATTTATGTTTTGGGAAATTTGGTTGTGTGGGAAATATTTTTAGAATCCCATCCAAACCATTTTTGGGTTTCCTGTAAAAGGAGGAAGTACTTTGTACTTTATGACATGGATATACTATTGAATAGATAAGGCAGATCACTAAAGAATTGAAAATATAATAAGTTTCTAGATTGATAATTTCTAAGGAATTTTTCCAAAACATAAGATGAATGGAGAAGAGAGAAGATCATAATTAGTGTTTCTAGATCAGACCAATCAGTCAGACTGGGATTTCTGGATTCATATTGAAGTAGTTCAGTGTTTTCTCAACTGTATTCTGACATAATTCTATTTTATGTATTGAGAAATTGTAATGGGAATTAGACTTAGAAATCAGACTAAGTATCATTACAAATTCCATAAATTTCTTTCCTACTACTGGGTAAGAAAGTGGAGAACTGTTTTGAAGAAAATGTTTGTGAAAGTTGACAAGGAAGCACAGTAACATGTTTCTTAACTTGTTACACAATTTTGTATTACATCATTTCATGCTACTTAAATCACATGCACTATTGTATTGAACATGGTGCTGCATGAGTGTAAGGGCATATCCTACTCATTGTATTCCATAAAAAAGGATTGTTTTCTAGTGGATAGTGTGCTATTGGATTGTTTTCAAACCATATCATGGGAATAACTACTCTTTTTTGAATAGTGAACCTTGTAAATTCTTGTATTCCTATGGATGTGCGATTTTTTCAATGAAAGTGATAACTCTTTAATAGGAGGCTAATCTTGTTTTATAAAGAATTAGACTTCAAAGAAAAAGATATCACTGATTCACAAACTCCCCCTCTTAGTGATACTTGATCTTGAATACACATTTATATACATGATTGATATGATCTAGGGTTCCTTTTGAGGTAGTATGGTTGAAACTCACGGCCGATTGTCACCTATCGACCGGTCAAGGTTCTGGTGCTCTGCTAATGTGTATAGCAGCACTCGGGTCGAATCCTCGGCGATGATACTTTGTAATAGTCGTTTGTTTTTAGTTAATTGTATTCTGATTGGGGGGTTTGTTTTCAGAACTTATGAAATAATTTATGGATGATGTTTGATTTAACAAATTGATAAATATTGGGTGAGTTCATTATTAGTTAGTTAAGCTTGTGATATCCTTGAGCTTTGCTTTATATTGCATTAAATTAACACCAATGTCACAAGATGATTTTGATCGGAATTCCCAAGTGTTAAAGATTTAATCCAAGCCATAACTTAACTTAGGTTTCTAATAATTACCATTAATTTTTTATGGTAGTATATTTGTGGTTCCAATAATCCATGAAATTCACATATTAAACAAAACATGTCATTAATCCATGACATATAAAGTTCAACATACACAATATTAATTTAAAGAACATTTGTCGAGCAAAAGCTCTCAATCACTTAACATACCTAAATTATAACTCACACCAATTAAATATTTACCCAGATATTAAAATGATTAATAATCTGGTTGTAATTATTATTATGATAAATTAAGAAGATAAGATAAAGAAAGGGATAAGAAAATATTTTTGTGTCGAACACACACACACACGAACGATGATGATAATTAAAAACTGATTTTTGATTGAATGAGGAAGCAAAATAAGGGAAGGGGATTCAACTTAATTTAAACTATTTTAAGAACATAAATATTAAACTACAGAAGGTGGATGAGAATAAGATATATTGAAGAAGAAACTTTCATTAAAACAGAATTACAAAAGAAAGGACTTACAAAATTACAAAAACGAAGAACACGAAAGTAAATGAAAACAAATAGAGGAGGAAAGGTCTCTCAAGTGAAAACTTGAGTATGGAAGATCCTCCCAAGACTTTTTCAAGGCTTTGGTCGTACCAATATGATCTCCTCTCTTCTGAAATGCCAACCTCTCTCAAGGAGAGAAGGGGAGAGTATTTATAGCCCAAGGAGTGAACTGTTTGCATTTCCAATCTGTCCCTCCACTTGCATCGCCAATTTGGATATCCAGACAGCCGAATCTTTAACTATCTCCTTCTTAAAAGTTGTAGATAATAATGTTTTCTGACTACTTTAAAACTTTTGTGGCATGTGGACAAGTGGAACCAAATTTATGACGGTTTTATTAAACAAAGGTAAACTGTCCATTTCTATCCATTCTTTTTCGATGGCCAAAATGTGAATGGATTTTAGAAAAGGAAAATGCCTTCAAATCCGAATTTTTTATTCAACAAAGTAGGCCACCTATATCTTCTCTTTCACACTAAAAAATATCAGATTTATTGTATTCTTAAATCATGAGATATGTCATGAATAATGTACTGATTTTATTTCTCTTCCAGAATGGTGGGCTGGACTTCAAAGCTTCATTTGGCCCCATGGTATTTGGATTTGGGCCCTGAAATTTTTATACAATACTCCTTGAATTGTCCCCCACACTATGGTGGATAATAATATAATCTTTACTTCTGCATGTAGCCCAGTAAATCAATCTTCATGAATAGTCCAGTTTCTTCACAGATTCTTTGGTTTTGTTTGTGAGGACCACATGACCCTTCAAATGGCAGAATTGGATCATGGTACCTTCTAATGAAATGTTTTATATTTAAAGGAGAATCATAAAAAACAAGAACCACAAAATTTGTATTAGTATAGTGATAGTTATTATTAAAACAGTAAACTGGCTCAATTGGACTACTTCTAAAAATGCTCAAAAATTATACTTAATATTAAAACATTAATATTTCACACAAATTATGCACATTTCATATAAAATAAGTAAAGGAAGTATATAATAAGTAATGAAAATATTAATAACATAAAATCCCCCACACTTAGTTTTGTGAATGTCCTCATGTGCAACAAATATAAAAATATGACAAAATCATTTTCACTCACCAACAAATATTAAAATTTTGTTTTCTCCAATCAGGGGAGGTTTAGACTATTTCAGTCATCCATTTTGAATTCCACCACAAGTTGTTACAAAAACAATGTTCCAAAACTAATTCATTTTTTCATGCTCAAATTTAGAAGTGGAAAATGTGGAAACTCAAAACTCACACCTCTCAAGATGATAAAATTCATTTGTGGAGGTTCACTCTTTCACCAACCAAAAGTGAAAATCTTAGAGTTTGAAAAGAGCTCTCAGCTTCCAATCCCTATCCAAAGTGAAAAAGAATCCAGAGGACTTTTTAAGGGGTTTTTCTGTGGCTATGGGATGGTAGGAATATAATTTTCAAGAGAGAAGAACAGGGGTAAAACACCAACATAGAAAAGGCAATGCACATTTTTTTTGAAATAAAACATGGAAGGAAATGAAAACACATATTTACAAGGAAATGATTGTGTGAAGAAAGACACAATAGAGGAAGAAAATATGAAGGGTATGAGAAGATGAAATATTTACAAACCACAAAACTTCTCCCAATGATATAAGAATATAATGCAAGTGTTCTTTTTTTTCTTTTTTTTCTTTATTTTTTCGAAAGTTGACCTTGAAACAGATCTCACACTCATATCCCAACCCATGTTTGATCTCCTCAAGACACTAATTGTAATAGTTATAACAAGATCAAAGGTTGAGAAAGAGTGATTTTTGACCTACCCAAGACACAACCCATTTTTTCAAAAAAAATTGATTTTTTTTCATCATTTTTTATTTTTTTTGAACAATTGTCAAAAACATTTACAAAATTACATAAATGGAAGTACATTACATTCCCCAAAACACACTGAATGACAACCTATCCCCCACAGTGAAATGTATTCTTGCCCTCAAGAAGATGATAACTTGTTGAAAATCAATAATAGGGTACCCAAACAATGAAATCCATTCCCCCCACACTTAAATTTCAAAAAAAATGTAATGAAAATCCATGTTGATATTGGATGGAAAAAGGTATTGGGCTTGTAATGTGGCTATCAAAGAAAAGGTTTTCATAGGCTTGAAGGGGCTTTCAAAAGGTGGATAATGTAAGGGAAATGGGAGGCTATTTGGATATTGTGATTCTCATGTGGTTCAGAAAATGCCTCTATCATATTAATTCACACTAAGGCATGAAATTCATCTCAAAGGTCAAAAAACTCAAGACTCACAAATGGGGGTGAAAACACACATTTTGAAAAGATGGCCATAGGTGGCCTTGGCATGAAAGCAAATGTTGTTCCTCATGGTTCGGGAAAAGCATTTTCCAAATCAAAAATTGAGCATTCAAAATTTGTTAATTTTGGCACAAAATTCTTTATCCAAAGTCATGATGAAAATAAAAAAAAATTGAGATGAAAACATGTCTGTTAACTCCCCAAAACGGTTGGTCAAAATTTCAAAACTCGATGGTGAGTAAGCATGACTCTTTAATTTTTTGTATTTTTTTAAGTGATTTTTTTCTTGGTTTTTTTTTTAGTTTTTTAGGTTTTTATATATTTTTTTTATAAAGATACACCCACACAAAAGAGAAAGTGAAAAATAAAGGTTTTGATAAAGAAAGTGGTAAAACAAATTAAAGAGAGAGGGAAAAGAATAAAGAGGTAGAGAGAGGAAGAGATAGAGAGAGAGTTAAAGGGAAAGAGGTACCCCTGGGTTTAGATTTGGTGGGTCGTCGTCTCCATCCGGTGGTGGGTTGACTGGAGAAGTTAGGTATCCAATGGAAGTAGATGATGATCCAGGATTGTGTGTCCTCTCATTGTGATGCTTTAACCGATGTCCATTAACCATGAATGTCCTTTTGGAAGAGGGGTCTTGGACTTGCACTGCACCAAATGGGTAAACATTAGTAATAACAAAAGGACCTTCCCAACGAGAATTAAGCTTACATGGGTGAAGTCGGAATCGAGAATTGAAGAGCATTAACTTTTCACCTTCATGAAATACCTTTCTCAGGATGTTTCTATCATGGAGTACCTTAGCATTCTCTTTGTACAGATTGGAATTCTCATAGGATTCAAGTCGAAGCTCCTCTAGTTCAGCCAATTGCAACAATCTTTCTTCACAAGATTTTTTACAATCAAAATTACAGGTTTTCACAGCCCAAAAAGATTTATGTTGGATTTCAACTAGTAAGTGACACGCTTTACCAAAAACTAGCCTAAAAGGAGACATCCCAATGAGTGTTTTATAGGCAGTTCTATAAGCCCAAAGTGTTTCACCAAGTCTTTCAGGACAGTCTTTTCTGGTGGGTTTTACAATTCTCTCAAGCACTCTTTTCACTTCTCTATTATAAAGTTCAGCCATGCCAATTGTTTTGGGGTGATATGCAGTTGAAGTTTTATGAACAATCCCATTCTTTTTCAAAATAGATTCCATGTTTTTATTACAAAAATGGGTTCCTAAGTCACTGATCAAGGCACGAGGAGTTCCAAATCTATGGAAGATGTGTGTCTTTAGGAACTCACTAACAGTATGAGCACCATCCTTCCTAGTGGGTTTGGCCTCAACCCACCTTGAAACATAATCGACCGCAAGAAGAATGTATGATAATCCATTGGAAGGGGGAAAATGGTCCCATGAAATCGATGCCCCAAACATTGAAGATCTCATAGAAAATTAAAGACTTTTGGGTCATTTCATTTCTCTTTGAAATTGTGCCAAACTTTTGGCAAGTGGGACATGATTGACAAAACTCATGTGAGTCCTTGAAGAGTGAAGGCCAGAATAATCCAGAGTCTAGGACCTTTCGGGAGGTCCTTTTTGGTCCAAAGTGGCCACCTTCGGGAAGTGAGTGACAGAATTCTAATATGGAAGAATGTTCATTTTCATCGACACATCCCCTTATTACCATGTCAGTCCCAGTTTTTCAAAGTTTATTTTCTTCTCAAAAATAGTATTTTGAATCACTTTTCAACTTCATTTTTTGTTCTTTTGAAAAAATTTCAGGAAAAACACCAGAAACCAAGTAATTTACAATTGGGGCATACCATGATATTTTTGGAGTGAGAGATGAAAGGTGCTCAGTGGGGAATTCAGGATCGATGATTTCAGATTGAGAAGAATTATAAATTCTACTCAAGTGAGCAGCCATAGGGTTTTCTTTTCTAGGTCTATCTTTGATTTCAAGGTCAAAATCTTGGAGCATTATAATTCATCTTATTAGCCTCGGTTTGGAATTACTTTTCTTGAGTAAGAACTTTATAGTAGAATAGTCTGTGAAGATTATGATTTTGGCACCTAAGAGATAGGGTCAGAATTTATCTAAGGAAAAAACCACTGCTAAAAGTTCCTTTTCAATGACAGTGTAGTGAGATTGAGTTTCATCCAATGTTTTTGAGGCATAATAGATGACCTGAGGAATTATTTCTCTTCTTTGACCAAGAACAGCCCCAATAGCTCTATCAGAAGCATCACACATCTACTCAAAGGGTAATGACCAATATGGGGTTGGATTATCGGGGCAGATGTAAGAGCAGTTTTGAGTTCAATGAAGGCTCTCTTGCAAACCTCATCAAAATGGAAAGTGACATCATTTTGGAGAAAACGAGTGAGTGGGAGGAAAATTTTACTAAATTTATGGATGAATCACCGATAGAAACTAGCATAACCGAGGAATGAACGGATGTCTCAAACAGAGTTGGGTTCAGGAAGTGATTGGATCACTTCAATTTTGGCAGGATCGACTTCAATACCATCTTTTAAAACTATGTGCCCTAGAACAATCCCATTTGCAACCATGAAGTGACATTTTTCAAAATTTAACACAAGGTTACACTTGACACACTTTTTAAGGACTAGAGAGAGTGAATTCAAACGAGATTCAAATGAATCACCATAAATGGTGAAGTCATCCCTGAATACTTTTATGCAGTGTTCAATGAATTCTGAAAAGATACTCATCATACACCTTTGGAATGTTGCAGGATCATTACAAAGGCCAAAAGGCATTCTTCTATATCCATATGTTCCAAAGGGTAATGTGAAAGTAGTCTTTTCTTGGTCCTGAGGTGAGATTGGGATTTGAAAATAGCCAGTGTATTCATTAAGAAAGCAATAGTGTGACTTTCCAGCTAATCTTTCTAGCATTTTATCAAGGAATGGAAGAGGGTAGTGATCTTTTCGTGTTTCAGCATTCAATTTTCTATAGTCTATGCACACACACCATTTGTTTTTCACTCGAGTTGTGACTACCTCTCCATGTTCATTTGTGACAACAGTTATCCCACCCTTCTTAGGTACAACTTGAATCGGACTAACCCATTCACTATCAGAAATTGGATAGATAATACCAGCTTAAAGAAGCTTGGTGATCTCTTCCCTAACTACCTCAAGGATAAGTGGATTGAGTCTTCTTTGTGTTTGTCTAATTGGTTTGGATGACTCCTCAAGATGGATGTGATGCATGCAAAGGGCAGGTTTGATTCCTGGTATGTCATCTAGGGTCCAACCTAAGGCCTTTTTGTTTTTCTCTAACACTTGAACAAGTTTGGACTCCTCGGTTTCAGTAAGTGTGTCATAGATAATGATAGGATATGAGTAATCATGGAAGAGGAATGCATATTTCAGGTGTGCAGGAAGAGGTTTCAGATCAGCCTCATCTTTCACTTTTGGGCTAGATAACTCAGGAATGGAAGAAGGGACTTCAGTTGCTTCAGGTTCATTTTCCTTAAGACTGTCCAAGGTGGAGCAGTAGAGATAAGAATTGATGTGGAATTCAAGAGAGTTTTCATGTTCCTCTAGATTTATGGAGTCTATGAATGAGAGGTCCACATCAACATCACCATTTATGACTTTGTTAATCATAGTGCAGATTTCACAAGATCCTTTGTCATTAGAACACGAAGAACACGGTGGATTGGGGTTCAATTGAATCTTAGAAGTGTCCTCAGAAGTATGAATTGAGAATGCAGAGTGGTCCTCATATGGGTATCGTATGGCTTGTAAAATTTCAAACTTGACCAGTTGGTCACCGAATTCCATGGATAAGATGCCTGAATGGACATCAATTTTGGTTCTCGCAGTCATGAGGAATGGTCTTCCTAGAATTAGGGGAGATCGAGAAGAGGTCGTCTCACCTTCCATGTCAAGGACATAGAAATCAGCAGGGAAGATAAGATCATTAACTCATACAAGGACATCCTCAATTATTCCCTTGGGACTAGCTGTGCCTCAATTGGCTAACTTGATGACAACACCTGTTGGGTGTAAAGGACCTAGACCAAGGTTGGAGAATATGGATTTGGGAATGACATTAATTGAGGATCCTAGGTCTTTGAGTGCATCATCAAAGTTCGAACATCAAATTTGGCATGGAACCGTAAAGGTCCCTAGATATTTGCACTTTATGTGAATAGACTGCTGGGTGGAAACATTTTTGAAGGTCCTAAGTTGCCTCTTGTGGGTACACAACTCCTTGAGAAACTTGGAATACTTAGGAATTTTTTTATGGCATCTAAGAGGGGAATTTTGACTTCAACACATCTAAACATGTCGAGAATTTCAGGATCGGGTTCAAAGGACTTTCTTGGTTTAGAAATAGCTTGAGGAAATGGAATTGGGTTCCTATGTGGAATAGAAGGAGGTGAGGGAATGGATTCAGGTTCCTTTTTAAGTTTCTTTTTATTTTCATTTTCTAGGTCAACATTCAAAGGAGGGTTTGACGATTTATCTTGAGGCATAGCAATTTTCTTTCCTGATCTAAGTGAAATTGAACTTACATTACCCTTGGGGTTGGGTAATGGTTGAGCTGGGAGTTGGGAAGAATTTGATTGTTGTTGCTGGCTCAGGTGGGATGCAATTTGACCTATTTGAGTTTCAATATTTTTAAGGCTAGAACGGGTGAAGGAGGAAAGATCTTTCACTGCACTTTCCCATGGTTGCTTGGAAGAAGAGGCTTGTCCCTGGTTGGGATTGCCTTGATTTTGGTTCTTGGGAAATCGATTGTATTGGTTTTGGAATTTGGAAGGCTCACTAGGATAATGGAATCCAGGATGAGGATTGTTCCTTTGAGGTTGAGGAACAAAAGGATTAGTTTGATGGAAGTTACCACCACCTTGACCATATTGGAATTGGTTTGGGTTTTTAGAAGGGAATTGAGGGGGGTGAAACATGGGGTTACCATACCTCAATCCTTGGTTAAAGTTAAAGGAGAAGGGCTCAGAGTGAGGTTGGTTGAAGTTTCTAACAAACTGACCTGATAGTTGAGGATTGGTGTTCCGCTGAGCATATGCTGCATTGAGCTCCATTGGTCCAGATGAATCGGATTGATCCTCTTGAAGTTGTGAACATTTGTCAGTTGGATGATATGGAGAGTTGCAGATTCCACAGTTTTTGACAGGTCCAGGAAACATTGATTGCGGAGAAGATGAGGTTGGGGATTTAGTATCCACAGCTAGTTGTCGCACAAGACCTGTAAGTTCACTCATCCACTCAGTCATTTTGTTAGGCTCAATTGATTGATTATCTTGGGCTTGTTTGACTTGAGCATGTGCTCGAGTATGGAATTGTTGTGTGTTTTCATCCATGTTACTTATGAGATCTCTTGCAGCTATAGGAGTTTTATCAACAAGAGCACCACCACTTGTGGCATCAATGAGAGTTCTCTCTATAGCCAATAACCCCTCATATAAGTATTGGATCAAGAGTTGGTCAGGGATTTGGTGATTTGGACAGGTTGCGACAAGCTTTTTGAACCTCTCCCAGTACTCATAGAGTGATTCACTTGGGAATTGATGGATACCACTTATTTCCTTTCGGATAGAAGCAGTATGAGAAGCAAGAAAGAATTTCTCTAAGAAGAGTCGCTTCATGTCATTCCATGTGTTTATAGAACCAGGAGGAAGGTAATAGATCAATGACTTAGCAGTGTCATCTAGGGAGAAAGGGAACGCTTAGAGTTTGATTTGTTCTTCAGAAACCCCTTGAGGCTTCATGGTAGAGCACATTACTTGGAACTCTTTAAGTTGGAGATGTGGATCCTCACCGGCTAGCCTGTGAAAATGAGGGAGAAGATGAATCAAACCCAATTTGAGTTCGAAGTCAGATTCTATGTTTGGATATTGAATACCAAGAGGTTGTAAATTCATATCAGGGGCAGTGAGTTCTTTAAGGGTTTGTTCCCTAGGATTGGCCATTTCAAATTCAACTGGTTGGATGAGGACTGGTTCTTGAATTATTTGAGTATCTCTGATGTTCCTCCTAAGTTGGCCAAGTGTTTGCTCAATTTCAGGGTCAAACAAATATGAGGGGTTGTTTGGAAGACTACGGGGCATTCAGAGAGATTTTGGAAGAAAGAGGAAGATGGGTTTTTCTTTGTATTTTTTTTCAGTTTATGATTTTTAAGAGGAATACGGGTTTTTCTTTGTGTTTTTTTCAAATTTTTTTAAATTTTGTTTTTTTTTTGGATTTTTTTACAATAACCAGAAACTAATGACTACATAAAGCACCATCCCCGAAAATGGAACCATTTTAAATGCACGGCTGATTGTCACCTATCAACTGGTCAAGGTTCCGGTGCTCTGCTAATGTGTATAGCACTACTAAGGTCAAATCCTCGGTGATGATACTTTGTAATAGTCATTTTTTTAGTTAATTGTATTATGATTGGGGGGTTTGTTTGCAGATCTTATGAAATAATTTATGGATGATGTTTGATTTAACAAATTGATAAAGATTGGGGTGATTTCATCATTAGGTAGTTAAGCTTGTGATATCCTTGATCTTTGCTTTATATTGCATTATATTAACACCCATGTCACAAGATGATTTTGATCAGAATTCCCAAGTGTTAAAGCTTTAATTCAAGCTGTAACTTAACTTAGGTTTCTAATAATTACCATTACTTGTTTATGCTAGTGTATTTGTGATTCCAATAATCCATGTAATCCACATATTAAACAAAACATGTCATTAATCCATGACATATAAAGTTCAACATACACAATATTAATTTAAAGAACATTCATCGAGAAAAAGCTCTCAATCACTTAACATACCTAAATTATAACTCACCCAAATTAAAGATTTACCCAGCCATTAAAATGATCACTAATCTGGTTATAATGATTATTATGATAAATTAAGAAGATAAGATAAATAAAGGGATAAGAAAATATTTTTGCGTCGAACACACACACACACGAACGATGATGATAATTAAAAACTGATTTTCAATTGAATGAGGAAGAAAAATAAGGGAAGGGGATTCAACTTAATTTAAACTATTTTAAGAACATAAATATTAAACTACAAAAGGTGGATGAGAATAAGAGATATTGAAGAAGAAACTTGCGTTAAAACAGAATTACAAAAGAAAGGACTTACAAAATTAGAAAAACAAAGAACACGAAAGTAAGTGAAAAAAAAGAGAAGAGGAAAGGTCTCTCAAGTAAAAACTTGAGTATGGAAGATCCTCCCAAGCCTTTGGAAAGGCTTTGGTCATGCCAATATGTTCTCCTCTCTTCTGAAATTACAACCCCTCTCAAGGAGAGAAGGGGAGAGTATTTATAGCCCAAGGAGTGGACTGTTTGCATTCCCAATCTGTCCCTCCACTTGCATCGCCAATTTGGCTATTCAGACAGCCGAATATCTAAATATATCCTTCTTCAAAGTTGTAGATAATAAATTTGGAGGTATTTGGACAAGTGGAGCCAAAGTTATGGCGGTTTTATTAAACAAAGGTAAACTGTCCATTTCTATCCATGCTTTTTCGATGGCCAAAATGTGAATGGATTTTAGAACAGGAATATGCCTTCAAATACGAATGATTTCTTCCAAAAAGTCGGCCTCCTATATCTCCTATTTCTCACTGAAAAATCTCAGCTTGATTTGATTCTTACATCATTAGATATGTCATGAATACTATACTAATTTTATTTCTCGGCCAGAATGGTGGGCTGGACTTCAAAGCTTCATTTGGGCCCATTGTACTTGGATTTGGGCCCTGAAATTTTTATAAAATACTCCTTCAATTGTCCCCAGAAATATGGTGGAGAATAATAGAATTTTTACTTCTGCATGTAGCCCAGTAAATCAATATTCATGAATAGTCCAGTTTCTTCACAGATTCTTTGGTCTTGTTTGTGAGGACCATATGACCCTTCAAATGGCAGAATTGGCTCATGGTACCTTCTAATGAAATGTTTTATATTTAAAGTAGAATCCTAAAAAACAAGAACCACACAATTTGGATTAGTATAGTGATATTTATTAATAAAACAGTAAACTGACTCAATTAGACTACTTCTAAAAATGCTCAAAAATTATACTTAATATTAAAACATTAATATTTCACACAAATTATGCACATTTCATATAAAATAAGTAAAGAGGGTATATAATAAGTCATGAAAATATTAATAACATAAATGGTAGAATCATGGAGAAAAAGGATAAAGATAATAAATACCTTTGATTCCTATATCTAATGATCTAAGATTTGATCGAAACAAATTCCATATGGAAACGAATCCCTAAAATTTTTGAAAGGTGTCTTCTAGTTTGAGATACCTAGTTGAAAAATGAATAATGAGAGTTTTCTAGGATATTTTAGATCAAAATTATAATTTTCATATTAATTAATCTCATATATATGGTTTAGAAAAATAATTTATCAAATTGTGTTCCAACTATATAAGTCCACTTTCTAAACCAAGGTCATGTCACATGGTTTAGTCACACGATTTAGTAAACTGTGCACCAACCGTGTGAATGCCATATCTCTAAAGTCCTCAGTTTCATGGTTACCTAGGAATCCATATAGTTTATCCTAACTATGTTCCCAATAAATCATTACTAAAACTTCCCAAAACTATCCAAAAACTCCCTAAGTACAAACCCCAAAAAACCATATATAAAAACCCACAATGATAATCTAAAAACATGAAAATACAAATTTAATGCACCTTAGAAATAAAAGGGCCATTATGAAATCCCCCTCTAAAGGATTTCTCATCCTCAAGAAGCATCTCTTGGATTCTTTCTCAAATAACTCAAGCCACTGAGATCATACATCTGATTCCAACTCCCAATACACTTCTAGGATTTGATCATTCTACCACAACACTTGAACAAGATGAATTGTTTTCCCTCAAAACATATTTTCGCTCCAATCAACAATCCATACCAGATTATCACCATATAAAGCATTTATGCCCAACTCAAAATCCTCACAATCAATCACATGTGAAAGATATAGCGCATAATTATGGGTCTATAACACATTAAACATATTGTTCATATCTTGATGTCATGAAGTAAGGTCCAAACTATAATCCATCATCCCAATACATTCCATGATATTGAATGGTCCCACAAATTGTAGTGATAATTATCCCTAGTCTCACAACTATCAATTTTCCAATCAAGGTGACACCCACAAAAAATACTCAGTCACCCACGATGAACTCCAAGGGTCATCACCTTCATTTGATGTATGAAAATTTCATACTTTGAGAAATAACCAAACACTTATGAATCAACTACACATATTTAGAAGTTTTTTGTACTAGGATCATCCCAATCACTACCAACCTGCCTAAATCAATCCAACATAGTGGTGAACAACATGGTCGACCATAAAATTCCTCAAATGAATACATCTGAATCAAATCCTACAAGCTATTATTATATAAAAACTCTACCAAATATATATGGTAATACTATTATCCACTAAAATATAGGACACAATCTATAAGAATATCCTTTAAAATGTGAATCTTCTTCTCATACTATATCTTTTTGTAGGTAGTATGTTGTGATCATCTTCAACTGTGATCCCAACACCTTCGGTGGAACTTTCCAAAACCATGATGTGGAATGTACATCCCAATTTGATATGATACTAATAAGAAAACCATTTATTCATAATATTTATCACATATATATATTACCCAACTCATCCACGTAATAAGTTTCTTGAATAGTAAAGAAGTGTGAAGACTTCATCAGCTGGTTAACCATTACCCACACTATATCTTGAATCCTCAGAGTCCTAGGTATCCTCTTGATGAAGTTTACCAACACCCCATCCCATTTGTATAAGGGAACTAGAATAGGATACAACAATCCACTTGGTCACTGGTGTTTTTCCTTTACCCTCTAATAGGTGAGGCAATTACTGATGACCCTACAATGTCTTTCTTCGTGTTTGGCCACCAAAAAGGATGTTTCATGTCAGGATACATCTTTTTCGATCCTAAATGAACCACTTACTATGAGGTGTGAGAGTCTTTCATCAATTATTCCTTAAAAAATGTGGGAACCAAAAATATTCCATGCACATGAATTATGTCATTATCATCCAAGGACCAGCCTAGAATAGGATTATCTCCCATTAGTCATTACCTCATCACCTTAATGTCTAGATAAAATTCATGGTCAACCATTACTCAATCCACTAAATATGAAGTGATTCCAAAGGGAGAAAAGGTTATCATCCCTTGATCCCCAAATTCACCCATCTTTAAATCTACTAATAAGATCATTATTTTCCACTCTTATTCTAATGTTTAAGAATTTATACACTTTCATGTTAATTACATCTAAAACAACATTTCCTTCCCCTAAGTAATACTCCATATAAAATTTTAATATCTACAAGTACTCAAACTAGAATATTTATATTAGCTTTAAGACTCAGTTGGATAAAATTTATTTCAATATTTTATGTTCCATATAGATGATAAATCTCTCACTAAATAGATAATTATGATGAAACTTCAAATCATAAACCATGGTAGATAAATCTTGGTCATGAGTAGGGTGGTTTCATTCATAGGGACACATATGACAAGATCCATAAGTGACTTTATAATATTCCTTCACTAAAACATCCCCCAATCTAAATCCCGAAGTTTTAAAATAGACTTAGTATCCAATCCCTAGGTTAGGTAGTGTCGAAATAGGGGTGAATGTCAACCGATTCTTCAATTCCTAAAAATTATCCCCACACAAATTCATCCACTCTATTTTGATTCCCTTTTTGGTGATCTCATTCATAGGCACTATCAAATGAAATAGGTCTCAAATTAACTATCCATATCATCCACCCAACATTATAAATATTTGAATCCCATACACATTCTTCGGTTTTGGTCATTTCATCATTGCTTCCACCTTCTTCAGATCAACTGATATTCTTGTTTTGAAGTTAAAGTGTCTAAGAAAACATAACTATTAGGTCTAGAATTAGTAATTAGATAAATTATTATAATTTTTATGTGATCTAAGTTTATTCTTCACAATTACTAGATGTTTTTCATGCAACTCCTAGGTTCATGAGTAAATCAAGATATCATAAAAAAAACAACAATAAAGGATATTGGGTAGGTTTGGAAAATTTTCTTTATGGGGTCCATGAACACCATTGGTGCATTTTTCAACCCAAAAAACATGAATAGATACTCATATAAACTTTACCATATTCTTAATGATTTTTTCTTCATGTCCTCAATCTTAACTAGAAGATGATGATATCCAGATCTCAATTCAATCATGTAGAACCACCATGACTCTATCAACTGAATGAACAAATCATATATCCTTGTAATTGGATACATATTATTCACCGATACTTGATTTTCCTTCTAATAATTTATACATAACTAAATATTACCATATTCCTTCTTAGATAAAAGGATAGGCACACCCCAAGGAGATTTTTTCAGCCAGATAAACCTCTTCACCTCCAAATCCTCAAGTTTTAATGTTAAATCCTTTAACTCGGGAGATTTTATACAATATATAGGAATCGATATTGATTTTGTACTTGGCATAAGTTCAATATCATACCCAATTACTATTTCAAGAGTAATTCTTGATAAATAATCTAGGAAAACATCCCAGTAACATTCCACCATAGAAGAAAGAGTGTGCGGAGCTATCACCTCATCTACTACAAAATGTTTATCAGAAATATTTGTTGTAATGGTTCTAATATAGCTTAGTTCGAGTATAATTACGTAAAGGACACTCATTAATGGTAGCAGTTGATGCGAGCTCGAAAAATCATCATTCAGTTTATATTGAAGATAACATCAATGGTTTTCATTTCTTGAATTAGAAAATCCCAATGATGACCATATCCCGTGATTATTATAGGACACTTTATGAATCTATGAATATGATCTACTATCTTACCAAGAGGAGTTTCAAGAGATAACAATTTTTAGGAGAAATTTATTGTCAAATTTAAACTATAAATGACTTTAGTTGAGATAAAATAATGTGAAGCTCCCATATCAAATGTAATGTCCCAGGTTGTTGAATCAGGTTGAAAACCACTCTATTTTCAATTTTTCAATTATTGGCTATGTCATTTTCTTTATCATTGACCAGAAATCAATTATGATAGTTCTATCGGCTTTATATCTTGTTTTTAGAGGGTTTTAGAGGCTTGTAGAGTGCCTCATGTATTTTGGAAAGGTTTTGGGAGCATCGGAGGCTGAATATCCTATTTTAGATTTGCAGGTCAGGTGCATAGTTTAGGGTAAACTATGCATCCCCTTCCATATAACTGTGTGGCTCAGTTATGAACTACCACATGGTTTGATAAAACTATGCGAGGAAGGTGAACGTCTATGTGAGGTTCTCTATAGTAGTTTTAGAGGGATTCTACATGGTTTTCACACAGTTAGGGAAAACTATGTGCAAGCCGTGTGAGGGAGACCTTTTGGACAATACCTCGGTACTGTAGCTCGCACGATTTGAACATAGTTTTGAAAATAATGTGATTAAACCATGTGTCCCATTTAAAGAGGTGAATTTATGATTTTTCCCCTCCTATATTTCTCTTTTTTCTCCCTCTTTTTCCCTTATCTTCTCTCATGGGTCGCACACAGTAGCAAGGAGGAACTCCTCCTCCTCCTCTTCTCTAGGTTGTGGCCTAGATCCTCTTTTCAAACTCTATTTTGGCCATCTTTAGGTGAAATAGAACTATATTTTTGAGTCTCTCCTCACCCTAGATTCTCTTCATCTTTTCTTTTTCTACACAGAGAGCTAAATTCATTTGATCTAGTTTACTCTATTTTCAGGGCTTTTGACAAAAAACTCTGATTTCTTGAAAATGGTTTCAAATCAGAGACTAATATTGGACATGCCTACATCTATGAGTCTAATGTAGGGGGTGCATACCTTCCTTTGTGTTTTTTTGGGATTTTGGGGGTGTATTTTTTATCACATCATTGGTTAGTCAATCGAGACCCAATTGCTTCATATTAAATTGACTATAAGACCCTATGGGATGTTGTTGAGCATGCCCAAGTCTTATTTTCTTGAGTGAGGTTGAGTTAGAGGTTACTTATCCTTGTGTGGTTTATTTAGGGGTGTTTTATCCATTTAAATTGAAATCATTTAATTGAATTGGTTTATACTTTTTAATCTAAGGATTTCAATTATATTAAATTGAATCATTATATTCGTTTAAATTATTAAATTCAATTATGTTAAATTTAATAGCTTATTTAAAGTGAATTTATTTGTTAATATTATTTAAAGTGTTTTATATATATATGAAATGCTTGATTGGAATGAGATGAGATGAAAGGCGTCGTGATGGTCTTGGTTTGAGGTTGGGGTGGCATTTATATTCAGATTTGAGGCGATGTGATCATCAAGCTAGGCTCGGCCCAGGTTACTTGAGTGATGAGATCACCAGTTGGGCTTGTCCTAGATACTTGGGTGGCATTAACTACCGGTTGGGCATCATAGACCACGATTTGAGGTGGCGAGGCCATCAGGTTTTGGGCGTGGATTAGGATATTTGGATGGAATGGCCATCAATTTGATTGAAATGGTCTTAGGGGTGTGAGGTGTTGTTTGATGTGATTAGGTATTTTATTTGGTGATTACTGCTCACTTGTGATGGCAAAAGTGTTGATTTGAGTCATGTGCACACATTTTGACTTCATGATGAGCTGTTTTTGACCACTCATGTGGGTAGAATCCCCATGTAGTGTGGTTTAGGAATTGTGTTCGGGTGATATCTATAGAAATACACATCTAAGGTGAGAAGTGGTCTCACCCAAATTTACTTAAGTTTTTAGGGTTAAGTGGCCAAATGTGGAGTAGCTTGGGTTATCAATTCCTTGGAGATCTGAGAAGAAACCTATAGACACGCACATTCTATGGACTAATTTTGGATATTAAGTGGCCAAATTTGGGTTGATTTTATATAGGTTTAAGTGAACACTATGTGACTTAAGAGAAATCAAATTATGATAAGGGTTGATCCTAGGTTATTACAAAGGGTGGATTGGATAAAATTCTTTTTAATGATTTCAATTTATTATATTCAAGATGGGTTTATTAAATAAGATCAAACAACTTAATCACTTACTGGTTTTATACCAACACACCATAATACTAATCACCTATACACTTGGTGGATCAAATTTATGAGCACTCCAAGGTAAAGGTTCGTATTAGAACCTGAAGTATGTGGCCTTAAAATTCAACAACGATGAATAAGTTTTAAAATCATCAAATAAAAATCTCAATTAAAAGAAGTGATTAGACATTAATGGAGTGATAAATAACATCCAATAAATCCCCTTTATACTCCATTGGATCAACCCATAAGTCTATTAGCCCTCCATTGATGTTAGGGTTTCAATGGAAGCAAGAAGTAGACTCATGAGGGAGGAATTGAAGAAGTAAAAAAACAATAAAAAGAAAACAATCACTCCACCATTGTGTGAATAATTTCACAAGGTTTGGTATGAATAAATTCACACAATAAAGAAAAAGTGTCAATGTGATAATAATAATAATAATATAATAAGATAAGATTAATAATTTTTATTGAAAACTAAGGTGATTCGAACAACTTAAAAATGAATAAGAACATTACAAAGGAAAAGTGGCAGAATAACACTATAATGAAAGAAAGCATAAAATATTATTAAATACTCCAACACAACTAACTTAAATAGGAATTTTTGGATCCTTGGGTTGAGCTTCCAATAGTTAAATTTATCCCACTTGAGTATTGTAGGCTTAGGGTGGTGGGAACCTTGTGGAACTTATACTTTTCCACTCTTGACCCAGAGTGGAAGCCAGCTTGCATTCATCGAATAGACACGTCTAAATGACCTTCTGGATGGCCGAATTATAGTGGTACATAGAGGAAGAAAATGGATATCAGGATTTCTCCTAATCGCATGTAAAATTTCATCCCAAATGGAATTTTTTTTTTTGAGATATTATCGAAATGGTGGGATCTTTTTCTTGGCCACAGAATCTGACCCAGAATTTTATCTTCAACTTGGTCCACCTAGAACTCACTTAAAACAGATGAATTATCTCTTATAACTATTTTATTAAATGTTAAAAATGATATCCTATATCTTTATTTAAAATTTCAGAATCATTGGGCTTGTATCTTGGTTGATACAATAGTTTTATTGGGATGATGTTCAGTTTAGTTCACCCAAAATGTTGTTTGTTCAAGGCCAACTTTCGTGGTCTTCCAATATAAATATTCAAGTAATAAAAAATTATAAATTGTTCCAAATGTAATGAGAAACCTAAAAATTAAATATGAAAATAAAATCAAGATCATTGGGTACTTTAAATTATGTTAAAAAATGTACCATGTAATAGTTCATTTTCCGAAGTAATTACAATTATAATATGAAATAATGTTCAAAGTGTAAAATGAACTAAAATGGTGTTTATGAATAATAAATCACATGAATATTATATATATTATCAATGAATATTAGCCTCATTAAGTGGATAATCAAGGAACCTTTGGTTGATAGCATTGTGGTAATTGGTTGGGGGCTGAGTCTCTCCATGATTAAGGTTATGGGTCTAGGTTTATATTAGAGGACGAATATCTCCATTACTTGAGACTTCATGCTATGAGTCAAAGGTGATGGTTATTTGAGTACAAGTATCATTGTAACTCCATATTTTGGGCTATGGGCCGACAGGTGCTTTCAAGTAAGGGTCCAAGGAACCGGTGACTTGTTTGGGCGTGCCTTTGGGACATCATTCATTTATTTGAGACACAAGGTGTCAGAAGGCATGAGGTGTTGGGTTACTTGATTTGATGTGGAACCTTAGTGTTCACCTAGGATGTTCTATATCAGAGATACCTTAGGCCATGGGCCAAGGATCCTCATCTATATAGTGATTCTGACGTCAGTTGAGGCGGGTGATGGCTTCCTGGTGTCTATTGAGCACCAAGGAAGTCCATGTTTATTTATGCATGTGTTGTTTTACTTGTGATTATAATTATAACCTGCTTAAACACTCGTTTTGGGTATGAAAACTTAGGTGGTATCCTACTGAGAAAAATTCTCACACCATACATGGGCCCTTTGGGATGCGTGTAGACTTTATGTCTTTAAATTGAGGTAAGGGATCAGCTTCATGAGCGAGATCTTAATAGTTGTTTCCCATTAGATGTTGGCATGGGACTTTGAGGTCATGCCTCAGCTGGAGTTCTATTTTACTTTTTATTTTTATTCAAAATGATATATATGTATTTATTGTATTGAGTTCATCCATAGATGAATTTCTTCTATACATTATTTTTTATGACCTGATATGTACGCAAGATTTTTTAGTGTTATAGGTGGTGTGTTTGACATTCTCTTTATTTCCACTACTTTATTCAGTTATGTTTCTGCTATTTCTTATTATTGATTATGATTCCACTTTTTATTGTTATTGATTGTGATTATGCCATTGTTGGATCTAGTTCAAGTCTAATAAGTCTTATTTATTCCACTTCATGTTATATATGTGTACACAGACTAGTATTATATCTTTCCTTAAGGGTATAGACTCCCTATTTTCCTTGTTTTACACTATCGTAGCTAGTTAGAAGCCTTTGGTGTTTAGGTAGGTGCACCTAATTCCAGTGGAACTCAGCCCAATAGTACTATTTGAGTGGCTAATCAGGTTGGGGATGCTATAAGTTTTATTAGACAAGGTCTTGATTTGGATTTAGTAGTGGTGTAAGGCTGACTACTAATGAGATTGAGAATGCTTTTGATTTTATTTTTTGGTGGTTTTACTATATGGGATATGGTAGATTAGAAATTAGGTATTGTTGGAACTAGGTTTAGAGCTCGTTCTTGGGTTCCTGAAGCTCCATGTATGAGGGACGGACCAAGTTACCATGGGTGGGAAATTCCATTCCATTTTTCTCATTTTACTGTTGGTTTGATTTCCACCTAGAGTGGATTATTTGAAATGTGATGGTTAATTGTTTTTATATGTGGCCCTTGACCTCATAAGGTAATGGAGAACTAGGAACATTGGCATGGTATGGAAAGGTATGATATCTGAAACCTTGGTTCAGTGATGCAAGGTGTGACTTTTATGCTTTGTTTAGGCACGTATTAGGATGTTCAATTTTAAATATGAAAGTGCCTGAATTATGAAATGCTTTGAAATGGGTTATACCTTGTAAAATTTCCATGATTAAATGATTTGAAATTTAATATGTCATGGTATAAAATTGATTATCCCATGTGATATATATATATATATAATGCAATGACCTGAAAAATGTACTTCCTTTATTTTTGGATCTATTTCATCCTAATAACTTTTTATTATATTTTACAATAAAATCACATAGAATGACATTTTATTTAATGAGAACATCATTTTTTAAATTCCAAATGTCAAAATTAGTCTAGGATAAATTTTTAGTAGTTTTCTAAAAAGTTTTAATTTTTGATGAATAGTATTTTTTATGAATAGTAAAAAATATTTTATTATTAAATAACTTTTTCCGTGAAATGATTTTCAAAAAGTGGAAATACATGGTTGTAATTAGGGTGAAAATTGTGGTTCAATAAGACCAAAATATATTTTTTTTGAATAGTAACTTTACCCTTTGGAATAGTAATTTTACCCTTATGAATGGTAATTTGACCAAAAAAATAGTAACATCTCCTAAGGAAGTATAAATATTGTTTATTCTTAAGTGGTAATGTGATATAATTATATCTTAGTATAAGTAAATAAATGTTTTAGAAATTATTAGTTAAGTATTAGTATTTTATTTATTTAATTTAATTTAAAATGAAATTAATTTTTATAAAACGGAGTTCACTTTTTAATTATAAATGTCGAAAAATGGTTAGGGTGAATTTTTGAGATTTTTTTGAAATAGTTGAATTTTTTTAATGAATAGTAAAAATACAGTTTTGAGTTTTTTGTAAGTTTAATGACATCATAACTATGTAATAATGATTTAATGAGTAATATAAGATTCTTTTAGACTCATATGTATTAAAATATGATATGATGTGTCCTAACTATCCAATACCATGGGCAAATATCATGGTCAAGCACATGGTTTTACAAATACCACAAATAAGGTATCCTTTGAAATTAATAAAATATTCCCTCATTTTTACTATAAATATCCACCCATTACTTTGTCTAATTTCATTAAAAAATAATTATCCACAAATTTATACTAGTTCTACCTCCCAAGGAGTCCTCCCAAGGTGTCCTCAAGCCCCCCAGGTCTTGATTTTAGAGTTTTGGAAGTTACTCTTCAAGGTAAGGGAATTCTCCACTTCTCTTTTCCTTTCCAGTTCTCTTTTATGTGGTATGTCTTTAAAGTTTCCTTACCATGTTCTTATTTACATTTTATTTTGTACCTATTCTATATTATGTGTATTTTATGAATGGGTGACCCATTTCCCCTCTCTTTTTAATGTTTTATAAAACCATGTTTCATAATCGTTATGCAGTAGAATTTTCGTCTCAAAATCTCTCTCTTTTTATCAAGAAATTCTTGTATTTTATTTATGTAAATGCCCAAAACTATTTTATTTCTAGGGGTATTCATAAATACATAAAAATTATTTATTTTATTCTTGATTTAACATATATAAAACCCTCATTCCCTTCTGTGGGTTATAAATGACATAATGATCATGTTTTTAAGCACTTTTCAAAATTCCATGATTTTGATATGAAACCCATTTATTTTATTCTCTGTGGGTTATTTATGAAATTTTTTATTATGATATATTTTTCACACATGAAAATAAATACATATTAATTTTTCACCCTGATATCACTCCAATTCATTTGGTAAATAAATTAATCTCTAGAGATGACAAGTTTTACGATACCTTGGTGAATAACCTTGGTAATTTTTATGACACCTTGGGGATGGACCTTGGTGATATGCTTATGAATATATAAATTAAATGTTATAACCAAATTTTCAAGTTATGATTCATATTATTTTTATTATGATATGTCTCTTTCTTCATTTCTCATGTATTTATGTATTTTATCAAGTTCTTATTGATATCACAAGTAAACTATTTCCCTTGTTTTCCCTTATTGGAACTTCTACTCACCCTCTCCTTTGATGTATGTCCCTAGGTTATGAGATGCAGTAATTGAACTTAGGATGAACCTATTATGAATCCTTAAAAGTGTATTAGAATAATATTTTATGTTTTCATGTATTATGTTCCTGATTTCCAAGACACTAAACTTTAAAGATCATTTGTTTGTAAAATGTAATAAAACATTATATAATAAAAAGGTGAGATTCAATAGTTAGTATCAAATGATAGTTTAGTTATTTTTGGAAATTAGGACATGAAAAATTTAGGAATAACCCTATAGAAAAGTTTAAATATAGGAAAACTTCCTGGTATTTTCGTGAAATATTGAGTAAGTGGTTTCCGAACAAATAAATCATTGTCTGGATATGAACAAGTGGATGTGGCTCTGGCACAGATATATTTAGGTGTAAAACCAAAAAACACCACTTCGAGCTATACTCGAATAGGAAATGGTGCATGAAAATGGGCCTTGTTGCATGTCTAGTTTGACACTCCTGGGTGATATGTTTAGTTAATCACAATTTTTTTATAAACCATTTTGGAGGATTTATAGAAAATGTAATTGTTGATAATGAATAATGTGTTTAAGAATGATGTTTTAACACATAAAATTAATTAGAGTTATAATATTCCTAATAGTAAAAAATTTATAATAAGAGAAAATTTTGAGGATTCAATTTCTTTAAGGGGGTATAATGTAACGACCAGAAAAATGTACTTCTTTTATTTTTGGATTTATTTCCTCTCAATAACTTTTTATTATGTTTTACAATAAAATCACATAGAATGACATTTTTTTTCATGTGAACATCATTTTTTAAATTCCAAATGTCAAAATTAATCTAGGATGAATTTTTAGTAGTTTTCTAAAAAGTTTCAATTTTTGATGAATAGTATTTTTATGAATAGTAAAAAAATTATTATTAAATAACTTTTTCTATGAAATGATTTTCAAAAAACAGATATACATGGTTGTAACCAAGGTAAAAAATGTAGTTCAATAAGATCAAAATAATATTTTTGTGAATAGTAACTTTACCTTTTGGAATAGTTATTTTACCCTTATTAATGGTAATTTGACCAATGAAATAGTAACTTCACCTAAGGAAGTATAAATATGTTTTAGTCATCTTAAGTGGTAATGTGATATAATTGTATCATAGTATAAGTAAATAAATGTTTTCGAAATTATTAATTAAGTATTAGTATTTTATTTATTTAATTTAATTTAAAATAAAATTAATTTTTATAAAATGGAGTTTACTTTTGAATTCTACACGTTGAAAAATGGTTAGGGTGAATTTTTGGGATTTTTCTGAAATAGTTGAATTTTTTGTGAATAGTAAATATACAGTTTGGAGTTTTTGGTAAGTTTAATGACATCATAACTATGTAATAATGATGTGATGAGTAATATAAGATTTTTTTCGACTCTTATTGATTAAAATATGATATGAGGTGTCCAAAGTGGCCAATACCATGGGCAATCCCATGGTTTTGCAAATACCACTAATGAGGTGTCCTTTGAAATTAATAAAATATTCCCTCACTTTTTCTATAAATACCCACCCATTCCTTTGTTTAATTTAAATAAACAATAATTATACATGATTTTCTACTAGTTCTACCTCCCAAGGAGTCCTCAAAAGGTGTCCTCAATCCCCCAAGGTCTCAATCTTAGAGTTTTAGAAGTTACTCTTTAAGGTAAGGGAATTCTCCACTTCTCTTTTGCTTTCAAGTTCTCTTTTATGTGGTATGTCTTTCAAGTTTCCATAAAATGTTCTTATTTAAATTATATTATTTCCCTCTAATATATTATGAGTCTTTTATGAGTGGTTGACCCCTGTCCCCTCTCTTTTTAATGTTTTCTAAAACCATGTTTTATGGTCATTATGCTGCAGAATTTTCGTCTCAAAATATCTCTCTTTTTCTCAAGAAATTATTGTATTTTCTTTATGTGAATACAAAAAACACTTTAATTTTCAGAAGAATTCATAAATACATAAAAATGATTTATTTTATTCTTTAATTTACATATATGAAACCCTCATTCCCTTCTGTGGGTTATAAATGACATAATGATCATGTTTTTAAGCACTTTTTAAAATGCCATGATTTTGATATGAAACTCATTTCTTTTATTCTATATGGGTTATTTATGAAATTTTTAATTATGATATATGTGGATAAAATGAAAATAAATACATATTAATGGTTTTCCATGATAGCGCTTTAATGCATTTGGTAAATAAATTAATCTCTAGAGATGACAAGTTTTACGATACCTTGGTGAACAACCTTGGTAATTTTTATGACACCTTAGGGATGGACCTTGGTGATATACTTATGAATGTATAAATTAAATGTTATATCCAAATTTTTAATTTATTATTCATGTTGTTTTTATTATTATATTCCTCTTTTTCCATTTCTCATATATTTATGTGTTTCATCAAGTTCTTATTGATATCACAAGTAAATTGTTTCCCTTGTTTTACCTTACTGGGCCTTATACTCACCCTATCCTTTGATATATGTCCCCAAGTTATGATATATAGTAATAAAACTTATTATTAACCTATTATAAAGCCTCACAAGTTTATTAGAATAATTTTTTATGTTTTTCTGTTTTATGTTCCTGATTTCCAAGACACTAAACTTTAAAGATCCTCTATTTGTAAAATGTAATGAAAAGTTATATAATAAAAAGGTGGGATGATATATATAAATTGAATGTGATACATGAAATGGGTATAGATATTATAAAAGCAGAAATATATCATGGTTTGGGGTGATTTTTATCACCAAATTGGGTGAAGAAATCATTGAGTTAGGGAAATAATGGTTTTCAGGATGGGCATGGATCAGGGTAATTTTGATACTTGGATCTGTTGAGGGTGATTAATGAGGCCATGAGGTTGGGATTCCATGTGGAATGGTTTTAGTGGGAAAGGGTAAGGGTATTGATGATGTGATACCTTTTTATTCTTTCCTTATCAGCATGATATATATATATATATATATATATATATATATATATATATATGATTTATCTAACCATTTGATGGTATTCAGTGGGTTCCTCCTAGACAGATCAGATGGAGCATCAGGAGGGTGATGGATTGGTTTTGTAGGAGCATGATTAGGTTGAGGCCCCTGAGGGTCAGGCAGAGCATGAGTCACAGGTACTGTCATAGGTATAGGCTCAGGATCATATTCCAATGCAGGTAGGGAATCTCGCAGATCTTACAGTGTTTGGGTCATGGCTTAATGAGAAACTCTGAGCGAGCCTGGTACATGTCTTATAAGGGATTGATAAGGGTAATCAGGGAGTATATCCATCTATGGATTATCTGACTCGAGAGTTCCAATCATAGAACCCGCCATTTTTTTAGGGTGAGGGTGGTCTTCAGGCAGCTGAGAATTAGATCAAGAGTATTCAGCTGATATTTGAGTAGATCGATATGCCTTCAGGGTGGAGGGTCAAGCTGGTGACGTATATGCTCAGAGGACTGGATAAGTGCTAGTGGGATGTGAAGTTGTAGGCTGGTAGGCATGAGGGTTTATCCTGAAATTATTTTGAGGCCATATTATTCGATCATTTCTTCCCAGAGATGCTAAGAGAGGAAAGAGCTCAGGAGTTCTTAAGCCTTCAGCAAGGTGACATGTCTGTTATAGATTATGTATCAATGTTCACTGAGTTTTCTTTATTTTTACCCAGCATAGTGAGCGATGAAACCTCTAGGGTGATGCACTTCAAGGATAGTTTATGACACACCATTCGGGTGCAGGTAAACATCTTTAGGTTGAACTCATTCTCTAAGGTAGTGAACTAGGAACTCATAGCTGAGGGAAACCCGGCGGATAGTTCCTACTTGAACTGAGCAGTGGCTTTGGGTGATTTCAGTGGTGATGATTTAGATAGTAATAAGTGAGGCTGAGATGAGTTATTGTAGGAAATTTAATCCAAGGACTCAATTAGACCACCTCATAGTAGGTATCCTATGGTTTTATTTCAGTTTGGGCATCCAAGAAATGTCTAGAATCAGTGTGAGAAACCTCTAAAAGAGTTTTGGGAATGTGGATAGGATGGTCATCTCAAGAGGTTCTATAGGAACCCTTCTTGGAAAACCAGGATTTAGGGACCAGGGCAGACACAGAATT
Organism: Viscum album; assembly: GCA_963277665.1. Classification (NCBI taxonomy): domain Eukaryota; kingdom Viridiplantae; phylum Streptophyta; class Magnoliopsida; order Santalales; family Viscaceae; genus Viscum; species Viscum album. The sequence continues at coordinate 797,867,737 of OY728129.1, forward strand.
CTGATATTGGTTTAGGATTGGTACCAGGCGAGGGTAGTCAAGCTTCAACTACACATGGAGGTTGTGGAAGAGATCGTGGGACCTAGTGGTGTGGTCAGTGGTTGGTGGCTGGTATAGCACCATAGGGAGGTCAAGCATCAGGTATTCAAGATTCAAGCTAGGTGCATGTTGTGGATCTTCTAGGGTCTGAGAAGGCTAGTGATCTGATAATGGATAGAAATATGTCATGGGTGTGGCCTAGTCCTTTTTTTCTTTTGTAATGTCCTATTGAGGCATGTATTCTTTGGGTGCATGAGGTACACAGGTTGTATATATGTACTAACTAGATGCTAGTTAGTAGGTTGGTACCAGCTCAGGTGCAGGATTATATATGTGAGGTGTGAGGCACCAAGTTCTCTATTTGATCATCGATGGATGCAGGTTTTTTAAGGTTCTTGGCAATAAGGCATCAAGGAGATGTGGTTACTTGAGGTGTGTGCCCATCTGGGAACCGATGCGGTGAAATACTTGATTGAGGTTCTTGAAGTAGGGGAATTGAGGAGATATGATACTTGATATAAGTGTGAGGCATCAAGTTTGATTTTGAGAATCTTTTGAGATGTGGGACCTCATTGGTTCCAAGTGTGACATGGGAATAATGCGGGCACCGATGTGGTGCAAGATTCAGATGGGTGTTTGGAATGGAATGGGAGCACCTGATGAGGTTTCAGAGTGACTATGAATTATGAATTGACTATTGAGTCCAAGATTTGTTCATTAGACTATTGTTTTATTTTAGTTTTGTTCATTTGGGATCGGGGTGGGTCACTCCTGAGGTGGGGATCCCCCTTGATGTGGTAGACCTATACCCTTTATAACTGGGGTAGTCCATGGTATTTTTAAATGGGATAGTTATGTTCAGTACCATCTATTTGTTTCTTTTGATAGCTTAGGGATGAGCTATGTTAATGTGGAGAGATTGTAATGTCCTGAGTTTTTGAATCAGGTCTAAAACCTCTTCTGTTTTAAATTTTTCAATTAGTGGCTATGCCATTTTCTTTTTCATTGATTGGAACTAAATTTTTAGATTTAAATAGATTTATATTATGTTTTTAGAGGGTTTTATATGCGTGGAGAGTTCCTTGGGTGTTTTTGAAATGTTTTGGGAGCATCAAAGGCTGAATGGAAGGTTTTGTAGTTGCAGGTTAGGGCACATGGTTTAGGGTAAATCGTGTAGCCCCTTCCATCTAACCATGCAGCCTAGTTTTGAACTGCCGCGTAGTTTGGGAAAACTTTTCAAGGAAGGATCACGACCATGCAAGGTTCTATATGGTAGTTTCAGAGGGCCTCCTCCCAGTTTTTACATGGAAAACTGTGTGTAAGCCATGCAAGGGTGGCCTTTTGGACAGTACCTCAGCACTGTAGCTCGCACATTTTTTTGCATGGTTTGGAAAATCATGCAAGTAAACCATCAGGCCCATTTAAAGATGTGAATTTATGATTTTCCCCTCTTCTATTTCTCTTCTTTCTCCCTCTTTTTCCCTTCTCTTATCTCATGGGTCACACGCAGTAGCAAGGAGGAACTTTTCCTCCTCTCCTCAAGGGTGTGTCCTAAATCCTCTATCCGACCTCCATTTTGGTCATCGTCAGGTGTGATGGAACTGTCTTAGTGAGTCTCTTCTCACCCTATTTTCTCTTCATCTTTGATTTCACCTCACATATTGTTAAATCTGTTAGATCCATTTTTCCCTATTTTCAGATATTTTGATGGAAACTCTGATTTCTTCCAAACAGCTTTGAATCAGAGGCTAATGCCATATGTGCCTATGTATACTAGTACAAGGTAGGTGTTATATACCTTCCTTTTTGTTTTTGTGGACTTTTTGGGGTGTGGTTTTTATAACATCTTTGGGTAGTTGAGCGAGACCATGTTTCTTCATATTAAGTTGACTTTGAGACCCTATGGGATGTCGTTGGGCATGCCCAAGTTTTATTTGATCAAGCGAGGTTGAGTTAGAGTTCATCGCTCCTTGGTTGGTTTGGTAGGGTTGTTTTATCCATTTAAATTGAATTCTTTAAATTTAATTGGTTTATACTTTTGAATATGAGGCTTTAAATTATATTAAATTGAATCATTATGTCAGTTTAAATTGTTCAATTCAATTATATTAAATTAAATTTCTTATTTAAGGTGAATTGAATTGTTACACCTATTTTAAGTGGCTTATATATATATATATATATGAAATTCTTGATTGGAATGAGATGAGACCCAAGGGGTTGTTACAGGCATGACCTGAGGTTGGGGTGGCATTGGCCATTTAGATTTGAGGTGATGTGATCATTGGTATGGGCTCAAACAAGACTAATTTGGTGATGATATCACTTATTGGGATTTTCCTGGATATTGGGGTGGTGTTGACCATTGTTTGGATGTCATGGATGTTGTTTTGAGGTGGTGAGGTCGTCAGGTTGCGGGCATGGCCTGAGATATTTGGATGGCATGGCCATCAGTTTGAGAAACATAGTTGTAGGGGAATGAGGTGCCGAATGATATGGATTAACTCTTTTATCTGGTGATTTTCGCTCACCTTTTATGGAAAAATCACAAAATTGATTCATGTTCACATAGGTTGTCTTTGTGATGAGGTGGTTTTGACCACTCATGTGGGTAGAGGCCCCAAGTAGTTCTTATTAGGAATTATGTTGTGGTTACATGTCGTATAAATCCACATGGAAGGTGGGGATCCTTTGGTTGATAGTGTTGAGGATATCATTTTGGGGTTGAGGTTCATCGTGATTGAGATCGTGGGCCTGGGTTTATATTGGAGGACAGATATCATTGTTCCTAAGTACATCGTGCTATGAGCTGATGGTGATGATTATTTGAGGAAAGGTATCTTTGTGCCTCCAGATGTAGGTCCATGGGTCAATGAGTGCTTTCAAGCTAGGGTATGAGGGACTGGTGACTTTTTTGTGCATTTCTTATGGATTTCAATGATTTATTTGAGACACGAGGTGTTTGGAGGCACGAGGTGTCGGGTTACTTGATTTGAGGTGGAACCTGAGGGTTCACCTAGGCTATTCTATATTAGGGATACCTTGGTCCATGGTCCAAGGATCCTTATCTATCTAGTGATTCTAGCATTGGCCGAGGTAGGTGATGGATTCTTGGTGGATGTTGAGCACCAAGGAAGTCCATGTTTATTTACACATGTGTTTTTTTACTTTTTATTATAATTCACACTTATTTAAACACTCATGTTGGGTATTCGCACTTGGGTGGTATCCTACTGAGACATGTTCTCAAACCCTATACATGCCCTTTGGGGTGCATGTGGAATTTATATCTTTATGTTCAGGTAAGGGATCAACTTCAGGAGCTAGATCTTAGTAGCTATTTGGCATGGGATTTTGGCATGGGACCTTGAGGTCATACCTCAATTTAAATTCTATTTTAGTTTTCTTTTTTGTTCAGAATGATATATATGTATGTATTTTATTGATATTATCCATGGGAGACCCTCTTTTGTATATTGTTATGTATGACCTGATATGTATGCATGCTATGTTTTAGTGATACATGTGGTATATTTATCATTATCTTTATTTCTACTTCTTTATTCAGTTCTGATTATGCTATTGCTTGTGATTTATTATGCTTCCGTTGATTATTTTTATTGACTATTGCTTCTACAATTGGTGGGTCTAGTTTGAGTTTGATAAGTATTATTTATTCCACTTCATGTTATATATATTTACTCGAACCAATATTATATTTTTACCTTAGGGTATATCCTCCCCAATTTCTCATTTTTACACCCTCACTTCTAATTGATAGCATTTGGAATTTGGGGAGGTGCGCCTAAGGCCAATGGCACCCGACCTGATAGCATTATTTAGGTGAATAATTAGGTCATGGATGATACATCAAACAAGGTAGTATAAATTGTAGAAATAATTTTAATAGTACCTCTCACCTTGAATAACCCTCTCCTATTTTAGCCAAAACCTAATCCATCATATAAATTTTGCCTACATCAAACACATAACCTTTTTCTTTTTATCCTTGTCTCGCCAGATCCACTAAATACTATGTAGTCTAAAACCTCTTCTGAGATTACAAGTACAATCCATAGTCTAACCTTCCTATAGTATCCCAACTATTAGTATTAAGTCCACCTATTTTAATCCATCAATGCTTGTTCCTACTCAATTTCCCTACTGAAACCCCTATATAATATCCTTAAGTAAAAATATTGGAGGTTCCATATCTTACTACACTGGTGGAACTCTCTAGGTGAAGCTGTATAGAACTTATAGTTATGCACCTTTTTCTTACATTAAAAACACCAAGTAGGAACACCTCTATAGTGACCCATACCTTTTTAACATATATATTACATATTATTATATGAATATTCATTATATAACATTATAATCCATTCCAGAATAGTAAAGGTTAAGTGTTTTTGGAAACTAGATACATAATATTATTATTTCATGAATGATCTTCAATATATATAAAAAGTTCTTCTCACATATTACTCTTCTTATACATACCCTACTTAAAACCTTTATTCATAAACTACGGAAAGAAAATATAAAAAATGGTGAACTCAAATGTTCATTAAGGGTAAACATAATAAATATCAATCAATGATCATAAGTGAGTATAAGATAAGCATAAGGGTATGAGAAAATCATCATAAATTAAAATAATAATAACCAATTAGTCAAATATCATTATTAATAAATCATTTCATAAGGATTTTTTATAACAAAATACAAAAGTCATAAATGTGAGGAATCATCAATAATCAATCATAATCCAATAGAACACATAATAATCATAAGAAATAAGTTTTTGGAATACACATAATAATATGAAATAATTTCCTTAGTCAAGTATCATTTCCAAGGATATTAGTGGATTTGGTTCACTCCTCATTATATTGTATCCTTATTCAAGGTTCACTCCCAAGACAATCAAGGTGAATAGTGTCCCTTACTGAACAGGGTTAACTTCTCATTCCAATCCTTATTATCTCATGAGGTATCAATCATTACCCAATACATTATATGGAAATATAATTCCAGGACCACCCATCACGTTATCATAATTCATTCATATGTGTTCCACAACATCATAAAATAGTCATCATATCATCATACCATCATATCATAACCTATATAAAGGAAATGGGTTTCATAAACATTTCATTATAGCATAACCTGTGAAAAATAAAAAAGTTTCATAAACATTTCATCATCATAATGATAAACCCTATAGAGAAATAATAAGGAAGGTATCATTGTATCATATCCCCAGTGAATCATAATTAACAGAAAAGGATGTTATCATAAATAAAAAATTCATTATAATATCATTGGAATATTTCTTGAGGAAAATACCCTTTTCATTTTCAAATCACTTATTTAAAATAAAAATATTTTCAAAATATTAAGTAAATAATTTTCTTTTAAAAGATCCATATAAAATTTTAAAGAAAGATTTAAATAATTGAGTAGACCTGATGGTGGGAAATTTTTTTCATGCCATAGTCATTAAAACAAATATTATGTTTACACATTTTCTAAAATTTACCTTGTTCAGAAAATGACATGAAAATTATTATTTTTTTAAATGTAAAAAATCAAACATGGATAAAAATTAATTTAAAAAATAATTAAATAATAGTCAAAAACACTCTTGAAAACATTTTAGTAAACATGTATATGAAATAAAAAGGTTTTCCGACTGAAAGGGGAGATATAAGATCAGTTTTTCTTAAAAAAAATTCTGAACCATTTAGAGTACCAAAGAGAGGAAGATAGTAATAAAACTTAAAAGATAAAAATATAACCAGATAAGAAGAAAATTTAAATGGTATTATCAGATAATAATCATATAATATCCTCAATGTAAATTCAATCATAAGCAATCGTGATTAAAATGTGATTGAAATATAAACCCCTTACCTTAAGTCTCATCTTGATTCGTCCATGTTTGAACCTCCTTTATAATAAATATATATTTATTATAAATATATTCTAGAAGTATACTCATATATATCATAACATATATCATTTACTTATAACATCTTATCACCTGTTTTTTGATAATTTTTCATTAAAATAATTTTTTTGGGGTGATAAATGCTTCATTTTTCATGAATGTTTTAGTTCTATAGTCCTAATCTTTGTACTTTGATCATGGTTAAATAATATATATAATATTAATAATTTCACGATTTTAATATTTAATCATTATATAAACTTTTATAACTATTCATATAAAGTGTTGGTGTAAATTAATTATATCACTTCATGAATATGGTAGTTTGTACGTACGCATGAGTGATGTTTCCACTTTTCGATGGATGGAATGAAAAATATATAATTAATAATTTAACTTTCTAGAAATATAATAATATCATAAATATAATATATATTCATTATATCCATCATCATAACAATCAATGTGAAATGATGATGAAAAACAAAACGCATCACTTCGTGGAGGTGGTAGTCCACACGTATGCACATGTGAGATTATCATTTTTTAACGGATGGAAAGGAGGTGGATAATGATTTTTACATCATCATAATAACAATTAAATATATTAAATATAGTAAATTAATTATTTTAAAATTTATACCACATATTTAAAAAGAGTTATAAGAAGAAATAAAATTGAAATCACTCAGTTAATAGTTGTGCGTCTTTGCTGAGAAACCATTTTATCTTATGCCTTAAGCCTTAGAAGGATGGTATTTTGAAAATAACAGAAGCTCTGTGAAATGGGGAAGGAATATATAAAGGTATTATGGTAGGGATTTTATGAGATATATAGCTCCTGAAGTTTTTATAAGAGATTATAAGTGGTATCCATTTATAAGGGAGGTGAAGGACACACTTGGAATTACTTAAAAGATTAAATAATATGTATATATATATATATATCATAATCATGTCAAGTGGAACAAAGTCCCACAAATTTTTAATATAATCTGTAATAATATCAAAATAAACTCAACCAATTTCATTTTAACAATATTTAGATACATTTTAATTCTTATCTCCTAGTTCAACCAATTTAAACTCATTTAAACCTTAATCGTGATAACTCCACTTGTTTACCATGATAACATAATTATATGAAAAAAAATGTTCATTTTAACTACATTTGTACATGATCATTCCAAATTTGGAATATATTTTATAATATTCAACTTATATAGTTGGAAGAAATCACTTTTAATATAATAACATAAAACTCATGAAAAATGGTTTTTAGGAAAATACTTGATTTAAGAGTTAAAATCATTTCAACTTAAAATCAAGTAATAAGTTGGTTTCCATGAATTTTTTTTGTTAAATAATAAAAAAATTAAGTTTTTTAACTTTTTTAGAAACCCAGAATCAAATGTAATCTTCCAACCATGCCATGAAAAGTAAATACTCAAAAATTATTTTTAATTTGAATAAAATATAACTTATCTTCAAAAAAGTCGAGCTTGGGTTTCCTATTTCACTATAATGCTTAAAAATAAATTAATTAACTCATTAAACATATATGTGGTCAAAAAATACTCATAAAAAGGATAAATTCAAGTGTTTTATAGATTTTAAAGCTTTAATCCATAGTTTTAATCAAGTTTAACCTCTTTTATCGAGGTAAATAATATTTATCATGGTTACTATTCATAATGATAAAAACGTTAGTTTACCCTATTATATTATATTAATTATTCTAATTATATATTAACAAATTATTTTATCAAATTAAATTTACATTATTTCCATAAATTAATTTAAAATTAAACCAGTAAAATTCTAAAAAAAAGGTTTTCTATAAAGAAAATTATTTTAAGAATAAATATTTTATACCAAAATAAAGCATAAATTGATTCCAATGACCTTAATTGGATTATTAATAATATAAATTAATTAATTTTACTTCAAAATCATTTTAAAACAAAATTTAACTTTTTAAATTCTTGAAACTAAAATACAATTTTTAATAAAAATCAATATTTTCACTATTCACTATAAAATTAATCTTTTTAGAAAAATCAAAAAAATACCCTAATATAATTATGAAAACTAATTTTAAAAATTATTTTATTATTATAAAATACAATTTATATATTTTTAATAAGTTAAATATAATATTTTCTAAAAAAATCAATAAAAATCATTTTTGAAGAAAATGTTTTTTTGAAGCATAAAATTATTTTACTGAAAATTGAGTATTTATTTATCAATTAATTTACATTATATAAAATATTTAAACATATTTTATATAATTTTTTTATTCCTATTCATACCAGCAATTTTAATGGCTAGATTATAAGGACCACATTTAAATAATAATATTTATATCGTGATTCATTTAAACTTGGTGTTGTGTGTAAATAATGTTATTAAATAAATAAAATTTATTTAAAGACAAATATATCATAAAATACAGTGGTGTTACATTATAACCTGTTATAAGAATTTCACCCTTGAAATTTTTTTACTCTGATACAAACAAATGAGGATATTTCTTCCTTATCACATCCTCAAGTTCCCTCAAAGGTTCCTCTAATTTATGGTTTTTTCAGAAAAATTTAACCAGGTTAGTGGTCTTATTTCATAACACTTTCTCTCTATTATTCAGAATCTCTACTAGTTATTCTTCATAATAGAGATCTTGTTCCAGTTTCATGACCTCTGAGTTTAATACATGTGAAGGACAGCATATACACTTTCACAGAAGAGGTACATAAAACACATTATGAACTTGGGATAGATTCAGTGGAAGTTTGAATCGATAAGTTATCATACTGATACAATAAATAATTTCAAAGGGACAGATATATCTAGGGATCATATTTCCCTTATTTATAAATCTCATAACATTATTCCAAGGTTATATTCATAGGAATACCTTTTCACCAACTTTTAACTCTAGATCTCATCAATGATTGTCATCATAACTTTTATGTCGACTCTAGGGTGCCCTTATATACTAGTGAATGGATATAACCTTATCTATTATCTCCTCAGTTATCTTTCATCCCAATGTCTTTCATTCTCTAGCTTCATCCTAACATATTGGTGTTCTGTACCTCCTGCCATAGAGGGCTTCATAAGGAGCCATTTAAATGCTTTAGTGAAATCTATTATTATAATAAAATTTAACCAAAGGAAGGTATTGGTCCCAACCACATTTTAAATCCTTATAAAAATATATCAACATGTATTTTGGAGTTTGAATAGCCTTCCCTAGATAACCATCTGTCTGAGGGTGATATGTAGTACTAAAACTCAACTCTTTATCCAAATATTACTAAATAATTATCCAGAACTTTGAGGTGAACCTTGGAAATTGATAAAATACAATATAATTCGATACTTCATATAACCTTATCACTCCATTAATTTATATATAGTAAATATAATCAAGATAAATATCTTCTCTAATGGAAATGAAGTTTGTGGACTTCATAAGTTGATCAACTACAACCCAAATAGCACTATAGCCTTTAGATGTTTTGGAGAATCCAAAAATGAAATCCAGAGTGATGTTTTCCCATTTTCATTCTAGTGTGGGTAATGGTTGTAACATCCCCTTAAACTTTTATCTCTTGTCCTTAACTTTTTTACATACCAAGAAGCAAGATATATACTCTTTAATATCTCTCTTTATATTGTCCCACCAAAAATAATCTTTTCAATCTCTATAAATATTTGAAATTATAAGATGAATAGATAATGATAAACTATAAAATTCATCCAAAAAAACCTTCTTTAGATATCGTATTGACATGATATATATTCAGTTCCTAACCCTTATCATTCCATCATAACCCTGGTTGAACTCAGGAATATTTCTCACCTTCTTCTATAGCTCAACATCATCCTTTTGTTCCTCTTTAATCCTCATATAGATGGATGGTTAAGAATTTATTGAATAAATATATGATCAGACACCTTTTTTCATGATTTCAATATCAATATTTTTTAAAACCATAAATATTGGGTCTATTTAAATCCTCTTCATGGATATAATATCATGTTATTTATAACTCAGAGCATTGATGAGTGTTGTCGCAAACACTCTCAAAAATATTTGTGATTTTATTAAGTACAGCACAATGTATGACCTAGGTCATTCTCTTGAGGAGGAATTTAATTAAAATACCCTTAATAGTCTTGAATAAACCAAGAAAATAATTGAAAACAAATGAAAAATCTTGGGGTTGGTTTTGATTTTCATACAATAAGAAAAACAAAAAAAACAGGAAGAAATAATCAAGAACACAATTTATTTAAAAAGACTAATATGATAAGATGTATTAAATATGATATACCCACTTAAAAATTAATTTATCATTATTCCATATGATTATAATTAATTAAATTTTAACTCACTAACCTTTTCAACCCTTTAAACCTATGAAAATTAACACGGCCATAAATATTCGGAAATAAATGAGCCCTATGTCCACTTTGGGACTTCCAATTGCAACACCCTTCTTTGATTGTGATCCAAAACAAAACTTATGGTCAATAGAAAATTAGGTAAATATATCCTCCCTGTAGTTGATAATTAATTGAGTTTGGGGTGAGACTTGAACCCTGTAATTCTATACCATGTTGGTTGGATTTTGTTATTGAAGTTTCACTCACACGATTCACACAAGTCCAATCTCACGGTTAAGTAAAAGTTGATCAAGTTTATTAGGAATTCAAACTCAATTAATTGATCAAAATTTATTAATTGTAGTATTTTTATGGATTAAAATTAAATAAATTAATGTATTAGGTATTAGATCAACTATGAACAAAATCACTCTTCTATGGGTAGAGTTGTCATCATCGAGACGTTTTGCATAAGCAGTGGATTGAAATGGAAAAACTCAATATAATCTCAACTCTTAGATTCTAGAACCTAGAATAAAAATATTAATATGAAAATATAATAACACAAAAGATTTATTGAATAAAAAGTCAAGTTACAAGCATGAAAACAAAGAAACACAAAGTGGAGGTGGGAGAGAAGAGCCTTCTTGGAAAATATCTTTGCACAAATTTTTAATTATTCCATGAGGTGTGATATGTTTCTAGGATCAAAACTTTTTAAACACCTTCCCAATACTCTAACAACCCTCATAAATAGTTAAAATATATTTTAAATGGAGTTTTGGAGGGATTGGGTTTCAAATTTCAAAAAGTGTACATGTGTCATTTGGTCTCCAAAAATTATTTCATATTGACCCATGTTTTTTACCACCTTAATTTGATAAACAAGTGTCACTCCAATTTAATTAAATTTTAAAGAGTGTTTCCTTTAACTCCTTCCAAAATTTCATCTAAATCCAAGAAATAATAAAGGAGTTATGGAAGCTTTAGTGAGGTGGGTCCATTCTATCAAATTCTATCTATCCCTTCAATAATTCCCATTTTCAGCCCACCAAATTTGATATAAATCTATCATGGTATAAATAAAAAATATATAAAATTTATATTTTAATATTAATATAAAATTTTAATTCCAAATTCATCACATATAAAATGTTATGTCAAAAATACTATGGTGATATTAAAATGGTAAAAACAGAATTTCCATGCAATTTCTAAATTCAATCCCAAAACAAATTTTTCTATTAAATAACATAAATAATAATAATGTGGGGAAATTATATCAATAAATATCAACAAAATATTCAATAAAAATATGTATTATCAAGCATCATCCACCTTTTTTTCTTTCCTAGGTTGGTAATGTATCGAGCATTCATAATCTTTAATCAACTCCAACCATCTCATTTGAAACATATTCAAATATGTATGCATGAATATATAATTTAATATTTTATGATTTGTATATATATCACACCATTAACTATAAATATAATTCCTCTATATTTTCAAAGAAAAAAATTTTTATTTTTAACTCCAAATTCTGAGTCATGTAGTTTTTATCATGAATTTTTAATTGGCATGAGGTATAAGCTATCACCGTATCATTTTTCATGAGGAAACATTCCAGTCCCTTATTTAATCCATTACTAAATATTACAAACCCTTATCTACTATAGGGTAGTGTAATTATAGGTGCACTGACCAAATTTATTTTTAGTTCCTTGAAATTTTCATCACATTTATAAATCCAAAGAAATATGTCTCCCTTATGATTAAAGTTGGTTATTAGATTAGATAGATATGATAAATCTATCAAAAAGAATCATTAGTATCATTCCAACCTGAGAAAACTATGGATCAAAGTTACCATTGTTGGTATGGTCCATTTTTAAATTACTTCTATCTTTAATGGATCCATTGATATACCCTCACTTGAGATTACATGACCCAAGAATGAGACTTTTTGTAGCCAAAATTCAAACTTGTAAATTTATCATATAGCGTCTCCTTCCTCAAGGTCTTCAGCACAATCCTAAAATTCTCTTTCTACTCTTCCATGTTATTTGAATGTATAAGAATATCATCTATAAAGACTAGAATAAACTGATCATGGTAATCTATAAATACTTTATTCATTAAATCCATGAATATAGTAAGAGAATTGGTAATTTCAAATGGAATTACTATAAATTCATAATGACCAAACCTCATACAAAAGGATATCTTGGGTATATCCTCCTTATTTAATCTCAATTAAAGAAATAAAAATAAAAGATAAATCTTGTAAAAATATTTATCTCCTCATAATTGATCAAATAGATCATTAATACAGGGTAGGGAATATTTTTTCTTGATAGTTACCTTGTTAATTTATCGATACTAAATTAAAATATGCATTGACCCATATTTATTTTTAATAAAAATAATAGTTTCACCCCATGGTGATGCACTCAGGTGTATGAATCCTTTATCAATATTCTCCTAGGGTTGTTTCTTTAATTCCTAAAACCCAGTCAGGCCATTCTATATGGGATCTTTGAAATAGGTTTAGCATAAGGTATGAGTTCTATTAAAAAATCAACTTCATGATTTGGGGGAAGACTAGAAAATTATTCAATAAATATATCATCATAATCCTAAAAAATAGAAATATATTCAATTTTGAGTTTTTATGAAACCATTTTAGATAAAAATAACCCTCATGAATAGGCAATACAACCCACATAATAGAATTAACTTCCATTGGAAGTTCATATTCATCCTCTAACCGTAATACGATCATGGGCTTGTTTGGAATATCAAATGTGGTTAATATTCCTCAGAAATTGATATGGGATATATAGAGAGATCCAATCCATGTCCCAAATCACATCAAATTCAACTAGATGTAGAATGAAAATATTTTTAGGAAGCACATTCCCAATAAAATTATAGGATGGGATCTATAAACTTTAGATGCAACCATCATACAATTAGGAGTGTTCAAAACTAACTTAACATATAATAGTTAAGGATATGAGTGAAAATCCTAGGATACTTTTCATGGTATAAATAAATTTATATAACTAAGCTTAAATAAGATACTTCAACATGTGAGTGTGTCTGTCACCACCTCAACTTCACCGTTCTATCTTCGTTCATTTACTAAACCCAAAATGGTTAGAGTGTGCATCAAAAATCATAGTGAGAAATCATGAAAAATCATTCATATAATTTCTAAATCATGAAACCAAATTTTAAATCTATGACACCTTATTTTTAATCAAGGTTATTCATGGTCATAATATATTCATATACTTCATAATGGTTTATAAATAAAATGTAAATTAACCAAAGCATATCCCCTGTGAATGTAAAACTAGGTGTACAGTAAGGACCCATTCACCATGAACTATAATGATGTCCAAGAAATATTCAACAAAATATTTTTGGGGTTATTGACCCTAGATTCATTTGTGCAAAAACCAGATCCACTTATAGTATCTAGAGAGGGATGTATTGTTAGGAAAACCACATAATCTATACCTTACCAAAAATTTAGGATGTTATCTTATAAATAGACTTATCCCCAGGGTTTTCAGTAAAGATATTTAATCATAATATCTAAATATTAACTAAACTTGGATCTAATACCAACTATAGTGAACCAAACTTTTTCACATAGATAATATATCTTATTAGATGAATATTCATTATATAACATTACAATACATGATAAAATCATAAAGGTTTAGTTTTTTAGATACTAGATACAAAATATTATTATTTCATGAAATATGTTCAATACCTCCGACAAAGATCTTCTCATATAGTACTCTTCTTAGGCATACCCAACTTAAAACCTTTCTTCGTAACCTAGATAAAATAAACATAAGAAAGGGTGATCTCGGATGCTCAATAAGGGTAGACATAAGAGATATCAATCAATGATCATAAGTGAGCATAAGATAAGCATAAGGGTATTAGAACATGATCTTAACTTACAATAATAATACCCAATTATTTAAAGATCATGAATCATAAATCATGGCATAAGGCTTTCTTAGAACAAAATAAAAAATTCATAAGTATGCGGAATCATCAATAATCAATCATAAGCCATGAGAACACATAATAACCATAAGACATAAGTTTTTGGAATATAAATAATCATATAAAATAATTTCCTTTTCCAAGGCTCATTTACAAGACTATCATAGTGTATTGGGTTAACTACTCATTCCATTGTATCTTTAGTTAATGTTCACTCCTAAGACTATCATGGTGGACAGAGTCTCTTACTGAACTAGGTTAACTCCTCATTCCAGTAATTATAATCTCATGAGATATCCATTATTACCCAATAAATTAGAGGGATATATAATTTTAGGCCCACCCATCACATAATCATAATCCATTCATATGCGGTTCATAATATCATAAAAAATTCATCATATCATCATATTATAACCCATGGAAATAAAATGGGTTTCATAAACATTTCATCATATCATAACCCATGGAAAATAAACAAGTTTCATAAACATCTTATTATCATAATCATAAACCATACAAAGAAATAATAAGGATATTATCACTATATAAATTATCCAGTAAATAATAATTAACATAACAGGATATTATAATAGATGAAAATTGTCTTTAAAATATCATTGGAATATTTCTTGAGGAAAATTACCTTTTTATTTTGAAATCACTTATTCAAAATCCAAATATTTATAAAATATTAAAGAAATAATTTTATTTGAAAATAAACATAGAAAATTTTAAAGTAATCTTCAAATCATTTAGAGGTCATGGTGGTGGAAAATTGTGTACATGACACAATCATTAAAACAATGATTTTGTTCACACCTTCGGCAAAATGCACCTTGTTCATAAAATAAAAAGAAGATTATTTTTAAAAAAAATAAAAAAATGGGTAAAAAATAATTTAAATAGTTATTTAAGAATGGTCAAATCATTCTTGAAAACATTTTATAAAACACGGATATGGGATAAAAAAATCAACCGAAAGAGGGGAAATAAACTTAGCTTTTCTTATAAACATTTTCTGGGCCGTTTAGAGTATGAAAGAGATAAAAATGGTAATAAAACATAAAAATTATAGAAATATACAAATTATAATAAAAATTAACTATTTTTATTAGATAATAATCATATAATTTCCTTAATGTAAATTCAAGCATAAACAATCCTGATTAAAATGGGATTGAAACAAAAATATCTTACCTCAAATCTCATATTACTTCATATGTGTTTGAACCAGCTGTATAATAAATATAGATTTATTATAAACCTAATATAGAACCATATAATATATATAATAACATATATTATTTAATTATAACATATTATCATCTTTTTATTAATAATTCTTTATTGAAATCAATGTTTTGGGTGAATACTACTTCTTTTTTCATGCATATTTCAGTTTGGTAGTCCCGGTCCTTATAATTTGATCATGGTTACATATATATAATTTTAATCATTTCATTATTATAATTATAATAATTATATTCATTTTTATAACTATTCATATAAAGCAGTGATGAAAAATGAATTACATCACTTCACATAGACGGTAGTCCGTACATATGAATGAGTGATGTTTCCACTTTTCGATGGATGCAACGGATAAAAAGTAATTAGTAAATAACCTTTATTGAAATAAAATAATATCATAAATACTATATATATCCATTATATCTATAATTATTACCATAAATTTGAAATGGTGATGAAAAAAATGCATCACTTCGTGGAGGTGGTAGTCCACACGTACGCACGAGCGGCGTTATCATTTTTCAACTGATGGAAAGAAGGTGGATAATGGTTGTTATATCATAATAATAAAATTTAATTATACTTAATATACTTAGTTTTTTATTTTAGAATGTATACCATATATTTAGAGGAGTTTTAAGAATAAATAAAATTTAAATTACTCGGTTAATAGTTATACCGCTTTATTGAGAAACCTCTTTTGGATTACACCTTACTCCTTACAAGGATGGACTTTTGAGAATAATAAAAGATATATAACATGGGTAAGGAATATATTAAGGTATTATGGTAGTTATTTGAAAACATATAAGGATAATTAAGCATGCATAAGAGATGATAGGTTGTATCCTTTTATAAGGAAGGGAAGGGCACACTTAGAATGGCTTAGAAGTTTTAATAATATATATATCATAGTAATGTAAAGTAATAAAAAGGCACCCAAAATTAAAATATAAAATATTATAAGGTCAAAATAAACTCAACTAATCATATTTGAAAAAAATTTGGGTAAATGTTAAACCTTATCTCCTATGTAAATAACTTTAAATTCATTTTAACCTCAACCGTGATAACTCAAGCTTTTACCATGATAACATAATTATATTACCAAAAATAAAAGGTCCCTTCTGCCCAAATTTGAAAATATTGATTCCAATTTTGGAATAAATTTTATCATATTAAATTTCTATAGTATTCAAAATTTAATTTTAATATAAAAATACAAAACACATGAAAAACAGTTTTTAGAAAAATACTTGATTTAAGAGTAAACATCATTTCAACTTGAAATCAAGTAATAAGTTGGATTACTTGAATTTTTTTGGTTAAACAATAAAAAAATAAAGTTTTTTTGAATTTTATAGAAATCCAAAACTTAATTTCATCTTCCAACAATTCCATTAAACGAAAAAACCTAAAAATTGTTTTTAATTTGAATAAAATATAACTTATCATTACAAAATACAAGATTGGGTTTCTAATTTAAAAACAATGTTTTAAAATAAATTATTTAACTCATAAAAAATATAATTAGTATAAACCCACTCATAAAATATGATATATTCAAGTTTCATATATATTTTAAATCTTTAAGCTGTAGTTTTAACCATGTTTTACCTTTTTTACTGAGGTGAGAAATCTTTACCATGGTTACTATTCATAATAACAAAAAATGAAGTTTATACTATAAAATTATATTCATTATGATAATTTCAAATATTAAATCCAATTTATAATATTAAATTTACATAATTTTTATAATTTAATTTTAAATTAAACTAAAAAACACGATGAAAAGTGGTTTTCTTAGAAAAAACGTCTTCTTAAGTAAAAACAAATTGTACCAAAATAAAGAATAAAATTGATTTCAATGGAATTAATTGAATTATTCATAATATAAATGAAATAATGTTAATTTTAAATCATTTTAAAATAAAATGGAACTTTGAAAATTCTTGAAACAAGAAAGACAGTTTTCAATAAAAAAAATTATTTTTCACTATTTACTATAAAATTAATCTTTTTCGAAAAATTTAAAAATTTCAAACTATTATAATTAGGATATGATGATCTCAAAAATAATATCCTTATTATTAATTAAAATTTATAAAATTTTTAGTAATTAATTATAATATTTTCTCACAAATATCTATAAAACCCATTTTTAAAGAAAATGTATTTTTGAAGCATAAAATGATCTTTCTGAAGATTGAGTACTTATTTATCAATTAATTTACATTATATAAAACACTTATACATATTTATTATAATTTTTTTATTCTTATTCATACCTCAAATTTTAATGGCTAGATTATAATGGTCATTCTTAAATAATAATATTTATATCATGGTTTGTTTAAAATTAGTGTTTCATGTAAAGTAAGATATCAATGAAATAAAATTTATTTAAATAGAAATATATCATAAAATATTAGGGTGTTATAACCTCCCATTGAAGTAGATAAATAACTCATACTCTTGTCTGGTTTCCTTTCACCACCATATCATATGTTATCAGCTCTCCTCTTCCCATCAGTGGAAGAGGCATCCATAATGCCAATAGAAGGATTGCTAGTTGGTCTACTAAAAATAGGAAGGATTTATACTACATTTTCTTCCTTCAGACACTTCTCACTCATAAGAGCCTTTCAATTAAAATATTTATATGATTTTAGAATAAAGTTCCTAACTTGGAACCTCACCTTAATTCCTAACCCAAATTCAAATTTCCTATCCTTTTTTGCCTCATTCTCAGACAATAGAGGTGAAAATCATAGTAACTCCATGAAATGAGAAGAATAACTAGTATCCAATATTTCTTCCTACTGAATATCCATAAACTCTTTTTCTCGATCTCGTCTCATAATTTTTTGAAATAATTCCTTAAATAATAGGTCTTAAAAGGCCCCCCAAGTTATATCCTCATTCCTCTTCGCATGAACCATCATGCCCAACCACCTCATAGTAGGGCCTTGAAGCATATTAGCAGCTAACTTCACCCTATAATTATCAGGAGTCTCAGAAAGATTTAATATTCCTTCAATGTTTTCAATCTATTCCTCTATATATTTTAGACCTTATGTACCTTTAAATATTAGAGGATGATGTAATTTAAAGTCTTGATAAAAATACATTATCGTTACTCCAAATCGATGTGTTCTTCCACCATGAACTAACACTAAATGAAAACCCCAATGATGAATCAGTTATACAGCCTAGACTGCTAGTAAAACCACTGAAGCATTACTATACACACCCTCCTATACATCTATATGAACAAAAGGAGTGTCTCTCACCTTAGGAACCTCTTGACCCGATTCCCCAAGTAGCATAACAGGGCATTGTCTAGTCAGCATTTCTGAAATGTCAGAAGAAAAATTAGGAGTTCCCAGCTTAAATTTTTAAAAGTAAGATTCTAACTTAGGTTTTCAAAAGCCTAAATCCGTCTTGGTTCCTACATGTTATTCATAATTATATAAATATCAATTTATAACATGTTTGGTTTATATCAATCACAGGAAACATGAATATTACATGTAAACCTATGTTCCTATCCATGATGCATGAACTCATCCACTCCTTCCAATCGACCAATAAAAAATCCCATAAATCAAAATAGAAAACTCATTTCCATCACTCAAGTTGATAATTGATCAATGGTAACAGAAAAATAAAAAATATCAATTCAAAATCCCTGGTAACTCAAAGGTCCACTATACTAGTTCTATCCAGGCACTAGCATAATTCCCCTACCTAATTTTTGACCATCATATCTTCATTTTAACATCTCCCAAAATGTAACAAAAGAAAAAATCCTTTCATACCACTTTGTAACACCCCTAACTGAATCATATGGTCTGATCTAGAAGGTTGTTGACCTCGTGTGTGCTTCCCCATATGCAAGAGGTTATAGACTAGTGGTGAGATCCTATGAGCTAATTTGGGGAGACTATTATCTCGATTAAAAGTTTACAAAAAACATAAATAAATAAAATAAATAATGAATAACTAAATCAATAATACTCATATCAATAAATAGAAACCAATAAGGAAAACAATACCCATGCAGTAATAAGTTGGTATAAAAGATTAAAATTTAGCAAAAGGGATACCCACATGAGATAGATCAATATATTAAAATAAGATAAATATAGAAAAATAAAATGAGGCATGACATAAAAGGATACTAGAGTCTATCCCTACATCACCTCAATCCACCTTGCTCCTCCTATTCAATTTTCCAATATAGGGCCCTTTCCCTTTGTTGGATCCCTAACCATAAAATATGCACACACATTGAGATTCTCATTTAAGGTGAGAGTACAAAACCCATTAGGATAACAGTAATGAATCCCTAGAATAAGTAGATAAATTGTATATAAAGGTGTATATAAATACTGGAAATAGTGTAAATAATCTTATAGTTGGATGATTCATCATGCATTGCTATGATGTCATGAACCCCGGTCATACCTGCTTCAGCACCATACCAGAAGATATGTCATATCAAGCTAGTCACATGATCTAAACAAGGTACCATAGTTAATCCAATGACTCAACCATCTTGTCAATGAATAACCACAATAGAATCTAAACTAGGTTACATATATCATTCATAACTCAACCATATCATGATGGATAACCATATATAATTAGAACAATTAGCACAAATATTCCATGAATCAACCATCTCATGATGGATAGCCACCATATAATCAACCCAAAGGTGCATATCATCACACATGGAGAAACACATTGTTCTCACGGGGCTACACACACACCCACATACTAATCAAGTCACATAAAATAGTTCTCACAAGTTACACATGCACCCAAATGCTAGTCAAGACCTATATATTTATATAAAAAGTCATAACATGATTAGTAATTCCTAAAAAAACATATTGGAACCACCTGAAACACGTCCAACACACTAAATCCCTAGAATTGGGCATAAATTTACTACATGATGATTCTAGAAAGAAGACTGTTGATGCCCACCAAATAAGCATTGGAAAAATCACAAAGGAGGAAATACCTAAATATGGGTATTATTATTCTCCCCATAAAAGCAAGGAAGAAGGGTATGGTCAAATAATCGTGAATCCTTTGAGAGACTCGTGATCACTTGACCATTTCAAGGTCATGTGAAAGCCCCATGCATGGTGCATCGCTCACAGCTAATGTCATGGATCCCTCTTCAACAAACCTACCTACTGTTGTAAAGGACCCCAAGACAACCAAATGTGTGCCCATAGGCTACATGGTTTTTCATTATAAATTTTCTGAAAAACCATCCAAAATCCTTTGAGAATAAATAGGGGTGATATTCTAAAGGAATAGACCCCTAGTGGTCATGAAGCTCATACTCCATGTCATCATTAGGAAGAATAAAATCCCTTGGTGATATCTAAACAATCTCGTATGACCTATGAGACTTCACCATATAAAATGATGGATATAAAGGGGAGGAGGTGATAGGGGTTTGCGGTTGCTGAAAGGCATGCGACGCACACCTCGAGCAACCAACGAGATTCCACGAGTCCTCGGCTATATGTCCTCCTCACCTCACAAAATCCCCTTGGCTTGTCAGCTTCACTACACGGAAGTCCTCAGGAGTGTCCAGAAAACCCTACGACACTCTAAAGATAGGTGTATAGACCTTTCCACTACATGCTTTCACACTCTTCATATTACCCATATTGTTCAAGTGAGACATTGTCCAAAAATCAAGTAAAAATCATATATACTACTCTTAAAAATCAAATGATCCTTGATCTTTGTAAAATAAAACAAAGCAGATAAAGGGTAGGAGGTGAGAGGGGTTCAAAGTCACTGAAAGGCAAGCAACGTGCACCCCAAGCAACCCATGAGATTTCATGAGTCCTTGACGACACATCTTCCTCACCTCACTAAATTCCCCTAGTTTTTTGGCCTCACCTTAAGGAAGTCCTTGGGAGAGTCTAAACAACCCCACAGTGCTCTAACGATGAATGGATATATTTCTCCATGAAATGCTCATACACCCCCATGCAACCCATATTGGCCATGCAATGCATCTCCAAAAAATAGAAGAAATACTATGGGAAACATACATACAATCATGCATGACTCCCAACCTTTGTTATATCAAATTAAGGGGACTAAAAGGGAGAGGCGAGAGGTACTCGGGGTTGCTAAAAGTCATACGACGCACTCAGGACACCCACAGCACTGTCCCACGAGACCCCAGGACAAGTTACCCAAGGTCTCACGAGTTTCTTTTAATAGTAATTTGGATCTTTTGAAGTCCATTGAACATGTCGACATGACAACATGAAAGTCCTTCTACATGTCCACATGATCGAACAAGTATTTAATAATCTGCAATAATCCGATAAATGATGCATTGATGAAGGAGACTTATGATCTCTAAAAATCCAGCAATGCACTTGAATTAGTCCACAATAGAGACTCGTGAAACTTTGTGGCGTATGGTCCCTTCACCAACTCCAGCCTAGAATTGCGCCAGATGCTCCATGTCGCACCAACTAGTGAGTATCGGGGGTGGCGAAGCCTATAAATTCCCCACCCCAACTCAAATAAAGGGTTGGATTTTCGATCAACCAAATGCCTAGACTCTATAGGATTCGTCTCTCGACTTCTGCAGACTTCTTAAGGAAACTTATCAAGTGAATAGAAAAAAAATTCAGGTAATATACTGACAGGAGTCCGGAGTAGTCATACTCTAGACATAAATTGCTTCACATGATCACTCACAAATCACACAAAGGACTTACCTCAGGACATGCGAAGAACATACCGCATGTCCTCCAAATCATGTAAGACTCAAAGAAACTAACACTAAATGAAACCAAGGCATTCATAATACAAGGGTTAGAGTCAAGATAAAAGGTATAAGACTTAATATAAATACATGATCGATGCCCCTCATGATCTTCATGTGTGTTATCCGAAGACACGTGACAACACCGGGGAACGTCGACCATATTTTTTGGCACCCCTTTGACATGTCATGTGGGACTTGAAAATTCCCTCATACATGTCAGGGTGCATCATACAGTTCTCTTTTAGGTGCCACTTACATATTATAAACCCTATGGGTATATCACCTAGGACTTGCAACATTCTCTAGACACATTTCCTGACTCACATAACGGCTTTATCTCATGTCAGTCGAGTCTCGCTAAAGCATATGTACATGACAACCAAGCCCCCGTGCCACCTTCTAGGCAAGTCATATGAGACTTGTGATGCCCTCCAGACCATCCATCTAGGTATCTCATTGTCCCCCAGAGGTGTCATCCAAGAAACGTGACACCCATTGGGTTATGCCACACTGACTCTCATGACACAATCCATATTTTTCAAGCCAGGTCATGTGATAGACCTTAGGACTTGCCAACCGAGACTTGTGATGTCTTCCAAATAATAAGGATAGATCACCAGAGCATCCCAATACTAGAAAATGTTGTTTGTCCTTGATGTGTAAGCATTGATCGATAGGTAAACCTCAATACCTAAGCCCCAACATAAAGGGAACTAAAACAACTCGGATTCCCATCATATTCAGGACACATAGGCCACCTCCATCTGAGGTACACGCTCTATATTGATCATCCATGTAGGGACCATCATATGAGTCCCTTGTCTAAAGAAATGATATTGATTACTTGTTATCCCTTGTTTCTCACAAATGAGCTTGTCTCACATGGGCTTAGGGAGTTGCAATGGTCATATCATCTTCCTTATAAACCCCTACAATGGCATGGGGAAACCTCAATGTGTAAGCCCCAATATAAAATGAACTACGAGAACTCTAATTCCTTCTATAACCAGGATACATAGGACACCTCTCTAAGCCCCAAACACTATACCAAAAACCCCAAGGACTATTCTAACATGCAAGTCCCATATCCATACTTCATGAGGTTGATCATCTTCTACCTCTTGTTTCTCACCCCGAGCATGATTCATGTGGACTTAGGGGGATACAACAAACACCTCACTATAATCATAAGTCTCCATTATCCAGGTAAACCTTAGCATGTAAGCCCTGACATAAAGGGAACTATGACGATTATAATTCCTTCCATAATCAGGATACATAGGCTACCTCTATCTGAGGTTCGAGTTCTATATTGATCATTAGGGGAGATTCCATCATCTAAGGCCCTTACTCAAAGAAATAACATTTTTTACTTGTTATCTCTTATTTATCACATAGAAAATGGCATATGTGATCTTAGGTAATTGTGTTAATCATGTCATCTGCACCATGAGTCTCCATAATGACACAGGAAACTCCAATATATAAGTCCTAAAAGAATGAAATATGACAAATCTAATTCTTGATATATTCAGTATACATATGATGTCCCTCCGAGACCAGATCTTGAAGGTTTCCTAGAGCACCCATATAAGTCCTTCTACATGATGTAAAACTACACAGGTTAAACGAAATACATGGGTTTTGATTCCTGCAATAACCAGGATACATAGGATGACTCTTAATGGCACAATCCCATCCTCAGAATATTAATCACCTCCTTATATGGGAGTATGTTCCAAATCACTTGGTTATATGGTTTCAGCATATAAGAATCTGCCTATTACTGGGGAATGAAGAGGCGCTTAGGACACATACAGATGGACTCACCTAATAGATCTTGGTATTTTTCATATAAAAAAGAATTGACCTAAATTTATTTCATCGGGGTAACTAGTCCCATTAGGGATCAGGAAGATATTCATGAGCATATCTTAAATATATAAGAGAGTAATAGAGTATGATACAATTCCCCCAACCCAAAAGGTTGCGATGAGCCCGACCTACCATCCTCTCGACCAATACGAGTCCCTAAGAGTCATTGGGCCCAAAAACCCAGGAGACCGTTGGCCTTTGGGAAGAAGTTTTATATCAAGTTTTGGATGTGGGAACCATTGGGAGTTTCAGGGAAAGGTGATAGTGGCAACGCGATGAGAGAAACCCATTACACACCACATTTTCCCAACAAAACAAAAAATGGTGAACCCAACATGAATCTCTCCAATGACAAAATTATTGGGTTATAATGCATCAGGACACTTTATTTTGAAAACCCTATACAAATAGAGAAATAAGACCATAATAATCTTACAAATGATCTTCTATATCCAGGGTTCTCATAACTCCATCCTTGTTTTGATAAGTCCAAATGAGTGGAATGGACAAATTGGGAATAAAAGAAAAAATGAGTTAATCATGCATATCTGACTGAGCATATTATTCCTACGATACTTCACTAATTGGTAAACTTTTTCTTTTTCATTTGCATAATTTCATATACTGATTTAGTAGCATGATTTGGGATGATGTTATCATCATCTAGAATTTGTTCTGGAAAATCATCCACAACTGAAACATCCACAGCTCACAAAACAATCTCACCTGCACAACATCTCCAATGGAAATTAGCGAATACAATGGTTTGAGAGTACCATTAGTATGGTACTATACTTCCCATGGAGGCTACTCGTGAATTCATCCATACACGAAAATCGGTGAGCCTTTATTACCCAGGGAAGGCTTTTTCTGAACCTATGGCTCTTATCACCACAACTAATAGCTTCGGGAGATTATCACTAGAGTGCAATAACTACCACCTTCTGTATCTAAGGAAGGTGGACCCAGAAGCTAGATATGACTCCCTTCAAATTCAAGAGCCTCCTAAGAGGGCTCCTTCTAACCGTTGTCTCTGATAACATCCCTCTCATACCCCTTAGTTGCCTACTGAGGGTACCATCCGATGCACAACACCTTATAAAGTCCATGCATGTTTTTTAAGAAAAACTCATCAGATCATAAAGGTGTCAGATATCTAGGAGAGCAAACATATCCTTGCTCTCACCAATAGTGATTGTATACAAACTCAGGTAGGAACCAGCCAGCAGACTCAAATCCCTGTCACTCTAAACAAGTCTGCGGGCATATTCCCACAGCAATCATGGGGGAGGCTCATATTCCTACCCCTATATACAAATCCCATCGACATAATCTAGTGGAACAAGGAATATGGAAGTGGGAACATACCCCCACTTCATCTAGTTCATCATGGAGATAGAAAATGTGCAGTCTCATATCCCTGCACACACTTTTCTAAAATGCCAGTACATTTTAGAAACAATTGAAGAAATCCATTGGAATATTCTAGCACTGGTACATATGAAGGGAAAGGTGCATATTCCTATCCCTACATCCAAGATAGAACAACACTCTAATCATCATGAATAAGTGGTTGTACCAAAGTAAACGCACACTCTTGCTCCCACCTGAGAGGATTATCAGCATATTCTAATGAAGGGTGAGGAATCAGATTAGGATCATATCCCAATTTCAACTAGAGCTAACTAGGTGGGAGAGGCACATGCCTCAGGATAGGGGAAAATGCCTATCAAAGAAGTCCAGTGGCATACTCCAAAGGCCCAGTATTGGGCGCATATCCCTATTCTATCTAAATCTGGCCAAGTGGGAATGGCACAAGCCTTAAGAAAAGATCATATTCTTGTCAATGGATACGTCTAGTGTATCTTAATATATCATCGAATTCAGGTGCATATTCCTACTTCCATTGATGAATTACTGAGCCAGCATCATTCCAAGGAAAAACAGTGGGAATCTCGTATTCCTTCTCCCATTCTAGAGTTCTATTGGCATACTCTGACAGGGAATGCATATTCAAACCATACTCATATTTCAAATCCAACTAGGTCCAACCTGTTGAGATTGGCACATGCCTCATGGAAGGCTTATATTCCTACCAAGAAAGACCGGTGACATATCCCAAAGGCTCAATATCAGGCTCATACTCCCATCTTAACTGAGGATCACTAAGTGAGAATGGCACATGCCTTGGGATGGTCTCATATCCCTATCAATAATGAAACAAATTATCAGCATATTCCAATGACTTCTCCGCAGTGGGATCATACTCCCACAGCACCTGACGGTTATATGAAAGTTTTAGAAACCATCGCACAGTAGGCTCATATCCCTACACAATAACAAAATTCAAGTCATCATATTCCAACCATGATGTAGAACATAGACCATACCCCTAATTTTCTCAATGCTAGTGTCTTTGGGGTTTTTTGAGACACATTATCAATGCCACAAGGTTTTTTAAGCTATTCTATCGAAGTAGAAATAGGAGATGTTCATTACCACGATAGTCCTCCTTATGGTAGTGTGGATATGGATCATGGGGACTCTAATCCTAAAATCCACTGTGATCAACCTTCCCACAACGATATATCTCATGGAAAAGGTAGTCCTCCCTTTTCCCAGAAACCTTTGTATAGAGAGGTGAACCAAACCCTGACACCTTCATATATAGAGGTTCTCAAAACATCTGGGTAAATTGTATATGGTTCCCCAAAAACTTCTAGAAATACTCTATTCCCTTCAGTAGGTGACCATCAGTGCCATCTTCTATGGTATGACCGAGTGGAGGTATGTAAGTCTGAAGATGAGGAGGAAAAAATTGACATATGGAAAGATTTAGATGGAAACAGCCTTCCCATCATGTTCTTCCCCCTAACTACTTCTATCTATGAGATCTCAGACGATCTATAAAAGGAGTGAATTCCTTATATATTCCATAATATGTGTTCTAATCATCAGTGACTGAAGGTTTGATATCTCCCTTATTCTAGATATGATTTACACCTTCAGATAATCAGGATAATTTATTTCTATCTTGACTTAGCCTCTATATCCATGGCCTGAGATCTGAAACCGGAAAATTATAGTTCAAATCTGAAACACCCTTGTCGCCATTACATTGTGACACTTCGGAAGCTGATCTCAAAATCTATGTCAAGAATATACATTCAAGGATAGGCATAGTATGGATAATTTCACTTCTCTGCCCCCCTGGAATAGAAAATCCCTTCAGATAAGGAATCCTACAATGTTATAGCCTCTAGAGAAATTAGGGGACCAGGTGATGATCATGCTAGTTGGTCACTGAAACAGAATACCTTTGCTCTAATAGTTCCCAGAAATTATGTACATGGAGAGAGGATATCCAATAGGAATTCAAACCGAGACACTCAAAATAATAAGAGGACATTTCAAACACGAAGGCTGAAGTTACAATCACCCAAAAAACTTCCCATGAGAAATGATGCTTGTCACGGGTCACCATCACACCCAGCTCCTACATGAGCACAATTTTGCCACATCAAGTGGGCCACTATTATAGCTTCAATATCATCCATATAGGAGAAGACCCAACCCACCAAGCCGGGAGAAAATCTACCACTACCTCCACCTCTCAGATCGTCAATTCTTGAGATAATTTGGGATACATCAGCAGCAGCTGCAAGCGAACCCCTTCCCACTAGGATGGGAGAATTTATATCTTAATCATCATCCTTGGGTTCATCATCCCCTGAGAGGACCCTGAAAATATCATCAGTGATGCTAGATCAACCCCACTCTGTTGGGCTGGGGGAATTTATATCTTGATGTCTATCCCAGGAGTCATCAAATCCCTAATGGGAGTCATTATATCCTCAATAATTAGACCAATTAATGCCAAATGCATCCCTAAATAACCCCCACCCTACAGGGATGGAATAATTTTCATCATCATCACCATTGTAGAGGGAATAAGTCTTCTCCAGATTGGGAGAAATGAATCAACGTTCGGCACCCCACCTACCGCAAGACACACCTTTTCAGGTTTAGGGCCATTCAGAAACCCCAACCAGGAACTCCCTTAATATCACTATTAATATACCAAAGTGGGAGGAATGTGAAGTGATGGAGGTTAAGCCCTTCCGAGGTTGCAAGCCGAAACGTCCTAATAAGGCCAAGGGATCGAATAACGGCCCTGATGGAAGCTGTTAAAAATCATCTTGTTGTGTCGAAAGAAATGGAACAACCACCATTTCTTGATATGACTCTATGAATTTCATCATTTTAAACATATAATATGATGATAACAACACAAATTCAGAAGATCATGACACTAAAAACATACCTTGGGAGGAGGGTAACTTGAATGCACTGAATGAAGATGCATGCACCAGGAACCAGAGGCGAATCCAAAACATGGAATTTATGAATATCAAGTTTCCACCTTCCCGATGAAATGCTATCAAGGGGAAAGGTAAAATCACATATCAATCACCTCCTAGGAGGAGTGAGGTTCCTTCCCCAAAAAAAACAATTGTCACAATATGAAAGTGAAATACAAGCTCTTCGGCAACCAAATGAGGAGTTAATCAAGGGTAATATTCCCATGGGGTATCATCTCCAAGCAAAGAAAAATGTTATCACTCACGCAATTGATCCATAATCAAGGGAAGATTCTGAATATCATATTGTATTTGGGTATAGGAAACCATCCTACAAGCATGAGGAATTCGAAAATGATCATGACTTCCCTCCGTTGCGGCAACAGCCTCTCCCCCTCTAGGATAACCATTCAGTATTAGGATGAATTTAAATTTATAGGAGAAAAAATGGGTCCACCTCATCAACCCCCATTGGTTCCCCATTGATGGGATATGGCCCAGGTAGTAGTTCTTCCAGATCTCCTTAACATCATCGAGTCCCTGGCTACTCGAATGGAAGCCATGGAAGGGTTGTGCGTGCTTGTGTAGCTTAAAAGGAAGCAATATCCTAAATGGTTTGATGATAATCCACCTCCACCCAACTTCATAAATCCCTCATTTTCTACCTTTGATGTCACATGCGATCCTGAGCAGCATCTCACACACTTTGTGTCCTGATGCAGGCTGATGATAGGACCTCGAGATTAACAGGAGGCAACCAAGCTAAGGTGTTTTGTACAGACTCTAACAGGGCCCGCCTTTATTTGGTATAGCAGTATACCAGTAGGATCTGTGTTAAGATTGGAAGACATTCATCATCAATTCCTTTACTAATTAAGTTCTAGACTGAGGAAGACAATTATAGTCGACCTAAAAAGCTGAAAACAATATGAAAATTAGAGGGTGTCTGATTTCATAGTAAGGTGGAAGGGTTTGACCTATTCACTCAGCATCCCTCTCTCATAAGAGAAACTGCTGGAACTCTATGCCGAAAATCTTAGGATGAGTTGTAGGCACCCCTAATTCTAATGAAATATTTGGGTGGATTCCATGAATTTTTTTAAACAGAACAATGCCTTGAGGAGGCTATTTGGTAGACCCAATCCAAAGATCGAATCATGCCTAAAGCATAGGGAAAATGGATATCCAGAATGGAAGTTGCAGCTATCACTATAAATCTAATAGAATCACCCATCCAGATACCCAAGAAAGTCCCAAACTTCCCAACACCTCTTATCAACCTAGAACAACCACAGAATCACCCTTGACTAGAATAACAGAGAAACCATGGTCATCCAGGATTTGAAGAATGGATGAATAAGGTGTACTCCTTCCAGAATGAACAGGTCCCCAGTTATTTCCTAGAATCCATGGACAATAATCTGCAAACACGTCTACAACCCAGGAAGCTTGATGAGTTCAACCTCATCGACCAGCCTGATTACTTACCTTTACATAGAATTCTAGGTCATAATATCTAGAATTGTTTCACCTTCAAAGATGTTTTTCAAGGCATGATCAATTCTGGAAAAGTGGTGCTAGATAATTTCTTAGATAAAGTGTCTTTCATAACCATGTTCCAACCAGAAGAATATGATGATTGGAAGGAGGTACCATCCATACATGCTCGAAAATTTGAAAACTGGATGGTTTGGAAGATAGTTGATCAAGCCCATGCCACTCTAATACCACAGTTGCGTTGGCTAGCAGTTTCTCCACTTCCCAAGAAAGAGGTGTCAGATGTGACTCCCAAAGGTGGGTGTGACCAACAGTGGTGGAATGAAATAGAAGAGGAAGAGTCATATTCTCCTCCAAATTAGGCATTAACCCTTGTTTATTTCTTCCCTACAACATCAATAGTAGGGGAACCACCCCCACCAAATGGAACCCTCATTGGATGAGGATCTCATCTTTGGTTCTATCAACTTAATACACCTAACAGACCCCTTCTCTAATAATGAGTATGCCCCTGAATACGGTCTTCCCACATATAAACAAGGATCGGGAAGGTTCATGCACTAAATCCAAGGATATAGTGGGTAGTACGGATGTGGTGGGACTCAATATTCTGTTCATGTCCCCATAGAGGTCATATATACAGTCGAGAATCATGGGAAAGCGCTCCAATAGGCCCAAAGGAGGTGAGGAGGTGCCTCGGATCCCTCCATCAGTCACCCACAACCAATTGTCTTGCGTAATATCCTATCAAGGGTCCAATATGATCAACCTAGTCAATGGGGAAGGTCATCGCAACCTGCACCACTGGTGGCAAATACCCCCTCAACCTTGACACAAGCACCTGGTCCATTTGACTCTAATGCTCCAACTTCTAAACCACATACCCATGAGTAGCCCCATACTGGGAAGCATCGACCTCTGACACAAAAATATGATGTTCTGAAATAGTTATTTGTAGTCCTAGAAATGACCTAGATCTTGGATTCACTCCATATATCAAAAGAACTCAGGGAATCACTCATTTAATCCCTCTAGATCCCACATAAATCTGAGATATAATTCGTTGTTTTCGAAGTATATCGAGTGGAGACTATGCCCTTAGGATTCCATATTTCCATCTCTTTCACTTATCAAGATCAGAAGGAGGCCATATAGGGTCACATCATACCATTATACATTTCAAGAATACTCAATAATGTAAATTTTCAAAGGGTACAAATTGATAACAAATCAGGGATCAATCTTATCCCAATGAAGACCCCACGATGACTAGGGTATAGAAAATGGGACTTATCCCTTACAAATTTGACCATCCATGGATATGATAAGCGTGAGAAGAGACCCATGGGGAAAATAAAACTCAAATCCCAATTTGGGGCGCTCACATGTGATGTCAAGTTCATGGTTATCTAGTAGGATACCACATATAATGTCTTGCTTGGAAGGCCCTAGCTCCATAGAAACCATGAGGTACCTTCAACATTCCATCAATGTCTGAACTACCCCATCAATGGAAAGGTTGGAATACTACATGGCGATAGATCCCCCTTTGATACTTGAAGAGACACATATATGGAGCAGATTTCTATAAGAATGAAGGTAAGAAACCAATGGTGGATGATGATGTATAGGTTGCATCCCCAAATGGCTTAGGGACCACCCCTATTAAACCCTAGATCATGATCAATGATGACTATGTTCTCCCCATAAACATGGTTGAAGTAGAAGATCTGACCCTGGAGGTCCAAGCCTCTCCTTTCCTCAGTGACAATCATCTCCAGCATCTTTTTGCAACAACCCAGATAGCAGGAGAGGGTGATATCTCTTCTAATGTCCTTCCTCACCCCGATACCAACAGAGAGACCCTTGAACAACCATCTTCACCTGAATACGTCTCCACAGACTCAGAAATAGATGAGGATGATCTCAGAAACTCCCCTACAATATTCAAGGAAGGCATCTATACTACCGTAGATGAGCTCATATAGATAAACCTGGGGACAGAAGAAGGCTCGTTGCCTGTCTTGATTAGTGCTTCCATGCCTCTCAAAGGGAAAGAGATGTATATTTCATTTTGGAAGAAGTATCGATATGTGTTTTCCTGAAACTACACAAAAATTCCAGGATTAAACCCAGATGTGGCTACGCATCATCTCAGACTTACTAATGATCATTGAGGCTTCAAGCAAGCATCTAGGAGGATTCACCCCTCTCATGCCACCAGTATAGAGGTAGAAGTTGAAAAGTTTATGAAATCCAACTTTGTCCTAGAAGTGTAATACCTGATATGGATTTCCAACACCATCCTTATCAAGAAGAAAAATGGGCAGATTAGGGTCTTCGTTGACTTTAGAGACCATAATCGGCATTTCCCAAAGGATGGTTTTCCATTACTGATCACAAAAATCTTGATCGATACAACTGTAGGCTTCCAGGACCTTTCCTTCATGGATGGGTACTCAAAGTAAAATCAAATCAAGATGGCCCATGAATATGAATAATCCAATGCCTTCAGAGAAACTCAAGGGATATTCTACTATCAAGTCATTCGCTTTGGATTAAATAATTCATATGCCACATATCAGTGCATCATGTATCACATCTTTAAGACATTTTTGGGAAGGATAATTGAGTGTTATATTGACGACCTTTTTGTTAAATCCATACAATGATGTGATCACTTCACAGATCTTTGAACAATCTTCGACAAGTTGTGATAGCATATTCTAAAGATGAATCCGTTGAAATGTTCCTTCGGGGTAACATCAGGAAAGTTCTTTGGATTTTTGGTACGCCATCTTGGCATAGAGGTTGACCCAGAGAAGACTAGTTCCATTTTATAAATTTTACCCCCAGGTACCTAAAAGAACTAAGGGGACTCCAATAGAACCTCACCTACACTTGGAGATTCATAGCTAGCCTGGCCGGAAAGGCTCTCCCCTTCACTATGTTAATGAAGAAAGGATCCACCTACCAATGGGATGATTATTTCCAGAAATCCTTCAAAAGTCTCAAGCAGTACTTGCTACACCCACCGGTTTTGATTCCTTTGGTGGAAGGGAGGTCATTCATATTATATGTGGCTACTATAGAACAATCATTGGGAGCCCTCCTCATGTAGAAAAATGATTCAAAAAGTGAGAATAGTATCTACCACCTCGGTCATATGATTATAGGTACTGAGACTCAATACTCCGATGTCGAGAAGAATTGCCTCACACTCATTTTCGCAGTGAAAAAGATGAGGCACAACTTACAACACCACAAAATATACCTGTTCTCTCATATTAATCCACTCAAGTATATCCTTGGCTTCCCCATGTTGACTAGGTTCTTGGCTCAATGGGTTGTCATTCTATAGCAATATGACATTCAGTTCATATCATAGAAGTCAATGAAAGGGAAAGCCTTGGCCAATTTACTGGAAACACACCCTACCTAGGAAATTACACCAAAATACAATGATCTCCTCGAAGAATAGGTCTTTTATGTCCATGAAACTCCCTGAACATGGAATATATACTTTGATGGTGCCTCTTAGAGTTCTTTCGGCACCATAATAGAGAACCCAAAGCTCAATCGGGTTGGCCTTGGTATTGTACTTGTCTCTCCTGACAAATTAGTCTTTCCCTACTCTTTCTCACTATCTGAAGGCTATAAAAATAATGAGGAAAAATATCAAGCCCTCATCATTGGCTTGGAACTAGCCCTACGGCTGCACATAACCTACCTGAACATCAAAGGGGGTTCAAAGCTAGTGATAAAGAAAGACAATGTAGAATATGCCATAAAAAAGGAGTAAATAGACCCCCTCACTCACTATGTCAAGGGATTAATGGTGGAATTACCCTTTGATCTGACACTACATTATGTCCCCCAATCATAGAATGCTCATGTCGACACACTGTCTAATGCAGCTTCCATCTTTGTCGACCCTGATTGGGAGGAATCAACCTTCTGTAATACACTTTGAAGAATGGTTTCATCAGTCGCCATATGTGACATGGAAGAGATCAACCAAGTTAGCACTTCCCTAGAGCATGATGAACCAATGAACACCCCTGGATAGATGGATCCCATAATTAGTTATCTTTGTGATGGGACTCTCCCAGTAGACCGTGCCGAAAGGGAACATATTTGGCACCAGGTAGCAAATTTCACTCTATAGTATGTCCCAAATGATCAAAAAATACTCTATAATCATGGATTTTATGGAATTATACTCATGTTTGTAGAATAATAAGAAGTTATCACCATCATGGAGGAAGTCCACGTAGGCTGTTGCAGCACCCATCAATCTAGAACTAGGCTCTCCCACCAAATCAAAAGGTTGGGATATTACTGGAAAACCATGATACAGGACTGTGTGGAATTCACCAAGAAATGTCATTCATTCTAGATCCATGAAAACTTCATCTATCAGCCCTTGGATTTGTTACATGCCAGTAAATATTCTTGGTTGTTTTCCATTTTGGGGATAGATGTCATGGGGCCATATCCCCTAGCCATAGCTAAGAAATTCAAGTATATCCTTACTACCACTGACTTATTTTCCAAATGGGATGAGGAAATACACTCAAGGAATTCGGGATGAATAATATAATCAACTTCATGAAGTCTCATATCATCACTATGTTCGGAGTCCCTCACACAATATTGATGGAAAACGGCACTAAGTTCTATTCCATGGAGTTGAAGAAGCTTTACTAGGAGTACAACTTTGAGTCTAATCACTCATATTGCTATCATGTAGTAGAAAATGTACAAATAGAGGCCTTCAATAAGACCTTATAAAACATACTCCAGAAGATAGTGAACAAGGATAAAGAGTCTTGGCTGGATAAACTCCTCCATGCTTTATGGGCCTACCATACCACCACATGTACTGCTACACAAGCAATGTCATACTCACTGGTGTACGGGACCATGATAGTATTAACCATATAAGCTTAGCTTCCCTCACTCTGAATAGACATTTGTGAACAACTCTCATATTATGAAAAGTCAAAAAACAGATGGATGAGTTGGAACGGTTAGATGAAAAAAGGTTGCACACGTTGCATAACTTTGAAGTCCACTAGAATCAGATTGAACAAGCTTTTAATAAAAAGGTTTGCCTTTGCTCATTCCTCTTGGGAGAACTAGTGTTGTCTCTCCAATGATACTAGAGAAGAAGCCCCCAAAATTAGAGCCCAAGTGGGAAAGACCTCACATCATACATAAGGTCTATCATAATGGAGCATATTCACTGGCCACCATGGATGGGGAGCATGTCACACCACCCACCAATGAAATATTTCTTAAGAAATACTTTGCATAAGCTATTAAGAAAAAGGGAGTTCACATCATAGTAAGCCATGTTATTCATCCTGACCACACCACGATAAACTGTAAGGATTTCATCCTAACCACATGATGTTAAACTATATAGAAATAATCCTAACCACGTGATGTTAAACTGTACAGAATTATTCCTTACCAAAATACATTAAACTACATGTCCAATGTCCTTACCGCATGACATAAAACTGTATGGATCCACAACTCCTCTTCCCCTTCATGTTGGGTAATCCATAAGTCATTTCTATAAGACGTTAAACTACACGATTCCTTCAGAACTACGTACGGCTTGATTCTCATTCCCAATGAGATACATAGGGACGTCTTGATCCTTTATCTTGGTTCAGCCACTGCATCATAAAAAATGCATGTGTCATACCCCTATTTTGTCTCTACACTATAGGGGAACCTTTTTTGATCCTTGTTTCTCACACCTAGCATAGATCATGTGAGCTTAGGAATTATGGTAGGGATTTACCCTCACAAGAAAGGCATAGAGGTGCATAACGAGTCCATTATGGTCCTAAATGAAATATCATAAAAGACATTCCATAAGTCCTTACCTCGTGATGTTAAACTGCATGGTTTATGTCCTTACTAGATGAAATTAAACTGAATGGTCCTCCAAGAACTATGTGTGGTTTGATTCTCATCCCCATGAGATATGTAGTGATGCCCAAGATTTTATCCTTAGGCTCAACCATGATGTTCCCACAAATTCACATCAATCCACCTCTATCCTCACCGCATGATGCTAAAATGCATGGAACTTATAATAACTATGTATAGCTTTATTTTTTTCCATATAGTATACATAGTGAATCCTAGACCTCAAATCCTAGGCCCAGCTAAAACTTACAACCGAGATAATTCCCACCTCTACATATGGGCCAGACATGCGTAGATTATTTCCTTTCCTAGAACTACATGTGGCTTGATTCTCATCTTCATGAGATGCGTAGTGACGCCCAACAGTTTCTTCTTAGGGCCCAGCCGTAGGTTTAACCTTTTTTTAGGCCCTTTTTCCTTAGTTTACCTAGAAAGGTGCATGGTGTGGTTGAGACCTTTTTGGTCCTCATTCACATCGGGTAGCTTCAAGGCACCACACTACGCATATCCATGTTATGAACTCCATCTTATTCTCTAAATAACATGACCCTAAATTGTATCCATATGTACCTACAATGTGATATTAAACTATGTCACATTATCCTAGCCACGTGACATAAACTGCATCGCAACCTACGTCCTCCCTGCATGACGTTAAACTGCAAAAAAATACATCCTTACTGCATGATGTTAAACTACATGGAAAATATCTTGGTCACATTTCATTAAAAACTCATGAAAAAAATCCCCACTACATGATGATAAACTATGTAGACCATCTTCCATTTTTTATTTTTTATCAAGGGACCAAAAGAGACTCACCCCAATCAACCAGAGTACAGGGTTCTTCTACCATCTTTTAAAAGAACCTCAATTCATATACCACACTTCAAGTCTTGAGAATCTTAGATTGTTTTCATCCTTACATGGCCCTTGGAAAGGATACCCAGATTCAAAGACCCT
The DNA here is from genome assembly GCA_963277665.1 of Viscum album. Taxonomy (NCBI): domain Eukaryota; kingdom Viridiplantae; phylum Streptophyta; class Magnoliopsida; order Santalales; family Viscaceae; genus Viscum; species Viscum album. Next base: position 797,904,896 of record OY728129.1, read on the forward strand.
TTTCTCGACTCTGCATGCATGCCCATGGCTCCTGCATATATGCCTATGGTTGTTAACCAAATTCATCACTCTAAAAAAGGAAATTACAATTCTCATGATCCCTGACATCATCATGGAAGAACTCAATATCCCAAGGTGTCTGAACCACTCCTTGTATGATTGTCCCACATCATTACTCATGACCTGAGAAACTCATGCCCTGATTTAAATCATTTCCCTTCCATTCATGGGAAGTGGTTGGAGTGCTCTTAACCCTAGGTATCCTAATTAACCTCTTGTGTCACATACTCCATGTCTGGTCTATGAAATTCATGACCCTAAACTATATATGCTTTGGTCAAAGTTGTAAGACCTTAAACTCTATCCCATAGTGGTCCAAATCAAAATACCTTAAACTACCAAAAAAAGAGACACAAAACTCATCAGGCCAAAATCCCGCAAAGGGCGACCTCATAAAAAGTCGATTCTCTGCCCATAAAACTCTTCATACTCGGAGTTTAGGAAACAATTAGGGCACAAACATAAAAGTGAACAAAGATCATAGGGTCCATAACCATAGTAAAATCTAGGCTATTCTTGCTAGACCTACTGGTGCAGGAACAAGTTAGGGAAATATTTTTCGCATGTCCTCACCATGAGAATATGTTCTCTAGGCGGTGGCACAACCTTTAGGGAATTTGAACTCTCCTTAGATTTTACATCTTCCACAAACCACACTTCATGACTTGGGGTTCCTCAAATCATTATAACCTTTCATGGACCTTGGAAAGGATATCTGGTTTCAAGGACCCTTTTCTTGATGATGCATACATGCTCAGGGCTCCTGCATATGCGCCTATGTCCGTAAACCAAATGTGTCACTCTAAAAAAGTAAATTGCAATTCTCATGATCCTTGACATCATCATAGAAACACTTAACACCCTAGTGTGTTTGAACCATTCCATGTATGATTGTCCCATACCATTCTATGAATTTGAGCACTCTAGGTCATGATTTAAAATCTTTATACCAAACTATCCAAGAAGATTCAATATCCTCGATGATAATTTACCGTGTTCCATACCCTTTCTCAAAGATGGACCAAAAAACTTCATTTTCATGCATTCTATATCACACGTATCATGATTCAAAACAACATAGCATAGAGATCGAGCTTCATTTTAAGAGATAGCTACCCTAGGCTGCTAGAACCCTTCCTGGATAGCTTTCTTCCCATATCCAAATTCATTATCTAGAAATTTGAGTCTTCATAAATCTTCCATATCCCTCAGAAATAATTAGGGATCATCTTTCTCTTGGAATGATACTAACGCATAAGGTCCTTGACCCACAAAATAAATGTATCTTATTCTTTCCAGAAAGGATCTTTGATCCTTGTGAGCCTTTGCAACACTATGGTGGAAACTGGTATTTCAGAATGTCAAGGGACATGCCTAGAATGTCTGAACCATCTCATATTCATGGATTCAAACTCCTAGGTTATGATTTATATCATTCATATCCCAAATACCCAAGAAGGTTTTATATCCCTAGTATTCCAAACTTATTGATATTTCCACCATAAATATTCCATATCCCTTGGATAAGATACCCATCTTCAAGGACCCTTTTCTTGACTATGCATACATGCTCACGGATCCTGCCTATGCACCTATAGTCTTCAACCAAACATGTCACTCTACAAAATGGGAATTCTGATCCTCATGAGCCTCAGCAACACCATGGTAGGATCCATCTCCTCAGAGTGTTTTGGGTCATTCCTGACATGTCTACATCATATCACATGATCATATGTTTCAAGCTAAAAGACCTTAAAAATAAATAGATAGTCCAAGCTAGAAGACCTTAAACTAAATAAAAAGATGCTCCGAGATGAAAGACCTTAAACTAAAGAAACAGATGATCTAAAATAGAAGACCTTAAACTAAAGAAATAGATGGTCCAAGATGAAAGACCTTAAACTAAATCAATATATGGTCCAAGTTGAAAGACCTTAACCTAAAGCAACAGATGGTCTGAGCTAGAAGACCATAAACTAAAGAAACAAATGATCCAATCTAAAAGATCTTAAACTAAAGAAATAGATGGTCTAAGATAAAAGACCTTGAACTAAAGTAAGATATGGTCTGAGCTAAAAGACCTTAAACTAAAGTGATAGATGGTCTGAGCTAAAAGACCTTAAACTAAAGCAATAGATAGTCCAAGATAAAATAACTTAAACTAAAGAAATAAATAGTCCGACCTAAAAGACCTTAAACTAAATCAACAAATGGTCGGAGCTAAAATACCTTAATCTAAATCAAAAGATGGTCCAAACTAAAATACCTTAAACTAAAATTCAAGGCAATTACCATGAGGCCCACTATATAGCCTTATTACAGTCAAGATATTTTCTACATATATGAAAAGAACTCATTTTATAGGACACACATCCTATCCAGATGATCCATATATAGACCAGGAATTCATGATCATGCAATTCAAATCAAGGTATGGGTGTTGATAATAAAGTGATAAAATATAGAGGTATCATACAGGGCAGAAAAGTGGATAGTAATCTCAAAAAAAACTCATCCATTCATAGTAAAAAAGAGGGGGAGGAATCTCCCTATTTTAGAGTCTCTCTGAAACATCAACAAAAAAATGGAGTGTGGTGAAAAATTATGGGATGAAATACAAAAAAAATTAAGTCACAACAAAATATGGTCGGCAGTGCTAGATGGATCGGTAAGAGTCTAGCAGGAGGCATCAATTGAGTGTTGGAGTGTCACTTTCCCCGCTTCTTCTACCTCTACCTCAGGGCGGAGAACTTCAACCAGAGAATTCAATTCTTCAATAATCCTCCGATCAGTGGAAAATGAGTTCATTTATTTCAAAATATTGGACTTTAGATGAGTGATCATCACTTCATGCCTCCATATATGCATTTTCTAAGCATCCATCTGGTCTTGCATCTCAAACAACAACTAGTGACCCTGCTCTAGCATCTCTATTGCCTCCCTCATTTGCTTGGAAAGGGAGAACTCATCCATGAGGTCATGAAAACACATTTTCTACATGTCCAAATCTCTTCTGGTCAATATGATCCGCTGCATAATTTTTCACAAAGGTTGTCGATCAAAACCATCAGCCCTTAAATCATGAAATGACTGGTGAAGTCGCTCCCCTTAGTGATCGAAGGTATCCAGGGGGTCTTTATAATCAAGATATGTATATGCTCCTAAATCATCTTACGACACGATTGATCCTCGGTAACCAATAAAGAGGTTGCAGTAGAAGGATGACCAACCAGCTGAATCAATTTTGAAATTGAAGAAGAATCCCCATACACCTCTCTCTTAATAGGTGCATCATCTGTAACCTACAATGGAGGACTGGTCTCCTCAACAGAACCTGGCTTACCATCTGGATAACCATAACCAAATCAATGTCTCTTCCTCAATGCCTCACCAAAATACTTAATCAATTCCATTAGTTCTATAGATAGGGGCATTTGTGATGTAATGGGAATGTCCACATGGTGGACCAGTTGACCTAGCACCCCATTGGGATAAGTCATCACCCAAGTCTGAACATAATCCTAGGTGAGGAAAGAGGGAGAATTGGTAGGAATAAATATGATCACAGCTCCAGTATCTTCATGGGATAGTATCTTCCAAAATTTGCAGATAACTCCAGGATGTCACTCCCCTCATACACTGGCCAAAGGAATGGGGGAAACTACCTGAACATATCTAAACTGTCGAGAAAATCGGTATGGCGTGTATGACTCATAGATAATCATCTCGTCCACCCCGACTTCAAGAATCTCATCCCTAAGAGAGATCATATAAGACCTATCATCAAGAGAGTTGATGCCTTCATTAATAATCAGACTACCCGGTGCATGGAAGGTAGCAAAGTTGAAGCTGTCAAAGAGGTATAGTGCATATAACGTCCCGGTTTCGGAAGCCACCCAGAGGCACCTCGTACCCAGTAGGTCACATGGCCTCAAGCACATTTTACCAAATTCCAGATGCCACCAACTAGCAGTGAGGGCCTTGAGTGTGATAATGGGGAAACTATGCCCTCATTGGCAGAGTAACACAGCAGAAGAGAAACAAATATACAATAGAGGAAGCAGTAAATATCCAACAATAATAAATAGCAGAATACTGGTAAATAAACAACTGGAGAAAAATATATATAAATGATGCATGATACATATATGTCTAGGAAAACATCCAAGCAAGTCACAATGCTGAATATTGTGCTAAACCAAAGTACAAAAGAAAAACAGATGAGAAACTCCTCAGCATCGCAAGCCTCAGCTTGGTCCCATGCTCTCCAGCTCCAATGCAATCAAGAAACTGAAGTCGAAGGGCACTTTCCCTTTTCTATACCTACAGCAATACAATCTGTTTGGGCCCAAAATCATGACCCAAAAAGGGTGTGAGACTAATCCCAGTAGGAAACCACTCGAAGATCTGTGCCTAAAAGTCAGTGAATATATGGCAAGTAAAAGTACAGAAATCAGTAAATAGGAAAGTACTCAGCAGCAAACAATCATTAATTTCTATCATATAATTTACAAATAAGTAATCAGTCACTCAAGAAAGTAGAACAAATAGGTAACCCTCTGGGTAGTTCTTACATCCTAACCCCTATGGTTCAACCAACAAGTACTAGCAACCCTCTGGGAGGCACACACAGTCTCACCCCTATGGTTCAGCTAAAGAATAGCCTCTCTGGGGAAGCACTCACTGTCAATCCCCCCTATAGTCTCGTATCGTACTAAAGGTGCTCTGGGGAAGCACTCAACGTCTCATTCCCCCTATGTCCCATGTCGAGGAACTACAAACACTCTGAGGAAGCACTCAACATCAATTCCCCATATGGTCTCGCATCGTATTATAAAGACACTCTGGAGAAGCCCTTACGTCCATTCTCTCTATGGTCTACTACACTAGGTTCCCACAGCCCTGTGTAAAGTCAGCAAATATTGCATCGTGTAATGGCCAAGGTGAACCTCATGAACTACTTGGATTGCATTATACAGCATAATAGCATGGAATAAAAGTCACACCATCCTAAAAACTAGGCATGGAACTGGCAATAGCCTAACTAGAAAAACTAGACCAAACGGTCATAAACAGGAAAAACATGCATGGGAAAAACATCCAAGGCACAGTAAAATTTCCCTATTCACAAACAATAACCTCTAATCAAGCATATAATAAAAGAAGGAAAACAACAAGGTCAAAACAGAAAACACACAATACCCCGTTCAAGGGTATTGGTGGAATTTTCACAAATACTCAAAGAATTTCTATATAAAGGCACAAACCACCTACCTTGATGTTAGGAGATCGATAGAATTGAACCATGAGGCTTGAATCTCCTTATAACATCATAGATCTACAAAAACATATAAAACTTTCAACCCATGAAAACTTGTAAAAGAGAAGGAATTGGAAAATGATGCTCTGGGAGAAGGAAGAACTCGCCGATGCGATTCCAATGCACCTGACAGTGTTAGAATCGGAGGAGGAATAGAGGCTCGGTGGCTTGATGAAGATCTGCGGTTGTACCCTCTCTCTCGGATGAACCAAAGCTAAAAGAAGGGTGTTCTTTCTGTCAGACACGACCCCGGTACATTTAATGAAAAAAAACAAAATACAAGGTGTGTACTTTTGGAGTACACGGCGTGTACTTACTATTTCCGTACTCTGCTTTAGGCAGCCTCCACATCACCCTGCATGATCATGTGTGTGGCCTATACACGGCCAACACATGGCCTCACGTGGCAATGAAGTACATGGTGTGTACTCATAAAGTACACGGTGTGTATTTCAAAAATTTCCAGAAACTCCTCTTTTTTCAAAAACTCCAAAAAAAAGGAAAAATATACCTGAAAATAAGGTCTGGGTTCTTACAAACTTCCCCCCTTAAAGAAATTTGTCCCTAAATTTCCCTAGAGAGGCATAGAAGAATAAAACCCAAATAGCTCCAGCCACTGCGATCGTACATCGGCCTCCCTCTCCCAAGTCTCATCTTGTACTCGCACGTGTTTCTATAGCACCCGTATCATAGGAACAGACCGGCCATGGAGAACCTTTGTACTGCGATCGATAATCTGTATAGGATGTTCCTCAAATGATGCATACGCCTCAAGATCAACCTCCTCAGGTTGAAAGACATGATATGGGTCTGAAAAGTAACGTCGGGGCTAAGAAACTTGGAAGACGTCGTCCATATCCTGATACCTCCAAGGTAACTACAATCGATAGGCAACGGACTAACTCTCTCCAACTCCTGAAACGGCCCGATGTACCTCAGTGAAATCTTACCCTGTCTCTTAATCCTTCTGTGCCCCAACCTCAATGTGACATGCAGGAAAACCTAATCCCTGACCTCGAACTCCATAGGTCATCTCCGCTGATCGGCATAAGACTTCTATTGAGACAGTGCAGTATCCATCCTATTTTGAATCAACTCTATCTGCTATGTGGTCTCCTGAACAAGACGAGGTCCAGCAAAGCTGCCTCTCCTGCCTCCAGCCAACATAAGGGTGATCATCATGGCCTACCATACAAATCCTCATAAGGTGCCATCTAAATAGATGCTTGAAAACTATTATTGTAGGCATACTCCACAAGATGTATATGCTTCTCCCAAGAACCTCCAAAGTACATAATGCAAACTTGGATCATATCCTCATGCACCTGAATCATATGCTCGGACTGACCATCTATATGGGGATGGTATGTTGTACTCAAAATTACATGTGTACCCAAAACCTTCTGAATCCCCTTCCAGACCCGAGAAGTAAAACGTGTATCCCTGTCTGAAATGATGGAGTGTGGAACTCCATGCAGACGCACAATCTCACGGATGTAAAACCATCCCAACTCTTCAACACTAAAGGTCTCCTTGATCGGAAAGAAGTGAGAAACCTTCGTGAGCCTATCGATGACAACCCAAATAGCATCATTCCCTCGAGGCGACCTCGACAAACCGTTCATGAAGTCCATCGCAACATCGTTCCACTTCCACTCCAGAATGGGTAGCTGCTGTAAAAGCCATGTTGTTCGCTGATGCTCTGCTTTCACCTAATAACAAGTGGAACACCTCATGAAAAAACTAGAAACATCTCTCTTCATACCTAGCCACCAATACTGGTGGTGTAGATATCTATACATCTTGGTGACACCAGGATAAACTACCCAAACTGAGGAATGAAAATCTCGCATCATCTCCTCGTGTATATCTGTTGGCACCCATACACATCCCTGGAAATGAAAGATCTCATCCTCTCCTACTGTCCATCCAGGAATAGGGTCCTCTCCTGACACGCCTTCCTGTAGGACTAGGACTTCTGAGTCTGATATCTACCTCATTCGAACTCGGTCAAGAAGCGTAGGTAACAGCTACAGAAGAAAAAAACGTTTTCCCCTGTCTGTTGTGCACCTACAGATGTATCTCAAAGAACAGATCCATAAGCTACCACTCACTAATGGCCTCCTGAACTACCTGTATCTGATTCCTCCTGCTCAACGCATCATCCACAGCGTTGCCCTTTCCTGGCGTATAGGAAAGCTCAAATTCAAAGGACTGTAGGTACTCAACCCACCTGGGCTATCTCAAATTCAGATCATGCTGAGTGAATATGTACTTGAGACTTTTGTGGTCAGTGAAAATCACAAAATTCTCTCCTAGAAGATAATTTCTCCAATAGCGTAAGGCATGAACAACAACTTCCAATTCCAGATCATGTGTCGGGTAGTTCCTCTCATGTGGCCTCAACTGCCAAGACTCGTATGCAATGACCCCATCTCCCTGCATAAGCACAGCTCCCAGCTCTATACCTGAAGTATCACAGTAAATAGTGTAGCTCTTTCCCAGCTCTAGCAAGACTAGTATCGATGCTGAATTCAACCTCCCTTTTAGCTCTTGAAAGACTGACTCACAATAATATGACCATAAGAACTTCGCACCCTTCTTGGTCAGACCCGCCAGTGGTGATGCAGCGTGAAAAGTCCTGTATGAAGCATCTGTAGTATCCAGCCAGCCCTAGAAAACTCTTCACCTCAAAGACATCCTTCGGATTCTCCCAGGAAACTACTACTCTCACTTTCTCTAGGTCCACTGATACTCCTATCTCTGAGATAACGTGTCCCAAGAAGTGAATCTGGTCCATCCAAAAGTGGCATTTTGAGAGATTATCATATAATTGTTGCTCCCTCAGTGTACTCATAATGATTTCAAGATGTGTGGCATGGTCTTGTAGAGTGTGAGAGTACACCAAGATATCATCCATGAAGCCCACCACAGAAGAGTCCAAGTATGGATGGAACACTCAGTTCATCAGTGCCATGAAAACTGCAGGCGTGTTCATGAGGGAAAACAGCATAACCATATACTCGTATAGACCATACCTACTCTGGAAAGTTGTAAGAGGTATATCAGATGGTCTAATGCGCAACTGATGATAACTGGACCTCAAATCGATCTTCAAGAACACCTGGACTCCTCGAAGCTGATTAAAGAGGTCATCAATCCTAGGAAAGGGATATCGGTTCTTGACCATCAACTGGTTTAGCTTTCGATAATCCACAAAAGGCCTAAGGGTGTCGTCTGCCTTCTTTATAAACAGGACAGAAGAACCCCAAGGAGAAGTACTGGGTCAGATGAAACCCTTTGCCTACAACTCCTTCAACTGCTTCTTGAGCTCCTGCAACTCAGGTGTAGACATCCTATAAGGAGGAATGGACACCGGTGCCGCTCCTGGCACGATCTCAATAGAAAAGTCTACCTCACGCTCTAGAGGTAAACCTGAAAAGTCATCTAGAAAGACATACCTAAAATGATCCACCACTGGAGGAAAGTCTATCTACGAATTCCCCTGGTCATCCAGATACAGACTGACAATCTGAGTTGTAACTCCACCTAGCCCATGATGCTCAGGTCCTGCTCTACTTGCTTGGACATCCCACTCGCCTCGATGAAGAAAAGATTCACCCTCTAGTGATATGAAACTCACCCTACAGAGATAATATTCAATGAATGCCTGGAAGGGAACTATCCAGTCCATTCCGAGAATGAAATCATATCATGTCATCTCTAGGACATAGAGGTCCCATAAGAAGTGACACCCCGCAACCTCAAGAGGGCACTCTCTGCACTGATGTACACTAACCACTCTAGTCCCCAACGGTGTGTCTAGAGTCAAAGTATTGGTAGAGGATAATATGCAGAGCTTAAGGTTCTCCACTCCGAGAATGACATCATAGCCTATCATCTCTAGGACATAGAGGTCCCATAAGAAGTGACACCCCACAACCTCAAGAGGGAACTCTCTGCACTGATGTACACTAACCACTCTAGTCCCCAATGGTGTGTCTAGAGTCAAAGTATTGGTAGAGTATAATATACAGAGATCAAGGTTCTCCACAACAACAATAGAGATAAAGCTATGTTAATCCCCTGTATCGAAAAGAGAAGAAGATAAAAATGAGGCTACTAAGATCGTACCTTGAACTGTAGAGGGTCTGGGATCCTGATCCTGCTAGGTATGCTCCACTGCAAAAGTATGACCTGTACCATGGCCCTATGACCTTGCCTGACCACTCTGAGCTGATCCACCCTACTGTCGCTGAAATATCGGTGACTGACCACCATGGCCTCAACCTCCACCTTGGCCCGAATGGCCGGAAGAACTCCAGTTCCCAGACTGGTGAGAAACTAGAGGCGCTGCTCCTGAACGAGGAGTCATGGATGAGCCCATGTCACCAGCTGCTGGTGAGAAAACCTGATAGAAGCACTGAAGGTGACCCATATTGTTGCAATATTGGCACTCCACTAGGTCTTTCTAGAATTGCGGCCTCATATGCCCAGTCCTTCCACACTGGTAGCATACCACCTGGATACCTGAAGATGTGTCTCGCTACCTCGAATCACAACGCGTAGACTCCCTACGGTGCTTCTTGCTGCCAGCTGGTGAAGCACTAACTCTGGAAGTAGAACCTCCCTAGCTCTCAGCTCCAGAATCTCTCAGATTGTGCTCCACAATCAGTTCCTGGTTGACGATAGAAGCGATGGAAGTCAGCCTGAAGATATTCACCTATGAACGGATCTCCTGTCTAAGACCATCCTCAAAATTCCTTGCCAAGAACAACTCATCCCCGCCCTGGAGGGGTGTGAAGTGTTGAATCTCGGTGAAACGAGAGTAATAATCCATGACAGAAAGAGTACCCTGCTCTAGGATCATGAACTCCTGGGCTCGGTCGGCCCTTAGGGTCTCTGGATAGAAGTGGTCGTAAAAGACGCGCTGAAACTCCTCCCACGCCATAACCTACTGATGACCCGCCTGTGAGATCACATCTCACCTCCTCTTGGTAGAGTCTCATAGCATGTAGGTAGAGATATTGACCCACCTTTCTTGAGGTGTATCTAGATGCTCAAATATCTTCATCATGGCTTCTAGCCATGACTCTGCAGCCTGCAGTCCTCCTTCCCCTGAGAAGGTGGGTGGGTGCTGCTGCTAGAAAACCCACGTCAAGTCTGTCATAGACGTGGCAGAAGGCAGAGCTACCTGGAAGGTCTACATCATCCTCAGAAATCCCTCCCTAAACTGTGAATCGATGCTTATAACCAGTATCACTACTGGTACCAAGATTGGCACAACAGGAGGATCTACGGGAAGTCCCTGATCAGCCATATCCGGTGTATGATCACCGCCTGGAAACTAGCGTACAACCGGAGGATATCTCGGTGCCATGACTCTACAAGGTCAAATGCACACCTCAGATCAACATTATCAAGGACTAAAAACTAGGAGCATAATAAGGGAACAGGATAAAGAAAGCATTCAAAAATTACAAAACATGACTACACGACGTGTATAAAGACTACACAGTATATTCCCTTAAGTCATTTACATGGTCATGTACTTTTTCCAAAACTGGTCATGCAACACCCCAAACACACAGCGTGTTATCCTAACACACGGCGTGTACCTAAATCCTCTTCCCCTTCCCGATTCCTTCTACACGGTTAAGCCACACGGCTCTCCTAAGATAAAACTACACGGTGTGTTCAAGGTAGACACGGCGTGTACTCAACAAGCTTCGCCTGGCCCATGTTGTTAGTGACACGGCCTAACACATGGCTCAAACCACATGGCATGTTCCTAATAGACACAGCATGTATGAAAAAGGATAACACCGACCCGTGTTGTTCGTGACACGGACGGGTACCTGGGTCAAACTACACAACGTGTGCAAGGGGGACACGGCGTGTATAAGAGAAGACTCCACTGACCCGTGTTGTTAGCTACACCGCCGGGTTCCTAGTATTACACTACACGACATGCAAAACCGGTACACGGCGTGTTCCCACAAGGTTTTCCCTATCCCGTGTCTCCACCCACACGGCATGTAACACGGTTAGAGAATATACAGCGTGTACATAAAGTACACGGCGCGTACTTAAGAAAAACTATTTCTTCCCAAACAGAAGAACACATGGTGGGTAGTCAAAACTACACGGTGTGTATTCTGGGTTTTTCTAGACATTAAGCCTCAGAAACTAATCTGGAGCCCAGAAAACACTAAAAAGAACACTAAAAGTGAAAATTCCGATCCGTGAGAGCCCATACTCCCCGCTCATCAAAGTTTGGCATCTTTAACAAGTTAAAAACAAGGTAAAAAAGTCAATGATCCACCGAATTCTGGTCCATGAGGGCCCATAACACCTCAAGAACCAAAATCTGGCATTCATTTAGGTAAAACCTTACACAATCAATGCTCTAACAAGAAGCAGAGGGATGTTGAAGCTCCCACTGGATATGTTGTAGATCTATTCACCAATTGCACCAATACTCTCGTCGGATTCAACTCACCAACCTACAAAGAATAGAATATAGATTGATTCATCACATTTATTGAAGCTTCTAAATCACAAAGAGCATCAGAAAAGTGAAACTCCCCTATGGTGCATGGGATGGTAAATGTCCTGGGATCCTTGTACTTTGTTGGAATTTCTAGAGTTGGTTTAATGAGTGCTGACACATTCCTTCCAAGATTGATCCTCACGTTTCCCTTGATCCATATTCAATTGGTATAAAGTTATTTTAAGAATTTTTTATACCTTGGGATTTTCTTTATGGCTTCAAGTAGAGGGATGTTGATCTCCACATGCTTGAATGTGTCTAAAACCTCTTTTTTTCATTTCTTCTTCAGCCATCTTTTTTTTAACAACTCTATTTGGAAATGGAAGGGGTTTAGGAGGAATATCATCAATATTTTTCTTACCTTTATCTTTCTCTATGGTTTTCTCATCAGTTGGTATGGAATGGGGCTTCTCCGAAGTTCAGGTGAATCCTGGTGGAACGGCAGGTGCAGATGTATCAGTTGTTTACTTCCCACTTCTCAATGTGATGGCACTAACATTCCCCTTGGGATTTGGAGTAGGTTGGGAAAGTAGATTTTCAGAATTATTACTTAATAGTTCATAGAGTGTAGTGGAAATCTGGCTCATTTGAGTCTTCAAATCCCTCATCTTTGAACCTTGACTCTTCAACTCATTCTGTTGATTAAGAAAAAGTTGTTTAAAAAGATCTTCAGTATTAGAATCTATCTTTGGTTAAGAATTCCCTTGTTGTTGACTTGTTGATGCTTGAGCTTCAAATCACCTTTGGGGTTGTTGGAAACCCTATTGGTAAGGTGGAGGCTGCTAGAAGTTTTGTTGAAAAAAGGGCCTTTGTTGTTGTCTAGAGCCATACCTCATGTCTGATTGATCCTTCCACCCTTGCACTACTACAATAATGGGCAAGGGAAGCGCTACCATTTTATCAGCGCTAAAAAAAGTGCTGATAAAGGGGGCCTTTATCAGTGCTAAAAAATCACTAATAAAGGGGGGCCTTTAACAGTGCTAAAAAAAGCGCTCTTAAAAGTGACCCTTTATCAGCACTTTTTTTAGCGCTGATAAAGCCCCCCCCCCCTTATCAGCGCTTTTTTTAGCATTCTTAAAGGGGGGATTTATCAGTGCTTTTTCCTAGTGCTAAAAAATTTTATGTTTCAAAAAAAATAATTTTTCATGAAAAATAATATATTGTTATATAAGTATATTTATATTGATATAAATATAATATATATTTTTTAAATATACGTATAAATAGACTATTACATTTAATATATAAGAAATTTAGTGAAAATGGATTGAAAATATTTAAAATATATAATTAATTAATAATTTGATAATTATTATCGATTAAAAATAATTTAATAACAATTTGAGGACACAAAAAATCAAAACAATTAATAAAAGATCTAAAATAAGTTGAAAGTGTAACTCAAACTTCTAACGGCCATAACTTTTGATCCGGGTGTCCGTTTGAGCTCTACAGCATATCAAATCGAAGCCTGCAACGATCTCTACGCACTTATGATTGAAGTAAAGCGTTTTTCACACTTTTTAAGGCCAAAAAAGGCCCATAAGTCCTCCAAAACTGAGTTTTTAGTCGGGATACCCCGATTTGTAAACATTCAAACAAGTATAACTTCTGATCCAAATTTCTTTTAGGCCTGTACCACATATCATATCGAATATTGTTTTATTTTCTTAGATTTTACTGGTTGTGGAGTTGAAGCGGGCTTCTATATTAGAAGTTATGGTCGTTTTAACATTATATGGCTTTTCAAATACACACACATATATGTGTGTGTGTATTTATTCATAAATATGTGTGTGTGTGTGTCTTTGTGTGTGTGTTTTATATATGTATATATGTATTTATTTATTTATTTATAAACACATATAAAAAACATTTTTTATAAATGTATTTAAAACTAATATTATAAAAATATATTAATATACAAATAAATATACAGATAAAAAATTGTAACTACAAATATATATATAAATAGATATAAATATATATTAATATATGAATGAATATATATATACTAATATATGAATAAACATATATGTATTAATATAACTAAATATATTTATATTAATATGAATCTATATTAATATAAAAATAAATATAACTATATATATATAAATAAATAGATGTATCATTAAATAGAAAAAAACGAAATGGATTAGTGGTAAAGGTACAGGCGTGCAAGGGGGAGGTCGCGGGTTCAAATTTGGGTGAAAGCAAGTAATTGTACGCGCATGTGTGGGGCGCGCGGGCAAGGTCAGTGGGCGGGAGTGGGAGGGGTCGCCTAGTGCTGATAAAGGGGGGGGTCAAGCGCTGTTAAAAGCCCCCCTGAATATAAATTATTTTTTATTTTTTTTTATTTTTTTTACTTTTATCAGAACTTTTTTTAGTGCTGATAAAAGGGGTCTTTATCAGCGCTTTTCTGAGCACTGATAAAAGGGACCCCCCCTTATCTTCACCTCGATTAACAGTGCTTTTTTTAGCGCTGTTAATGAAGTTTTCTAGCGCTGATAAAAGCCATATTTTTAGTAGTGCTGGTTGTATATTGGGGGAAAGGAATTGAGCTTCTTTTGGGGATATGGTTGTTGTTGCTGCTGATATGGTCTCCCATGAAACACTACTGCACAATATTCTATTTCTTGTAGTTGGGTGAAATAGTCAGTTGGGTTGCTTGTCTTAGTAAAAATTCCACAAGGCCTTGAAGAAGGGGGTTGGGATGTCTTTTGAGCCAAATCAATATGCCTCACCATATTGGTCAATTCTTCCAACTTTGTATCAATTAAATGAATCTCAAAAGAAGAAGGACTTACCTGATGTACTTCCCTAACATGCAGTGTACCTTGATCGCCAAATTGCTGGGAGTTTTGGACCATTTTTTCAATAAATGCACGTGTAGCTACTGGTGTCTTTTCCACCAATGCTCCTCTAGCCATGGCATCCACCATGCTTATCTCCATAGGTGTGAGTCCTTCATATAAGTATTGGATGAGGAGTTTCTCACTAATTTGGTGATGTGGGAAGCTTGCACAAAACTTCTTGAATCGCTCCCAGTACTCACACATTGACTCCCCTTGTGGTTTTTTTATCCCAAAGATCTCTTTTTTAATGTATGATGTCCTTGATGCTAGAAAAAACTCTACAAGAAAATATTTTTCAAATCGTTCCAACAAGTTATATCTTCAGGTTGTAAATAATACATCCAGTCTTTTATAGCTCCATCAAGTGAAAATTGGAATTCTCTTAGTTTGATTTGATCTTCAGATACATTTCTTTGTTTCAGGGTTGAAAAACCCACATTAAATTCTTTAAGGTGTTTATTGGGATCCTCACTAGAGAGTCCATGAAATTTTGGAAGCAGGCGAATTAATCCAAATTTCAATTCAAAGTCTGATTCGAGGTTTGGGTATGCAATACAATTTGGTTGATAGTTAATATTAGGTGCATCCAATTATAAAATGGTTCTATTAATTTCATTGTCATTGCTTTCATCCATTGGTTCTTGTTTTAATTTTTACTTATAATTGTTTCCAATTTCAATGTTTTTGTATTGGAGAAATTCTCCAACTATTTGAATGTTGAAGCTTCCCGTAGACTGAGAATATATGATTCGAGCCCTAAGGATGCGTTCAATATCAGGGTCAATATCTAAAAGATCCTCAGGATTAGTTCATGTCATAAATAAAATAAAAATAAAATGAAGAAAATTTGACCATAATAAAAATAATATGTTTGAGTTGATGGTCCAAAAAGAATAATAAGAAAATAAAAGAAGAAGAAAAATTCAGATTGGGTAAAGAAGGAAGAAAGAAGAGAAGAAGAGAATAAAATGTAAAATAAAATAAATACCTCTAATTTTTTAAAATAATTACTTTCCTCCCTGGAAATAGTGCCAATTTGAAAGGTTCTATTGTGGGTGCCCTCAAATGATTAGTGGTTTTGGGGGTACTTAGGTTCAGCAGAGTGGTTGACCAAGGTCGTCTCTCAAAGAGGTGGTAATTGAAACAACTTCTTAAAGGTGTTATGAAAATAAAATAAAAGAGAATAAAACACACTACATAAAAATTATGGGGGATTTTTTTATCGCTTATAAATCTAGAATAAGTTTTCTGGAAGAAGATTGTATTTTTTTTTTAAATGAAGTTCGATTAAAATGAAACAACAAGAAGATGTTTTTTTAGAAAATATCTTAAAATGAGTAATAAATATAAGTATACCACTTCACTAAATTATTTATAATTTTCATTTAAATTAACATATATTTAATTATAATCATCTAATTTTTTAACCCTCGAACCCTATGGGAGTTGACTTAACCATAAAGATGAAATTACTTAAACCCTAGGCTAGCTTCAGAACATGCAATCGCAGCACCCTGCTTTGATTGATGTTATTAGGTTATCTTATGGTCATTGGTTAATTATATCACATGTTCACTCTATAAATAAGGATTAATTGAGTTTATGGATTATATTTTAACTCTACAAATTTATCCCGTGTGGTCTTGTATTATCGATTAAGATCGCGCTCTCACAATTCACACAATTCCCGACCTCACATGTTTTGTGTTAATTGTTCAATTTCTTGCTTAGTTTCATTTAAATTAAATACTCAATTCATAGATCATATTAATTGAATTAAATTAGCTCATTTATTCAAAATAAATTAATAAATAATGTTAGAGGTATATCAATTACTAAAAATAAATATGCTTCTATGGGCAGTGTAGTCATCGTAGAAATGTTTTGCATGTGTAAAGGTTTAGAAAGCGTATAACCCAATATCATTTGTGCTCTTGAATTCCAGCACAAATAAGAATATTAATGAGGAAGATAAATGAACAAAACATATGAAAATAGAATAAATTAAAGAATAACTAAGGAATTTATTATGAAAACAAAAGTATTACACACGAAGAAGAAGAAGGCTTCGTCGAAGGGATCTTTGCTTCAAGAGATACCCTTATTGAAATGGTTGGATAATTAGAGTGGATCCACTTATACTCTACCCTAAAATTTCCAATTCATGTCCCAACCCCTCTAAATTATAAAAATACATATTTATAGAGTGGAGGGGAGGCTAGGTTAAAAGTGGTTTTAAGTGTGAATGGGGAGATTCTTCCAAATATTTTAATCCCACTTCAACCGCATTCTTGACCACCAAAACGTGTGAATAAGTTGTCCTTACAGAAGGATAATTTGTGAAAAAAATTGGGTTTTCAATTTTCTCTAAATATTTGAGCTCAATCCATGCAATAATGTAGAATATATGGCCCAAATATAGAACCAATGTCTAATCTGATGATTCCAGCCCAACTTTGACTTCATGTCCCATTTTCACCAACCAAATGCATGATTTAGCTCCAATGTCCTAAATGTAAGTTGTAGAACATTAGGTCAGGAACATATTTAAAAAAATTAAGTTCAAATAGTACATATCAAAATATTTATGTCCAAAATACTACAGTGTATTTTAAAGGGTAAAACTGAAATTTTCATAAAATTTTCAAATGAATAATCTGATCCCAAATATTTCATAAATGAACTCATTTACCATAATGTGAGGAAATTATATCATTTATTATCAATAAAATATTCAATAAAAATGTGTTTTATCACCCACATCTAGCGGTTCAGGTGGATGCATCATGTCAGACTGAGTCGTGGATGACTCTATTAGTGATTGATAATGATGTGTCAGGATCAAATGCATATCGTTAGATTCCATGTTAGCGGTCATTTGGGGTCCAAGGTGAGCACGACCCATTTACATAAGGAATGAAACACAATTCATGACATAGGAGGTTGTGTTGTTCATGAATACCTCAAGGACTGCTCATTCTATCGAGTTAGAGGTGTTGTTATGCTTGTGATGGATGAGGAGATCTCATGCAGGATATCATATGCATTGTGCTATAGATATAGGGATAGTTTATGGACTTCCTAGGAAAAAGCGATGGTTAGAACATGGATATATATAGGATGGTGGTCATGGAAGAGGAGCTTACATACCAGCGGGATGCAGTTGGCACTTTGATCTGTTGCCACCACCACCACCCCTAAGTGCTCTATGCTAGGCTTAGGGAGTTGGTGGTCTGGGGCATGGGAAATTGTAGGAGCTAATGTATTATAACCCAAAGGCTCTGGGAGATATTCAAGGTGTAGTATATGTATTTTCTGATTTAGTTTCAGTTTTAATAGACACGGGAATGAGCCACTCTTTTCTTGTTATATTCCTAGTTTAAGACTTAGAGATTCTGGTTGATTCCATGGCTCGACCCTTATGTTTAGAGACACCAGAAGAGAGGATCAGTGATCACACAGTTTTTGGTTGTGCGACCTGACTTTGGGGGAGAGAGAGATACCTGCATAAAAACTTTCTATGGTATTGGTGGTACTCTACAATGTTTTTCTCAACATGGACTAGTTGTCTATCATCCATGCTCAGTTGAATGTTACTAGTGGGGGATAAAATGAATTCAAGTTGTGGGATGGATTTTTTCTCCTTTAGTAATGAGTGATCCTAGGCAGAGTAGGATGATCTCATGTGAAGTATTATAGATCCAATTTCTTATCATTTGGCTAGTATGTCCCTTGGAGTAGGAGATGTTATGAGCTTTTATTTTTCTATAGTGTTAGAAAAATATGTGGACATATTCCATGGGGATGTTTCATGCTTATCTCCCCATAAAAAGTTTTTTATGCATATAATTGTACCAGGGATGTATTAATATATTCATTAAGATATTGTATGGCCTAGGGTAGCCTATAAGAGATGAAGTTGGGTTGGATAAATCTATAAATTAGGGTCCTTTTTATACCCAATGTGCTCACTTGGGTAGACTTGTGTTATTCTCCTAAGAGTCAGATGAGATCTTGAGTTTAGGTGTGGATTGGAATCTCCTAAACTAAGTGAATGGTATGGAGTAGTTTCCACCCCTAAGAATCAATAACTTCTTCACCTAGTGGTTGTGAGAAAAGTGGTTCTCAAAGTTTGACCTTAGAAAAGGTTATCACCAACTCCAGGTTTGAAAGGCGGATATACCAAAGGTGAATTTTTAGAGATTCTATGATTTCTTTAAGTTCATGGTGATACCTTTCAACATGTTGGGCACCCTAATGGTGTTTGTGAGACTTACGAACCAGATAATTTAACCTTTCTTGGATCAATTCATGGTAGTCTTTCTAGATGAAATCCTAGTGTACTTAGAATTAGTGAATGAGAACACAATATACTTGAGGATGGTTCTATACATGCTCTAAGATTGACAAATTAATGAGAAAATTTCAAAGTATCAATTCTAGATTCAGGAGATCCACTTATTGGGATATATATTCTTAGAAATGGGAGTTAGAGTGGACCCATTAAATATTGAGGTGTTTCTATCTTGAGATCCACCCAAGGATGTGGTTTTAGTAGTAGATAATCATAGTGATTTTTTTTCCACTGTTTTTGAGTGAGGTGACAAAGCAGTTTACCTCTTCACAATTAATCCTTAAGAATGAGGAGGGTGTAGAATATCTCCAGTTTATGTTTATTACCCCTATTCTTCTTTAGTGAGTTAGGGTGGCATATATTGGGGATATTGATTGTGAGGTTGTGCATGACCAGATATCCACTAAACATATCCTTGATGGGTTTTCTAAAAGTGGGGAGTACTTCATCCTTCTGAGGGAAGATGATGACACCAGTTAACCTATGAGAATAGGTACGAAGGAGATTTATTTCCCTTATAAATACATCTAGGAGATATGAGGATTTACCAAGACCCTTTGGTATTGGGTTTGGTGGTTAAGGATGTTGTATCCTATTGTTGATTTTAAATATATATGTCTCACATATCTATAGGTGAAGACCTATGTGCCTAGATGGAATTGTAAATTGGATGGTATCCTTGTGGTTTTTGTTTTGGAGATTCCATGATCATCGAGAGTTCATAATGCTATCTGATTGATCTTCAACCAACTCACCAAGTCGGCCCACTTCCTAAACATATAAGAATAGAGCTTGGTGGAGAGTTTGGGATGCCTGTGTATGCAGGAGGTAATCTGGATTCATGGAATTACCCCGAAGATCATTTAAGACCGTGATGATCACTTCATGTCACAATTAGGGAAAGGATTTAGGAGTATTTGGGACTCATTTGTGGTCAATAATGACCTTTCTAACCCATATAGTTTTCTAGGTAAAGTGGGTTGTTCAGGTTCTAAAAAACATGCTTCGGGATTGCAAATTAGCTTTTGTCCATAGCTGGGTAGATCATCAACCATTAGTGAAGTTTTTGTGTCGTAAAAACTACAACTCCACCATAATTGTAGCATTGTTTGAGACCATGTATGGGATACACTATAGGTCACATTTTTATTGATTGGGTCTAGTGAAAGATAGTGCTTGTGGGCCTAGATTTTGCTCTAGCGATGGTTGTAAAGGGTGGATTTCATCCATTGGTAGATGAGGACTTCCTAGTAATGTTAGTTTTTCTTTATGGATCGATGAAAATGGACTTTGGAGTTCTATGAGGAGATCATGTAGTCCAAGATATCTCCTATCATCGAGGATTGTATAGACTTGGTCAGGGAAGCAAGTTATCTCTGAGATTCATTAGCACTTTCCAGATATTGTGAAGGGTCGATGAGGTGGCATATCGCTTGGCCTTACCACCACACTTAGACTGGGTACATGATGAATTCTATATGTTGCAGCTGAAGAGGTATATGCATGACATGTCATATGTTATTGACTGGGTAGATATGGACATCAAGGATAGAGGTACCTTTGTAGAGTACCCATTGGAGATCAGGGATCAACAAGAGAAGATCCTTTATGGGCAGGAAATTCCCTTAGTGCATGTCCAATGGAATCATGGGAATCTATATGAGAGAACCAAGGGTGGAAGACCCAGATGTGATCCTAGTACCCTCATCTTTTTTAGTAGGATTTTTTCTTTTCAAGAAAAAAATACCTAAGATGGGGAGAATGTAACATCCCTATTTTTTCTTTATAAGACTTTGGAATATTTTAAGGAATATTTTTGAAGAGAGGCATTGAGTCGACGTGAGATTCTAAGGGTTGGTGAGCCTCGGTGTGTTGATTCAATAAGGTTTCCTTATGAATTTTCCATTCATTTATGTTTTGAAATTCACAAACACTATATCTTAAGGAAAATTCTATTTCCCCTAAGATTTATCTTATTAAGTACAATTTTCCTTCCCCAAGGAAATTTTCTCCTTCCTTTATTTTCATTGTTCATGTTATAGTTTCTCTAAATCTAACTCTTTTTATTTCTAAGTGTAAAATTCAATTTCACATCTAAAACCTCGGAATCCTATAAATACTTAAATATAGAGTATTCTATTTTCAGGTTGTGAATTTAGGTTCCAAATTCCTCTGAATTCAGATTCTGAATTCTTTGAATTTAGACTCTGAATTCCTCTGAATTCATATTCCGAATTCTCTAAATTCAAACTCTGAATTCTCTAAATATAGACTCTGAATTATGAAAATACAAACTCCAAATTCTCTGAATACAAACTCTGAATTATCTGAAATCCAGACTCCAAATTCTCTAAATTCAGACTCTGAATTCTCTAAATTCGGACTCCGAATTCTCTGAATTCAGACTCCGAAGTCTCTAAAATTCAGGTTCCGAATTATCTGAATTCAGACTTTGAATTATCTGAAATTTAGACTCTGAATTATCAGAATTTAGACTCTGAATTCCTCAGAATTTAGACTCTGAATTCCTCAGAATTGAGACTCTGAATTTCTCTGAATTCAGACTCTGAAATCTATAGAATTCAGATTCTGAATTCCTTGGAAAACAGAATCCAAATATCCATATTTTATAGTCTCCAAGTATTTATTTTCTTGACTATAAACTTTATTTTTCCTTAGAATTCTAAAAAATCAATTTGGTTAAGAAACCTTATTTTTCTTATACTTGTTATAGTTATAAAACAATGTCGTACAATCTGTTTCTAACTAACTGTTGTCTGAGTGACATGTTTACAGGTCCCTCTGAGATTCAAGTAAAAATATGACTATTGGAGAAGGGAGCCGACCGTTGGAGAAGTGCCTATAAATAGAACCTCATTTGAATGATCTCATAACTAATTGATCACTCTAGAGACCATATGTTGTTGAAGTGATTTCTAGAGAGAGATACTCTCATGCTTTGTGTGTACTGAACATCTTGTTCAACTTGCTTCGTGCGACTCTGATTATTGTTGTGTACAATCGAGGGCTTCCGGGGATAGGAAGACAGAGGTGTCAACTACCTTAAAGTTCAAGGACTTCCTTAGTTAGGAAGACATAGATGCCGACTACATTGAAGTTCGAGGGATTTCGGGGATAGCAAGACATATTCCTATATTCTTATCAAGGGCTTACCCTGGTGTGGGTAAGACAAACTTTCTTGAAATTATAAATCAAGGGACCTTTATACAAGGTTGTTGGATACCCTACTCTTTGGTTTAAAAGATTTCATACTTTTTACATGTTTTGTTTCAAGTTTATTTTCCACTTAATTTTTATTAATAAGGAAAGTATAACTATCTTATACTTCCTTTTATTTTTATACTCTGATTAATAAGATTCTATACGCTCTAAGGTAGAATCTTTTTCTTGTAAACTTTTCATAAGTTTCCTTTCTGGAACCATATTTCTAGAACCTAGAAATTTTGTATAACTAAGAGTTCTTGTGAATTTACCTTGTTTAACTTTGTTAAATATAGTTTTCCTTAAGGTAAAAAACAAAAGTTTTTTTACCAACTTTAAAGGTTCCAAAAGAATTTGCATCTATATACATATTTTGATCCTATAATTGGTATCAGAGGAGGTCTCTAAATACTTATATTCACATATAAGTTTTCTTTCTCAGTTTTCATTATTCAATATTTTCCTTGCTTAGGATTTTTATCCTTGTTTACAAACTTTCTCTATTAACAAGTTTGTGTGGAAAGAAATTTTCTTTTAGATGGCAGGAATGAATGTTGGTTTCGATTGATAATCTAAATCCTACTCGACCGCCTATTTTTGATGGGAATGATTATGAATATTGGATAGATCGTATGAATACTTTTTTTATTAATACTTGAGTGGACAAATTTTTTATTCTTACTAGATATTACAAGATTCCTAATAAGGAATTCAGAACTTTTACTAATCAAGAAAAGTTAGAATATCAACTAAACTACAGGGTACACCATACTTTGTTTTGTTCCATGACTAGGAATATATATAGTCGGATTTATTCTTGTGAAGATACAAATTGTATCTGGAAGAAATTAGAGGTTACTGATTTTGGTACATCTAAAGTTATAGAAACTTGAAGAGATATGCTTAGAGTAGAATATCATGGATTTCTATTTCCTTATGGAGAACTAGTGTGCAAGGTACAACAAAGCTCTATGGCTATTGTTAACAATTTACAATCTATGGGTGATAAAGGTCTTGATGATGAGGCACTTGTGGAAAAAATTATTGACATCATGCCTAATGAGTGGGAATATAAGAAAACAGCTATAGATGAGAATAGAAAAGTTTCTCAAATCACTCTTGATGAGATTTTTGGAACCCTTCTTCAACATGAGACAAGAATGAAAAGAGATGATGATATGAATAAGAAGAAAAATGGAAATGGAAGTATAGCCTTTACTACTAATAAATCCAAAACTCCTGAAAGGGTTACAAGATACAAGTCTAAGAAAGTCATTTTTTTATCTGAATCTAGTGAAAGTGAACATTTTGAGAATGAATTAGATAATCTTTCTTGAAGGATGAAAAAGATAGTTGGGAAGAAATAATTTAAGTATAGATTTAAGAAGAAAGAAATAAAAGACAAGAAAACTCATAAGTCACTTGTTACGACTGCAAAAAAGCTGTACATATCAGGCTAGATTGTCCCATGCTTAAGAAAAATTATAGGAAGGAAAAAATGCTGAGAGAAATAGAAATAAGTATTACAAGGCTAAATCTAAGAAAGTTTTAAAAGATTATGACACCTAGAGTGCCGGTGGTGGAGACTCTTCTGATGAATCCTCAGAGTATGAATCTTCTGGTCAGAATAATCTTGGTCTATTAGCCAGACTACCCATTAAAAATTGTTGTTTAATGGCCAAGGTACACAATGCTGAATCTATCACAAATGTATCTTTGAATGAAAATTATAATGATAATAAATACTATAAGTCCACAGATGAAGAATCTTCTTCTAATGAAGATAATTTGTTACCTACTTATGAAGAAGTTTCTAGGTTTTTTAAACTTCTTGAGAATGAAAATTATAAACTCAAGAAAAAGCTTGATAAGGAAAATTCTAGAAATTTTGTTCTTACTAAGGAAGTATCAGATCTTTCTAAAGATCTTGATAATAAAATTTTTTATTTTGAAAGTATTTCAAAAAACCTTAAGGGAGTTAATTCTGAGAAGGATAAACTTTCTAAGGATCTTGAAAATGTAATTTCTAAGAAAAATATTTTTGAGACTAACACTAGTTCCAAAACTAATGCTTTTGAGGATAAAAACTTGGTTATTAAACTAAAGTCAGAAATATTTTCCTTGAGGAAGTGTTTTTCAAACTTTACCTTAGGTAAGAAAAACTATGATAAGATGTATTCCCAAATTTTACCTCTAAGGAATAGTTCTGGTTTCGGTTATACTCATTCTAAACCAATTTTCAGTAATAACTATTTTGATCCTCAAATTGCTCCATTCTGCACTAAATATCAGTGTGGTGGACATTGGGCTAAAAATTGTTCCTTAAACAAAACTTAGTAATTAGGTTTTCATAAAGCTTATTTTTCTAAGAAAATATGGATACCTAAAATTTTTCTTTCTAAAGTTTCCGGATCCAAGAAATTTGGATTCTGAAAGTCTAACACTCTTATTTTTAGGAAAATAAAGAAATTACTGACTGAAATACATGGTACATGGATAGTGTATGTTCCCGGCATATGACTTGTAACAAAAACTTCTTTGAAAATATTATCAAGAAGAAAGGAGGAAAAGTAACTTTAAGAGATAATGCTCAGGGAGAAATTATTGGTATAGGTAACAATGTTCTTCTTGAAAAAACTTTGATTAAAAATGTTTTTTTTTGTTAAGGGTCTTAAGCACAACCTCATTAGCATAAGTCAATTATGTGATGAAGGTTACCTTGTGAATTTTAGGAATTACAAATGCTTAGTACACAATTCCAAGGATGAGTTTATTCTTTATGCCCATAGGCAAGAGAATGTATACACACTAAACTTAGAAGACCTTAGGAGCCAAGATCTACCTTGTCTTAGTGCAATGGAAGATCATTCTTGGTTATGGAATAGAAGGTTAGGACATTGTAACCTTATAAATTTATGAAAACTCTCTAAGAAAAGACTTTTTAAGGATCTACCGGAGCTTAGATTTGATTCTTCAAAAGTTTTTTATCCTTTTCAATATGGTAAGAAACATAAATCAAGTTTTAAATCAATCGATGAAGTCTTAACTACTAATTCATTGCAGTTGGTGCATATGGATATTTTCGGTCCAACACAAACTGGAAGCATTAGAGAAAAATATTATGTATTTGTCTTAGTTGATGATTACACTAGATTTATGTGGGTCTATTTTCTAGAAATTAAATCTAAATCTTTTTCTTATTTCAAAATTTTTATATCCCAAGTTAAAAATGAGAAAAACCGTTTATTGATAACTATTCATAGTGATCATAGAGGAGAATTTCAAAATTTTGATTTTGAAACTTTCTGTAGTAGAAAAGGCATTACTCAAAAATTCTCAGCATCAAGAACTCCTCAAAAGAATGGTTTTGTTGAAAGAAGAAATAGAATTATTCAAGAGATAACTAGAACCATGTTGATTGAATATTCAATAGCTAAACATTTTTGGGCTGAAGCTGTAAGTATTGTTTGTTATACTATAAATTGAGTTTTGATTAGACCTTTTTCTTAATAAAACCCCTTACGAGTTATGGAATGGTAGAAAACCTAGACTTTCCTACTTCAAAGTATTTTATTGCAAAGTATTGATTATGAATAATAAAGATAATTTACATAAATTCGCACCCAAATCTGATGAAGGATTTTTCTTAGGCTACTCCAAAAATTCTAAGGCTTATAGAGTTTTTAATAAAAATACTTGTACTATTGAAGAAACAGTACATGTTAAATTTGATGAAACTGGTCCTTTTGTCTTTAAACAACCTCAACCTACATCCTCAGATGTGTTTTCAAAAACTAATTATCAACCCTTGATAGAAGATCCTTCTGATGAGGAAAATTCCCAAGAAAATGTTTCTGAATCATTTACCCCAGAAGACTTTCTACCATATGTTGATGAACAGGTTTTACAAAACCCAAATCAGTTGTTTCTTAAGAATCATCATAGTGATAGCATCATTGGTTATGTAAATCAACCTGTAAGGACTAGAAGTTCCTTAAGGAATGAAGTATAATATCTAGCATTACTTTCCCAATTAGAACCAAAAAACCCTAATGAAGCTTTAGGTGATGATGATTGGATTAAATATATGAAATATAAGCTAAATGAATTTGAAAGGAATAGAATATGGACCTTGGTTGAAAGACCTAAGTAAACTTCTATTATTGGAGTAAAATGGGTCTTCAAAAATAAGTGTGATGAAAATGGAATCATTTTATTATATAAGGACAGATTAGTTGCTAATGGATATAATCAACAAGAAGGAATTGACTATGAAGAAACCTATGCTTTTGTAGCTAGACTTGAATCTATCTGTATTTTACTTGCCTTCGCAGCATTCTTTAATTTCAAACTTTTTCAAATGGATGTTAAATGTGCTTTCCTTAATGGTTATGTTCAAGCAGAAGTTTTTGTTGAACAACCTTCTGTTTTTGAAGACACAAAACATCCTGAACATATTTTCAAACTTACCAAAGCTTTATATAGACTTAAACAAGCTCCTAGAGCCTAGTATGATATACTTATAGGATTTTTGCTTCAAAATAATTATGTTAAGGGAAATGATGATCCAACCCTTTTTATAGAGAAAGATAAGAAAAAAAATTGATTGTTAAAATATATGTTGATGACATTATATTTAGTTCAACTCAACAATATTTAGCCAATTTATTTGCAGATCTAATGAAATCTGAGTTTGAAGTGAGTATGATGGGTGAGTTAACATTTTTCCTAGGTTTTCAAATTTCTCAAAAACCAGAAGGAACTTATGTATCTCAACATAAGTATATTAAATATATTATTAAAAAGTATGGATATAAAAAAACTAAGAGTATAATTACTCCCATAGGTACCTCAAATTCACTTGATCTTGATGAAGCTGGGAAACCAGTAGATCAAACATCATTTAGAGGTATGATAGGAAGCTTACTATACTTGACTTCTAGTTGTACAAACTTAATTTTTTTAGTATAATTATGTGCAAGATATCAATCCAATCATAAGTAATCTCATTTAAAGGTATTGAAAAGAATTTTTCATTACCTAAAAGGAACCATGTATTTAGGACTCTTTTATACTTCTGAAAATTATTTTTTTTTAAAAGTTTTTTAGATGATGACTTTGGTGGATATAGAATGGATAGAAAAAGTACATCCGGAACTTTTCATTTCTTAAAATATTCATTAGTTTCTTGGTAATGAAAAAAGCAACACTTAGTAACACTTTCCACTGCTGAAGCTGAATATGTAGCAGTTGGAAGTTGTTGTGCTCAAGTGTTGTGGATGCAACACACACTCACAAACTATGATATGAGTTTTACCAAAACACAAATTTTGTGCAATAATACTAGTGTCATTGCCTTAAGTAAAACCCATGCACATAACTCTCATATAAAACACATAGATATTAGGCATCACTTTCTTAGGGATCACACATAAAAAGGAAATATCATTCTTCAATTTATCGGAACACAAGATCAACTTGCTGATATTTTTACAAAATATTTATACTCTGATAGATTTGAATAAATTAAATAGAAGTTAGGAATGATAAATGTAAGGTAACCTTACTTATTAACTTCTTGTTTAAACCTATGTCATTATATTAAGAAAATCATTTTCATAGGGGGGGTACATTTTTTTGTTAGTTAAAATTTTTCATAATCTAAAATTTTTCGTAATCTAAATTTTTTTCATTTTATAAAATTTTTCGTAATCTAAAATTTTTTGTAATCTAAATTTTTTTTCATAGTCTAAAATTTTCATAGTTAAAAATTTCGTAGTCTAAAATTTTCATAGTTAAAATTTTCGTAGTTAAAATTTTCGTAGTCTAAAATTTTCATAGTTAAAATTTTCATAGTCAAAATTTTTGTAGTCAACATTTTCGTATTCAATTTTTCGGAATCTAAAGTTATTCAAGAAGAATTTTCCTTATTACGAATAATATTCCTAGCAATCCTAAAGGTATGTTTCCTTTCCTAAATTCTCGTAATCATCTTTTACTTATTGGTATTTTCATTTTGTTTTAAATTTTTCAGATTCACTTTTTCTTAAATCCGAATGTTTAGCTTAAAACCCTCAAAAGATCGGAACCTATCAAAATCCTTCTTCAGTTATCATCTCAACCTTTATATTTGATCTGAAGTTTTTTAACCGTTAAATCAACCAAGGAAGTTGAACTATTGCCTCAATTGGATATATAAATCCCCCTTCATGGTTGTACCACATCGATTTTTCAAGATTTCACATGCTGAAACTCTACCTATGTACTTAAGGTAGTTCTGAATCTTCAAAAGTTCCCTTAGTTCTGAATGTCTACTGAAGCCTCTCCTCAAAAAGAAATGTCGACTGTTAAGGAAATTTGTGAATGTCAGATATACCGAGAGAGGTTAGTTGATCCCAATTTCTTTTCTAAATATGACTGTATCATTTCAAAAAATATAAATATGAATGGCTAGGAGAGCCTTTGTTTATCAAAACCAAAGGCACAAGATCCAGTTTATCTGTACTTTCTGATTGAATTTTATGAGATGGAAAGTTTTTTCAAAGAAGAAGGGAGAGATAAATTTTCTTTCAAGAGCTATGGGAAGACTTATTCTCTTTCTTGCAGCAAAGCAGCTAGTTTGATCGGAATATATTATGAAGGAGAATCAGAATTTTGTACTCACAAATTACCAGATGATTCAGGATATTTTGATAAGGATAAGGCTCTAGCTTGTCTTGGTTTGATATTAGTGAAGACTCTGAAGATTTTTCATTTATCCACAAACCTTCGGATTCTTGATTTATGGGTCCAAGGTTTTGTCATTCCGAAAAAAGGGGATAAGGATACCCTGAAGAAAAGTGATATCTATATTTTGGACTTCTTGGTGAACCTCAGGAAGATTAACCTGGTCAAGTACATATTGGTTATGATTGACAATATCAATAATGGAAATCTGAAGTCTCATATTATCATGTATCCAGCTATTCTTTCAAAGATTATAGTTCTTTGCCTTCAGTCATTCAAAATTCCTTGTAGTTCTAAGCTAAGGAATTTCAAAGTTACCATGAGAAGGAAAGTCCCTCTATAAAATTATCAATCTAGACTTATCAACCCGAATCCTCAAATCTTTCTAATCCATGGAATGAAGAGAAGGATCGGGAAGAAGTAAACAAACCTTCTGAATAAGAAATAACTAATCATGATTTCATTCATTCAGAAGATCAAGTGGATGATGCAGAGAAAGATGAAGTTGGGGAAGATAAAATTGTTCAGTTATCGGATAGTGAGCATAAATCACCTAAACTACAATACATCATTCTGAGAGATGATAAGGGAAAGTATGTGGAAATAGATACACCTAGTAAATATATGGTGAAGAAGAAAGATTATGGTGCTTCATCAAAGAGGAAAGCTGAAGACATAGAAAAAGAATCCTCACCAACTAAACACTTGGATTCAGAATCATCTTCCCTTGGACATGATTTTGTTGTTCAGTCATTGAAAAAGTTGTTAGTACTATTCCCTTATTCCCAAGTATAGACTCAAGATGCCAGATGCTTTAGCATACGATAAATCAGAAATTAGATTCAGTTTCCATGGTTATGGACAAATGTGTCAGACTAGAGGTGGATTTCAAAACCTTCCTCAGTGGTTATGAGGCTCACAAAAGATCTTACAAGAATATTACAATATGGTCAAAGAAAACAACAGAAGAAATGAGAATATTTGATGAATTTCATGATAATGTCAAAGATGCATTTGAAACTGAAGATGTAAAGATCAAGGACCTTACTAATAACTTTGAGGAAAAGTTTTCCATTGAACAGAAAACTTGAAATAAGGAGGTTAAGGATCTAAATGGGAAGCTAAATTTGGTGGCCATGAATTGGAATAGGTAAAGGGATCTCAGAATCAAATTTGAAGAGAAGATGGTTAAGTAAGGAGAAGAGTTGAAATCCCAAGAAGAATTTCTTAAGGCTCAAGAAGAAAAAATTAAATCCATGGAGAAGAAAATTGAATATCAAGATCAGTTGCTTAAGCGTGAAGAAGATGATCACAAGGAGCTCAAGAAGCTAAAAATAATTGTGAAGAAGCTGATGCCAAAGGATAAATAAGGATAATTTCTTTCCATTCCAATATTTTGTTTTATTTTCTTCATTTTACGAATTCTTTCAAACTTAATGAAATTTTCATTGTTCTCCATATATTTTTGGTTGTTTAGTACTAATGTTTTAGGTACCAATTTTTCCATTATCTTTATTTATTTTTGAAAATCACAAATGCGGAGAAAGAAATGATAAAAAGAATACTAAGTAAGAAGAGATTTCCTTAAGTAAGGGGGAGTTCATCTAAGGGAAATTTCTTATTAATGAAGATTCTTGTATGCAAGAAAATGTAAAATATCATTCAGGAAATCAAGAATATGATCCTTAGGTATTTCAAAGCCTAAGGGTGAGTTAGTCATATTCACTATGATCCATAAGTAAAGGGAGATAAGTTTTTTTTTCAAGTTCATAAAAATTCTAAGTCATTATATTCTTTTTCATAAGGATGTTTGTGCTTTCAAAAAAGGGGGAGATTGTTAAGTCAATAAGGTTTCCTTATGAATTTTCCATTCCTTTATGTTTTGAAAATCACAAACACTCTATCTTAAGGAAAATTCTATTTCCCCTAAGATTTATCTTATTAAGGAAAATTTTCCTTCCCCAAGGAAATTTTCTCATTACCTTTGTTTTCATTGTTCATGTTATAGTTTCTCTAAATCTAACTCTTTTTATTTATAAGTGTAAAATTCAGTTTCACATTTAAAACCTCAGAATAATATAAATACTTAGATATAGAGTATTCTATTTTCAGGTTCTGAATTCAGGTTCTGAATTCCTATGAATTTAGATTCCAAATTCTCTGAATTCAAACTCTGAATTTCTCTGAATTCATATTCTAAATTCTCTGAATTCAGACTCTAAATTATCAGAATACAGACTCCTAATTCTCTGAATACAGACTCTGAATTCTATGAATACAAACTCCAAATTCTATGAAATTCATACTTCGAATTCTCTAAATTCAGACTCTGAATTCTCTGAATTTAGACTCTGAAGTCTCTGAAATTCAGGTTCTGAATTCTCTAAATTCAGACTCCGAATTCTCTGAAATTAGGACTCTGAATTCTCAGAATTCAGACTCTGAATTCTTCAGAATTCAGACTCTCAATTCCTCTGAATTTAGACTCTGAATTCCTATGAATTTAGACTCTGAAATCTATAGAATTCAGATTCTGAATTCCTTGGAAAATAGAATCCGAATATCCATAGTTTATAGTCTCCAAGTGTTTATTTTATTGATTCCAAACTTTATTTTTCCTTAAAATCTGAAAAATTTAATTTGGTTAAGAAACCTTATTTTTCTTATACTTGTTATATTTATGAAACAATGTCATACAATTTGTTTATAACTAATTGTAGTTTGAGTGATATGTGTACAGGTCCCTCCAAGATTCAAGGAAAAATATGACTGTTGGAGGAGGGAGCTGACTGTTGGAGAAGTGCCTATAAATAGGAGCTCATTTGAATGAGCTCATAACTGATTGATCACTCTATAGAACAAATGTTTTTGAAGTGATTTCTATAGATAGATACTCTCATGCTTTGTGCATACTGAACATCTTGTTCATCTTGCTTCGTGTGACTCTAATTTTTGTTGTGTACAATCGAGGGCTTCTGGGGATAGGAAGACAGAGGTGCCAACTACCTTAAAGTTCAAGTACTTCCTTGGTTAGGAAGACATAGATGCAGACTACATTGAAGTTCGAGGGCTTGCGGGGATAGCAAGATAGATTCCTATATTCTTATCAAGGGCTTACCCTGGTGTGGGTAAGACAGACTTTCTTGAAAGTATAAATCAAGGGACCTTTATCCAAGGTTGTTGGATACCATACTCTCTGGGTTAAAATATTTCATACTTGTTACTTGTTTTGTTTCAAGTTTATTTTCCACTGCATTTCGATTAATAAGGAAAGTATAACTATCTTATACTTCCTTGTATTTGTATACTTTGATTAATAAGATTCTATAGGCTCTAAGGTAGAATCTTTTTTGTGTAAACCTTTCTTAAGTTTCATTTTTCGGAACCATATTTTCGGAACCTAGCAAGTTTGTAGAACTAAGATGTCTTGTGAATTTACCTTTTTTAACTTTGTTAAACATAGTTTTCCTTAAGGTTAAAAATGAAAGTTTTTTTACCAACTTTAAATGTTCCAAATGAATTTTTAAAGTATACAATTCACCCCCCCCCCCCCTTTTGTATTTGATCATCTACATTCATATTTCAATCCTACACGGTGTTGATATAAGAAAAATATTAAATATATTATATCAAGTGCACAAAGTTTTTTATAAATAATGGAATAAATCTTGAATGGAGTATCATATCAGAAATCTAGGACCTTCATTGAATTTATAACATGGATTTTACCTTATGTGTGACATAACAGTTGTTGGCGTTGGATGTTTCATTAAAGTGTCATCGTGAGCGCATATGATAAAATAAATTAATTTATTTTATTTATTTATTATTTTAGAGCAGCAGGCTAATCTTATCATTATAAAATCCACATTATGAAAAATCCCTATGATTATCCAGATAACCCTATAGACTATGATAGGAGTCGTGGAGGAGCGTTCTTGGAGGGATGATGACAAATCATGGATTGGAAATCAGTGTGCCAATTGAGTTCATGGATCTCACCAATGATGATAATGTAAATTCGTTATTCATCATTGATCGATACTAACTTAATGTAGGATGCAATTTTATGTGGATTTATCCCCGTTTATTTTATCCCATGATGAATGAGAATCAATGCTTCTAATAGTTTGATTCACGGGTCAATCGTGTTATGAAGATATGAGTTTATATTCCTTCAGTTTAGGAATTAATTTATTTTTTTATTGTTGGTTCTTTATTCATCATTCTAATAGAAGTGAATTAAGTCTAATCTAAACAATGAGTTATTCTCATTTCTCTTTTTTGGTTTGTGCATTTCTCCTCTATTTCTTCGCATGTTCATCATTGGAAATTCATTTTTCTATTGGTTCGAAAAATACTCATTATTTGATCATTGTGAGACTATTATTAAGTGAAATGGATCAATATTGGGGGTTCTATTCATGTTTGAGGGAGTGATAAATGTGAATTAATGGCTATATATTGTTGAAGAAGGATCAGGAATGGATCGAGGTTTGCAGTTACGGTTTGGTGACGTAGCAATGGTGTAGTGCGATGGGGAAAATTTTTGAGTAGTTGGGTGGTCAGAATCTGGCTGCTAGAAACCTTCAAGGAATGTTCAACCTATATCTAGTTGTTACGGTGAGTCTCATGGAACATTTTTCTAGTGGTGGCTATGTGATCATTGAACATGTGAAGAGCCAGAGATTCTGGAAAAAATCCTAACTACGCAGAGTATAAATCAGGAACACACATCGTGTAGTCCCCTCTGTGTGGTGGCTAGGATTTCCATGGGAAGATAAATATCACATGACATGAGGTGGTTCAACATTTTGTGTGACCCCTATCTGGCCAGATCGCTGTGTACAGGGAGTACACACCCAGGAATCCATGTGGTGTCACATGCAATGTGTGACAAGTCGCACACCATGTAACCATTGGCAGACAACTCAGTACATACATGGAGTACAGACCCGGGATCCCATGTGACTCCACATGCTATGTATGGGGAGACACATTCCATATACTTTGGAAAGTACATGGGAATTTTTAGACGGCACATGTTGAGTGCTATCCCATCCTCTATACGCCATGAGACATGTAGTTCATGTAAAGACTCGTAAATTTCAATGAAATTTTTTTTCTTAATTTCTTTGAGATTTTACGAGTACGTAGTTTTTGACGGCACCTGATTCCGAGGCCTGGTGTGACCGGAATCAATTTTCGAAGTTTAGCTCAGGTACGTTCAGTGAACAAACGAGCAGGTTTTCCTAACTTTTGAACTGGTGCTCGGAATCAAAATCTGAGGGCACCGGTGAAACCGCAATGCCGGTAATTTCTTAGGAAGACCTTTCCTGGAGTTGTGTTTGCTTGGGTGAGGATGATAAATAAATGGGTTAACTGAAGAGTAAAATAAAAATTTGTGCTACAATTTTTATTTCTATTCTAAGAAGTTATAACCTATGCAGGGAAGTTGGAGTGGGGCCCACTACATCCCAACTCCTATAGGTAGGATATTAGTGAAGTGGGGCCCACAAGATCCCCCACCTCCTTCAATTTCCCCAACACCCCATTTATTTCCCCTTTAACAATTAATTTTGTAACTCTTCCACATTAAAATACATGCCAATAAAACGCCTCATTAATTGGACAACGCACGTTAATTAATTCAGTAAATTCAATTTGATTTTCAAATTAATGTTGGCATGTGTGTGTGTGAATAAAATAAGACAAGGTCTTATTTTATTTTTGGTGTATTTTCGTTGTGTGAAATAGACGAGAGAACTCTTGCGGTCTTGAAGAACGTCTTCTTCCTCGTTGAAGAACGCAAAGAACACCGGAGCACAAAGGAGAGACAATGTGTCGATCTCTCCCTTCTCTGCAGCCAGTGTGGGATGACATCCTCTTCTTGGATGCTCTCCAACTCCGTCTTCGAACCACCCTCGCGACGCCGTTTTTTCCACTACGATCCTTGTACGACAACTTCTTGAGGTAGGGGTTTAAGTTCAAATTTAATGGATTAAATTTGTGCTTGCTTATCGAAGTTGTTTAATTTTTGGGCCACCTATTATCATTTTAATGGGAGGAGGTCGGACCGCACGAACACGGCCGATCCTCCTCCCCCTTTGTTGATGTTCACCATTGCGGTTTGGGACGGAGGCGGCGCGGTGCAACGGCACCGTGCAAGAACGAAGAATATCACCGCGCCGTTGAGGCCGAAAGAGGTCGCGGCCGGAGTGGGGCTACGGCAGGGGAGTGCGGCGCCGTTGCGCCGCGTTGGAGAAACATGGAAGGTCGCGGCCAGGGCGGGCCGCAGCGGAGGGGTGCGGCACCGTCGCGCCGCGCCAGTCGGACAAAGGCCACGGCAGTGCAGGGAAGGGCGGCCAGAATCACCGACCGTCGGTGCTTCGGAGGAGCGGGACTGCGGGGTCCCACGGCAACAGCACCGACCGGCCAGCCGGGCCGACCGTTTGGAGGAGTTAGGGGGTCGTAACCCCTGATGGCAGGCAGGCGGGCCCCCCATGGGGGGGTTTCTTCAATTAAGGGGGGCAGCGCACCCCCCCCCCCCCCCTTTCTACGTCCGCTCGGCCAGCGCCGAGCCGCCCCGCTCCGCTAGCGCCGAGCCGCCCAGGCCGGACCGGCCACACCGGACCGGGCTGGGTCAGGTCGACCCGGTTCGAGCCGACCCAAGGGGTTCTGGTCCGGGTCGGTCCGGGCCCAAACCCACCTAAAATCAGATAGGTTCGGTCAAATGCCCATAACTTAGGCTACAGACCTCCGATTGACGCACCATAAGTTGTGATGCGATCCTTGGATCAAGATGGTAATTTTGGTATATAACACTCAAGGTTTCGGAGAACTTTCGGTATGGCCAGGTTAGTTTGAACACGAAACCAACCGGGCCTTCAGAGCGGAAATTCTTATAACTTGAGGTCCGGACATCCGATTGACGTGCCGTCGACTTTGTTGGTTTCCTCTTAGTGAGATGGACCTTTTGGATTACTCCGATCAAGTTTTGGACATAGTTGGAGTATGGTAGTGTAGGTTTTGACTTAAAAACTAACTGGGCCGCTAGGACGAAAAAGCCAATAACTCTCAGACCGGGCGTCTGATTCACGCGTCGTCGGTCACGTTAAGTTTATATTGTCAGGAAGGAACTTTGGGATACATCAACTCTGGACTATGTGTCAGTTGATGTATCGACCCACCTTGGCTCCTAGAGTGGACCCTCCTAGAATCGAGCATGCTATGTGCGGGAACCCTAGAGCTGGCTGCGACTGCGACGACGATGACGACTGCACTGAAATCCTCCGTGGGTTCGGCAGCGACGACGACTGCACTGAAATCCTCCGTGGGTTCGGCAGCGACGACGACCATACTGGAATCCTCTGTGGGTTAGACGGTGATGAATACTATTCTTGTATCCTTTGTGGGTCTAGCAGTACGTGACTACTGTTCTTGTATCCTGTGTGGGTCTGGTAGTATTTTACTGTGTACTTGTATCCTACGTGGGTCCGGCAGAGTAGCTGGTCTTGTATCCTTTGTGGGTCCAACAGCTTAGTTGGTCTTGTATCCTACGTGGGTCCGACAGCTTAGATGAATCAGTGGCTACATCTGATCATCTCTATCGTCTTACGAAGAAGTATATCTGTGTGAGCTGAGTCTTGACTTTTCAATCAATATCTTCGATATGATTGATTTTCTTTCCTAAGTGGATTGGGTTGTGTTATCCTGTGTGGGTTGGTTGTGTTATCCTGTGTGGACTGTATCGAACTTGGGCTCAGATGTCGGAGCCGAACTAGAATTGATGACTTAGTTATATGTATGGGCATATACCTAAGTAGAGTTGTTTGTTATTTCGTGATTTTATTTTTCCTTTGTGGATTATCCTTTATGGATTCTGGGAGACCTTCGGGGGTCTCGGGGTCCCTACTGAGTAGCGTATACTCAACCCTGCACGGGCTATGCCCGCACTACGTTGTGTTGGATGCAGACGACGGACAGCGCTGATCGTGTTTGAGGCTTGTGGAGCAAGTTGGTACCTAGAGGCGGACCACTGGGCAGGACGTACATGGAGCGGACGGCTGGACCCGAGGAGCTGAGGAGGCTATCTATACCCACCCTTCAGGTGGGATTTCCAGTGGATGGCTCGGCGTTGCTGCTTTACTTTTTAGTTGTTGTACTTTCTTTTCAGTTGTACTTTACTTTAGTTGGGTTTTTATTCTGGCCCATTTACTTTCCAGCACTTACAGTTGTACCCAGTTTACTTAGTGTTTACTTCATCTTGCTTACTCTGTGGTGTTTGTTTACTTTATAAAGGAAATTCCTTCCCTTTTATCATGATTTACGCCTTTGGTGCTAGTTTCCATCCCCTGGCCTATGGAAGGCGAGCTTGGGGTAGTCACGGCACGGGTCCCGAGGACGGGTCGTGACAAATTGGTATCATAGGAGTTCGGTTATACCGCAGAACTCAGGACTCTGATCTTTCTTCTATGTGAAGCAATAGTGTTAAGGGTATTGAGTGTGGTTATCAGTCCAGGGAGTCCAGTGTTGGTGCGGCGGCCGACGTATCCGTACACCAGGACCCTGACTTCTGATTTCCGACTCAGTGCACGAAAACATTGATTGCATGTGTGTTTCAAAAGTTTTCTTTGTGATTACTTTGTGTCATCTCACCAGGTATACTGTTTTGACCGTGGCGCACCTGTTTCTTTTCAGGATGGCCCCACGACGGTAGCCAGCTAGGGTTCCGATCTTTGTGCGAGACGACAGCCCACCGATCAACGAGGCCTCGGTGCAGGGCCCTTTTACAGTGGAGGCACCAATGGTACCTCTACCCGCCGAGCCACCGATGCCACCAACTCCAGCCGCTGAGAGTGCATGTCACCTTAGTGCACTGCATGAGTTTCAACGTCAGAGACCGCCCAGGTTCTGCGAGGAGACAGAACCCCAGGCATCCGAGGATTGGCTGGAGGCTATTGTTCGAGTTTTCAGGTTAGTGGGGACACCAACTGACCTCATGGTGATCCTTGCAGTGAGTCTCCTGCACACGGCAGCAGGCAGATGGTGGAGCCTGATGCTCCAGGTGCACGACGAGGCATCTCTCCTTTGGACGGACTTTGAGAGCCTCTTCCGCTCAGAGTTTGTCCCAGCCACCCTCCGTGCGGTGTGCATTCAGGAGCTACTACAGTTGCGGCAGGGCATCATGACGGTAGCCCAGTACTTGGCAAGATTTACCGATCTCTCGTACTATTTGATGGACGTGGTATGGGACCCATTCTTACAGGCCCGGACCTTCGAGCAGGGACTGAGGCATGAGATCAAGGCATCGATGATCTCCCTCATCATTCCGATGCAGGCAGGAGTACTGGAGTGATCCCTTCTCATAGAGAGCTTTCTTGCTGAGCCTACACCAGCAGCGAGACCTACTGCAGGGCGGCACGTAGAGGAGTCTTCTGCAGCTGGAATTCGAAGGATGTCACAGGGGTCCAAGAAGACCAGACCATCAGGCGGACAATCTCAAGACATTGTCTCAGAGGTGCGGGGCACATGGTGCAGAGCCGGCCTTCCGAGGAGCAGACAGTGCTACGCATGTGGCGGGCAGGGCCACATGGCTCGTGACTACCTGACTCGCCGTACAAAGAAGCAGCAGACGGTTGAGGGACCACCCAGGCAGAGGCAGAGGGTCGACCGTGGCGGTCCGCAAGGAGGAGGCAGACAAGGCCGAGCAGCTGGCCGAGTAGCAGGTGGTGGGCGACCACAACTAGAAAAAGAGGTATTTGCGACGGGGCATTTGCGACGGGATCCCGTCGCAAATGGCTTGTTGCGACGGGGGCCCGTCGCAAATAGCCCGTTGCTGAAAACGCCGTCACAACTACACTTATTTGCGACGGGCCCGTCGCTAAAGCCTTTTTTTGCGACGGTCATTCTCCCCGTCGCAAATAGTATTCCGTATTTTTGTAAAAAAACTTTTAAAATAGTTTTTGCGATGGGACCCGTCGCAAATACCTTTTGCGACGGTACCGTCGCAAATACCTTTTGCGACGGTACCGTCGCAAAAACTATTTTTTAAAAAAAATAAAAAACTATTAATAATACTAGTATTTGCGATGGGCATAGTATCCCGTCGCAAATACTATAAATAGTTTTTGTGACGGGTCCCGTCGCAAATACTATTTTTTTTAAAAAAATAAAAAACTATTAATAATACTAGTATTTGCGACGGGCATAGTATCCCATCGCAAATACTATAAAAAAATAAAAAAAATAAATTATTAATAAATTATTTTAATTAATATAATAATAGAATTATAATTCACAAATAAAAATAATAAATTATTAATAAATTATTTTAATTAATATGATAATAATAGAATTATAATTCAAAAATAAAAAATAATAGAATATTAATAAATGATTTAATTAATATAATAATATTAGAATTATAATTCATAAATAAAAAAAATATTAATAAGTTATTTTAATTAATATAAAAATAATAGAATTATTTTACATTCAAATATTAAAATAATTCAAGTGTTACAAAAAATATAATTAAATTATAATATTATAAAATTTTAATATATATATAAAATTTAATATTATAAAATATAAATAATATTATTATTCATATTAATATTGTTATTTAAAAATATAATATTATTAATATTTTATAATGAGACAGAAACTACGAATAGAAAAAAAAAATATTTTGATTTCACAAATTTTATAACATAAATACAATCTCTAATCTGAAAGAGGGGGGGGAGGTGGGGGATCTGCAGATGGTGGTGGATGAAACTCCATCCCTAAAGCATGAGTGAGTCGGCGCATGTACTCCATCTGCTCCTGATGCTACTGCTGCCACCGACTCGCCTGCTCCTCGTATAGCTGCTGCTGGCGTCGACGCTCCTCCTCATGCTGCTGACGCATCTGCTCCTGCTCCTGTCGGAGACTCTCTATCTGTGCAGTCTGAGATCGCAACTGATCCTCATATTGTGTAGTAGAAGAAGATGCACGAGCTCCTCTCGAGCTGGACGCCGACATCGCAGCACTGCCATAATAATCTCCGGGAGTCAGTCGAGAGCCGATACCAACTACCCGGCCCTTCTCGAAGGCATACTGGGTGGCCTGCATCCATGCCGCTTCATCAAACTGACAGGCAGTGGTCTGATCTAATGACTCAGCCTGACTCTCAGGTCGGGCCTGTGACGCTGCGGCCTCATATGACTCCTATAGTTGCAATTTAAAATTAAAATTGTGAATATATTATATGCAGTTAATTTTTAAACTTGAAAACAAATAATACTGACCACGATGTGATGCTGACGATCACCTCTGAGCTCCCCAGTAGCAGGATCACTATACATCCTCCGATATACATCGTACTCTGTAATATCGGGGTGCTCGACAGCCTATAAGAATAAAAAATAAACTGTTAATATTTACAGTTATATAAAATATTTATAAATAATGTACGTACCAGATGCTATCTATGAGTACTGAAAGAACGACTCCCAGCTCGATGAGTCACCTCCTGTCTCCCCCGATTCTGCCTCCCCACCGATGATCTCCTCTGAAAGGCACCACTCAACCAGTGCGCACATAATCCATCCCATACATGGGATGAAATGTACTCTGGTCGGTGTGCTCTACATGACTCCTCAAAATATGACACTCCTGCTTTCTTCATCGCAACTTTTCTTAAATTGTGCAAAAACTGACGAAGGCGATCACACATGGCCACCTCCCATGCCTCGTGGATGGCGTCACGCATGGTATCCTCGATCGGATACCATAAACCCTACAAATAAATCAAAATATCAAGTTAGAAATGAAATAATTTTCAAAATAAAAATTATTTATTTACGTACATACCAACCAATGGCCGAACATGGCCTGCTGCACATCAATGGGAATATGCTCCCATGTGGTCCACGGCTGAGAGAAATAGTTGCGCAAAATAGCGCTGCCCTGTCCGACTGCTATATGCGGAAAACTGAAAAAATAATAAACATTTATTATGTGAATAGATTAATGAAATCTTAGTCAAATCCACAGGTTATCACACAGGTTATCACACCTCCGGGTGCGCAGATCAAACCCAAGACGTGGACGTCGCTCGGGGACGGGGTCAGGAATCATCAATCGTGCAAGACCGTGCCCCCTCCGCGTACTCCCTGGAGCGCCTGCAGGCTGAGGGTCATCTGCCAGCAACTCATCCGCATCGAAAGGTAGGTCAGCATCCGCCAACTCACGAAATGTGGCCTCGTCCATCTGAAACAGAAAATTTTAATGTTAGCAAATAATTGATAATTACTATTATATATACATATATACATATTATGATTGTATATAAATACCATGGAATGCTATCAGTGTTCATCTTCATCGTCATCTTCATATATGTCAATGTCATCTTCATATTCCTCCTCAACATCATCGATATCCATTCGAGTTACAGTTGCTTCATCTCTTACCATTTCAAATTCATATGTGACATCATTAACATCACTGTCATCACCGACTCTTAAATGTGGGGTTTCATCATCGATACTCATGTCTCTTTGTAAAAAAGATTGATTTTGAGTACTCTCTTGAAAAACTTCAATTCTTTGCACATCAGTGAAAGCACATTCACTTTGACTAAACTGATTGTCTCGAATTTTGATTTTTATTACACTCCACCAATCAGTCAATTCTCTTGATGTTGCACTGTACTTCGCGTAATAAACTTGATATGCCTGTTGAGCCAATAAGAATGGTTCATTTACTGCGAGAACACTTTTACATTTAATATCGATGATTCCATGAGTCGGATGAACACGCACGCCTCTCTCTGTATCCAACCACAGACATTTGAACATGGTTATGTAATGTTGTCCAAGATAACAGAGTTCAATGATTTCATCAAGTATGCCATAAAAGTCAACTTCATTTTCTCGATGATGAGATCCTCTCAAGCTAACTCCACTGTTCATTGTTTTTTTCGATTCCCCATATGCATGTGTGTGGAATCGAAATCCATTCACCACATATGCATTATAAGTTTTAACAAGTTTGGAAGGTGGGTTACTCAATACACACAGTCGTTTGTCAATTTTATCAGCATGTCGAGACACCTGAAAATTTGTGAAATAATTATCAATGTAGTAAACTATACATTGAATGAGTTGCTAAAAGATAAAGAATTTATGTTACCAGTTTTTGAAACCACTGAGAGAAATTTTTCAGTCGACGTTCTTCGAGAGCAGCTGCTATAATTTGTGGAATTTGTTTCTTGATATGATTATCATACAACCTATAAAAACCAAAGTTATTTACTGTAACATAAATGATAGAATAAGTGATATAAACACTTACAGTACAACTGATGTCATCTCTTCACAGTTGAGCAGAACATACGTATGAGCTCTCTGATGTTTATCATCTGAAAGCCAGCGTTCATAAACTCCACCAAAACCAAGCTCTGACTGGTTGAAAACAGATAATTGATTGTCGATTTCATCAATATTCCTCTCGTTCCGTCCCATTCGGTTGTGTTTTGAAGGATACTCAGATTCAAAATAATGGGAGCAGAAAAAAGATATTTCCTCTTGCAAATAAGCTTCTGCAATAGATCCTTCAACAGATGCTTTGTTACGTACTTTTCTTTTCAATTTTTGCATGCATCTTTCAAATGGGTACATCCATCGAAACTGTACCGGACCTCCACATTTGGCTTCATATGGCAAATGTAACATTAAATGTTCCATTGAGTCGAAGAAAGACGGCGGAAATATTTTTTCTAGTTTACATATAATACAACAACATCTTTTTCAAGTTTTCCTAGAGCATCATAATCTGTCGTTGCCGCACAAATTTCCTGAAAAAAAAGAGACATGTCAGTTATGGAATCCCAAATCACAGAATTCAACAGACCTCTTAATCCAATGGGTAGAAGTCTCTCCATTATAACATGACAATCATGAATTTTTAATCCAGTAATATGACCATTCTTTACACATCTACCCAAATTGTAAGCACAGCCATCTGGAAGTCTCAAATATGCAATCCACTGAAAAAATAATAAATGGTTTTCTTTAGACAATGTATAAGCTGCTTTTGGTTTCAGTAACCTTTCTGTTCTGACATTCTCAAAGAGTTCCAATTCTGGACGCCTGCAAATTTGGGCAAGATCTAAACGT
This sequence comes from Viscum album, assembly GCA_963277665.1. Classification (NCBI taxonomy): domain Eukaryota; kingdom Viridiplantae; phylum Streptophyta; class Magnoliopsida; order Santalales; family Viscaceae; genus Viscum; species Viscum album. Next base: position 797,948,154 of record OY728129.1, read on the forward strand.
GCATTTACATTGTCTTTGCTCTTTCCTGGCATATCCAAAACTGTATGAAACAAATTATCAAAACAGTTCTTCTCAATATGCATGATATCCAACATGTGGCGGACCAACAAATCAGACCAATATGGCAAATCCCAAAATATGCTACGTTTAATCCAATTGTGTTCTTTCCCAAATCCAGAAATTTTCTGTTGGTTTATTGTGGGACCAAAAGTGATGGGAGGTAATGAAAATACAACTGATTTTAACTCCGCACCTGATAGCATTTTTGGAGGTCCATCCATTTCAAATGTTCCTTTTCTGAAATGAGATCTGTTTCTGCGAAAAGGATGATCAGCTGGAAGAAATCTGCGATGACAATCAAAATAACAAGGTTTCTTTCAATGAATGAGCATAAATGTTTTGTTCTCTCCCATACAGTAAGGACATGATTTCTGACCATGTGTACTCCAGCCAGATAACATCCCATAAGCCGGGAATTCACTTATTATCCACATCAATGCTGCTCTCAGTATGAAATTCTGTTTCGTTGCAACATCATATGTACTGACACCAGTACTCCACAATAAATTTAATTCATCAATCAATGGCTTCAAATAAACATCAATATTTTTCTTCGGATGTCCTGGAATTGGTAAAGTCAAAAAGATATATGGCTCCTTCATCAACATCCATGGAGGTAAATTGTACGGAGTTAAAAAAATAGGCCAACATGAATATTGACTACCATAAGATCCAAACGGACAGAAACCATCAGTGGAAAGGCCCAGTCGAACATTTCTAGCTTCTAAAGCAAAGGATGGATGCACTCTATCAAAATGTTTCCATGAATCACCATCGGCTGGATGATTCAAGCTTTTATCGGTTGAAATATTCTCTTTATGCCATGACATCATTGTCGCTGTATTCTTAGACATGAATAAATGCTGAAGTCTGGATGTAAGCGGAAAATATCTCAACTGTTTTACAGGAATCAAACCAGACTTCCCGTGTTGTCCTTCTTTATATCTCAGTTGCCCACATGTGGGACAACTATCCAACGACTCATTTTCCCCAGAATATAAAATGCAGTCATTTGAACATGCATGAATCTGCTGACAAGTAAGTCCCAAATTTCGAACCAGCCTCTTACTTTCATAGTAATTTGCAGGTAAAACATTTCCTTCGGGTAACAGTGTTTTCAGCAAAGAAAATTTCTGGTCAAAACAGGTGTTTGACATTCCTTTATCTGATTTGATAGCCATAAATTTTGCAACTGCTTCTAATTTGCTCATCTTGTAGCCAGGATATAATGCATCCTCAGCAGACTTCAACAACTCATAAAATTCAGACGGTACCAACTCAGGATTTGAAGCTATATCAGCCGGAGTTTCTGTATGTTGAACAGATGAACCTGCAACATCATGTACTAAATCTTGAAACTGGGATGGATCCGGAATCAAGTTGGTATCACCTGCTCTGGAACTACGTTCACCGTGTTGATACCAAAAAACATAATCTGCTTGAAAACCAAAACGCAAGAGATGTTCCCCCACTTTGTCAAATGTGTCAAACGTTCTCAATGCACATTTTCTACAAGGGCATTTTATTTTTCCTTCTGAAACAAATTCTGGATTTGATGTCGCAAATGATAAAAAAATCTCCACACCCTCTATATATACTGGATTTAAACCAGAACCATTTGGATTTCTACGTTGATTTATCCATATGCGGTCATCTAATAATGAATGTTGACGACCTCGTTGTTCCATATTTTTCTATAAAATATAAAAGCATTACTGATTTTGAATAATTTTTTAGAAAAAACACTCAAGAAAGGATTGAATATATTGAGAATAAAGCAAAACTTGTTACAAATATTGATAATTTTAATATTATATTGATTTTTTATTTTTTTTAATAATACTAATATAATTTTTTCATAAATATTAATTATATAATAATAACATTATTACATTATTAGTATATTTTATTATTAATATTAAAATAATATAATTTTCTATATTATATACAATTCTCCTTTCATCTGTGTGTTTAACATTCTGTCTCCACACGTAATATTGACATTCACTTTCACCTCTCCATTGGCGAATAGGTTGATAATTTTGAAAAAGAATGCCAATATTACATGTGGAGACAGAAAACACACAGAAAAAAAGAGAATTGTATATAATATAGAAAATTATATTATTTTAATATTAATAATAAAATATACAAATAATGTAATAATGTAATTATTCCTAATTATTACTAATTATTGGTAATCATTCATAATTATTACTAATTATTGGTAATTATTACTAATTATTGGTAATTATTACTAATTATTCCTAATTATTAGTAATTATTACTAATTATTGGTAATTATTACTAATTATTGGTAATTATTACTAATTATTGGTAATTATTCATAATTATTACTAATTATTGGTAATTATTACTAATTATTGGTAATTATTACTAATTATTGGTAATTATTACTAATTATTGCTAATTATTAGTAATTATTGCTAATTATTGCTAATTATTGCTAATTATTGCTAATTATTGCTAATTATTGCTAATTATTGCTAATTATTGCTAATTATTGGCAATTATTGCTAATTATTGGCAATTATTGGTAATTATTGGCAATTATTACTAATTATTGGGAATTATTACTAATTATTGGGAATTATTACTAATTATTGTTAATTATTACTAATTATTGGTAATTATTGGTAATTATTGGTAATTATTGGTAATTATTGGTAATTATTGGTAATTATTGGTAATTATTGGTAATTAATACTAATTATTGGTAATTAATACTAATTATTACTAATTATTACTATTAATCCTAATTATTCCTAATTAATCCTAATTATTCCTAATTATTCCTAATTAATCCTAATTAATCCTAATTATTCCTAATTATTACTAATTATTCCTAATTATTACTAATTATTGGTAATTATTACTAATTATTGGTAATTATTACTAATTATTGGTAATTATTACTAATTATTCCTAATTATTGCTAATTATTCCTAATTATTGCTAATTATTCCTAATTATTGCTAATTATTCCTAATTATTGCTAACTATTCCTAATTATTCCTAATTATTGCTAATTATTCCTAATTATTGCTAATTATTCCTAATTATTACTAATTATTGGTAATTTTTCCTAATTAATGGTAATTATTGGTAATTATTGGTAATTATTGGTAATTATTGGTAATTATTGGTAATTATTGGTAATTATTGGTAATTATTGGTAATTATTGGTAATTATTGGTAATTATTGGTAATTAATGGTAATTATTGGTAATTATTCCTAATTATTCCTAATTATTCCTAATTATTCCTAATTATTCCTAATTATTCCTAATTATTCCTAATTATTACTAATTATTACTAATTATTACTAATTATTACTAATTATTACTAATTATTACTAATTATTACTAATTATTACTAATTATTACTAATTATTACTAATTATTACTAATTATTACTAATTATTCCTAATTATTCCTAATTATTCCTAATTATTCCTAATTATTACTAATTATTCCTAATTATTACTAATTATTACTAATTATTATTAATTATTGGTAATTATTGATAATTATTACTAATTATTGGTAATTATTACTACTTATTGGTAATTATTACTAATTATTGGTAATTATTACTACTTATTGGTAATTATTACTAATTATTGGTAATTATTACTAATTATTGGTAATTATTACTAATTATTGATAATTATTACTAATTATTACTAATTATTGGTAATTATTACTAATTATTACTAATTATTCTTAATTATTGATAATTATTGATAATTGTTCCTAATTATTAGTAATTAAATGAATAATTATCAATAATTAGAAATAATTACCAATAATTACAAATAATAACATTATTAATATATTTTATTATTAATATTAAAATAATATAATTTTCTAATTTATATACAATTCTCCTTTCATCTGTGCGTTTTCTATCTCCACATACAAATAATACATGTGAAGACAGCAAACACACAGATGAAAAAAGAATTGTATATATATAAAAAATTATATTATTTTAATATTAATAATAAAATAAACTAATAATGTAATAATGTTATTATTCCTAATTATTGGTATTTATTACTAATTATTAATATTTATTCTTAATTATTAAAAATTATTACTAATTATTCCTAATTACCATTAACTATAAACAATACTAATAATTTAAATTTATTAAGTAATAAAACAATGTAAACATAATTAAATTACAACTAATTAATAATAATTGAAACTAATAAAAAATTAAAAATAAATAAAAATTAAAATGAACATAAATACCTTGAAAATTGATCAACTTTAATCGTTCTTCAAAACTTTAATATCAGCTCCGGAGAAAAAAATTAAACTGGAGAAAAACTCAACTCTAGAAATATAATCTTGAGAGAAGGAGAAGATAAGGAATGAGAATGAAATGAAAAAAACGGATGGGGGTATTTATAGGTTAGATTATTTGCGACGGGCCCATTTGCGACGGGTCTCCCGTCGCAAATAGTATTATTTGCGACGGTGCCCGTCGCAAATACCTTAGACAACATTTATTACGGTCAACCGGTAAATAGTTATTTGCGACGGGTCCCGTCGCAAATAACCACCTGCCGACATACTATTTGCGACGGGGGAATATACCCGTCGCAAATACCTTTTACCGCCGCCGGTTATTTGCGACGGGAATATTCCCCCGTCGCAAATAAGTTTCCCGCGATTTGGCGCGCAAACCGCGCCAGTCCTTTTGCGACGGGGAAAGCTGTCCCGTCGCAAAAGGCTACTTATTTGCGACGGGCAAATAACCCCGTCGCAAATAACCCGTCGCAAATGCCCTTTTTTCCCATAGTGGACGCTTTGAGGATTTACCACCACCTCCACCATGAGGTCCACCCCGACCATAGGGAGCTGGCGGACAGAGGCAGGCTCAGCTTCAGGCAGTGGAGGCCTACGACCACGGCGCGCCAGAGATGATTCGAGGTACTATCTGTGTCTACTCCACCCTTGCTGCAGTTCTTATAGACACAGGAGCGAGTCATTCTTTCATTGTCGCTGCCCTTGTTTAGAGCTCGGAGATTCCAACGGAGTCGTTAGCTCGATCCTTACGGCTAGAGACTCCTACGGGAGCAGACTCGATGATTACGCACTGGTTCCGGCAGTGTGAGCTTACTCTAGGAGGCGAGAGCTTCAGCTGGGATCTTCTTGTAGCGGTGTCGAGGCCTTACGACGTCATCTTGGGCATGGATTTGTTATCTACAGTCCATACTCAGATCGACTGTATTAGGCGCAAGGTGCGGTGTGTCCGCACCGATGGGAGCAGGTTCACCTTCACCGGCGAGAAGGGAGCCTTTTCAGCACAGGATGGACTCACGCAGAGGAGAGGACAGCCGATCACTCATCAGTTGGCTAGCCTCATCCTAGGAGCGGTTGACGTGCGGAGTCCGAGTTTTCCTGTAGTGGTGGATCAGTATGCGGACGTTTTTCCTGATGACATTCCAGGACAACCTCCTCGCAGAGAGGTAGACTTCTATATTGACCTGTACCCCGAGACATCCCCGATATCCACTCCAGCATATCGGATGGCTCCCACTGAGCTTCGAGAGCTACGGGTACAGCTAGAGGACTTGCGGGGCAAGGGATTCATCCAACCCAGTGTTTCACCCTGGGCTTCCCCGATTTTGTTCGCCAAGAAGGTGGACAGGAGCTTACGACTGTGTGTCGACTATCGTCGCCTGAACCAGGTGACTGTGAGGAACAATTATCCGCTACCGAGGATTGACGACCTCTTCGATCATCTCAAGGGAGCACGGTGGTTCTCGAAGATAGACCTCAGATCAGGCTATCATCAGCTCAGAGTTCAGGACGAGGACGTGCAGAAGATGGCCTTCAGATGTCGATATGGCCATTGTGAGTTATTGGTTATTCCTTTCGGTATAACCAACACTCTAGTAGTGTTCATGAGTCTCATGAACATGATCTTTCAGCCTTACCTCGATCGATTTGTCATGGTCTTCATCGACGATAGATTGATATACTCGACCACTGAGGAGGAGCACACCTACCACTTGCAGGTTGTACTTGACACACTCCGAGAGCACCAGCTTTATGGTAAGCTCTTGAAGTGTCAGTTTTGGATACGTGAGGTCCATTTCTTGGGACACGTCATCTCTGAGGCGGGAGTTGCGGTGGATCTGGCGAAGATCGAGGCAGTGCTAGCTTGGGAGCCACCCAGGAGCGTGACGGAGGTGCGGAGTTTCCTAGGACTGGCTGGATACTACCGGAGGTTCGTTCCAGACTTCTCCAGAGTTGTGGAACCGCTATCAGCTTTGATGAAGAAGGGAAAACCCTTTGTGTGGTCAGAAATATGTCAGCAGAGCTTCCAAGAGATGAGACAGAGATTGACCAGTGCACCTATCTTAAGGCTACCAGAGCATGGAGTAGGGTACGTAGTCTACTGCGATGCATCAGGGACCAGACTCGGATGTGTCCTGATGCATGAGCGGCCAGTGATCGCCTATGGATCACGACAGTTGAGGCAGCAAGAGTATAACTACGCTACCCATGACCTGGAGTTTGCAGCAGTGGTCTTCGCTCTGAAGATGTGGCGACACTATCTGATGGGCGAGCGCTTTACAGTCTACTCTGAGCACCAGAGTCTCAGGTACATCTTCTCACAGAAGGACCTGAACCTAAGATAGCGGCGATGGCTCAAGTTCTTCCAAGACTATGACTTTGAGATAGTCTATACTCCTAGAAAGGGGAACGTAGTAGCCGATGCTCTCCGCAGGAGGACGGGAATTCAGCTACTTGGGGAGGTGACAGAGCAGCTAGCCTCTTTGCAGATATCCTTTGTGGATAGAGATGGAGCAGCCTTTCTTCAGTCACTCACAGTCACTCCTCCACTACTACAGCGGGTCAGGGAGGCACAGCGTGGGGACGTTGACAGTGAGACACGGCGTGCACAAATATCCTCAGGACAGGCACCTGATGGATTCTCTGTAGGAGGAGAGCACGACGTCCTTTTCAGAGGATGTACCATGGTACCAGCTGCTTTACAGGAGGAGGTGATGAGGGAGTTTATCACTTCTCCTTTAGCAGTACATCCAGGGGTAGCGAAGATGTACCAGGATCTCAGGCGACAGCACTAGTGGCCGGGTATGAAGAAGGTTGTAGCAGAGTTCGTTTCTCGATGCCTCACCTGCCAGCAGGTGAAGGCAGAACACCAGCTACCAGCAGGCTTGGTACAGCCCTTGGAGGTCTCGTAGTGGAAGTGGGACGGGATATCTATGGATTTCGTGACTGGACTTCCACGCACTTCCAGAGGTCACGACTCCATTTGGGTGATTGCTGACCAACTCACCAAGTCGGCCCACTTCTTACCCATCAGAGAGAAGGGCTCAGTAGAGAGCTTGGGACGTCTCTATGTTTAGGAGATTGTACAGCTTCGTGGTGTGCCATCATCTATCGTCTCCGATCGAGATTCTCTCTTTACTTACCAGCTTTGGAAGGGGTTTCAGGAGGCATTCGGGACGCAGCTACATCTGAGCACTGCCTTTCACCCTCAGACGGATGGTCAGACAGAGAGGACCATTCAGACTCTTGAGGACATGCTTCGTGCATGTGTCCTCGACTTTGGTCATAGCTGGGAGGATCACCTACCACTGGTGGATTTTGCGTACAACAACAGCTACCACTCCACCATCAGGATGGAACCATACGAGGCATTGTACGGCTGACCTTGCAGATCACCGCTGTGCTAGACAGACCCTGGGGAGTCAGCACTTGTGGGACCGGAGATAGTCCAGGCCACGACAGGGAAGGTCCAGGTCATCCAGGAGCGGATGAGGACATCTCAGAGCTGACAGAAGTCTTATGCTGACAGGAGGCGAAGACCACTGGATTTCGAGGATGGAGACCACGTTTTCTTGTGGGTCTCACCACGATGTGGATTATGGAGATTTGGATGGGGCGGCAAGTTATATCCATGCTTCATCGGACCGTTCCAGGTTCTTAGCAGGATAGGTGAGGTGGCTTATCACCTGGCTCTACCACCTCAGTTGCACCGGGTGCACGACGTCTTCCACGTATCTCATCTGAGGAGATACGTGCACGACCCGACGCATATCATCAACCATGTGGAGCTAGACGTTGATAATGGGGCGACTTTTGCGGAGGTCCCGGTGGAGATCAAGGATCGACAGGAGCGGGTCCTACGTGGGTGGTCGATTACTCTAGTGCGCATTAGGTGGCAGCACGGGAACCTCCAGGAGACCACTTGGGAGCGGGAGGCTCAGATGCGTGCTCAGTACCCTCATTTGTTCCCCTAGTTTGTGATGTATCTTTACGGGGACGTAAATCCCTGAGGTGGGAGTAATGTAAAGACCCGTAAATTTCAAGGAAATTTTTTTTTCTTAATTTCTTTGGGATTTTACGAGTATGCAGTTTCTGACAGCACATGATTCCAAGACCCGGTGTGCCCAGAATCAATTTCCGAAGTTTAGATCGGGTACGTTCAGTGAACGAACGAGCGGGTTTTCCTAACTTTTGAACCGGTGCTCGGAATCAAAATCCAAGGGCACCGGTGAAACCGCAATGCCGGTAATTTCTTAGGAAGAACTTTCCTGGAGTTTCATTTGCTTGGGTGAGGTTAATAAATAAATGGGTTAACTGAAGAGTGAAATAAAAATTTGTGCTACAATTTTTATTTCTATTCTAAGAAGTTATAACCTATGTAGGGAAGTTGGAGTGGGACCCACTACATCCTAACTCCTCTAGGTAGGATATTAGTGAAGTGGATCCCACATGATCCCCCACCTCCTTCAATTTCCCCAACACCCCATTTATTTCCCCTCTAGCAATTAATTTTGTAACTCCTCCACATAAAAATACATGCCAATAAAACGCATCATTAATTGGACAACGCACATTAATTAATTACGTAAATTCAATTTGATTTTCAAATTAATGTTGGCATGTGTGTGTGTGAATAAAATAAGACAAGGTCTTATTTTATTGTTGGTGGATTTTCATTGTGTGAAATAGAGGAGAGAACTATTGCGGTCTTGAAGAACGTCTTCTTCCTCGTTGAAGAACGTGAAGAATGTCGGAGCACCAAGGAGAGACGACGTTCCGATCTCTCCCTTCTCTGTAGCCGGTGTGGGACAACATCCTCTTCTTGGATGCTCGCCAACACCGTCTTCGAACCACCCTCGCGACGCCGTTTTTTCTGCGATGATCCTTGTACGACAACTTCTTGAGGTAGGGGTTTTAGTTCAAATTTAATGGATTAAATTTGTTCTTGCTTATTGAAGTTTTTTAATTTTTGGGCCGCCTTTTATCATTTTATCGGGAGGAGGTCGGACTGCACGAACACGGCTGATCCTCCTCCCCCTTTGTTGATGTTCACCGTTGCGGTTTAGGACGGAGGCGGCGCGGTGCAACGACATCGCGCAAGAACGAAGAATATCACCGCGCCGTTGAGGCCGAAAGAGGCCGCGGTAGGAGCGGGGCCGCGGTAGGGGAGCGCGGCGCCGTCACGCCACGCCGGAGAAACATGGAAGGTCGCGGCTGGGGCGGGCCACGGCGGTGCAGGGAAGGGCGGCCGGAATCACCGGCCGCCGGCGCTTCGAAGGAGCGGGACCGCGGGGTCCCGCGGCGGCGGCACCGATCGGCCAGCCGGGCCGACCATTCGGAGGAGGCCGGGGGTCGTAACCCCTGGCGGCAGGCAAGCGAGCCCCCCATGGGGGGGCATTTCTTCAATCAAGGGGGGCAGCGCCCCCGCCCCCTTTCCGCGTCCGCTCGGCCAGCGCCGAGCCGCCCTGCTCATCCAACGCCAAGCCGCCCGGGCCGGACCGGCCGCACCGGGCCGGGCCGTGCTCTAATGGGCCGGACCAAGACCTGGGTCGGGTCGACCCGGTTCGGGCCGACCCAGGGGGTTCTGGGCCGGGTCGGTCCGGGCCCAAACCCACCTAAAATCAAATAGGTTCGGTCAAATGACCATAACTTGGGATACGGACCTCCGATTGACGTATCGTCAGTTACGATTCAATCCTTGGATCGAGACGGTCGTTTCGGTATATTACACTCAAGGTTTTGGAGAAAGTTGGGTATGGCCGGGTTGGTTCGAACACGAAACCAACCGGGCCTTCGGTGCAGAAACGCTTATAACTTGAGCTCCAGACGTCTGATTGATGTGCCTTTGACTTTGTTGGTTTCCTCTTAGTGAGATAGACCTTTTGGATTACTCCGCTCAAGGTTTGGACGCATTTGGAGTACGGTCGGGTTGGTTTTGACTTAAAACCCAACCGGACCCCTGGGACGAAAAAGCCAATAACTCTCAGACCGGGCGTCCGATTGACGCGCAGTCGGTCATGTTAAGTTCCTATTGTCGAGAAGGAACTTTGGGATACATCAAATCTAGACTACGTTTCAGTTGATGTATCGACCCCCCTTGGCTCGTGGAGTGGACCCTCCCGGAATCGAGCATGCTGTGTGCGGGAACCCTAGAGCTGGCTGCGACTGCGACGACGATGACGACTGCACTGAAATCCTCCGTGGGTTGGGAAATGATGACAACTGCACTGAAATCCTCCATGGGTTCGGCAGCGACGATGAACATACTGGAATCCTCCCTAGGTTCGACGGCGATGACTACTGTTCTTGTATCCTTTCTGGGTCCGGCAGTACGTGACTACTGTTCTTGTATCCTACGTGGGTCCGGCAGTATTTGACTCTGTACTTGTATCCTACATGGGTCCGGAAGAGTAGCTAGTCTTGTATCCTTTGTGGGTCTGATAGCTTAGCTGGTCTTGTATCCTACGTGGGTCCGACAGCTTAGATAAATCAGTGGCTACATCTGATTATCTCTATCGTCTTACAAAGAAGTATACCTGTGTGAGCTGAGTCTTGACTTTTAAATCAATATCTTCAATATGATTGATTTTCTTTCCTAAGTGGATTGGGTTGTGTTATCCTGTGTGGGTTGGTTGTGCTATCCTGTGTGGACTGTATCGAACTTGGGCTCAGATGTTGGAGCCGAACTGGAATTGATGACTTAGGTATATGTATGGGCATATACCTAAGTAGAGTTGGTTGTTACTTCGTGATTGTATTTTTCCTTTGTGGATTTTCCTTTGTGGAATCTGGGAGACCTTCGAGGGTGTTGGGGTCCCTACTGATTAGCGTATACTCACCCCTGCACGGGCTATGCTCGCACTACGTTGTGTTGGATGTAGACAACGGACATCGCTAATCATGGTTGAGGCTTGTGGAGCAAGTCGGTACCTGGAGGCGGACCACTGGGCGGGACGTACACGGAGCGGATGGCTGGACCCGAGGAGCTGAGGAGGCTATTTGTACCCACCCTTCAGGTGGGATTTCCAGTGGACGTCTCGGTATTGTTGCTTTACTTTTCAGTTGTTGTACTTTCTTTTCAGTTGTAATTCAGTTGGGTTTATATTCTGGCCCATTTACTTTCCAGCACTTACAGTTGTACCCAGTTTACTTAGTGTTTACTTCATCTTGCTTACTCTGTGGTGTTTGTTTACTTTATAAAGGCAATGCCTTCCCTTTTTATCGGGATTTACGCCTTTGGTGCTAGTCGCCAGCCCCTGGCCTATGGAAGGCAGGCTTGGGGTAGTCACGACATAGGTCCCGAGGACTGGTCATGACAGTGCATGTCTTGTACTTAGAAAAAGTACTCATACATGACTAGTGTACATAGGAACTCCTTGAGTACACAGGCATGGGCTATGGTACATGGGCTAGGCATGATAGCATCTCAGGTTCTAGAACAATCTTTACAAGTCACGTGCCACTATGGGACACACTGTGTATTTTGGATAAATGCATTCCATATGAGCATGAGACACATGAAGTGACAGGCTTAGAGAGGCACATCATGGATCCCTTTGGGACATGCCATGTACTCTTTAAATAGTAGGTTAGAGCCCTCATTCTTCTCATTTTATCTCTTTTGTGATCTTGGGTGAATCCCCTCAGACCGTTTAAGTGTATAAAAACATTGGTTGAGTGTGTTTCTTTATTGTATCTCTATGAGGGTATAGTGAGGCATTATATCCTGAGAAAAGGATTTTGATCCCCTATATAGGATAAATTTTGGATAGATTTTGTGGTGTCCCTCTGGGTGACCTAGGGTGTGATCCTCTATCATTCATTCTTGTGCCCTAGGTGGGGTTTGTGGTATCACTATGACCAATATACATAGGGCATTGATCCCTTATATAGCAGGTCAACCTAGTAGGGTTCATGGTATCATTGTGCATATGATACCCTGTATAGAGGGTTATTCCAGATTGGGTTTATGGAATCCCTAAGCGATCCAAGGTGTGGTCCCCTATGTGGGTTTTGATATCTTCAGAGATATAGTGTTTACTTCTTTGGTGATACCTGATGCGCATGACCTCTCAAATGAGTCTCATCAGTTATATCATATCTCATGGAGTGAGATCTCCTGGATGAGTGTTACCTCGAGGCCTTGAGTAGAATCATTTTTCTAGTAGTGTGGTTGGGACATCTTTGAGGCTTTGAATCTATCTTGAGTATATCTAGTTTTTGTTCTTCTTATTTATATGTCTCGTACCCTTATTGAAATACCTTGTGATGATCTGACAACTATCTTGATGCTTTATGTTTGGTAATTTCAAGGTGTCCTACTCAGTATTGTTATACTCACCCCTACATGGGATATGCTTGCACATGTCATGTCTTATGTAGAAAATAGGCATTTTGATAGTGTCCTAAGAGAACCAGGACCGGGAGAAACATAGAAATATAGACTAATCATGGTTTGAACAGGTGTTTTATTTGATAAAAATCCCCTCTTGCTTAGTAGGTTGGACTCTTTTATCAGTTTTTGTGGTCTTGTATTTGGCCTTTAATTTTTTCCAGTACTTTTGTAGTACTCTTATGTGGGATAGATTTTATGCATGCATTATGGTATCAGATGTACTTTACCTTTCAGTATTGTATAGGTATTTATAAATGTGTGGGGGTACTTAGTTTAAGGCCTCTCATGTGTGAGATATTCCTACTTGGTGTTGGTTTCTATCCCATAGATTATTAGAGGCAAGCTTGGGATTTCACACTCGGCTTACCCTGGAAAGGCGGGCCCCGATGTGTCAGGTCGTGTAAATATTAGATTAATTATTGATCATGAAAAAATGAAAAGTTAGACACAACCCATATGACACTTTAGCTATTCCCAAAACCTTCAAGTGGTATTAGATTGGTCACATAATTATTTATAATTATTTAAATATCATTGATTTATTTATGCATTTATTATTGGTTTTCAATTTCATTTTAATCGTTATTTAATCATAATTGTGTGATCTATTTTCTTTCTACTTGTTTCTCATAAATATAATAAAATTGATTAATTTTATGAATGAAATAATTCTAAGATATCATTCGAAGGTACTGAGAAATCTGGCCAAATAACACAAAATTACACACTATGTAACCTGAAGGTACACATCGTATACTAGTGTTTAATGCACCAAGGATTAATTTTTGAATTAATTCAACGTGTGTGTATTTATTACACATGGTGAATTTAATTATACATCGTTTGTTTATCGGGTCAGCCTAGTGCATGGTCAGTTGGAGTACATGTCGTGTAACTCCAGTACACAACATGTAGTCCCTTAGTCACAGACAGGCCATGTATTATCTTATATGACCTATATGATCGGTGGTCATGTAACTCAAAGACCACACACCATGTATCCCATGTATGTACCATGTACTGAAAAATTTTCTGTGTCATGATTACACACCGAGTCCCTAGGCATGTGCCACATATAAATGGTGATAATAATACATGTCGTGTATCTTAAATGTACATGTTGTGTACTTTTACAAAATTATGTAGAATTAAAAATAATTTATTATATTTTGTAAACCTTATCAACATGTTTCTATGTGTGTTCATTAAGTTGATAGTAAATTCCATGTGATGAGTTTTTTATATGTATAAATGTTTAATTAATTTCTTCATAATGTTCATATCTACATATCATTTATAAGTTGTATTACATTTATTACCCTATGCGCATTGAAGCATTACATGCTATGTAAAAATAAAAAACATTATGTAAACTATGTGATCATTAATTTGATAGTACACATCATGATATTATGTGATAAGTCATGTATTCTATATGTCGCAAGAGTAAACAGTATAGAAGTATAATACACATTTGGTAGTTTGGATGAGTACTCACTGTGTTGCCTCCAAGGTACATTTTTGTGCATAGTTAATTTTAAATAAAGTTATTTAATTTCTATAAAATTATGATGGATTAGAAGGAGAATATAGATCTTTTTCACTAGAATGTACAAGAAATAATATATTCTCAAATCAATGGTGAGGGCTATTGGGTTTTGATAAAATAGTCAGAGATTAATAAATATAATATTTATTTATTTGTCTAAATTTTATCAGATAAAGTACTAAAACTATGGTCATATTATTTGTAGAAACGATAATAAAAATGACTTCAAACATATCACTGCAACCCATACTTGATAAGGATAGCCTAATCACCATCACAAATTCCCAAAAATGGAAATGGTGCTTACGTGTTATCCTATGTCATGAAAAGGAAATTGTATATGCTGGAAGAATATATTCCCAGTGCACCTGGTAATGAGGCTAGTGAGTAAGATTTATCTCTCTATGAGAAAAATTTGAATGATGCTACAGATTTTCAATGTTTCATGCTATTATATATGACCAATGATCTTTTAAAGCAACATGAGCACATGGATGCATATAGCATGATGTATCCCCTTTGGGATATCTATCAAGAGAAGGAGAGACAAGAGAGATATAAGATCTCTAATGCTCTGTTTACAACTAAACTTGGAGATCCGGCGTCAAATGGGCCTCATGTAGTTAAGCTTTTTATCTACATTGAACTCTTAAACATCTTTGGGATTAAATTCTCATATGATTTGTGCACAGATCTCATTTTTTCTTCACTACCCAAGTCCTTCTCCAGTTTTATTGTTAATTATAACATGATCCATAATGATAAGAGTTTTTGAGAACTTATTACTCTAATCCACCAAGTGGATAAGGGCATGGGGCATGAAAAACTGACAGTTATTATGGTGAATAAAAAAATAAAGAACAGTCCAAAAGGGTCCAAGACTCATAAAAATTCTAAATCTCACAAGCACCATCCTTCTAAGAAGATGAAAATCCATAGGCAAGACAAGTAAAAGGAGGTAGTATGTTTTACATGTGGCAAGCAAGTCCACTAGAAGAATAATTGCACCCATAAGAAAGGGGGACCTAAAGGTGAATTTGTTATCGAATTTAATCTTTAAATATCTACACATTGGGTATTATATACAGATTTTGGTGCTCACATATGTATCCAAATACAGGAACCAGGTATATTTCAAAATATTTCTAAAGGAGAGGTGGATTTGAGAACTTCCAATGGTGCATGGTTGGCTTCTCTAGCCATTTGTGACTACCACCTTTCATTGCCAACAAGAATGATTTTGGTTTTAATTGATTTTCATTATGTATCAATTGTTACCAAGAACATAATTGCTATGTCATGCCTAGATATGGATGGTTTTATTTTCAAGTTTGTAAATAAAAGTTGTTTCTTTTATAAAGATAATATATGTTATGGTATGGCGCATTTAAATAATGGTATTTATATGTTAAATTAAAAAAACCAAGTATTGGAAATAGATAAAGAATCATGTTCACACTACTCATATAACACTTAGTTGTGGAATCATTTTCTTGTTCATGTAAGCGAGGATCATTTGAAAAAGCTCTATCAAGATTGTTATTTAGACTCTTTTGAGATAAAACCACTTGAAAGATGTCATACTTGTTTACATGTAAAAATGTCCAAACTTATATTCAGTGGTCAAGGTGAAAGGGCCTTAGATATTTTAGGATTGGCATACACCGATGTGTGTGGACCATTTCTAGTAAAATCTAGTGGTGGGTATTCTTATTTCATAGATTTTACAGATGAATTGAGTACATGTGTCTATGTTTACTTGATGAAGTATAAGTTTGAATCCTTTGAGAAATTCAAAGAATTCAAGAATGAAGTGGATAATAAAATTGTAAAGAAGATAAATAATATTCGATCAGATTGAGGTGGTGAATATCTTAACCAAGAGTTTATTGAATTTTTATGGGAGTTTGGGATTCTATCTCAACTCACTCCACCTACACACCATAGTGGAATAGTGTAAGTGAAAGGAGGAACTATACCTTGTTAGACATAGAAAGGTTGATGATGATTCATGTAGATCTTCCATTATCCTTTTGGGGATATTCATTACAAACTATGTCATACACACTAAACTGAGTACTAACTAAAGTGGAAAATGAAATTCCCTTCTATTTATGGAGTGGAAATAAACTCTTTTTGTTTCATACATGTGTATGGGGTTTCAAGGTGTTTGTTAAGGCCTTTTCAAGAAAAAAACTAGACCCCAAGGTACAAAGTGTATCTTTATAGGGTATCCTAAAGAAAAAAGGATACTACCTATACAACTCCTCAGACAAGAAAGTGATTGTTTCCACACAAACCATATTTATTGAGAGGGATCGCATCCTTAAAAAGGATAGTAGGAGTAATATTGACTTCAATAAGTTGATGCTCAAGATACATAGTAGTTGGTACAAAATCAGATTCTATAGTTCCCCATAGAAGAAGTAGTTCCTAGAACACAAGTACTACATGGGAGCACTAGATAGGTAAAAGAACCAGAGAGATATGGTTTTCTAGCCACAAAAGATGGTGACTCATTATTGGTTGACAATGATGAACCTCTCTCCTAAAAAGAGGCAATAGAGAGCTCAGAAGATGCAAGATGGCAAGAATCCATGAATTTTGAAATGGATTCAATGTATTGGAACTAATTTTGGGTTATGGTCGATGCACCAGTTGATGTAAATCCTGTAGTATACAAATGGGTATTCAATAGAAAACTAGACATGGAAGGTTATGTAAATACCTATAAAGAAAGGATAGTGGAAAATGGGTTTAAATAGTATCAAGGAATTGACTATGATGAAACATTTTCACTAGTTTCCATGTTTAAATCCATTAGAATTATAATTCTATAGTAGCTTACCATGACTATGAAATTTAGAATATGGATGTAAAAAACTAATTAATTTAATGGAAACCCTCAGGGGGATGTCTACATGACACAACCAGAAGGGTTTGTGACTCCAGGTGATTCCAAAAATATTTGAAAGTTATGGAGAACCATTTATGAATTGAAGCAAGCATCTAGGTCATGAAACATTCAATTCGATGAAGCTATCAAAGAATTGGGTTTCATTAAAAATGAATGTAAGACATGTGTTTACAGGAGGTTTAGTGGGAATGTGTTCATTATCCTAGAAGTATATATTGATGAAATATTAATTATTGGAAATGACATACCAGTCTTATAGTATGTTGAGGAATGGTTGAAAAAGTGTTTATACATAAAGGACTTAGGTGAAGCAACCTACATTTTAGGGATCATGATCATTTGTGATAGATCCAAGATGCATCTTGGACTAAGTAAAAGTGAATGCATTGACAAGATACTAAAAATATTTAGTATGGAACAATCCAAGATCTGATTGGTTCTAGTGTCACATGGAATACATCTTTCTATGAAAATTTTTCCTCAAACATAGTAGGATAAATAGAGAATGAGTAATATATCATACACTTTAGTGATAGGATTAATCATGTATATCATGTTATGTACTAGACTTGATGTTGTCTATGCATTGAGCATGGTAGAAAGATGTCAAGCAGGTCCAGAAGAACAATATTATTTTGTTGTTAAGGTTATCCTCAAGTATCTGAGAAGAACTAAGGATATGTTTCTGATGTATAGAGGAGACGAGGAGCTGGTCGTCAAGGGTTATACTAATTCTAATTTTCAAAAAAAACAGAATGATCTGAAGTCGCGGTCATGATATATATTCTTTCTTAGCGGAGCTGTGAGATGGAAGAGTTCAAAGCAGCCAGTTGTTGTTGATTCTATAGTGGAGTCTGAGTATATAGTGGATTTTGATGCAGCCAAGGAATCCATTTGGATATGAAACTTTTTCCAGGATATTGATGTGGTTCCTAGTAGTAAATACTCTATCACGTTGTATTCTAATAATATTGTAGTGGTGGATCTTGTAAAGGATCCAATTTTACACCAATGGACAAAGCACTTACTTCTAAATTATCACCTCTTGAGGAATTTTTCTTAGAGGGGTGAAGTTTCAGTAAGTAGAGTTCCCATAAAAATTGCGGTGAACCCCTTGACTAAAGAATTATCTTAGTAAAAGCATGAGTATCATGTTAGAGTTAGCATAATGAAAGTTGTTAGTGGTTTTCACTAGTGAAAGTGGGATTTTGTCGGAGTTGGTTCCCCATGACTAACTTCTATGTACTTTATGATAACTTGTATTCATAGTTTTGAATATTAATAAACTCTTTATCATGTCATGATTTTTATTCTACATAACATAGTATGTGATAATGTCCTAATAGTAGATGTCACACTAAAAGTTTATAGCAGTTCCCCACTATGAATAGAACCCAGAAGTTCCACGAAATAATTCTTATATATATATTCTATAGCTGGATGATATCATTTGAGTGACACAAATGATATAGGTTGTCAGGGGTGGAAACTCGTAAGACTTTGAGGAATCTTCTCATGGTGTAACCCTTAGTAATATCTAGTGTAGGATATTATGAGAATGAGACCCGTTAGTAGTAAATCCACATTTATATGTGTCATTGGATGTTTCTATCTATGTATTTTTGTATTGGTACTTAGACTTTAATATTATTATTAATGATTGATATAAGTCGTGTAATATGATGTATTGATGAAAATTGTGATGACATATGTTCGCAATGATGTAGGATATGTTGGGTGTGTCACAAGTAATATTTCATTAATGAGTAATGAGAGAAATGATTTTTCCCTTATATTCTTTAATGGAAGTTGATATCTCTGGCATTTTGATGGAAATGATACTTCTTAAATAAATCCATGGTCATAGTGTTCTATAGGCAAGTTCAATTTCTGAAAAGTTAGAGAAAGAGACATTGAGAAAATAGGTTGATGACACTAACATGAAACCTGTTTGATTAGAGATATTGTGATAAAGAGATTATATTACATAGTAAGCATCTGTATTAGGTATTATGACATTGTGGTATTAACTTATTTCTTTGTGGGTGTCTTGTCGTGTTGCTAGTGAAAGTTCTATGCACAGTGGAAGCATGTGATGGGTCATTCCCAACTTTTCTTTTCTCATAACTGATGATAAATCTTATATTTACACAATGATAAACACTTTGATCAATAGAATTGAATCGAAGAATACAGACAATGGATAAAATTCCGAAACAAAAGCATAGGATCATCACATATTATTTATAATTAATTTAAGCAATTAAATAATTACCTTGTGAGAAATTCTTTCTTCGTTGATAGATATGACAATGGATTTATGTTGTAGCATCATTACATTATAATAATAAATAGAAGATTCCCTCTAGTGGTGATCCACACATGTTCCAAAGATCTATAAATGTTTTTGTAGGAATCTTCATGTGCTAGCATGGCAGATCTCATTGTTTTTGGCATCCATCTTTGATCGCCATGAGAATCACTTCAATATGATTGTTCTTGATCTATATATACTTGAGAGTGGAAGGTGGAGGAAGATTTCTCTCTATTCTTGGAAGCATTATTGGATAAGGGAGATCTCTAGGGCTTCAAGAGTATTCTCTAGATTCATTGTGCACAACAAAACAAATGAATTGGATCTCTTAAAAAATAATATAATTGGGTTTATATATCGCTAGGGTTATAAATAAATAATTACACAAGTGCCCTTTATTATTTATTTAATCTCTGTGGAACCCCATGTCTATAATAATAATATTATTATTATTATTATTTGATATGCTCTAAACTCATGAATTAAATTAAATATTATTTAATCAAATAACATTCAATATATATTATTTCTCACCAGACCCTCAAACTCAGTCCTTCATTCCTCCACAATATTTATCAAGGCTTTAATAATGACTATTTATTTAATAAATAAGTATCACTACATTATTATCCAATAAAGAAATAAATATTATAATCACTAAATAGAAAATAAACATTTATTCAATATTCTGCTCACATAATGTTCTCTTAAATAATTGGTGACGGAATATATGCGGTCAAACAAACATGAATAATTATTAAACCATGTAAAAAAATATTATTTATTCAACTTGTTAAATAATAAATAGATAATATATTAATTAACTAAGATTCTGGATAAACTTAGTGTATGACTCTCTAAGCCTCTTTCTCAGTGGCATTGGGCGGAGCAGCCTAAAGTCCAATGTTAGTGTCTAGCAACACATCAAGGCACCCATAGAGAAATAATTTAATGTTGAAATGATATAATACCTCATATGGACACTCACTATGTAATATAATCTCGTTATCACAATATCTCTAATCAAGAAGGCTTCATGCTGGTGCCAATAATCTATGTTCTTGATGTCTCTTTCTTTGAATTTTTGAAAATTAAACTTTTCTATAGGACACCATGGCCATGGATTTATTTAGGTTATATTATTTCTATCAAAGGGACTAAGATGTAAAATTTCATTAAAGAAAGGGAAAAATCTTTTATCACATTATTCATTAATGAAATATTACTTATGATGCACCCAATATATCCTACCTCACCGTGAACATATGTTGTCACAGTTTTCATCAATATATCATATATGTGACTTATAATACTCATTGATAATAATATTAAAGTCTAAGGATCAATACATATGTTTGCAGATAAGAACATCCAATGACACATATAAATGTGGATTTCCTACTAGCGGGTATTGTTCTCATAATATCTTACACTAGATATTACTAAAGACATACACCATGAAAAGATGCTTCAAATTCCTATGAGTCTTCATCTATGATAGCATTAATCATTTTTGTCCCTCAAAAAATTTAATCCAGCTATAGAACATATATTTAAGAATATTATTGTGACACTTTTGGGTTCTCATCATAGCGGGGAACTGTTATGACCTTTCAGTGCGAAAGCTATCCTTAGGACATTGTCACATACAATGTTACATGGAGGAACAATCATGATGTGATAAGAAGTTTATTAATATTTAAAACTATGAATACAGGTTATCATAAAGTACCCATAAGTTGGTTCTAGGGCACCAACTCTAATAGACTCTCACTTGCACTAGAGCCAACTACTAACAACCTTCAGTCTATTATCAATCACATGATACTCATGCTTCTATTGAGATAGGTCTTTAATCAATGGGTCTGCCATATTATCTTTTGTGGGTAATCTTGTTACTACAACTTTACCCCTTTGATAAAAATCTCTCAAGATGTGATACTTCCAGAATATATGCTTTTTCTGGCTCTTTTGCAAGAGTCACCACTGTAGTATTATCACAATAAAATGTGATATGGTTATTACTACTAGGTACCATATCAAGATCCTAGAAAAAGTTTCATATCCAAACAGCTTCCTTGACTGCATCAGAAGTTGTTATATACTCGGGCTTCACTGTAGAATCAATGACAATTGGCTATTTTGAACTCTCCCAACTCAAAACTCTTCCACTGAGATAAAAAACATATCTTGACTTTGACTTCAGATCATTTTGATCTATTTGAAAACTAGCATCAGTATAACCCCTAATGACTAGATCCTCATCTCCTCTAAACACTAGAAACATATCCTTATTTCTTTTCAAATACTTGAAGATAGCCTTAATAGCAGAACAAATTTGTTCTCCTAGATCTTCTAGGTATCTTCCTATCATGCTCAATGCATAGGAAAATCAAGTCTAGTGCATAACATGGCATACATGATTGATTATATCGTTGAATCATATGGGATATTACTCATTATCTCTTTCTCTTGTTGTGTCTAATGACACATTTTCTTAGAAATATGTATACCATATGACACTAGAACCAATGCCCTCCTGGATTTTTCCATACTAAATCTATTTAGTATATATACTTTTACTTAGTTCAATCAGCCTGTTGTTCTGGTTTGTTTAAGTTTTGTCTATGTATTCATGTTGTACGTTGGGGTACCGTTCCCCTTTAACCTGGCTTTAGAAAATGAAAAAAAAATGATTTGTAGGATCTATCACGAATGATCTTGATCCCTAGAATATAAGTTGTTTCACCTAATTCCTTTATAAAGAAACACTTGTTTAACTAATATCTAACAGACTGTAATACTGGTATGTCATTTCCAATAATTAATATGTCATCAACATATACTACTAGGATAGTGACTGTATTTCCACTCAACCTCTTGTAAACACATAGATCGCATTCATTCCTAATGAAACCAAATTATTTTACAATTTCATCGAATTGAATGTTTCATGACCTGGATTCTTGGTTCAATCTATAAATGGATATTTGTAACTTGAAAATCTTTTTGGCATCACCTAGAGTCACAAACCCTTCTAGTTGTGTCGTATAGATATATTTCTGAAGGTTCCCATTAAGGAAATCTATTTTGACGTCCATCTACCAAATTTCATAGTTATGGTAAGTTGTTATAGTAAGTAGAATTCTGATGGTTTTAAACATGGAAACTATCAAAAAAATCATCATGGTCAATTCCTTGATGTTTTTTAAACCCTTTAGCCACTAATCTTTATTTATAGGTATTTACTTTACCTTCCATGTCTAGTTTTCTCTTGAATATCCATTTGAACCCTATGGGCTTTACATCAACTGGAACATCAACTAGAACCCATACTTGGTTCTGATACATGGAATCTATTTCAGAATTCATGGCTTCTTTACATCTTGCATCTTCTAAGCTCGTTATTGCCTCTTTGTAGGAGAGAGTTTTTCATTTCCAACCAATAATGAGCTAACATATTTGGTGACTAGAAAATCATATCTCTATGGTTATCTTACCTCTCTAATGCTTCTATGCAATACTTGTGTTTCAGAAACAACTTCTTCCATAGGGACCTATGGAATCTATTCCTATACAAACTCTTGTGTATCCTGAGCATCAACTTCATTGAAGTCAATTTTTCTCTCACTATTCTTTTTTAGGATGCGATCCCTCTCAAGAAAGACAACTTATCTGATGAAAGTCTCTTTTTTTAGGGGTTGTATAGGTATTATACTTTTGTATCTTTAGGATACCCTATAAAGATATACTTTGTGCTCTTTGATGTTAGTTTTTTTCCTAATAAGGCCTTAACAAACGCCTCACAACCTCAAACATGTGTATGTGACAAAACGGGTTTCTTTCTACTCTATAACTCGAAGGGAATTATATTTTCTTCTTTATTTGGCACTCAATTTAATGTATATGTCGCAGTTTGTAGTGCATATCCCCAAAAGGAAAATGGAAGATATGCATGACTCATCATCGACCTTACCATTTCTAACAAGGCAGGGTTCCTCCTTTCATTAACACTATTCCATTGTGGAGTGTAAGGTGGAGTGAGTTGAGATAAAATCTCAAACACCCATAAAAGGTTGATAAACTCTTGGTTAAGATATTCATCACCTAGATCTGATCAAAGATTCTTTATCTTCTTTCCAAGTTGATTATTTACTTCACTCTTGAATTATTTGAATTTATCAAAGGACTCAGGGTTATACCTCATCAATTAGACATAGCCATATCTACTCAATTCATCAGTACTAGTTATGAAGAAAGAATACTCACCTCTAGATTCTACTGAAAATGGTTCACAAACATCAGTGTGTACCAATCCTAGAAGCTATGTGGTTCTTTCACCCTGTCTATAGAATGGTGGTTTGTTCATTTTTTCTTATAAACAAGCATGAAATCTTTCAAGTGGTTTTAGTTCAGAAGATTCTAAATAACTATCTAGACATAGATTTTTAAAACTCTTCTTGTTTACATAACCAAAATGGTGATGTCATGGTTGGGTGTTATATGATTCATGTGAAAATGATTCATTATCTATTATCAATACTTGGTTTTCCTAATTTAATACATAAAGACCATTATTTAAATATGTCATACCATAACATATATTATCTTTATAAAATAAAAAAATTTTATTTATGAACTTGAAAATAAAACCATCGGTATCTCAGAATGATAGAGAAATTATGTTCTTGGTAACATTTGGTACATAATAACAATCCCTTAAAACTAATATCATTCTTGTTGGAAATGAAAGGTGGTAGTCACCAATGTCTAGAGCAACCAGCCTCACACCATTGACAGCTCACAAATCCACCTCTCTAGAAATCTTTAGGAATCTACTTGGTTCCTACATTTGGATATAGATGTGAGCACCACAAGATATATTTAATACCCAATGTGTGGATATTGAAAGATTACACTCAATAGTGAATGCACCTTTACCTTCACCTTGATTCTGGGTACAGTTCTTCTTCCAGTGTCGTTTATTTCCACATGAAAAATATATTGTCTCCTTTTCCTTATTATGCCTTTAGATCTTCCTCTTCTTGGAAAGATGGTACTCAAGAGCTTTAGTCTTGTTATGAGTCTTTGTCCCCTTCGCCTTTTTCTTCCTTTTCTTATTCACCATAAAGACTGTGGGTTTGTCATGCCCCATGTATTTATCCACTTAGTGAATCAGGGAAAGAAGTTATGAAATATTACTCTCATTATTGATCGTGTTATAATTAACAATAAAACTATATAAGTTCTTGGGTAGTGAGGAAAGTATGATATCTGTGTGCAACTCATTTGGGAATTCAATCCCTAAGATGTCTAAGTTTCCAATATAGCCAATCATCTTGACTACATGAGGCTCAGATGGTGTTGACTCTCCAAGCTTAGTGGTAAATAGAGAATTGGAGATCTCATATCTCTCTTATCACGCCTTCTCTTGATAGATATCCTGAAGGTGATACATCATGTTATATGCATTCATGTCCTCATATTGCTTCAAAATCTCATTGGTCTTGGATGAAAGCATGAAACATTGAATAGTTGTAGCATCGTGAAAATGTTTCTCATAGAGAGACAACTCTTATTTGCTATCCTCACTACCAGACACATCAAGAATAGGTTCTTCCAACATATATAATTTCCTTTCATGGCGTAGGATAACGCGCAAGCGCCTTTGCCACTATTGGAAATCTGTGTCGGTGAAAAGGTTATTCTTCTCAAGTATGGATAACAGTGATATGTTTGAAGTCATTTTTTTTGTTGTTTCTACAAATAAGATGATCATATATTTAATACTTTATCTCATAAAATTTAGACAAATAAATATGTATTATATTTATTAATCTCCCACTATTTTATCAAAACTCAATATCCCTCACCATTGGTTTCGGAATATCATGTTACTTGGAAATTCTAGTGGAAAGGATCCATATTCTCCTTCTCATTACCCCAAATTTGGTTGGTCAATCAATTTGAAGGGTTTTAGGTAGGCATTCTAAATGACTACTGCATTAACTCACAGTTCCTTGATTTGTTGAGTGGACTCCCCAATCCTAAAATCTTTAAATTGGATGTTCTCAACCCTTGCATCTAAGTTACACCAATTCATGATTTGACAGTTAACCCTTGATGTGAACTAAGTTAATCAACCCAAAACTTCATGTTAGAATTCCTCGATAATTGAAAACATCTCAACTTTAGATGGTTAATCACTTTGAACTATGATTTAATTTTAACTGAAGTAACAGAAGGTTATGCCGAGTTAATATTTTTAATTGATGGATTTTATCATTTATGCGTAAATTTAAATTTATTACCTTTATTACATGCTTGTTAATATTAAGTGGATTTAATTAAGAGATTAACCATGTATTAGATAATATGTATGCCTAAACCAATTTATTTTAGTTCTATCTTGCATGCTTGTTAATTCATTAATTCATGTGATTGGGAAAAAACATCCATAATGAAATAACTATAAAACTTGATGGAAATAAAATAATAAAGTGGTATGATCGTGAGATTTTTACTAATGGTTATTTTATATATCGGATGATAAAATAATCATCGACCTAGGGGAAATACACCTTGAACCAATTAAGGTTCGTGTTGTAGTTTTTCACATATTCGCCTATGTATCTCCCTTGGATTGGTTTCACCTCAACTCTAAACTTGAATCGTCTCCACTAACTTGGGAGCTTCATCCATTACATATGCTTTTATTCACATGCATGTGACGGGAAGGGGTTTACATAAAATAAACCATGGGCATGCAGACCCTTACATAATAAGAGGAGAGATGACATGTAGGCCAACAATTTAATTTAATAATAAATTAAAAGAAACCAATCAAGTACAATGATCTGATCTAAACTCACGATCATCCATGTGCATGCAACAAATTACGTATTTAATAAAATTAGTATTCAAATCTTAATCATTCTTATTTAAGATAAATCTCACTCGAA
Organism: Viscum album; assembly: GCA_963277665.1. Lineage (NCBI taxonomy): Eukaryota > Viridiplantae > Streptophyta > Magnoliopsida > Santalales > Viscaceae > Viscum > Viscum album. The sequence goes on from OY728129.1 coordinate 797,974,688, forward strand.
TCTATTAACTATCCCCTTTAATTAATCAATTATTTTATCTTAATTCTAATCTTAATTTCCTTTAGATTATCCTCCATCGCTATTTTAAACAAATTAAATAAATTTATTTAAAATTAACTGTGTACAATACAAAATGTACATTGGAGGCAACACGGTGAGTACCCATCCGAACAAACCAACATGTATTATACCCGTATAATTTTAAATATTAATTCATGTGTCATACACAACTTATCACAGACTTTTATGACAAGTACTATCAACTTAATGATTACATGGATTACATGAGTTTTTTATCATGTCTGATGCTTCAATGCACATAGAGTAATAACTGTAATACAACTCATACATGATATGCAGATCTGAACACTACACAGAAATTAATTAAACATTTATATATATTAAAACTCATCACATGGAACGCCCTATCAACTTAATGACTACACACAAGTACATGCTGATAAGGTTTTCACATAATGATAAAATAATTTTAATTCTGCATAATTTGGTAAATGTACACGGCATGTACATTGGAGCTACACGACGTGTATGTTTCCTCACCGTCTATCTACAGAACATGCCTAGGGACTCAGTGTGTAACTGTATCATTGAAAAAGTCAGATTATACGGTGTATATAAGGTATACACATTGTGTGGTCTTCGAGTTACATGGTCACCAATCATGTAGGTCGTGTAAGAAGAAACACGGCCCGTCTGTGACTAAAGGACTATACGATGTGTATGAAAATTACACGGTGTGAACTCCGGTAGACCATGCGTCAAGATGACCCAGTCAACATGCGGTGTATAATTAAATGCATTGTGTGTAATAAATATGCACACCTTGAATTAATTTTGAATTAATTCTTGGTGCATTAAACACTAGTACACGACATGTACCTCTAGGCTACACGGCGTGTACTCCTGTGTTATCCAGCCAGATTCCTCAGTGCCTCTGGATGATATCTTCGATTTTATTTTATTTATAAAATTAATCGATTCAATTATATTTATGAGAAAAGAATAGGAAGAAGTAGATCTCGTAATTCTGATTAAAGAAATGTTAAATTGGAATTGAAAATCAATTACTTATACGTAAATCAATCAACAATATTTAAATAATTATAAATAATCATGGGACTCACTCTCCGTTCTTGGGAGCATTCTTAGAGAAGTGAGCTCTCTAGGGTTTCGAAAAGATTCTCTGGGTTCATTGTGCACAACAAAACAAATGAATTGTATCTCTTGAAAAATAATATAATTTGGTTTATATACCGCTAGGGTTAGAAATAAATAATTGTACAAGTGACCTTTATTATTTATTTAATATTTGTAGAACCCCATGTCTATAATAATATTATTATTATTATTTCTTAAAATGTGTTAAACTCACAAATTATATTTATTTAATCAAATGATATTCAATATATATTATTTCTCATTGGACCATCAAACTCGGTTCTTCATTCCTCCATAATATTTATAAAGACTTGAATAATGACTATTTATTTAATAAATAAATATCATTTCATTATTCTCTAATAAATAAATAAATATTATATTCATTAAATAGAAAATAAACATTTATTCAATATTTTACTCACATAATATTCTCTCGAATAACTGGTGAAAAAATATATGTGATCAAGCAAAAATGAATAATTATTAAACCATGTGGGGATAATATTTATTCAACTTTTTAAATAATAAATAAATAATATATTATTTAACTGAGATTCTGGATACACTTAGTGGGTGACCACTAGGCCTTTTTCTCAGTGACATTAGGCGAAGCAGCCTAAAGTCCAAGGTTAGCATCTAACAACAAGACAAGGCACCCATAGAGAAAGAATTTAATGTTGTAATGACATAATACCTCATATGGATACTCACTATGTAATATGATCACTTTGTCATGATATCTCTAATCAAGCAGGTTGCATGCTGATGTCATCAACCTAAGTGTTTGATGTCTCTTTCTTTGAATTTCTAGAAATCAAACTTACCTATAGAACATCATGGTCATGGACTTATTTAGGCTATATGATTTTCATCAAAGGACTTGAGATATCAACTTTCATTAAAGAACATAAGTGAAAAATCATTTCTCACATTATTTATTAATGCAATATTACTTGTGATGTGCTCAACATATCATATCTCGCCGCTAAAACATGTCATCACAATTTTCATCCATACATCAAAGTACGTGACTTATAATACTCATTAATAATAATATTAAAGTATAAGGATCAATATACACATCCTCAGATAGGAACATCCAGTGACACATATAAATTTGGATTTCCTACTAGCAGGTCTCGTTCTCATAATATCCTACATTGGATATTACCAAGGGCATACACCGTGAAAAGATTCATCAAAATCCTATGCTTTTCCACCCCTAATAGTCGTAATAATTTGTGTTCCTAAAATTATTTCATCCAGAGAAAAAACATATATTTAAGAATGTTATCGTGGTACTTCTTAGTTCTCATCGTGATGGAGAACTGCTATGATCTTTCAGTGCGATGGCTAATCTTAGGACATTATCACATACTATGTTACGCAGAAGAAAAATCATGATGTGATAATAATTTTATTAATATTTAAAACTATGAATATAGGTTATCATAAATTGCATGAAAGTTGGCACTAAGACACCAACTCCAACAGTTAGACGTGAACCTTGGACTTGTTAGGACCAAGATGACCAAGCTGAAGGAGGAAGGTGATTGTATTCATGTGTTGTCTTTTTTTCAAAGAAGCTTAATATCTATCATAGAAAATTGAGAATAAAGGAAAAACTACCTCACTTTGTATTTGGAGGAATTCAGATTGACCATCGGATTTAGAGAATTGGACTCACAATGCCTAAGAAGGTCCATCATATTCGGGTTAAGATGGCTGGAAAAACAGTTTCATCAGATTCACTATGAATCAGGTTGGTGAATAATCGGAGTTTGCATGATCGGAGTCTGCATGACTATGATAAATTAAATTTGATGATGCTTTTCTGGGCTTGTAGTTCTCATATATCATAAGTAAATTGTGAAACTTTTAGTACAATCTTGATGAAAGAAAGGGGAGTGAAAGAGATGTTTCTGGTTGAATTTTTTGACTGGTCGGATCTTGATGAAAGAAAGAAATGTTGTCAATCGTATCCAGATTAATCTAAGTTAGATGGAAATAGAAAAGGGTGCTGGAAATCGTATTCAGCCTGATCGGATTCGGGGCAATTGTATTATGAGCAATCGGATTTAGGCTGAATAGGAAAGAAGAATGTTTCTAAAAGAAAGGTGGGCACTATAGCATCTGATCGTCATCGTATTCAAAAGGTGAAAGACATGGGATCATTATATTCATAAAGGCCGAGGAGGTTTGTGAAAAATGTGAGAAATCGAAGGTACGGGTTTTCAGTCAGACCAAAATCCAAAAAAACAAATCTTTGGGAATGATTTTAATGGAAAAGAGAAAGAAGCTTCTCAAGTGGCATCGTATTTAGAAGAGAAATAATCCACTGATCAAATTCATAGCATCATCATATTCAGAGAAAGAATTTTTTGGTAAAGAAAAGAATGTGATCAACAATCTAGTCAACCATTTAGGGGTTGAATTGCTTTGTTTAATTTTAAAGAAGGTTTCAACTAGGTTAAGAGAATAGTTGAAGAAGATTGTTGAATGTGTTGTTTAGAGGGATCTTGAAACTTAAAAGAATACTTGTAATTGGCACAGAGCATTGGATTCATCAGTCAAAATGGAGAAACAAAATCAGATTCAGAAATTGGATCTAGACTAGTGTTTGGAAAGAAAGTTGAAGGAAGAGCTGAAGTTGATAGAATATTCAAGAAGGGTCTAGAATATTTAAGAAGAGGTTATAAGGTCAAGATTCACCCTAAATTTTAGGGAACATACAAATTCAGGAAATTTGGGTGAGCATGAAAGTTTTGGGGATTCCCGCTGAAACCTCTCATGGGTCGCCTATAAAAGGAGAAAAGTACTTTGTACTTCATCTGAAGAATGTACTGTTCACTGAAGAGATAGAATCTCTGACTTTCTAGGGAGAGAAAGAGTTTACCGTATTGAGCCTTTGTTGAAAAAGTTTTGACGGCGAGAAGTAAAAGAAGAAAAGACAAGATCACAATGTTGTATTCAACTGACCATCGTATCCAGTATTCATTGTATTCAGCTGGTTATTCTATTCATCTTGTCACCGTATTCGGCTGGTCATCGGATCTGGCTAGATAATAGGATCGAGGATTTTTATATTAGAATTTCCGAACTAAGGAAGGAAGTGTTATGAATTTCCTTGATCGTATTCTGATAGATATACATCTATCATGTTGGGAAATTGAATATGTAGAATCGAAGTATGCCAATCGGACTGGGAAATTAGGCTTGAATTTTATATTAAAAGTTCTAGTTCTTACCATCTTCTGGGTAAGAAATTAAAGAATTGTTTTTAAATTGAATACATTTGTGGAATTGAAAAAGAAGCACAGGTAATATGAGTTGTTACATAATCATTGCTTTACCATATTTGTGTTAAGAGGGCACACATGCACTATTGGAATTGTTTACATAATGATACATGAGTGAAAGGGTATATCATACTCATTGTATTCCAATGATTGTTTTCTAGTAGATTGTGTGGTATTGGATCATTTTCATACCATGCCAAGGACGTAGCTATTCTTATTAAATAGTGAACCATGTAAATACTTGTGTTCTTATGTATGTGTGTTTGAATTGTTTTCAGTAGGGAATTGAATCTTTAACAGAAGGTGAATATTGCTTAAATTGTTAGGAAACATAAAAGAAAAAAGTATCACGAATTCACCCCCCCCCCTCTCAGTGATACAATTATCCTGACTGATCACTTTCAACTGGTATCATAGTGTAGGTTCCCTTCTCTTATTCTTTGCTAATGGAGAATTTGAATTGTGTGAACGGTAAAGGTGTTCTGGTTTTTGATGGAAAAAATTGCCATATCTGGAAATATAGAATGTTGTCTTATCTTATGTCTATCAGATATGATATTCTTGAAGCTGTAGCAGATGGGTTTCCTCCTATTGATTATAAAACTCCTCTTATATCTGTTGAAAAGAAGAATCTCGAGAATGATGGAAGGGCCAAGAATGTTATATTATCATCACTTTCTGAAAGTGAATTCTTAAGAGTAAAAGGTGTTTCCATAGCCAATGGTATATGGGATAAATTGAAAAACATATATGAAGGCAATACTATTGGAACCGAGCGTGTAGCGGAAGCCCCAAACAGGTGGGATTTTAAAAAAAATCACTGACGGTCGACGTAAACTTGTCGACATTGGTGAAGAGTAGCCCGGTCATAACCGAGGACCATGCATGAAGGGTTTTTAAGCACAAAAATAAACTATAAAAATACCTAGTTTAATCTGAAGCTACACACGACGTCTGTTCATTATTGGTGATCGATTCTAGAAGAATCCAAAGTTGAATTCCTCTAGATTGTCCACACGTGCTTCAAGGAATCCACAAAAGCATCGTTCGTCATAATTCAGGTGCTAGCGCGGAATTGTGACGACGTATTCGACACTCCAACGATCACCGCATCGCTTCGCAAGCGATGCCTGAGAGAGTGTTTGATCCATGCTACTTGGATCCAGAGCCTCTCTTTCTATATCATGGGAGAGAGGAGGAGAGATAGAAGCGTCATGAATAGTGTTTTTCAATCTCCTCTCTTCTTATATTTATAGTGTCATGTAATTACCCAGAAATGCCAACCCAACCCCCGAATAATCAATGCACTATTAACAACATTTTATGACTGCTAAAATGAGTCATAAATATTATTATCATTTACTTGTAATGTATTAAATATATCACATGACAATAATTGAGTCCAAAACTTGACTCTTCTTTCCCATAAATATTAATTGAACCTTGAATATATTTAATATTCGACAATTAATATTTTTTATATATTTACTTAAAACTTGTAAATAAAATTAATAAATAAATTCAATGCTCACTATTCTAAACTCGAATAATATGAATTCATTTATTGCATTGGTGATCGTTTTACCTTGGACAAATCCAGGACCCCAGTGGTGGGACCTACCATGTTCAAAAATCTTATTCAACTTAATATGAAGATTATCGAATATGCTATTGTGTGTGACCCTCTAGGCCTTTATCTCGATAGAAGGGAATATTATTCACAGACCAAGAGTGGGATCTAGCAACCAATCATGACCCCTAAAAAGATAAGGATTATCACAGCAGCGACAACCAACCTATGAACATGTACTGTGTAATATAATCTCTTTGTATGTAATATCTCATAAAGCAGGATGCACTCACGTGTCATCACTCTTATCTTGCTTTATTATTTGTTGATTTAATTGGATGGATTTACCTTCAACTGTCATGGTCATGGTCTTATAAAGGTATTTTCATCCTTATCAACATGGCTTGAGATATATTACTTCCATAACCCAGAAGCGGAAAATCCTTTCTTGATCATTCAACCAATGTCATGCCACCAACGAAGCACCCAACACAAACTACCTCACCACGAATTCATTATCATGGTTTTAGTCTTGCATCAAAGTACGCAATCAAATGACATACATTGGTAATGATCTCAAGTCAAGAGACTATTACACATGATCGTAGATAGGAACATCCAATGACACTTGAAACATGTGGTGTTCCTATTGGTGGGTCAGTCCTCATGATCTCACTACTAGAGATCACCAAGTGCAAATTTTATGAGAAGAAGTCTGAATGCTTATGATCCCCCAGCACCTGATAGTCATACATCTACTGTGTCCAATCAGTGAGATGTATTTAGACCATAGAACATATATTTAAGATTAATGTCATAGTATCTAGAGGTTCTCATTATAGCCTGGGATCTGATATAACCTTTTGATATGACAATTGATCTTTGGACATTACCATTTTAATAGTGGACGCAGAAAATTCTACACTATAATGGTAATATGAAATCATGTATAGCTAAATGTATACATGATATGGTAATCAAAAGCACTGAATAGTTGGGTCTAGGGAACCTACTATTTCAACAAATACAAAAGTAAATAAGGAAAAACTTCAAATATGGAGATTGAAGTATAAAGACTTGAAGATGGGTGAGTACGAATCTGTTGGGGACTTATTTACCAGGGTAAATAACATTGTTAGTACTATCGAATGTCTTGGTGAAAAGTTAGATGATTCTACAGTTATTGAAAAGATATTAAGAATCCTTCCTGACAAGTTTGATGCAAAAGTTTCTTCATTGGAAGATAAAGATCCTGAAACATTATCTCTTAATGATTTTCATAGAACTATCATCACTTATAAAATGATAAGAGACAAATTTGTGAAAAGAAAAACAAAAGTTGATAGAGAAATGTATTTCGAGGCTGTTAATAAAGAAAAGTCAAAGAAGATTCTTATTAAAGATGAAGCTGGTGATTCTAACTCTGAAAATGAGGTATGTAAAAATATTGATGATATTTTATCCTTGTTTTCTAAAAATGTTAAAAGAGATACATGGAAATATAAAAGGAAACTTCCCTTGAAATGTTTGGAATGTGGAGGTGTTGTTCACTTTGCGTCTAATTGTCCTCAAAGAAAGAAAGAAGAGGATAATGATAAAGAAGAAAGAAATCCAAGAAGATCGTGGAAGAAACACGGAGATAAAAAAATTGAATTCCACAGGGAAAGAAAGAAAATTCTTCAAATCCAAAAGAATAAGTTTCTTGTCTAAAGATAATGATGAAGAAGACAATGATGTTGAATCCGAAAAATCAATTGAGTATGGCATTGAAAATACACTTATTGCAACAGTAAATGATGAAGAATTCGGAAGCAGTAGTTTTAAAGAAGAAGAAACCCAACTTGAACATCATTTGAAAGAAGAGTTGAAATAATATTTGAGAAAGATTAAAATACTTGAAAAGAAAAACAAAAATTTGGAATATGAATTTTCCTCAACAAACAATCAAGAGTGTTCTGTTGATGTGAAAGTAATTGAAAGAGGTGAGAAAGAAAAACATACTCGGGAAGAAAAGGAAGTTTAGTAGGTTGAAGAAAATAATTCTGGTAAGGATACAGAAAATTGTATTCATACTCAAGAAGAAGAAACAAACTCAGCTATTTCCAGTAATGAGGAAGATAATTGAAAATCTCATCCTAGGCTGAGGAAGCAAGTGGAAGCTCAAAATATAATTGGTGATCAATATTAGAAGGTTCAAACAAGAAGAACAATAAATGTTATTACACATACTTATTTGTATTCAAAAGTGGATCTGAATGATGTGAAGAAGTTTTTGAGTATTCAGAATGGGTTCAGGCCATTAATGAAGAGTTGGCTCAGATTGAAAAGAATGATACATTGGAACTCCTACCCAATCCAGAAAACAAAAACATTATTGGAACAAAGTGGGTTTTCCAGAACAAGCTGAATGAAGAAGGTGAAGTGATAAGAAATAAGGCAAGATTGGTTTGCAAAGGATATTCACAAATTGAAGGCATTGATTTTGATGAAACCTTTGCTCTGGTGGAAAGATTAGAAATAATTAGAATCATTGTATGGGAAACCAACCTTGTGGTTTTGTTGGGAAAGATGAAAGTTGTGTATGTAGATTGAAGAAGACCTTGTATGGGATAAAACAAGCTCTGAGGGCATGATATTCCAAATTGGATGCTTGCTTAAAGAAGATGAGGTTCAAGGAGGGAAGAGTTGATAGAAATCTTTATATCAGAGAAATTCAAGAGTATTCCCTCATTGTAATTGTTTGTGTTGATGACATTATCTTTGTTGGGAATGATAAAAGAAGTTGCGAAAGATTTGGTGAAGAAATTAAAAAAGTATTTGAAATGTCCATGTTAGGGGAAATGAAATACTTTCTTAGGTTACAAATTTTATAAAAGGAGAAATACATTTTTATTTCTTAAGAAAAGTATTCAAAAGAACTTCTTAAGAGTTCGGTATAGAAAATTCAAAACCTGTTTCCACACCTATTTCAGTGGGAATGAATTTGTCCAAAGATGGAGAAGGAAAAGAAGTTGATCAGAAAGAATTATGAAAGTTGATTGGAAGTTTGTTGTATTTGACTGCCTCAATACCTGACATTGTTTATGTTGTTACCTTATGTACAAGATTTCAGAGTGCTCCAAAAGAATCACATTTACTTGCTGGAAAAAGAATTCTCAAATACACCAAAGGCACAATAGAATTCAGAATTAGGTATGGAAACTCAGATAGTATTGAATTGTTTGGGAATTCAGATACTGATTGGGCAAGAAATGTTGATGATAGAAGATCCACATCTGGTGGAGTATTCTTTATGGGGAAGAATTGTGTTAGTTGGAATTCAAAGAAAAAAAAATTCAATAACTCTTAGTACAGCTGAAGCTGAGTATGTTGCTACAACTCAAGCCACTACTCAACTTATGTGGATGAAAACTCAATTATAAGACTTGTTGAAGTGAAGTTACCCTTGCTCTTGGGATATGATAATCAAAGTACAATCAATCTCACCAGGAATCCAGTTCAACATTCTCATTCAAAGCATATTGATATCAAATATCATTTCATCAAAAAGCACGTGGAGAAGAATGAATTAAAGCTGGAGTATGTTCCAACATCGGAACAAATTGATGGCATTTTCACAAAACCTTTACCGAATGAATCTTTTTCTAAATTGAGGTTGACCATGGTCATCCAACCCCTTTCTCATCATGGTTGAGGTATTTGTTTCTCTCCCCTCTCTCATCTTACTTTTGGATTGTATTATCAAGAGGGAGAATTGTTTCATAAATCAATGTACTTCATATAAAAAGAGGAAGTAGTGGGTAAGATATGAATGCAGCATTGTATTGTATGTGAACTATTCTAATTGTTTGTTGGAGTGGTTCTAGGAAATAATTTGTTTTGTATTTCAGAAAAGTTAAAGTTGAGAAAGATGAAAAAGGTTTTCATAATCACTACTTTTGGACAGCATGGTTTTGTTGTCAATGATTCTTGTTTCCTATAATGAGTTAGCTCACATATGCTTAGAATTGTTGATAAGTAATCCATTGTTGAGGATACAAAGTTCGGTGATTTATGAATCTTGGTTGACAACAAAATCCAAAGGGGGGATTGTTAGAACCAAGCTGACCAAGCTAAAGGAGGAAGGTGATTTTATTCATGTGTTGTCTTTTGTTGTAAAAAAAGCTTAAGATTTGTCAAAGAAGATTGAGAAGAAATGAAAAATTACCTCACTTTGTATTTGGAGGAATTCAAATTGACCATCGGATTCAGAGGATCGGACTCACAATGCCTAAGAAGGTCCATCGTATTCAGGTTAAGCTGGATGGAAGAACGGTTTCATCGAATTCGCTATGAATCCGATTGATGAAGAATTGGAGTATGCATGATTGGAGTCTGCATGACTATGATAAATTAAATGTGAGGATGTTTTGCTGATCTTGGAGTTCTTGGAGTTCTCATATATCACAAGTAAAATGTGAAACTTGTGGTGCAAGCTTGATGAAAGAAAGGGGAGTGAAAGAGATGATGTCGATTGCATTTTTTGACTGATCGGATCTGGATGAAAGAAAGAAATGTTGACAATCGTATCCAGATTAATCGGAGTTGGATGGAAAGAGAGGAGGGTGCTGGAAATCGTATTTAGCCTGATCGAATTCAGGGCAATTGTATTCTGAGCAATCGAATTCAGGCTGAACAAGAAAGAAGAATGTTGCTAAAAGAAAGGTGGGCATTGTAGCATCCGATCGTCATCATATTCAAAAAGGCCGAGGAGGTTTGTGAAAAATGTGAGAAACTGAATGTACTAGTTTTTAGTCAGACCAGAAGCCAAAAGAAACAAATCTTTGGGGAATGAAGTTAATGGAAAAGAGAAAGAAGTTTCTCAACTGGCATCATATTCAGAAGAAAAAGAATCTGTTGATCGGATTCAGAATGTCATCGTACTCAGAGAAAGAATTGTTTGGAAAAGAAAAGAATGTGATCAACAATGTAGTCAACCATTTAAGTGTTGAATTACTTTGTTTAATTTTCAAGAAGGTTTCAACTGGGTCAAGAAAATAGTTGAAGAAGATTGTTGAAAGTGTTGTCAAGGGGAAGCTTGAAACTTAAAGAATACTTGTAATTGGCACAGAGCATCGGATTCGGCAATCGGAATGGAGAAACAAAATCGGATTAAGAAAATCGGATTCAAAAATTGGATCCAGACTGGCATTTGGAAAGAAAGTCGAAGGAAGAGATGAAGTTGATAGAAGATTTGAGAAGAATTGAGAAGATTTGAGAAGAGTTGACAAGGTCACGATTCACCCTAAATTTTAGGAAACATGCAAATTCGAAAAATTTGGGTGAGCGGGAAAGTTTTGGGGATTCCCACCAAAACCTCTCATGGGTCACCTATAAAAGGTGAGAAGTACTTTGCACTTTATCTAACAGATGTACTGTTCACTGAAGAGAGAGAAGCTCTGACTTTCTAGGGAGAGAAAGAGTTTACCGTATTGAGTCGTTGTTGAAAAAGTTTCAATGAGGAGAAGTAAAAGAAGAGACAAGATTGCAATGTTGTATTCAGTTGGCCATCGTATCCAGTATTCATCGTATTCTGCTGATTACCGTATTCAGCTTGTCATCATATTCGGCTGGTCATCGGATCTGGCTGGATAATCGGATTGAGGATTTCTGTATTGGGATTTCTAGACTGATGAAGTGTTCGGAATTGTCTTGATCATAATCTGACAGAGATACATCTGTTGTATTGGGCAATCAGATCTGTAGAATCGAAGTATTCAGATCGGACTGGGAAATCAGACTTGAATTCTATATTAAAAGTTTTTGAAGTTCTTCTGGATAAGAAATTAAAGAATTGTTTTCAAATTGAATATATTTATGGAATTGAAAAAGAAGCACATATAACATGAGTTGTTACACAATCATTGTTTTACCCCATTTGTGCTAAAGAGGTTGCACACACACTTTTGGAATTGTTTGCATGGTGTTACACAAGTGAAAGAGTATGTCCAACTTGTTGTATTCCAATGATTGTTTTTTAGTGGATTGTGTGGTATTTGATCATTTTCATACCATACCAAGGACGTAGCTATTCTTATTGGATAGTGAATCTTGTAAATACTTGTGTTCGTGTGGATGTGTGTTTGAATTGTTTTCAGTAGGGAATAGAATCGTTAACAGGAGGCGAATGTTGCTTCAATTGTTAGGAAACATAAGAGGAAAAGGTATCACTGATTCACCCCCTCCTCTCAGTGGTCCAATTATCCTAACTATGCACTTTCAGGACTTTAGGCTGTTTTGTCTTATGCCACTGAGAAAAAGACCTAAAGAGTCACACACTACGTGTATTCAGAATCTAAGTTGAATAATATATTATTATTTATTATTTAACAAGTTGAATAAATATTATTCATGTACGTGGTTTAATAATTATTCATATTTGATTGATCGCATATATTTTGTCACCAGTTATTCGAAAACATATTATGTTAGCATAATATTAAATAAGTATTTATTTGATATTTAATGAATATAATATTTATTCATTTATTGACGAATAATACAATGATATTTATTTATTAAATAAATAGTTATTATTCAAGACCCGATAAACATTATGGAGGAATGGTGGATCAAGATTAATGGTCCAGTGAGAAACAATATATATATTGAATAGTATTTGAATAAATAATATATAATTTTAATTCGCAAGTTTAGCTCATGTCAAGAAATATTATTATTATTATTATTATTATTATTATTATTATAGAAATGGAATTCCGCAAGGATTAAATAAATAATAAAAGACACTTGTGCAATTATTTGTTTCTAACTCTAGCAATATATAAATCTAATTATATTTCTCGAATCCCTGAAGAGCCCTCTTCTCCAAGGACACTCTCAATAACGAATAGCGATATTTCTCCACTTTCCACTCTCTGAGTCAAGAGAGATCAAAAAAGAATCCTTCGAAATCAATTATCGAGGCAATTAAAGTCAAACGATGCAAGTAATATGATATGTCGTGCTAGCAGCCGAAATTTCATGTAGCAACGTTCGAAGATTTGTGGATCATCGCTAGAGGGAATCTAATCTTGATTACTACAACGCAACGACAGTGCGACATAAATCCGTTCTTGGATCCATCAATGAAAAAAGAATTTCACTATTTAATTGCTTAAATTAAATATATGATGATTTTGTTCTCCAATTCCGACATTTGTCCATTGTGTATATTCTTTGATTCAATTTCGTTGATCACGACGTTTATCATCATGCAAATCTCATATTAATCATCGATCATGACAAAAAACAAAGTTAGACAGACTCATTTAACACTTACGCTGCGCCCGGAACCTTCAAGACCAACCCAAAAACCCAAACCCACTAGAATGAGTTTGGCTGGCTCGAATCAGCAAACTAGGCGAGCAAAACCAAAAAACCAAGTTGTCAAATCAAACTAGACCAAATCTCAAGTCATTGAATCGGGTTGAGTTGTCAAAAAACCCGATCATCACATCCGACCAAACCAATCCAAAAATCCGAACCTTGTTTTGATAACAAAAAAACAATTTCAAACACATCTATGTATTTGGATATCTGAAGGGATCCTTCACCCAAAGAAATTCAATTTCAACCCCCAACAAGCTTCAAATTGCTTTTCTAAATCTTGAATATAAGAGAAGGTTTAGCAATTGAATACAACATATGATGGAGATGACCCTCATCACTCCACAGATTTTTCAATTTACATTAATAGGGCAGAACCCAACCCAAAACAACAAATTCCAAGAACAGCACAAATAATGTAACAACAAACAAGGCACTACCAAAACCTGGGCAACCCCTAAACTAGTGGGGTGGTGCACTGGACCAGGCTGAAATAAGTTGCGATGAAGAACTGAAATATGCCATCTTCTAGGGATCCTTCCATTTAAAATTATCTGCAGCTTTTGCCATCTACAGTGAGCATAAAGCAGGCAGAGAAGGCAGAGAAGAGACCCGTGCAAGAAAGGCAGTAGGATGCCTTGTACAGCACAATAATGACTTGAGCGGCAAGGAAGCCAGAAATGTGCCATTGTTCTTCAAGGATTAGATGCCCTCCTGTGCCCTCCAAATGCCCACACCTGTGGTGAAACAAAATCAATTAACAGAGACATGCATGAAACCAAACATGTCATTTCAAAATGACAATATTTAAATACCCACTATTAAATCAAGTTCCCCTACAACTAAATTATCTAAACAATCTTAAGAATTAGTGGCCACCCCAGTTAAAGACTGACCTTTAAATTTGTGTCCCAGCTTCCTGTACATAAGGCACTCCCGTCAGCAGACAACCCTAAACAACTTATGTGGTTCTGGTGTGAGTCATGGAGTGATCCCAAGTTCAAAACCATCTAAAAATATGAGAAATAATCAGATCCATCTTAGCTGCTACAAAATCACATCCTAAATTGACAATTAAGACAAAAATATGCAATGAAGAATGTTTACGTCAGAACACCGCATAACTAATGTATAGATGTGGATGGAAGAGTAATGCATGGATTTCAATACCTTTGCCAGTAAAACATCCCACACATTACATTCACCATTCGAATATCCCGCAAACAAAAGCCTCCCTGATATTGAGAATGCAATGGAGGTGACATGGGGGACATCAGTGTCGCCACGTTGCTGATAGTATTCTTGAAGCAGGTGCCCAGTCCTTATGTCAAATAGCTTGCAGGTTCCATCATCTGAGCCAGTTCCAAATCTATTCCCATCAGGAAAGAACTTCACAGAATTCACATCTCCTTTATGCGCATGAAATGTACGGACTGCTCGGCTTGCAACTCGAGTGTCCCACAATCGGGCAGTACTATCACATGAACCAGAAACAAACAATCTGGAGTTCATTCCGCTCATTGAAACACTGAAGGAATGAAAATGTTTGTTAGTTTTGTTTTGTTTATTCCAGAATACAATTCACCATCAGGTCAAGGATATATAACTAAATCCAAGTATTTTAACATTGGAGAATCCATTAAAATGAAGCAACCTGATTCATAGGGAAGACTGAACCCTGGCCTTGTAGAAAAATCAGTACACGCAAAAAAACACAGATGAACAACTTCACTAGTTTACAATTGAATGTCTCCTCTTCTGCAAAAAATGGTAGACAGAATCTAAATGCATTGATTCACACTGCATGAATTATTTTTTAACAGGTCGCAAACTTCAGCTAGTGTATCAGTATCTATGGCAGTTAAAAGTGTTATGAAAAGTGGGAGATCCAACAACGAACCATTCCAGAAACGGAAGCAAACAGGAAGAAAAGAAAAGAAAAATATAACACAGAAATTTATGTGGTTTGAGAAAACTTTCTGCATCCACAAAGAGGTAGAACTGTTTTTACTGTATTCGGGAGCATCAATCAGAGAGCAGCAGAAACACAAAACCCTAGCTTGAAAATAAGTTCATAAAGCAACACGATGCGACAATACCCGCATCGGTGTGGTCCACAATGCTATAGTAACTTGCATTGGTACATCTGGTCAGCTCAGCCACAGTTGTCCGACTTGCTAGAGTGACCCAAAATTTGAGTCGAGGGCCTTCAGTCCCCAGAACCCGTTCAGGAGGGCACCACCCCTCTGGGACCCTGGAACCCTGACCTCAATGCGGATGCCGAACTGCAAAAGGCGCTGAGAGCTGGTGTTTAGTCCGGCCTCCAGCATTGAACCCATCTCCATCCAACAAATCAGGCTCCACTATTCCAACAAAAAGGGTGTGTTGGATGACCATGGTTCCTTACATTTCAAGGAATATAATTAGATGTTCATAATTTCCTTTATGTGTTCTTAAGAACAGAATTGAAAGTAATCTAGTGAAGGCTTCTTCATATTAACCCATATAAAAGATGGTTCAATTGCTAGGACATGATGATTAGTAAAGAATGTTCATCTGTGTTTAGAAGATTTATTTGTAAACAAACCCTAAAATGCTAGTCCGGCATCAAAACAAAGGGGGTGAAATATAGAACAATTTAAAGATCATGATACGCACCACAGCACATCTGCAGTGTGGCCAGATTGAAATTCACCCCCGAAAACAGAGGTTCTGAGGCCAGTAGTAATATCCCACAATCCACATGTCTGATCACCGGAGCTGGTTATGAGGAAGGTGTCATCATCAGGAACATATTGGCAGCACGAAACATAACCCTTATGTCCGCTGAGCATTTTAGATACTGATAAATTTCCATCCATTTCAGTGGGAGAATTAAGGTTGAAGATGGAGCATACACTGTCGAGTCCACCACAGGCAACTGACTGACCACCTGGAGAGAAAGCACATGTCATGACCCACGCACAGGGTAGCTTTATGGCGTGAGTTTTCTGGCTCGTTAGAGCATTCCAAATTATTAATCGCCCATCTTGAGAAGCACTGACAATTCTATTCCTATCTGGAGTCCAGTCCAATGAATAAACCTGTTACCAGTAGCATAACAGGCATATACAAAATCACCACCAGTAGAAAATTTATAAAGTTTTAAATCCAAAACAATCCCTGAAAGCCTGCAATAAAATTCCTTCAAAATTTTAACCAATTTAAAATTCATGAAGTTCCCATCCCGGGGAACTTGCAATCGGCATTCTACCAAATTTGCTAACAGTACAACCGTTCGGAAAAGTGAGTGAGGTGAAACCTACGTCAATCTGTCCGAAAGGAACCAAATTAATGAAAATTAACAGACTACTGAAAATTAACAGAGGACCCGCCAACAGATTCCCCGCATTATTTTCCAAACATTGCGTTGCGAAACCATCTGCCATAAACGGACAGTCTCACGCCCCTCTAAAATAGGAAGGGGAAAGGCAGCTCAAATAACTATCAAACCTGAAGGGAAAAAAATGAATATAAGAGAAATGGGAACAGAAAAACATTACCTTCCCTGTATGCCCCTGCAGAGTTCTACAGCAAACAAGATCAGTCGGTCCAAAGGTAACCGCGGTTCGTCCCTGCGACCGCGCGTATGTAGAAACTGCAAGAAATTAGCAACGAAAAATAACAGATCTAAGACCACCGAACGCTGAAAAAATGCCGATGTTGGGGAGGAAAAAATAAAAAAATTAAACACGGTAAAAACAAAAGGAACGTCAAAAGTCAAGCACTAGGAGAAATCGAGCTGCGCACCATCAGTGTCGAGAAGTTGAAGCCGCTTCTGCTGCAGCCGGTCACTGAGGTTGTTTATCGTCTCCGAAGCAGCCAGGTGCCGCTCCTTGAGCTCCGCAACTGACATCTCCGAAAAATCACCAATAGACTGCCATTAAAATCGTTGGCACTGTCAATCCAGGCTCAATTTTGAGGCATGATCTCCGGATTATCTCCGAGTTCTCCGAACCCAATTTTCAGTTATCCGAGATCGACACCAGCAGCTCAAAAGAGACAGCTGAACGAAGTGACGCGGGGCCGGTGAGAGGGGAGTCTGGGCTGGATTTTCCCGGAAATGAATAATGCTCGCGAATGAATTTCCAGAAAATGAAAAATCGATTCTTTTCTCTCTCTTTTGATTTCCAATGCACGACAAACAAATTAATTTTTATTTTAAAAATAAATATTCTAAATTTTATTACATGGTCGTCAATAATAAATGTTGAATGTTGTATTGTATGTGTGTTACTTTATTTTGAGTTGTTAGAAATAAATATGCATAATTTGAAACATGTGTGAAATTTTCATATATAAATATGTAAAATTATAATGTACATGAAATCGCCCACCCCACCTCCATGCGGGCGAGGTGGAGGGAGGGGTTTGGGGCGCCGGTCATGGGGTCGAGTCTCCGAGCTATTTGTTTGTAGATTTTTCTTGTAGCGTGTAATTTGTCATTTGACGGTTGTACCCAACCTTTTATAATATACATGAAATTGGGGAGCCATATGGAAAACCTCTTGAATAGGTAACAGGAAAACATTTTTAACGAGTCTATATTTGAGAGAACTTACTAAAAGTGATTATATTCACTTATGATTGATGTATGTAATTAAGAGAGATAAATACTATGTAGTTGTGGTAACCTTGAACTACATGTTTCAAAAATATAAAAAATTGTACATGCATAATAATAATATAGGTAAAATCAATACGAGATTTAAAACATGTAACAAAAAATCTGAAGAAAATGAATATTGTAGTTTTGCAATAGCCAATAATAAGTGAACTTTAGATGACAATCTAAATATGCTATCAAACTCAGCTATAATGATCAAAATATTCTAGACTTAAATATAATAAATTGGCATGCAGGGGGGTATGCAACTTGAATGTAAGAGGCGGAAAAAATGAATTAACTAAACAAATTTTTAAAAAGGCAAATTTAAAATACAGAAAGCTACGAGCAAGGAGACAATGTGCGGGCAAGGAGACTTGACGGTTTAATTTTTCTTTAGTGACCCCATGATTCGTCAGGTAGCAACCAGAACAACATCTTATTGATACAAGGACAACAAACCCTAGTTAATTGAGGTTATTGGTGTTTTGTGAAGTGCTTAGTGGTTGTGCAGGGACACTAGGGGAGGAATCAGTATACCCAACCTTTACCTAGTTTTACTTTCTTAGTTTTCCTCTCTTATGATTGGACATCTATCGTGGTTAAGAGATATGGATCTATAAATGCACACTCAACCCTCACTTTGATCTGCAATGCATAACAAGAATAATAACACACAAGGTTTTTACAAGGTTCGTCTCCATGGAAAACCTACTATTTGTCGTGTTTGACACTTTTGTCGAGACATGGATTTTATTATCATTATAGATTTGTAGTAATTACAAGTGCAATTCAAGTTGCACACAAGCATTGGGCTGGTATCATCTAAACCCATAGGGCAGGCACCATGCACTTCCCTATGACTGCATCCCATAGGCTATGTTGTCTCGCACAGCTTAATCCTCTTGACCAGTTGATCTTGTTGTTTATACTAGCACCGCCAGTTCTTCAAGGGTCCTCAACAAACTCCATGAAAAGGATCCCCTCTTTATGCTCTATATGTCACTGCATCAGCTTGAATTTAATATTCTTCCCCATGCAACAGATCTTCGATTATCGGTGTAATATCAACTGCATTGCATGCAAGTCGATCATGATAGATCAACTTAAACTCATTGTGACTTTTAAAAATAGCGTCTCCTCAATCTCCAAAGAGTCTCAGTACAAAGGATGTGTAGCAGCAGCAACAATCAATCTATGGGTCTCAGTCGTCTTCTACGATATATGAATATCATAGAGGCCCCACCGTTGGTGGTGGGGTGATAAGAGTTTGGGTGGGGTGAGGGGCAGGTCACGGGGTCAAGTCCCTGGGTCTATGATTTACTGCAGTTTTCTTCCTTGTGTGTGTGTTCCGTGGTGGCAGATGTACTCGACCAAGTACATGAATATCATAGAGAATCTTCTTCTCCTTCTTCTTCAGTGCACACGTGGTTCTTCCTGAATGTTGTCAGCTTCCTCCTCCTTCGATAAACAGGTGATATAATATTTCTCCCATTAAAAACTGGTCAACATAATCTTCAGTTTGAATCTCATTTAATCATGGCCAGTTTCCTCATTCGAATCTCCACGAGACTCGAGATAGTCTTCTCCTTGAAGCTCTTCACAAAATCCACTAACATTAATTTCAATCCGAGTATACATGAATAGATCTGCAATGTTGAAAACTCCTTTGCGTCATTGAACATTCTCATTCTTTAGATTGAATCACAATTAATTCAAGTAATTATTATATTTTAATCCTTGAAGATCAGTGCAAAGCATCATTTGCTTTAGTCTCCATTTATCAGAATATCTCATTATGATATTCCTCATTTATTTTGTATAGAAACTCACCCTTAAGAAGTTCCTTAATCCTGCATCTCTCAAAACCTAGCTAAGTCGGAATGACTCGTACGCATATATGAGATGACTCATACGTAGCTCTGGATGACTTGTGCATAGATCTAGAACGACTCTTACACAGTATGAGTTTATTGGTACACAATCCAATGACTCATATGAAGAGTCCAATGACTCATACATTGAGTTAAATGACTCATATGTGGTATCAAATGACTCATACATGAATCCATATGACTCATACATGGTATCAAATGACTTGTACATGAATTCATATGACTCATGCATTGATTCCCAATGACTCGTATGCAGTCTAGATGGTCTCAAATGATTTTTACACAGATTCCAATGACTCATACATAGATCTATATTGACTATTACATAGAACCCAGATGACTCTACACACACATGGGTTTCTCCATGCCTTTGTTGATCTTCTACTTCAGAATTGTAATTCTAAACTTCACTCAATTCGAACCAGAGCAGTTCCAACCCATCTCCAAGCCTTCTCAATCAACTTAAATCAACTTTAAACCTCATCCAAAGGATTTTCCTTCAATGGATGGATCTTATTTACCTCAACTAGCCTTTTATTTTCTCAATAAGGATCTTCAATATCCATTCTAGTTGGATTCCTCCAACTTATATCAAATGTTGCAGACAACACTTCCACATAATCAACACTTCTCTTTAATATTAAGAAAAACTCACCAATCATGATAAATAAGGAATTTCTATATGAATATATCCATCCTATATATTCAAGATAGTGACAACAACTTCTCTATTCTCTTTGCCCATAAATACATGACCAACAACATTAAAGGGAGGAAGGACAGAGGATGAGACTACTAGTTTCTTCTTAGAAGATAGTGCAGAGGTGAGACACAGTAGAGGAATTCATTGGCCGAGAAATAAGAAAGGGAAGAAAGGAAACCATGAATTTGGGAGTTTTATCTTGAATAAGGGGAAAATCCAAAGGGAGGAAGGACTATTCCTACTTTCCCAAACCAATGGAGACAAAGTCTGCTAAAAAGAACAATCACAAGGTAATGGACGGTGAGTTAGTAACCAATGAAAATACATGGGACCAAATTTTTCATTCAAGGGAAGAGATGTTGGAGGAGGGCATGTTGATTCAGGCCTCCCAAGAAGATGTAGATAGGGTAGTTGTGAAAATGCTTATGGTGGATACTAATGAAGAGTAGAGGGGGTGGATCAATAAATAAGAACATATTTTGACAAGAGGTTTTAATTAAAGGAAATTAAATGTGGAGGAGTTTATTCAAACGTGGGACAAGATGGATTATCTCCTCGAAGACATCATCAAGGATGACCTGAAAACAAATGTAATTTCTCTATACTAGAATCTATATAGAGATAAAGCTTCTAATAGGCTTAAACTTGAATTTAATAACTATGTGATCTCTTATAGTGTTTGAGTGTTGTGGGTATGGTGTGTGGGGGGTTTTGTGATGATCTGGGCGTGAAATGTTGGTGTGGTTTTGTATGGTGTCATTTTATACGGGTTCTCACTTCACCCCTAAAAGTGATCTCTCTCTTTTTTGAAAATAAAATATTGATTTTGGTAAAAAATAGCAGTATCACTTCATCGTTTTCTTTACACATCTCCAACATGAATTGACAGCTCTGTTCATCATGGAAATCTAGCTTATTGACAACAAATACAATCCAACACATGGGCTCTTCAATTTTTTTGAAAACACTTATAAAAAGTCACAATAATTATAATTAAATGCCTAAAAAATAATAAGCGATGATCATGTAATTTCTAAAAAAATATTTCATCTTATATTCAAAGAGAAAATGAAAAACTTAAGTTTCATAAAAGCATAAACATGGACTAATTAAATACACTTGATTATAATGTTTGTATCCTCACACTCTATGTGATTTTATTATTTATCACTTATGATAAAGTATTATACAAAAAATTGTAGAAAATAGAAATCATTTGTAGATATTTTTAGCAAAAGGGGTATAATAAAGAAAAGGGTAAAGTCATAATGAGTTAGAATATCATGGACAATAGAATTGGACATTGAAAGATACTGCAGTGATATGAGATTTTGTTTTGAGGAAGACTTAACTCATTTGGAAGTTTCATAGACTTGATCTCTTTAAAGAGGTGAAATGGTAAATTCATCTAAGAAAAAAAGTCGATTTTTTATGGTTCCATTGATCTCAGAATACGGTGTTACCGCTGGGCTGGAATTTGGAGAGAATCCAAGACGGTTGAGTTTTTTAGGATATTTAATATTTATTTAATAAATTAATTATCATCTCGCATGTGTGAATGTTAATATCTCCTAAATATATCCTCAGTTAGAAAATTACCCACTATAGTTTTGCTTGGAATGTGTGGTTTTTTCTAGGAGATTTATAATTTTCATGTTCGTGGTTCGACCCCAAACCGGGCTCGTTTTGGGTCTTTAATAATTTTTCCTATTAAACTAGCATCAGTGATATAAATATCTCATTAACCTCTCTCACTAAGGTTATTTTCTATTCTATATAAACCCTAAGCGAGGATTAGAGGAGACGAGAGTTGTTCCTGGAGGAGGAACTAATGATATTGTGAAGCAAAAGTTGATTCACAAGATAATGATGAGTAAATCCTTAAAGCTTTAGTGAATCACTGTGAAGTGGGACTCATTTTTGGTATAATGCCTCATTCTTTGTGAAATAAATTCAGATTTATGTTCTTATTTTTATTATTAGATATTTTCAATTAATTCCTTTCCCCTCATGATAATTCCCCCATTTTGATTCTTGTTTTAAGTGTCCATATAAGAATGTGTCACAAATGAAAAGTTGTGTGGCTGAATTTTCATCGGCCACCATTCATCTCCCCCCCATCTCTCATGCATTCTCATTCATCCCTCACACCCATGATGGAAAAAACCACCTTCATCCCTCACAGTGGTTGACAGTTCGATGAAGGTGGACCATGGTGGTAGTTTAAATGACGACATAGCGATGGTGGCAGCAATTTGACAAAGGTGTCTCAAGGTTTTGGGAAAGATGGCGATATGGAAAGGGAAGTGGTAGTTTGGGTGTGGCAGTGGTGGAGGGGGCATCAAACATGACATCAGATGGAGGTGAATGTGACAACATGGATTATATGTGATCACAAGGCTTAGGTCCGATGAGGGTGGTGCAATGGGGGTAGAGAATATTAGTGGATAATAACAACATCGAGTGGTGAGATGATAGATGGAAGATCTGGTGATAAAGTCTTTCTAGATAAGAAAACTTGATCACATGATGTGTAGTCTTCGAGCACACATCGTGCCTCATTTCATCATACGACTAGGGTTTTTTCAAGTCGTTAAATATCACATGGTGTGTATCCATCATTCACACATCATTTCTTGTATCAGTGACAGTTAGGGTTTTCAGGGAGGAGATAAATATCAAATTGTGTGTATCTTTCCAGAACACATCGTGCTTGTCTAGCGGATACATGACCTGGTCATGTGAAGTAAACGCCCACCTAAGTTACAAAACTAAAAAATAATCCTATTTCCACTATTCAAAACCATGAAAATAGGCCTAAAAATCATGGTCATGACTTATGACCACAACTTACATGGATAATGGACCCCATCTCTATTTCAATAGGGTCCAGGCTATAGCCACAATTTCAAATCTTGGCCTTAGGTGTCCTATGGCCACAATCCACGTGGATAGTGTCCATATGATACACACCATATGACAATGACACTCATTTCCATGGTTTACTAAACCGTGGCTATAACCCTTGAAAAATTAAATAAAACCATCGATTTTTGATCCTCCAACCTCTTCTAAAATCTTCCCATGATTTTATCACTATGCTATACTCTACTGTATGTATTTATATATATATATATACATATACATCGATACATGTATATATAATTATAATTATTAATATTTTAAAAATATAAAAATTATATTTTTATATAAGGTTATTGCCACGGTTTTTAGAAATTGTGGTCGTAGGTGATTCGAGGGAGGCCTAGTGCCAAAGTTTTTTAAAACTGTAGTCATAGGTGATTCAAGGGAGGCCTATTGCCATGGTTTTTTAAAATTATGGTTGTAGGTGATTGGTTTAATCACTACTACCATGGATTTGGAAATGCATAGAAATAGGCCTTTCCTATCAATTTCCCACGTAATTTTGGTTGTTCCTACATAATTTTGGCGGTTCCCACATCCACCTACAACCATGGTTTCACAAAACTATGGTTTTAGGTTTTCATATTGCCACAATTTGTGTAGAATGTGGCTATAGAATGACTACGGAGACCTAAAACCAAGTTTTAACACTAGTCTTGGCAGTAGGCTTCCCTATGGCCATGGTTATGAAAACCG
This sequence comes from Viscum album, assembly GCA_963277665.1. Taxonomy (NCBI): domain Eukaryota; kingdom Viridiplantae; phylum Streptophyta; class Magnoliopsida; order Santalales; family Viscaceae; genus Viscum; species Viscum album. Next base: position 797,998,971 of record OY728129.1, read on the forward strand.
TGGCTATAAAATCATGGTCATATGCCCATTTTCTAGTTTTTTTATCCTTAGACCACACACAACATGTAAACTACAATCACACATTGTGTATGAGTAGATGACGTTGCTCGAGGTGCAATTATACACACCCATCCACCCCATCTAATATAAATGGTGTGTGGTTGGAAACACGCGCCATGTTTGATTCATGGAATGATGAGGGTCATGAGTAAATGTTAGGATAACTAAAATTAACCACACATCTTTTCAGTTTGAGAGGCATGTTATGGCATGACTTGATCCACCAGGACCCCCACCAGGCTGACAATAAGCTAAGTTTTCCACCCAAACCTATCACTAATAAGCCAAGGGTTGGTGACTATCCCCAATAATGCATATCACACATATGGGAAGTCTTATAATAATAAACATGCACACAAAAACATATCAATCAAATAGAATAAATAATTATAATATAAGACATATCGATCAATTATAATATAAAATGCACGTGACATAGGCGAAGCACCCATGATAGTACAATCAATGCAACAAAAGAAAGTAGGGGAAAATATAAGGGTCCAATATCCTAAATAAATACAGACCTTGAACAACTGAAAAAAACTCTACGCCAATCTAGATTTTGATTCACAATCACCAATGAAAATTTTTCACTACTAAGTACAACTAATATTTGGATTTAATGGAATAGTGTCCACCAGTGTCACCTCCAAATCATATGTCATCCATAAAAATACACCATGTGTGATCATAGAGCCTATATAGGGGTGAGTATAACAATACCCAATAAGATTCCCCAGAAACATAAAGTGATACAGAAAGACAAGTTTGATCAAATCCAAGTCAATAGAATGACACAAAGTATCCTAAATATGTCATGGTCTTTAAAGGATCTAATGACACTTGTTAAACACAACAAAGTAAATATGTAAATCCATAACTAGGAATGGCATGCTAGATATGCAAAACCATGAAACTATATAAATGAAGAGAGTGTGTACCTTTCACCAAAGAAATATTATAAACTTATTATTTATCATATGGGCTTGATGAAGATCACAAAAAATGTGGCTAAAATACATCTATTCTCCATGGTTTATCCACAGGCCATACCGAATCACCCATCACATGGGTGAGATCCTTCGCTTAATCTCAACCCATTTCAACATCACATATTGACCATTTCTTAACCTCAACCCCTTATCAATTAAAGGTGTTCATAACACCTACTCACAAACCAATCCACATGGCTTACAGTACTATTATCAAGCCCAAGAAACTCACTTTAATCCTCGATAAACAAGGTGAGCATCCCTACCCCAATCACCGTACCCACTATGGTTTTATCATAACTAAGATGGAACACCCATATCTACCATCCATAGGTTCAATGCTATCTATTTAGACCCACCTGGTCATATTGATGCCTTGGGCAGAAGAATATCATGCACACACACACACAAACATGTAAAAAAGGTCATGAAATCCCATGCAAATGATAAAACATGGTAATGACTTCCTACCTCAAGCCATGTAGAGTTAACTCACTAAGAGACGTTTCAAAATTCAAGCTCAATCTACCAAAATTAAATAACCTAATAAAAACCCTATAAATTAGAGATTTATCATTGGAGGAGAATCAGTGAGAAAGGATGATATATTGGGCTTCTATGGTGTTGGAGTTATCAAGAGGAGATTATCATAACCAACGACACTTTAAATGAACAAGAAATGAGAGTGGGAGGATCTTGGAATGCAAGGAGGGAACCAAAATGGGAGCTTTGGTTATATTGGGGTGACAGAGGGAGGAGGGGAGGTTTAAAAGGTTTCAAGGTAAAATTATAAGAAAACCCCTAAAAATACCCATGTAGACCACTGGATACCTGGTCAGCCTGTATTGAGTACCAGATGCTCCAATGACCACCTAATACACCCCCATAGGCTAGTTGGTGGGACTCTAGGGGGTACAAAGCTCCTAGAAATTCCATCAGGTACTCAATGGCCCCACACCAAGTACCAAATGGCACCTGTTTCTTTAAAATAGTAGTAGGGACGCAATAACCCATCTATTAATCACCTCTAAGGAAAAAAACCTCCTAATCACACCACTAATTAATCATAATAAATTAAATTAAATCCAAAATGATCCACAAATTATACCTCAAAATATGGGAGTCATTACAAATTCCATTTATAATGCTTTAGCCAATATCACCTAAATGATGACCATACCAGAGATTCTATTTAACCTCAAGTATGTCACCTCATATACCAGAGGCTTATAACTAGTAGAGAGTGTCATTTATTGATATTATGGAGGTTACACCCTTGATATCTCAAGAAAAAAATAAAAAAACCAATTGAATTATCATAAATAATAGATAATTAGAGTACGTTTATGGAATTATAACTATGATCTAATTATCACCATAATAAAACATACACCCATGCTATAAAAAATGAAATCATGTTATAACAGGCAAGTCATACTCTAAAAGTTGGATCACCCACTAGGTTGATCATATACAAGGTGTAAATAAAAGAAACAAAAAAAAAATACAAGGAGACCTAACTACAACATCTCGAGTCTCTCCTCAATCCCATCTCTAACCCACCTCAAGATGCTTCATCCTAATCACCTATACGACTTGTGCTCTAAACTAAATATTAGACATAAAGTTTTCATATACACTAAGATACACATGTAGGGTGTGATCATAAATCTTAGTAATACATAATTAATAGGGCCCCTAATATATGCCATAATTTACCAATGTATGCATAAGAAAATGAATAAAGTTATAACATAAAACATGTAATAAATCATGTTGAGTTGTTGTGTACTAACTAGGCCACCCCAACACCCAACCCCACCTAAGTCAACTAATTTCAGTGATCAAATTTGTTGCACCAATTTAGAATATAGATGATTTTTCATCCTTGTAATAGGATATACGATCCTCAGAGGGTGACCATGGGAGGAACTGACTCACTTTTGTCCGTGGTATGAGATGTATGATCCCCATGGGGTAATTATAAAAGGAACTAAATCACTATCATCCTTGATATGATATGTCCAATCCCTATAGGGTAACTATGGAAGGAAACATCCCACTATTATCCTTGGTGTGAGAATTTAGGTCCTTAAAGGGTGATTGTGGGGGGAACTGGCTCACTTCCATCCTTGGTATAAGATATTTGGTTCTCAAAGCAAGACTGTGGGAGGAACTAGATCACCATTGTCCGTGGTATGAAAATTAAGGTGGTGGATCACAAAAAACCTATTATCTCTAGTATCTAACCTCCAATGTTAAAGTGGTATCTCATATAAACATGTTGCAACAACATCATCAAAATAATAAAAGTCTCAAAAAAGAAATATAGAACCCAATTCATGTATCTTTATAAGTATCTCACACAACCAGCGTGTCCCCTATCCTGGCATATAACCCTGAGATCTAGCCATCCTTGACATATCCCACTTTCCTCATAACACAATTTTCCACTCACTAAGTCATGGAGGTTATCCATACTATATCGTACCCCAACTCCTATGTTAGGTTAAGACACATGCATCAATTATCCCATCTCACTCTAAGGAACTCATATCACCAGGTCTCCTATGACCTAACCTGGGTCCTTACCTGTCAATACCAACCATCTCCATCACCTCCAAAGTGAGTATGAAGCCCATATACTATACCCAATTTGATTCGAGAGACCTGGAAAAGACTCATATTCAACCCAAACATGTATAACTACTTCCCTTGTGGTTATAATCTCTAAAGGATGATACCTAAACTAAACTATACACTTAATCATGTTAGTGAAACCATCACCAATCTAACACCATAACCTACCTAGAGGTAACATTCTCATCCATTCTTGTTAATCCATATAAGGTATTCACCTCAAGGCCCATGCCTTAACACCCAACACGTTTTTCTAAAAATACAATGTAATACTGAAGATATCTTCCCCTTTCACTTACCCTCTAATGATGTCCCTAAGTAAAAACCATCGATAATTATCAAGTCTCTAAACCATTCAAATAGGACCTCCTCAAGAAGATACACCAATCCTTGGAAATTTTAATAAAATAAAATTAGGACTCACATCTCCAAGTACCCCTTAAATAGAAATTATTAATATCCCACTAAATAAATAGCTCTCCCCACCAACTATCTGAAGGGTCTAAACTACCAAGCCACTCATTCTTTCCTAAGTGAATCAATTTCAATACATATATAATTTATCCCAAGATTGAAGACCCATTTGAGGTTCTCCATATATAACTAATACCTAAATCCATTGGAAACATAGTCATACAGCTATCCTAAAATCAATAAACCTAGTTAGGAACATTTTTTTCAGTCATAAGGGACTCTACACATTCTATATCTCACATTCAGAACCCCTTCAGTCCCTAATCCTATTTTCCGAACCTGAACCCCCATGCACATACAAAACATCACACATAAAATATGAAATATATGGATTTATATATAAGGGAAAATCTACCTCATACTTATCAGAGTTACCCCATACAGTATCGCTTTGTTTGAAATTGAAAAATCAAGATAAAATGTCATATTTAGGTATTTCCTCTTGGACACACATGATAAAAAAAGCGAACCCATGGTTATTACCTTATCCTCACTCATAGGAGTTCACTAACACATATGAGTCATTGATGAAGCGAGAGATGGAGCATCAAGAGTAATCAAAAGAATAGGGAGAGAAATAGAGGGGGTTAGCCTCATTTTTTCCTAGTCGAGAAGTTGGGGGTATAAGTTTTTTTTATAAAAAAATTAATTAATATAAATTAAAAAAATTATATGAAAAACCCACTGGGTACCCGGTGGGACACCGACCTCCCTGTGGTTGTCTACCAGGTATCTAATGGATAGCTTGGGATTACTTCCCCTTGACAACACCATCGGGTACCAGGTGGAATCAGTAGTGTAACATATCATTACCTTTCTATCAGGTATGTTTTAAGATTTTTCAGGGTTTTTCATTTTCATTGTTTGTGTTGGGAGGAGAAGGAATTGGTAGGATACCTGTAATGGTGAAGTCATGGATTTTTTAGAATTTTCAGTATAAAACCCATGGGTTTTGCAGTTTATTAGGGATTTACATGTCGTGTAATGTGGTTACATGACCTATAATTATTTTCTAGCATATTCCATGAAACTAGTACACAGTGTGAAAGGATACATGTCATTTATAGTTTACACGTTGTGTATAAATAAAAAAAATTGGGGTTTTAAAAAAAAGTGATGAGTTTTTTGGTGTATGTGGGACTCAATAATTACACAATGTGAATTTGGGTTACACATCTTGTAAAGTCATGTGTGTCAGTTTTAAACAGGTAGCTCAACTATACATTTTATTTATTTTCCTTTATTTTCCCTTTCTCTTATCCTAGATCTATCCCTAGGAAATTTTGGATCCCTCAACCCTTCTAGATCATTTTGTTCAGCGATCGATAATTGTTATGGTTGCAGTGCATCTCTATGGGTAAGAGGTGTCCCTATATCTCCATTTCTTTCTCTTTCCCTCCTTGGAGTTTCATAGATCATCTTTGGATTGATGGATCTAAACTTTGTGTTGTTGAATCTTATTTCTGGGTTGAGTTCCTAGATCTTATATTCCCTTATTCTTGTTGGCGGGTTCCATTGTGGGTGTTGTGTTTCTATGAAAAAGGTAGTTGGTTTCATTTAAGATGATCAATTGATTAAAACTTTATTTTCTTGTTGTTTTAAATTTCTTTCAAATTGAATTATGAAAAAACAATTGATGAAAATTGGAAATTGAATTTTACATGGAATATATTTTGTGAAAACCCCCTAATTCCAATGCAATTGGAATTTGGGGCATAAGTTAAAATTGATGGAAATTATGAAATTATTTTAATTGATTCCTTTTTTAGAAAATGGATTTATTTAAAATGATAAAAAAATATGGTTGGTTTTAATTTAAAAGGATTGAATTGATGAAATGAAAACCTATATTTGGTTTTGGAATGAAAATGTCATATTGAAACTGGAAATGGAGAAATTTCATTTGTAACTATTTTGAAAATATTTTCCCATTATTGATTTACTGATTGAGAACGTGCGAGTCTGGTTAGTTAGTAAGTTATTTGGGACAAACACGCTAGGATGGTAATTCCCTAGAAATAGATTAATTCTTTATAACTCTAAAAAAACATAGTTTTATGGATCTTAACCCTAGTGGGATATTGATGGGTCCTATTCAGGATGATTCCAAGGAAGGTGTGTTCACATCATCATGATCACATATATAAGTGTGTGAGGTTCTCATAATTAGAAACTATCGCACCTCTTGGAAGATGAATATGTTTCTTGTTGTGATTATTTTGATTATATATATTCATTTATTATGAAACTAATTTTTATCATGCCTAATGATTTATGTAAACTATTTTATATAAAGTGTTAATTTAAGAATTTTTTGAAATGTTTTCCATCATTTTAAATGAAAAACGTGTTTTTTTTACATATGAAAATGTACCGCCATGCCTATTTTATTTGAAATTGAAAGCATGATTGGTTTTATTATTATTCTATCTTATTATGGAACACTTGGTGAGACCCTACTAGGATTTTATATCACACCCTACCTTTGCCTTCATGAATTTTTAGATTTCCTCCTTTCATGTTCGAGTAAGGGGAAAGTGCCACTTGGAAGCAGTAGTTGTTGATGATCTTCTAGTCTTGGATTGTTGTGACCGTTGGGACTTGGGCTGTTTATCTTGTCTTTTTGGTACTTTGTGATGTACTATTTGGGTTATGTTATACCCATTTGACTTATGGTACTATTCTCCTAGTGGAGTTTTCTTTTGAGAATACCGACTTGTTTTTGTTTCTTCTGCTATGGTGTGGAAAAAGCATTACTAGTTTTATCTTGTATGATTCTAGGTGCTAGTCACCAACCCATGTTTATCAGTATGTAGTTTGTAATCTTGTTGAGACTTAGGAGGTAGTTGTGAGTGAGTTCCTGGTCAGATCTCATCATAATGAGCCTTAAGTAATCATGGGTGGTTTGGGAAAGATGTCTAGAGTATTATTTTTATTCTTTTCCCTGCTTTTGATTTGTATAGATTGAAATCCAAATCTTGTTTATATATCTATCAAGATTAATTTCCTTGATTCTCTTGTTTGATTGTTTTTCTAAGTAATATTCTAATGTTTTCAATTTCATATACTAATTTTGTGTAGAATCATGCCTCCAAGAAGATGTGTGAATCAGATCCAGGAGGAATATACTGATTAAACACAACAAGCAAATCCTTCCATGGACTAGAATCTGGTTGAGGTTGTTGTGCATTACATCCAAGCTCTGGGATAGACATCTACAACCATTCCCGTTCAGGATCCAACTATTGAACCTTAGAGGGATAAATATAGGAATCATTCTCATGAGTTACTTTTTCATAAGACAACTTATTTTCTTGGATTTAATGATCATCAAGAGGCTGGGTACTAGTTGAGAAATATTGAGCTTCTCATTGATTTCTTGGAAACACCTGAAGCTATTAAGGTCAAGTGTGCTACCTTTAAACTTGAGGGACCAAGCAGGAGATAGTGGGACATGATAGTGACGATGAATAATAATGAGTGCTTAGAGTGAAAGGACTTTAAGGTAATTTTCACTAACCAGTTCTATCCAGTGTCTATGGTGTTGGCTAAGGCTATGGAGTTTTTCAAACATGAGCAAGCTAATAGGACCATGATTGAATATTAAAATCACTTTACCAAGCATTTTTAATTTTCACCTGATATTGTATCTAATGAGAATATAAAGACTTAATGGTTTGATATGGGACTTAGATTTGATATTCATTCTTAGGTTTTCTTTCTGAATATCTCTTCTTATGCTGACATGCTGGATAGGGCATTGATGGTTGAGCTTGACCCGTCTGGTAAGTCAGGGTTGACAGGAGTCTCTTTTTCTTCCAGTGTTAGTTCTGTGAGTTCCCATAAAGGGAATAAGAAGCATGATGAGTCTTGTAGTGGAACTCAATAGTAGGGATCTTCTAGAACTTTTGTAGTTCCTGGAAGAGGCACTTTTATTTTCTACCAGTGTAGTAAGCCTAGGCACTTGAAACGGGTTTACACTAAGGCACCCAAGATATGTAGTTCCTATAGACACTCAAGTCACTTGTAGAAGTTTTTTCATGTCTATTATGCTCCATGTAGTGGCACATGATCGTTAGTGCCTAAAATTATTATAGTGAAATCAGATGCTTCATAAACTAAGGGGTTCTAACCACAAACATCTATAACAAATCTTCTTCACATAGTGGAAGAGTCGCCAAAGGAGGCAGATATGGGCCCAATGATTGTGAGAGGTTCCATCACTATAGATTCATCATTAGTGACTCTTTTATTTGATACTAGTGAATCTAATTCATTTATATAAAATCATGTTGTGAATCTATTAAATCTTCTTATGTATATATTATTTTATGTGATAGATATTACAACACCCCTTGGAATGAAGAGAGAGCATGGTATCTAGTGTCCTGCTTATGTGTTATCTTTATCAAAGATTGATTTTACTTGGGATTTTTTGGTTCTCGACATGAAACCACTTGATTTAATATTCAATATGGATTATATCATAGTTAATAAATCACAAATTGATTGGTATCTTTGACAGGTCTCCTTTACTGCACTTGATGGGGTGTATCGTATCTTTCATTGAGAATGGGACCTGAGGTTGAGTAGAGATAAACCTTATTATCTAGATTTGGGGAAATTGATATCAGTGTTCACTTTTGATTCGGAGTAGGAATCTTTGATTGGTGATCTACCTTAAGTTTTTGTTGAGTTTCTCGACGTTTTTTCCTTCAGACTTATCTAGTTTTCCATTGGTAATGGAGGTAGAGTTTTCTATTGATTTAGTACTTGGTACTCATATATTATTTATTCCCTCTTATATAATAGAACCACTTGAAATTGAAGATTTTAAGAATCAATTGGATTATATTTTATAGAAAGGATTTATACCCCTGAGTGTGTCACATTAGGAGGAACCTATTCTCTTTTATAATAAAGATGATGGGTTACTTCACCTTTTTTTTTCATTACTGAAAACTCAATCGAGTTATGGTAAAGAACAAGTATTTTTTTCCATGAATTGATGACCTTTTTGATCGGTTGAAAGGGGAGAAGTGGGTTTTTAAGATTGATCTTTGATTTAGTGATCACCAGTTGAGAATAAAAGACTATAAAATTCAAGAAACTTCCTTCCGGAATAGTTATGGTCATCTTGAGTATCTTGTCATGACATTTGGTCTAATGAACGATCCTATAGTATTTATGGATTTTATGAATAGTATTTTCCATGAAAATATTAATATGTTCATGGTAATCTTTGAAAATGACACCCTTGTTTACTCTAAGCATGATGAGTATAATGTAAGTCATTTGAGGATAGTTATAGAATTGTTAAGAAATTACCAACTTTATACTAATCTATAAAAATGAAATTTCTGGATTTAGGAAGTAAAGTTCCTAGGACACGTGGTGTCAGAACATGTTATCTCAGTTGATCATGAGAAGGCAGAAGATGTTATGTCATGAGAGAAACCATGTAATGTTTTCTAGATTCAGAGATTCTTGGGTTTAGATGGGTATTACCGCTGGTTCATAAATGATTTCTCGAAGTTGGATTTTCCAATGAGCACTCTCACTTAGAAGGAAGTTAAGTTTTCTTAGGATGAGAAATTTCAGAGTTATTTTTTTGAGATAAAACATATTTTGACTAATGCACTGGTTTTGACTCTTCCAGAGGCTGGGCAGGGCTATGTGGTCTTTTGTGATACATCAGGTTCAGGTTTGGATTGTGTTCTTATACAAGGTGATCGCAATGTTTCCTATGGATCTATATAACTTATAACACATGAGAATAATTATCTAACCCATGAACTTAAACTTACAGTTGTAATGCATACACTTAAGAGTTGGAAACATTACATTTTCAGAGAAAGGTTTACCATGTTTTCTAAACACAAAATCTTGAGTTATATCTTCTCTCAAAAAGATTTGAATCTCTATCATAGGTGTTGGGTAGAATACCTGCAATCTTTTGACTTTGACATTTCCCATACCATGGGGAAATAAAATTTCATCACAGATGCCTTGAGTAGGAAACTTCCAACCTAGGTAGTGAAAGAATCATCAGAAGAGTGAAACTTTATGGATCTCTTTGGATAGTTTCATATTGGAGTTTGAGAATCATGGGATGTGGTTGTCTTGGATAGTGTTCAGTTGGCCTCTAATCTTATCAAGATGATTCTTCAGGAACAATAGCTTGATGATGAATTCTATAGCATTGGATACTCTCTTTATAGTGGGGAGACCGTTAATGAGTGGTCATTCTACACAGAGGGTATTCTATGTTTTTAAAATTGATATGTCGTACCTTTTCTAATGAGAAAATTTGTGATGGGGAATTTCCATAATTCCCAGTGGGAAGTGCACCCAGGAACCATGAAAATGTTGTTTGACATGTGATGTGATGATTCTGGTGTCCAGGTATGAGATGAGGCATTTATGATTTTGTCCCTTATTTTTATACATGACAAAAGGTCAAGGAAAAGAACCAGAGACCTTCAGGTTTGCTTCATCCACTTCCAGTGTCAACTTGGAAGTGGAATGAGATATCCATGGACTTTATGGTTGGGTTTCCACATACCTAGATAAAGAATAATGTTATATGGGTTGTAATTGATAGGCTAACTAAATTAGATCACTTCTTACCCATTAAGGATACAACCAAAGTTGAGGAGTTGGTAAATATCCATTTGAGAGATATTATTCATTTTCATATAGTTAAATTTTATATAGTATCTGATAGATATCCCAATTTTACTTATTAGTTTTAGAGAGGCCTTCAGAAGGTACTGAGATCTCAGGATCATTTGAGTATGATATACCATATGCAGATGGATGGACAAACTGAGAGGGATATATGAATTCTTGAGGATGTTTTTTGGGCCTTCTTCCTTGACTTTGGTGGATCTTGGGATAACCATTTGGGTCTAGTTGATATTTCTTATAAAAATAGTTATCAGTCCTCATTCAGAATGACTCATTTTGAGGCCTAGTATGACCAAATTTATAAATCTCAGTTGTGTTGGTCGGAGATCTGTGAAAGTTCCTTGGTTAGACCAAGTTTGGTTCAAGAGAGGACATCAAAGATCTAATTGATTCGTCAGAGTATTTTGATGGCACAAATCCATTATAAATCTTATGCTGATCATTTTCATAGACCATTGGAATTTTTATTTTTTGTTTGGGTGTTCTTGAAAGTCTCACCTTATTTGAGTCACTGATGGCTTGGGAGGTAAGGGAAGCTTGATCCTCATTTTTTTGGACCTTTTGAGGTCATTGCGTAGGTGGGTAAAGTGGCTTAATATTTAGAACTTACTCTACAATTGATGTCAATACATGATGTGTTTCATGTATCACAGCTGTGAAAATATCTTTATGGTCCATCTCATGTTCTGAGCTGGAGTGATCTCGATGTTGAGCCTAATTTATCCATAACTGAGCATCCAATTAGGATTATTGATTCTAAGACCAAGGTACTTCATGGGAGGATTATACCTTTGGTTCATGTGCTATAGAAACATGATTCTAATTCTCATGAGATGTGGGAGTTTTAGGAACTGATGAGAGAGCAGTGGTCTCACCTTTTTCATATGGAATCTTCTTGACATGATTTCTAGGGACAAAAAGTTTTTATGGCGGGGAGGTTATAACATATAATTACCTTTATGTCAGGTACATTTTAAGATTTTTCATGGTTTTAGTTTTTTATTGTCTGGGTAGGGATGAGAAGGAATTGTGAGGATACCTGTAATGTCTAAGTTAAGTATTTGTTGTAAATTTTAGCATAAAACCTATAGGTTATACAACCTACTGAGGATTTACACGCCGTGTAATGTGGTTACACAACATGTAATCATCACTCAACACATGTCATGAAACTGGTACACAATGTGAAAGGATACACATCGTGTACAGTTTACACATCATGTATAAATTAAAAATCGTATTTTTAATAAAAAGTGATGGTTTTTTCGGTGTATATGGGACTCAATAATTACACGGTGTGAATTTGGGTTACACGTCATGTAAAGTCATGAGTTTCGATTTTAAAAAGGAGGTTTAGCTGGAAATTTAACTTCATTTACTTTAGGTTTTCTTTATATCAACCAATATCCATCCCGAGATGATTTTGGAGCCCTCCAACCCTTCCAGATCATTTTGTTCAGTGATCAATCATTGTTGTAGTTGCAGTGTAGATCTTCAGGTAAGTGATCTTCTTATCTTTCTATATCTTTCTATTTCCATCATTGGAGTTTGATAGATCATATTTGGATTGATGGGTCTAAACTATGAGTTGTTGAATCTTGTTTCTAGGTTGAGTTCCTAGATCTTATTCACCCTCATTCTTGTTGGTAGGTTCCATTGCAAGCATTGTGTTTCCATAAAAAAGGTAGGTGGTTCCATTTAAGCTAACCAATTAATTAAACCTTGATTTTCCCATTATTTGAAATTGATTTCAAATTAAATTATGAAAATCCAATTGATGTGAATTGGAAATTGAATTTTACATGATATGAATTTTTGAAAAAACTACTAATTCCAATGTAATTGGAAATTGGGGCATAATTTGAAATTAATGGAAATTATGAAATGATTTGAATTGATTCCTTTTGTTGGAAAATGGATTAATTTAAAATTATGAAAACCTATGGTTGGTTTTACTTGAAAAGGCATGAATTGATGAAATGAAAACTAATGTTTGGTTTTGGAATTAAAATGCCATATTGAAACTAGAAATGGGATAAGTGTATTTCTAACTATTTTTAAATGATTTTCCCATTATTGATTGATTTATTGATGACATGTGAGACTGGGTAGTTAGTAAATTATTTGGTACAAACACTCTAGGATGGAAATTTCCTATCAATGGATTGACGCTTTACAACTCTTAAAAAACATAGTTTGGTGAATCTTATCCCCAATGGGATATTGATGGGTCATATTCATCCTGGTTATGAGGGATGTGTGTGCACATCACCATGATCACATATATAGGTGTGTGAGGATCTCATAACTAGAAACTATAGTACCTCTTGGCAGATGACCATGTTGATTGTTGTGATTGTTTTGATTATGAATATACCATTTCTTGTGAAACTAATTTTTCTCATGCCTAAGGATTTATATATTTTTTTATATAAAGTGTTTATTTAATCCATGTTTGAATTTTTTTCTATAATTTTAAATGAAAATCATGTTTTTTTAAAATATGAAAATGTACTACCATGCCTATTTTATTTTAAATTTAAAGCATGATTTGGTTTATTTATTATGGAAACTTATTATGGAATGATTGGTGATACCCTATTTGGATTTTATCTCACACCCTACCTTTACCTTTGAGCATTTGTAGATTTCCTCTTGTCAGGTTCGAGCAAGGGGAAATTACCACTTGGAGGCGGTAGTTTTTATTGATGTCCTGGTCTTTGTGTGTTGTGTCCATTGGGACTTGGGATGTTTACTTGTATTTTTGGTAATTTTTGATGTGCTATTTGGGTTTTATTATACCTATTTGACTTTTGGTACTATTATCCTTGTGGAGTTTTCTTTTGAGCATACTAACTTGTTTCTATTTCTTCCACTTTTGTGTGGAAAAATCGTTCACAGTTTTATCTTATATGATGTTAGGTGCTAGTCACTAACCCATGGGGACTAGGAATTCTCTTCAGGCTATGTCAGTTTCAGCTCAGGTATCATGGTATCAGGGTATTTGGTATGGTTTGTGACATGTAGTATTTCAAATATAGATTACCACTAGGTCTATTCTCCACCCAAACACCCAAAAAAATTTCTCAAGACCTCCAAGAATCTGTAAAAACACTCTCTAGAGATGTCCCAAGCTTCATAAATCCAATCCAAATCTCAAATTTTAACCCAACTTATGCACCATATTCATAATGGAACAAAATTATCTCAATTACATATACTTGTAATGATGCATGTTGTCACAATAGTATATATAGTAATATAATTGAAATAAAATGAAATATCAAGAATTGCATGCCAAATTTTCAAGAAGAATGTTGTGTCCAAAGTGATAAGTATATTGCCTCCAAAAAATCACAAGACCTATTTATCTAGATGAATCATTATCTAGGCATCGTTCATAGGTCAAATATATCACCATGGTCATAAGGGTGAACCGAGGGAGATGTATTCTCGATATTGTCACAATTCATGCACACTACCCACTTGAATTTTTTATTATGAGAACAACATTATGATTCAGTAACATCATTAGTTTTTTCAAGATTGAGAGTTTTCATTAATAATTTTATAGATCATGGGATCTTCTAGGTTCCTATTGACATCAATTTTTATCATTGTGGAAGTTATCACACATCCATAGCAACCACACTCTTATATTCAAAATTATTTTATATAAATTTTATCAATTTATGAGCTCTAAATGATCCATGAATGAGTTATAGGATGTTAACTCGTGAAAATGGACAAAATATTTTTTTTTGAAAACCCATTGGATCCTATAAATATCCCCATGTTCCATGGGATTTTGGGTAAACTCAAGGGTGACATATGGAACCCTTATATTCCCCATTCACAAGGGTCATGTGTACTAAGGCATGACATGACTAAGTACCCCGATGGATGAACATGATTGTATGGACCATGCGATTGATTCATTTGGATTACATCATTGTGATCATTCAAATTATTGAGAAAACATTTGTTATAGTTTAAGACACATTACATAAAATAAGGGAAACGAGAGTGACTCGACCACCATTGTGCAATCAATTTGGAATGGTGTGATACATCTTGCGTGGTTGATCACCACCCACTGGATGGGTTGCATCCACACTCTTCTCAACATCAACTACATCATCACTCATATATATCAAGAAGCTAACATGGTTGATGATGGACTTGCGAATAAGGGGGTTAATCATGATATTACCTGGCTTGATGATCTTCCTACTGATCTAATCCCCCTTCATAACAAATATTGTAATATGTTTCCATTTTTTAGACTCTTGTAACCTATTTTTTATAATAATTGTGCCTTGGTTTCTGGCTAGGCACCACCTTCTTCTACGCTCGAATGGCCCGAAGGCCTTCATTTTTATTGATTTTTGATAACCCCCATTTCAAGGGATGAGGGGGAAACCTTACAAGTCCCGTAGGCTCAGAGATTACATGGCCCATAGGATTAGGTGATTACATGACTTTAAGGTCTTTAGGGAATTCAACCAGACTATCTACAAGGAACTACCTCTCCCCAGCATCTTCATCATGATAGTATCTCTCCACCTTTCGCATGGTTGTATGGCTAGGATTCCCATGCAAGCACATGCTAGTCTCGATGGAATAACCATACCCTCTCATTCTGAAAAATCCATTTGGTTCTGCTTTGGTGAGTGCACTAGCTCTGAATCCTCCTCTAGGGCTGCTCCTTTTTTGTAGAGTATGTCTGTGGAAACTACATTGATCATGTGGCCCGAAGGCCTTGAGGTGGTCTGAAGGCATTAAAGGTGTCCCAAAAGCCTTACTGACCTGAAGGCCTGGGTGGACCGAGGTCCTTAAGGACTCTAAGCCCAAACCAGTGGCCCAAGGTGAATAGTTCCAACTGCTACATTACCTAACAGTACCTTCTACAGTAACTGCTATAATGCCTGCTATAGTAATCGTACATTACCTGCTACTGTACCTGCTACAATGCTTCAAATTTATGTAACTTTATCCATTACATACATTCATATATCATTATATTACCTAATTAATTTTTATCCATATGCATAAATTCAAATTATAATTTCATACTAATTTAGCATTCTCATTATATTTAATTAATGAGATTATATTGAAAAATATTTTTAATTATGTATAAATATTAATTATTTTATTTTAAATACAATCCCTTAGTTCTTAATTTTCATTAAGAGTTTAATTTTTTTCACTATCAAGTCAGTTCAAAAACTTTAGTTATCATATATATCTTGACATGAACAAGAAAAATGATATAGAAAAACATTAGTTGAATCAAGTTAAATTGAATAAAAATTAGAATCATCAAATTGAGAAAAACTGAAAAATCAATAGTTGGACTGGGTTGGTCAAACTCTAAAACTTTTACCACTGGATTGTTGGATAAAAAACCCAAGGCACTAAATGAATTTAGATGATCCTAAAAACCTTGATCATTAGAAAAGATTAGTTTGATCCAAAAATATGATTTACTGGAAAAAATAATAGTGATCTGAAAACCTGAGCTATAAAATCAGTCCTTTGTATTATTTTAATTTTATCATATTTCTATAAAGAGACAAACTATAAAATCATGTCTATATCATTTCAAATTTATCATATTTCTTCTAAGAGACTGTTTTCCCTATATGGAAGCTTTAAGAAGGAGGTGAAGTGAAGTTTTAACAAATATAAAAAACTTTCCCTCTTTAAAAAATGTAAATTTTGGAAGATATAAGTTCCAAACTATTAGAGTAACAACAATTAAATGCATTGAAATATAAAGGATCTATGAGATACAAATTTACCAAATCAACAAAGATAAATAGATCAAGAATATAAATAACATAAATTGTAAATTATGTGAGGGAGTTCTAGATAACACTCTATAAACTCTTAAACAAAGTTTATTAAATGATATAATAGTTCTTATACCCAAGTCTCCTTTTGATCCAAAGTGGTAAGTAGATCAATATCCAAATCCAAAGATACATAGGTTCTAGAAAGAAAACCTCTCCAATAAGTTGATGGGTAGAACAATATATTACCCCATATCTTCTTAAAAAATATAGACAACAAGTCCCATAACCTTACTTCTTCAACCAATAAAGATCGGGAGATAATGATTTTCCCCATAGCTTCTTCATCAAAGCACTACCAGAGTTTGGGATTTTATCAGCACGTGAGTTTGTATTTATCAATTTTAATTTTTTTTATGTTATTAGTGCTAAAAAAATCATTGATCCTTTATCATCACTAAAAAAGAGCCTATAAAAGTGTTTTTTATCAGTTCTAGAGTTAGTGCTGATAATAAGTGCTTTTATCGACACAAGTTTTAATGTTGATAAAAGGAAATTTTATCAGAACTATATTTGGTGTTGATAAAAATCATCAACTAAAAATTCATACTATTAAAAGAACAACACACTATAGAATCCAAATAAATAATTTAAAAATAAATTTCAAATAAATTCACATTAAAAATATTTTAATGCATCACAATCACATTGATATGTGCAATTTATTACAAACATTTACAATTTTCAAAAAAATCAAAAACAATTTAACTCATAGGAGTCCGAGTGGCCATGTATTCTATTATGCTTGGGAACCCCTTATAATAAGGCCCGATCAACCTACCATTTATCAAACATGCCACCTCCAGCTCAAAGAAAAGAAGCATGTACTTATAATAAAAACAACACTTATTTTAGTAATTCTATAAATAAATAAATAAAATATAAATATGATACACTAATTAATAAAAATAAAAATAAAAAAAAGGATAAAATGATTTATAAAGAATAATACATAAATAAAAAGGATAACATAACACATAAATAAAATATATTTCAAATTAATACAACATTCAGTCATATCAACCACATCATCTGTTGAATTAACATGAGGTTAATTACTAAAAGACAAAAATAAATTATCAATATTTATCCTATATTATCAATATAATTAGATTGTATTTGATTGATTTTGAGTATGTAAAACTATTTTTGAACTAAAATATTATTTTTAAATGAAGGAAAGCACTTTAGGTCATAATGTTCACACCATGTGTTGGATTGATGTGTGATTAATTCTTATACATCATAATTGAATTATTTATCTTTTTGCTAAAGTATCATGACAATTTATGTAATGTACCAAGTTTATGAAATTTAATTTTTAGCTAAGAGTTTTATTTAAATAGGGAAAATTTTATTAAGTTAATAATTCAAAGAATATTTTGAGGTTGTTTAAAATTGATAGTTAAAAATTTTATTGTGTTTGAATATTTGTGGAGGGAGATTAAAAATAATAATAATAGTGTCATTATTTTTTTTTGTGCTTGAAAAAAACAATGAAAACATAATTTTTACACACACACACACACACACATATTTGAAAAAGATACATATACATATATAAATATGTGAGGTTTTATGAAATATTATTAATTTATTTATAATAATAATGGGATATTATTATTATTATTTAAAATTAAATTACTTGTGTTAAAATGAAAAAAGTGTTAGTGAAACAAATGTAGAATAGCGGGATTCCCCATGCACAACAAAATTCAAGGGAATAAAATAAAAAATAAAAAAATAAAGTGATAAAAAAAAGTAAAATGAAAGAAAAAATGAAGCAAATGGGGGGAGGCACTAGGTATTACAACTGAACTTAGAACACATGGTGAGTGGGGGGGGGGGGTTAAATCTCTCTCTTATATCTATCTTAAATTATCTTTATCTTATATCTTTAATATCTCTTTCGATATTGATCAGAATGACATGTTATCAGTGGTTTTGGATTCATCTCGGCAAGTAAAAGGTAATATCTAAGGTTTTTTTATAGTAATTGATGTATTTTATATGGATTTAATTAAATGTTAATGATTATAGTGTTAGATATGGAGTTTTTTATGGTTTAATATTTGTTTGATATTTCTGCATAGGGATAGAATAATAGTTGACTTGCGAATTCAATGGATTAAGGTAGGTTCTTCCTTGAAATGTTCTTTTCTTAGAAAACTATATGATGCTTTTAGGTTTTAAATTTACAATACTTAAATTTTTTTATTTTTCTTTGAAACTCGATGAATTAATATTTTTTTTTCATGATTTAATGGTTTAATTTATTGGTAAAAATGGGGTTTTACTAGTTTTTATTCTCACATATATGTAGCTAGAATTTATATACACTAAGTGTTTGCTAAAATGACTAAAAGATTTTTCTCAAAGGGTTTGATATTTAAAGTGATGTTCTAAACTTCTAAATTATTTTACATAAAATTATTTTGGTGTGGGGGGTAGTTTGGTTGAGATTTTATTATTATGAGACTTAATGAGTTTTCTTAAGTA
The DNA here is from genome assembly GCA_963277665.1 of Viscum album. NCBI lineage: Eukaryota > Viridiplantae > Streptophyta > Magnoliopsida > Santalales > Viscaceae > Viscum > Viscum album. The sequence continues at coordinate 798,018,184 of OY728129.1, forward strand.
GGATCTACTTTTTGTTTATAACTGTTTTATGTTTTTTGATAATTTTTCATAGTGTATTACGATTCTTTACTTATGAATATGTGATGTGGTGGGTGTATTTAAATAATTGGGGCTTATTATTATTGGAAAAAGTTATCAAATGACACTCAATTTATAAAAAGGTGTTTTCAAATAAAGGTTCCAAAAGTATATAACTTCCATTTTAAAGACCAAAGAACAATTTGGTATTTTGGAAAAAATGGATTTATGAATAACATTGGTATGAAATGGTTTTCAAAAGGATATTTAAAAATATTATTATTAGTTTAAAACTCAAGGATCGATTGTAATTTTTTGTCAATAATTTTTTATAAAATGAGATGTACCTTTATATTAAGCCCCATGTTATCATATTATATGTGAGTCTATGGATTAATATGATTTATTGATGTTTTCATGTGTATTAAAGTGGGGTTGTGCAATAGAGGGTGTGTGGAGATGGGATGAGGAGATGTGATTATGATGTGTTAATTTGTTATTGATATGGGATAGATGTTTCCCTACCACTATTAGTTAATTCCAGAAGGTTCCTAGTCATCTAAGTGAGATATTGAGAGATGGTTACTTTCCTAGTCATGATGAGACTCTGAATAGTATCCCCTTATATAGGATACACCTAGCGGTGAAAAATAGGTATGTGGCCTGTGGGATTTGCAGATATGGGGTGGGACAGGCCAGAAAAAATTGACCATTTAAAGTGCGGCCCTAAACGAGCTAAGCTTGTGTGGGAAAATCAATGTATGTGACATGTTTTCCACGCCTGGTATGGGAAACTAGAAACACACCTGGGAAACTGGGAACACTCCTGACCTGGGAAAACTGGAAACAAAACTGGAAACCTGCATGGCTACCTAGGAAATCAATGCATGTGACATGCTGGTTGATCCATGTGGAATTCTGGAAACTAATGCAACCTATAGTCATCAACACATGGGGCATGCGAGAAATCAATGCATGCGACATGCTGGAAACACGCCATGGGAAATCAACATGCCACACGTGATGATGTGTCCCCTCCTCACCTCATGAAACCCACATACAGTTATAATAAATTTTAATTTAATTATTCTTTTTCTATTAAAGCATGCATGCATTCCCCTTGAATGTGCACCAATCCCTATTTTCCTAGCCTTTTAGTAGTCGCAACATCACCATCCACTGGACAATAAGAAGGTTTTACTGGTTCAATCTCCTCCATCTGATTTCTATATAAAAGCATCACCACCACTGATCTATCTACTTTCTTTTGAGTGGCTCGAATGGTAGGCTTCCATGAACCCTAGAGAGAATGTTCTTGCCACTGGTTTGCCCAAACTGGTTGATCCATGAAAAAAATTAGGTGTGCAACATGAATCACATATAAGTATCAATATATTTTAGAAAAAATATAATATTTAAATTAAAATTATTAATAATTTTAAAAAATGCAAACAAGATGGCAGCTACCCATAGGTTTATGCAAGGCAGGGTGGGATTGAACTTATTTGTCTGCATTGTATGTGGGATTTTGTGGACAAACCCATGCGATCTTGTCCCGCATCGCCCCGCTCCACCCATTTCACATTACTAGATACACCCTGACTATGGGGAGTGCCGCTGGTGAGGCTGGGTTAGAGCAAGTTAGGTGGTTATAGATGAGAAAATTCATCGATATACTGATAGATGGTTCCACCCAAATACGTTTAGTATCATCTCATCATATTCTTAAGAATTTACTATGATTATGGATGCCTTACCATGTTTTATTTCCATTGCACTTAAATTTCAGAATTTATTTTACTTTTACCTATTATTATTGTTCTATTACTATATGTTCTTCTTACTCCATTTTATATTATAACTTAAATGTATTTCCATTATTATGCTATTAAGTTATACTTTATATTGTTTTATTGCTATTTTTTATACATTAATTTTATTCTGTTTAAATTCGATACTTTATTATTCCTATTTATTTATTCAATTGAAATTTTATTTACTTATTTATGATTTCTTTTCTGGGTAATTGTAAGGGTGGATTTAAATAATGACATTTCAATGGTTAGTTTTAAAATGAATAATCTAAATAAAGTTTTAATGTTCTATATAAAGAACATTTTGGTTATAAAAATGATTTTTGGAGAAATGATTATGATTTGTGTTTTATAAAGTAAAAAAAACCAATATTTTAAAATATTATATTTCAAACTAGCATGTATAAGTTTTATTATTAAAAAGTGATTGCATGGACTCTTTTTAGTGGTATCTTATTAGGTTTTTTATGACCACACCTTACCTATACCACTCGATGTTGGTAGACCTGAGTTAATTTTCAAGTTTAGGTTTAGGATCATTATAAATTTATGAATTTGTGTACTTATATTCCTTATTCACTCTTAGGGTAGGTCTTTTTGGGATATGGATGGCGACCTTGAGGGTCAGATGAAGGTTATTTTTGGGTATTTTGGGTTCTTGTTTTATTCTGTATTATTTATATATTGTACAAGCCATCCTTTATTATGATTTGGATCCCATTCATTTTTATTTAATTTTATTGATTTGGATGTTTATTTATATATATGATTCATTTGGTTTTGTTTTAAATTTTAAAACCTCTTATTTGGAAATTCATGGAAGTCTAACATATGTGTGTTCCATGTCAGAGTTTTGGTATAATTTCAATGTGTGTGTAATATTATTTATTAGGAGAAATCATTCCCAACCGGGTATCTTTTGATGCCCAACACTATTTTATGGCTCATGGGGATCGAGAACACTCTTCGAGACATGTTGCTGACCAAATTAGGTTCCTGGTTCATGGGTGTCTTAGGTTTATTCATGATAAAATGGTATCAAACCATGATTTTATTTTATGCTATTTTGGGAGTCTTGAGAGTGTATGACCAACACTTTTAGTACCAAAACTTGAGTTTCTAGGGGAATTTATGAATGTGCAATTTTAGTTTTGGTTTTTATCTATCTTTATTTATGGTTACACTTTTATCTTCAATAAAGTTTAAAAGGGAACCCCTAAGTTGCATGGGAAGGGTGCATTATAACAGTGCACACATGACATGTATTTGGGAAGGGTGTGGTTTTTTATTGTGCTTTTCTTTTTTTCAATATTTTATTAATGTTATATATTATTCTTATGAATTTAATTTGATTGATATTGATGATATTTATATAATATTAAGTTTTTGTTAACCTAGTTTATTTGAAATTTGAGATGAATTGAGGTGATTTATTTAGGGGTGTTTTCATATAATTATGATGGGTATCATTTCTTATGATATAACCCTCGGTGTTTTCTTTTTAAAACTTAACTTATTAGAAATGAATTTTGGAAACTTTAATTGATTTTGATGACCGAAAGAGTGTTCTCTTATATTATGTAAGAATTTTAAATTAGTTGTTTCCTTATTTTAAAATTTTTTATAATGTAACAAAGGATTTAATGAGTGATTTTAATGGGAGGGTTAAAATTTAGTAAGAATTGGAATTTTATTGGTGGGATGGTCGTGTTTTGGAAGATAAAAAGTTTCAAAAATGGCAGAAAAATGTTTTCACTAAACTAGAAAAAATCATGGTATGCATGTATTTTCTTTACTAAATGGCTTTGAATTACAACCATTATTGTATAAATTAAATTGACTTCGGTGTTTGGTTTGTAGATATTAAATTAATGATATATGATATAATGCCATAAAATGTAATGAGACTTACATAAATTTAATCATCACTAAATAAGTTACATAGCTTGGGATAAATGAATTATTTTAGTGGAAACCAAATTATTGTGGGTTTTTTAATTCATATTATGAACTAGTATACTTTAAATCATGGATGTTTAATGTTTCCCATATGCATGTGTTTTGACGTGATTTTTTCCCTCTTTATAGGCTCATTAAACAAACAAGAATGTCTATGTGTCTGATTATGGTCTTGATTTTTTTGAAGTGATATTTTCATAAAACTGTTTTGGATAAATCAGTAATAAATGGATTTTGGGTATTTAAAATGGTTTTTTTATTTCTATTGTGGAGATTTTATTTTTGGTCATGTAAGTTAAATGCAAAATACTGTGGTTTTAAGTGTTTTTTTGTGTTTGTTCCATGTTTGGTTTTAAAATGATTAGACCTTTTCATTTGAAAAGATATGGTTTAAATTTTATGATTTTACCATTCTAATTATATTTTAAATATTTTATATGTTTGGAATGGTTTATATTTTCTAGGGTAGACTAATTTTATGATATATCATTCTTAATAAAATTTTATTGTCTGGGATGATTTTTTATGATTTTATTTTTCTCTATTGATTAGTTTTCCTTAGTTTGGTTATGAATTTTATGATATTTTTTTAGAGTATATTAAAGTATTAATAGTGGGGAGGATCCCACTCATGTACAAGGTTTTAAGGAATGGATTTTTGATGTTTGATGTGAATGTTTAAAGTTAATGGATTTATCCCTCATCGTCTGAGTAATTTTCCTTCTAAGGAAATCTATGGGGATTTCTGGGGATAAAAAGTTTTTATGATTGGAATATTGTAACATCCCTTGTTTGTGAATTAATTTTTTTTTCTAATAGTTTTATTTAAATTAGAAAAATGTTATTGAGTTAAAAATTTAAAGAATATTTTGAGACTATTTAAATTGATCGCTAAAAGTTTGTTGTATTTGAATATTTATGGGAGAGATTAAAAATAATAATAATAGCATCATTATTTTTATTTGTGACTGAAAAAAATGATGAAAATAGAATTAGTTTATATATATATATACACACATATAGGCAAAGATATATGTACATATATATGTGGTTTTAATAAATATTATTAATTCAATAATAATAATAATAATAATAATAATAATAATAATAATGGGATATTATTATTATTATTTAAAATTTAATTTCTTGTGTTAAAACTAATAGAGAGATAGGGAGGGAGAAATATAAAATGGTGGGACACCCCATTTACATTTTAATGCAAGGGGATAAAATAAAAATAAATAAATAAAATAAAGTAATGAAAAAAAATGAAAAAATGAAGAAAATTGGGGGAGGTGCTAGGTATTCTAGTGGGGACAGGCATGCGTGGGGAGAGAATTTTTTTTACCCCTCTCTATCCCCTCCCCCCTCTCACATCCTTCCTCCTTTCTTAAATTATATTTATATATTATCTTCAATATCTATTTAAATATTGATTATAATGACACATCATTAGTGGTTTTGGATTAATTTTAATGAGAAGAAGGTAATCTCTAATGTTTTTTGTGTGGAAATTGAGGCATTTTATCCATATGTAATTAAATAAGAATTTAATGATTTTAGTGTTGGAGATAAAGTTATTTATGGTTGAAGATTTATTTAATATCACTTCTTAGGGGTGGAATAGCACTCGACTTGTAAGTTCAGTAGATTAAGATAGCTGATTCCATAAAATTTCCTTTTCTTGGAAAACCGTACGACATTTTTGGGTTTTAAATTTAAATTCCTTAAAAAATATTCTTGTTTTATGAACCTGTATGAATTCATAAATTGTTTTTCATGATTTAGTAATTTCATTTATTAGTAAGGGGGGGGGGGGTTGCTTATTTTTATTATTATATATATGTTTCTAGAAATTATGCACAATAAGTGTTTTATAAAATGACTAAAAGAATTTTCTCAAAGGGTTTGATGTTTTAAGTGATGTTCCAAACTTCTAAATGATTTTACATGAAATTATTTTGGTGTGAGAGGTAGTTTGTTTGGGATTTTATTATTATGAGACTTAATGAGTTTTCTTAAGTAGGTTCTAATCTTGTTTACATATGATTTATGTTTTTTTATAATTTTTCATGGTGTTTAATGATTATTTAATCTTGAATATATTATATGGTGGTTTCATTGAACTAAGTTATTTTTCTTCTTATTTGAAAGATTTATAAAATGAAACTTGGTTTTCAAAGAGAGGTTCCAAAAGTGTATAAATATCGGTTTAAAGACCAAAGGCCCATTTGGTATTTTTGAAAAAATGGATTTATGAATAAAATTGATTTGAAATAGTTTTCAAAAGGATATTTAAAAATATTATTATTAATTTAATACTCAAGGACCCTTAACATCTTGTGTAAATTATTTTTCATAAAATGAGATGTTCACTTATGTTAAGCCCCATTTTTTTCATATTATATGTGAGTTTGTGGATTGATATGATTTATTGATGTTTTCATGTGTATTAAAGAGGTTTCATGCATTAAAGGGTGTATAATGGTGAGATGATGAGATGTGATTGCGATGGTTACTTTATGATTGATATGTGATAAATATTTCCCCACCTCTATTAGCTAATTTCATGGGGATCCTAGGTATCTAAGTGAGATATTGAGAGATGGTTACTGACAGATTCATATTTTTCATACATATTTTAATATAAAACACATTTTTTTATGAAAATTAATTTACTAAACTTGATAGTATTTAATTGTTTTATTTTTTAATGGTAGGATACAATGATTGTTTGAAAATGGGAATAAAGGCAGTGTTTTCAATAAGAATAATATTTCCTATGATGATTGATAAGTGAAGAACCAAATCTAGAGCTTAAAAATGGATAACCAGATTATGACTTAAAAATGGCTGGAAAACAACATTACACATCATGAAAATCCTTCATGACATGTAATATGAAGAAATACAGGTCTTGAAGCCGTGATGTAAAGGAAAACAATCACTATGGTATAGACCAACATGTGGCATGATGTGACACATATGGTCACACCATGACACAACTTTAAAACACCTAGAAAGTAATTCAAAGCATGAAATCTTTTCATGGCCTCACACATTACATGTCTTGAAAACTATTCACGATGTGAAAATTTCTTACATACTCAAAATCGATAGTTTTGATGGAAATTAACAACAGACATCCTATTTTTTTATTCGAACCCACCAAGAGACCCTAGAATAACCAAATAATTCATTAATAAATTTATAAAACCTTGAGTTTTCATCCATTCCAATAAATAAGAGGCTAAGAAGATTTAAAGAAGAGAAATTGGAGAGATCTATAGATGATGTCATGCTGCTGTATTTTTTTCCTTATTTTTTTCTTTCTTTTATTTTCTTATCATCCCTATGATGCCTTATTAATACTTCATCAAATAATTTACCCTTCACATAGAAAGGTAAAATCTAGGATTGACTGAGAAAGGGAATATTGAATCAATTTCTTTGTTTGAGTTTTTCACCTAAATGAGGAAGATAATTTCTTTTTTCTTTTTTCTAGTTTCAATTATTAATTTAGTTTTTAATAACAAATGAAACTGTGTTAGGGTTAGAAACTTAAATTTTATTTTCCTTGTTCTATGATTCATATCTCTCTCCACCCAAATTACCATCTATTTTCTATGGATAAAACTAGGGTTGGGTGAGTTCTTGATGATTGCCAACATGTGTGAGGAATTATGATGTGAAATTTTTTTAACTAGGGAATAACAATACCCAATTGAGGATTTCCTTAATTTATCAAGAGGACTAATCAAGACTCCACACACATAAGAATGAGGGTAGACTAATTTTAGACCTTAATTTTGGTTACCCCCACCATCCCCATCCGCCAAAGGAGAGAGAGAAATCAAAAGAAGACTCTCCCACTTACTAATTTAGTAGAGGTAAAATAGAAAATAAATTGAAATTGTGATAACATTACCTTAGATCTATTCAATCCCAAATTGATCAAAATTTACATCATCTAATTTTAAATCAGTCATTTATTTTTATTTCTATAGTATCTAAGTTTCTCAAATAAAATCAATTAAAATCAATTTTTTTCATAAAATCAATGAAAAGTGATAAACTAGTTTTGTGTGCACTCCTCCTCTAGAGAAAACCCTAGGTTAACCACTATAATTTACCTAGAAAAAATTATTATTTTTTACTCCCCATTAAATGTGTGTTTCAAACTTGGAGTTAATTCTGGGGAGGTAGTGCCTCAACAAACAAAAAACTAAAAAAAATTGCTTGACATGTAGTTATAATAACCAATTAATTGATTTTGATCCTAAAATTGAATAAATGTTAAACTAAATAAGGAAAAAAACTCACAAAAATACTTTTAAGAAATAAATATTTTAGATTCTAGTGATACTCTCAGTGTTCACTTTGAACATTAAAGCATGGATAAAAATCCCAACCAGACTCTGTTCGATATCTACACACCCTAATCCACTAACTCTAAAAACATATTACTATACCTAATAAACATAATGATTTTGAATTTCATGTTAATATGATACCTATTATCCCAAAATTTCATGGTCTTATAGGAGAGGACCCCAACCAACATATATAGGAATTTATCTATGTCTGCTCGAGCTTTAGACTAAAAGGAGCACCAGAAGATCAATTATGGTGGAGGGAATTTCCCTTCTCACTCAAAGGAGTGTCTAAGAAATGGTTGTATGTCTATAACTAGGATAGTTCAGTGACTAGGATGAACTAAAATAATGATTCATGAAATTATTTTTTCCCACATCACATAGCACAATAATTAGAAAATAAATATGAATCATACAATAATCAACTGGAGAGACCTTATATGAGTACTGGAAATGCTTCAAGAAACTCTATGCAAGATGTCCACATAAAGCAATGGAGGAACACCAATTTTTCATTTTTTATACCAATTCCTACTTGATAATGAATGCAACCTACTTGAAACCCCATCTGTAGGATCCTTGATTGAAAAATCACCAACAGAGGCTATAGGGTTGATCAAGAAGATTACGCAAAACTCACAATAATTTGGAATGAGAGGTATATGAACTAGAGGAATCCATGAGGTGAAAATATTTGATTCATTATATTCAATTGAAAACAATGTTATATTACTCATTAGGTTTATATGAAAAATGTATATGATGCAGGAAAATGGGAAACAACCTTCATCTCAGGTATGTGATTTATGTGCTTCACGTACCCATTTTACTGATTAGTGTCCAAAAGTGCAGGGGACAAAAAGTTGTGTTGTAGCCTTTAATCCATGAAAATTACAACATAAATAACCACATTAACCTCAGGTAAAACTAGGATATGTCTAGAATAAAATTAAGCACAACTATGAAAACCAATTCCCACCACAGTCTCCATTCGAGTAGCAACAATATCTTAACCCATGACCCTTTCATCAAACCTTTAAACCACCACATTTTTAGTGGAAGGTATATGAGAAAAGTTCCACATGTGAAACATAAACTTAATATTAGTAGTTTTGAACCAAGGTTACATGAATTAAAGATGATATATAAAACTAATAGACTAGTTAGAAAGTTTTATGGACTTTATGATCAAAACCCCGAGAAATCTACTATCTTAGACAATTGTGAATCCCAAGGAGAATGTTAGCATGATCACAACATGAAAAAAAGATATTTATCCTCATTAACAAATAAATTTTGAAAATTCAAAGAATAATTCAAACAATCAAATATAATAGAACAAAACTCAAAAAGAAATAAGGATAAGGTTTAAGAAGGAGTGACCAGAAACAACCTTATACAAGAAACACAGAGAAAATAAGGATATCAAAAGAACCATTACCTTATAAATTATTTGAGTGAAATAAATCATAAGAAGATCAAATTCAAAAATGTATTTAAGATACCTTTAATAAGGTTGAAATTAATATCCCACTATTAGAAGAAATTAGAAAAATCTAAAAGTATGCGAAATTTATAAAGGAACTATTAATCAAGGGAAAACAACTAGATGGAAATGAATGAATCATCTTGATAAGAAGTGTATCAGCACTGAAAACATAATAAATACTATAAAAATGTCAATATATAGGTATATTATCTATTATCTACACCATTGGTTCATTAAATTTTATTAATTCTTTATGTGATCTAGCTGCTTTAATAAATGTTATGCCTCACTCGGTGTTTTGTTTCTAAAAAATTGGAGAACTAAAGACAACTAGAGTAGTGGTACAATTAGAAAATAGATACACTATATTCCTATATGGAGTTTTAGAATATGTACACATAGGTGCAAGAGGACCTATTTTTCAGGAGGAATTCAGTGTACTTACCATGGAAGAGGATAGAGCACCAATTCACTCACTCATCATTTTGGGGATATCCTTTTTAAAGACTGTAAAGACCATCATCAATGTCCATGAAGGAACACTCATAATGGAACTTGGAGATAGTATAGTACACTTTAATATACATGACATAATGAAGCATCCTTCCATAATTCATTCACTTTATGTGATCTCCCATGAAGAAGGTATAAAACCAATTGAAGATTTCAGTATGCTTCATGAATTATCATATTTAGGAGATAAATTTTCATTTTTAAGTACCAGTACCTAGAAATATTAACATTATAGTTTATAGTCATAATAAGAGGATTTTTTTTATGATTTATTAATAGAATATGACATGATACAAGAGACCCATTCTTTAGAAGTAGGAAAACTGAATTCAATATCATCCCTCGAACAACCCCCAAGTTTAGAGTTAAATCTATTTCTGAGTGATTAAATGTATGTATACCTTATGGAAGGAGATAAATTACTTTTGATCATTTCCAATGATCTATATGAGACCCAAGAACAAACTCCAACTGAACTTATCAAGATAAATATCCAAGCCATAGGATGGAGTCTAGGAGGTATACTTAGAATCAACCCTAGAGTATTCTCCCATAGAATCTTTTTGGAAGGTTATTCCCAACTAGTGAGACAACCATAGAGAAGACTGAATCCCATTATTATATATTTTGTTAATAAATATATAGAAAAATTACTAGTGACCAATATCATTTACCCGATCTTTGATTCTCAACAGGTTATCCCCATTCATGTGGTCCCAAAGAAAAATAGCCCCACCATTTTCAAGAGCGAGAAAAATAAACTGATCCCCAAGAGAGTGAAAAATATTTAGAGGGTATATATAGCTTAAAGAAAGTTAAATCAAGTTACCTGAAAATACCAATTTACCATAACATTCATTGATCAAATACTATAAGGGTTAATAGGAAAAACTCATTACTGCTTTTTAGATGGTTTTTAAGGATACTTCCAGGTATCAATTACACCAAAAGTCCTGTAAAATAAAACCTTCACTAACCCATTTGGAACCTTCACATACAAGAGGACGACTTTTGGTCTACATAATTCCCCAGGTACATTTCAATAGTGTATGGTAATTATTTTCTAGGATCATATTTAGGACTTATGGGAGGTATTTCTTGAAAAATTTATTATTTTTGGTAACTCATTTGATCACTACTTAGGGAATTTGAAAAAAAAATTAAAACATGCATTGAGAAAAATATTGACTTAAACTTTAAAAAATTTAATTTCATAGTTGAAAAAGGAATATTATTGGGGCATATAATTTCACATAAAGGAATTGAGGTGGATAAATCAAAAGTTGAAGTAATAAATTCCTTTCCATTCCCAATTTGTTTAAAACATGTTAGATCATTTTTAGCACATATAGTATTTTATAGAAGATTCATCAAAGACTTATCTTCCTATATCAAAATTAATATTAAAATAATATGAGTTTTATGTTGATATTGAGTTCAGGAAGGAATTCTATGAGTTAAAACAAAGGTTGATTACACCATCAATAATGCAACCACCCAACTAGGACTATCCTTTTGAATTGCTCGGTGATGTGCCAAATTAAGTTGTTAGAGATTCCAAATCATAAAGAATTGATATAAAACCCCAATTAATATCCTACACATCACAAAAATTGGATTCCACATAGATCAACTACATGACTACAAAAAAGGTGTTCCTTGCAGTCGTATTTTCACTAGAAAAATTCATATCATACCTATGGGGAACTAAAGTTGTTGTTTTTTCTAATTTTACCGATATCAGGTATCTAATGAAGAAAGTTGATGATAATACATGAATGGTAATATGGATAATGATTTTACAAGAGTTAAACTTGTAAATTAAAGATAAAAATGGGATTGAAAATGAGGTGGTCGACCATCTGAGTTGGCTACCCAACACTACTAAAGTACAAATTCCAAACCAAACCCACTCAATGATCAGATACCTAGAGAAAAATGTATATAATGGAAGGAAAAGTACCATGGTATACTAACATTGTAAATTATCTTTTGACTTCTTAGGTACCATCTTTTTTAAACTCTTATCATTGATGCAAACTTAAATCTGATTCAAGATTTTATATTTGGAAAACCCATTCCACTAGAAAATATGCAATGATCAAGTAATTAGAAGATGTTTACGTAAAAGTGAAATTGAATCAATCTTTAAATTTTATCATACATTATCTTGTATAGTCCATTTTTGATCCCAATGGATAGTCATTAAAGTCTTATAATATGGATTTTATTGGCCCACATTATTTAAATATTCACATGAATTTTATAAAAAAATGTGAAAATTTCTAGTTTTTTGGATTTGTCTCAAAAATACAAGAAATACCCCAAAAACCAATTAAATTATGTGAATTTTTTGAATTGTGGTGAATAAAATTCATGGGACCATTCCCAATTTCATTTGGTTATTATTATATTTTTCTTTTTATAGATTATGTTTCAAAATGGGTGGAAGAAAAATTCACCATAACTGATGATGGTAAAGTTGTCTATAATTTTCTCAGGACCAACATATTCTGTAGGTTTAGAGTAATGTGATACATCATTAGTGATCAAGGGACACACTTATACAACAGTAAAATGGAGGCATTACTGAAATGGTATGGGGTGCATCATAAAACATTAACCCCATACTATCCACAAATAAATGGTCAAACATAATTTTCCAATAGAGAAATAAAGGGAATTCTAGAAAATATGGTAAGACCTAATAGGAAGGACTGGAGCCAAAATTTGTAATATACCTTAAGGGATTATAGGAATTCCTATAATACACTCATAGTAATGATCCCCAACCGATTGATTTATGGAAATATTTTCCACTTCCCTTTGTAATTGGAGCACAAAGCCTGATGGGATATAAGATAGATGAATATGGACCTTAACAGAGCAGGGAAATAGAGGAGATTACAACTGCATGAGCTAAAGGAAATAATGAGTGAAGCTTTTCAAAATTCAAAAATTTACAAATAGATAACAAGGATAGCCCATGAAAAGATAATTCAAGCAAGAACCTTCAACCTTGGAGATCAAGTCATATTATACAACTCCAGACTCAAACTAATTCCACATAAACTTCATTTCAAATGGGAATTACCTTTTACTATTATTCATGTATACCCTTTTTGTGTTGTGCAGATTGAAATGGTAGGAGGAGGAAAATCATTCACTATAAATGGGAAAAGTCTAAAGAAGTTCCATGGGACCATACCTCAAAAAACAGTGGAGGATATTACACTCCTTTAACCTAATTACCAATGAAGAACCACCAGGTTTTACCTTTCTTTACATTTCATTAAATACATTAATTCCATCTTAAATCTACTTACATGAAAAATAAATTTAAATGAACTAAGGAAACTACATCAATTAAGTGTGGGGTGAGGGAATCTTGTAGTCCAATAAATTTTTCATTTTTTTTATTTTTCAAGATGAACCAACAATGTTAAACAAAAGCGCTTCTGAGAGGCAGCCCACATTTTTTTTCATAGTCCACTCTTCCCCTAAATCTAATTTAAGTATGATTAACTTAAAAAAATCAATAGATTAGTGATGGTTTTTTAGAGGGGGTTATGCACAATCCCCTCTAAATTAATTTTATGTATAAATTAAAGGGGGTTATGCACAACCCCCGTTAATCATCGAATTTAGAGGGGGTTTTGAACCCCTACTAATTTTTTTATCATTATTTTTTTAATATTCATTTTAATTTTGGATGATGTTATTCCAAAACCACTGCTAATATAATAATTAGAGGCTCTCTCTATATATATTCAAATGGATTTTAGAGGCGTTATATATATATAAAATTAAAACACAATATATAAATGTATTTAAATACATTATATAAACATATTATATACATATAATTATATAAATAATTTATATGATTGTATTTAATCATATTTACATGTATACATAAATATATCTGTTAATATAAAATGGTATTTCATATAATATTGATCATAATATAAGAGTATAAATAATAATTAAATACAATCATACAAATTAATTTATATAAATGTTTATATAGGTTATATATTTAAATGTATTTAAAAATATTATACAAATAATATTTATTTAAATAAATAATGAAATATATAGAAATACATTAATGTGTATATTATAAATTGAAAGTTCAATTGGTATAGTGGTGAGGGTGAGGGGGTGAAGACACTTAGTTGTTTAACTGGTAAGGGGTTCAAATATCTTTGAAAGGGATTTTATACGGGGGGTGGGATTAATTGGTGGTTGGGGGGGTCTAGAGGGACCTGGGTCATCTGGGGGGGAGCCATGGGGGTAATATGGGGGAAGGGAAGGGTTTTCTATGGGAAAGGGTGAAGGGTGATTGGAGAGGGGAACTGGAGGGAGAGAGTGGGAGGTACTTTTGGGGTATGGGATGAATGGGAGAGAGAATCGATTTAAAAAAACTAATTAAAAATAAAATAAAATTTAGGGGTAGTTGGGAAACTGCCCCTAAATTTGTTGTATAAAAAACAATTAGGGATGGTTTAAACCAACCCTAAAATTAGTAAATTAATTATAAGGGGTTTAAACCACCTCTAATTTAACATATTCTAGAAAATTTGAGCAAAATTAGAGAGGTTTTAAACCCCCTCTAACATAACTACCTCTAAATCATTTAGTGGGGGTTATAACCCCCTCTAATTGAAAAAATAACCCCTTCTAATGCTAACATTTTTTTGTAGCGATTGAACAGGCCTACACTATCATTCGTTTTTATTATTATGTTGTAGGTCCATAAATGAAGTTAGAGAAAGGATGGATAAAATTCAAAGTATAAACATCATGAAATTATATAGAATAAATCCTTGAATTGAAATGTCATGCCATTAAAAGTATACATGTTGTGAAATTTCTACAGAAATGAACTAAAGGAACAATACTTTCACAACATGATTGAATCATCATTGCTAATGTGATTTTTCTTTTACATTAAATGTTTTTTTAATTACCTATATTTTTGTTTGAAAATCTATTCTTTCACTTTAAAATAAAATTTCATGCCCACAATTAGATTTCTTTCTTTAGTTGATTGGTTTATGAGACATGAATTTATTAATAATCTCATGATTCCATGTTTTATATTTTAATAATAATGAGACTAAATGAGTAAAATAGGGAATCAAATAATTAGAGTGAAGAGGTATATTGAATTTACAACTCGTGATTTAATGGAATTAATTGATTCAGGTAAATGAAATTTCCCTACCATTTTCATACTTTGAATTTCTGAAATTTATATGGATTTATTTTTTATTATTACTGCATTCCATGAGTGATTTTCCCAAAATCATATTCTCCATTCCTGAGAGTTTTTATAGACTAAAAACTTTCTATTTATATCTTGATCATATTTTTTAAGTGATCTTGCGGATTTCCACCTACTAGAACTTTCACTATAACTTTTCAAAGATATGACTGTAAAAAACCACATTTTAAATGGTTGAGGTAATTTTTATTGATAATCCCTTATCCTTAGACCCACCATGACATTAATGATTGTTTATCTCATAGAATATATGAACGAGCTTTATAGTAATGATCCACATTAGAATCAATTTATATCCATTCCTACCATGCTCTATTTATATTTCATGATATTTTAAAGTTTAAGTGTGGGGGATGCGGGAAGTCCTGGAAGATGGGATATATTACAATATATGGAAAAAGTATGGGGGTTATAATTTTGGTATTGGGAAATTATTATGTTAAATTCATTGTACTCTTATTGTTTTCACTTATTAAAAAATAAAATAATAATAATAATAAAATAATAAAAATATAAAAAAAGATGGGTTGTGTTTGGAAAAATTAAAAATCACCATTACCAGAATGATGTTCTTTTATCGTATGTGGTTAGGTGGTGGATGTGAGATTTGTTCCATGCATAAATTTTGGAATTTAAAAAAAAAAAAAATTTTCAAGAAGGTATGATTCATTCATTATACTTACATTTACCATGAACTTACTTTTAGTTCTAGGGAGTGGGAGTTATCAATTTTACAGAGGATATTTTCATTTTGATTTTACTTTAGATATCATGCAGTATGAATTAGAGACAAACATCCTTTGTGAGCCTTATATTTTTTGAACATCAAACCCTACCAACCTTAAGACTTAGAGTTATCAGAATATTATCTGTAAATACCTCATGATTTTAAGTAAATTTTATTTTTAAGTGGTAGAGAAAGCAATTCATTTACAAGACTATGGAAAAGGATCATGTACTCATGATAAGAGCATAAATATACTTGAATTTGTATGATCATTAATGAGATAAAAGAATCTATTATGAGGTAAATCATGACTTGGAATTCTTGATAATAATGAATTATGATATATAAATGAATAAAAGGAGAATATCCACAATTTCTCAATGGGGAAAAGTAAAATTCATGGGTTGATTATTCTATTTGAAGAGTGTAAAATTGAATAGATATTTTTATATGGAACTTGAAAGGTTTATCCCCCATTGATAATCATTTTATTTAATTGATTTGGAATTTGAATATTGGTAACATGTTGTTCCTCTTTTATTTGTAACGAGGTTACATGATTAAGGAAAATTAATTCATAATTTTTTGAGAATTGATAGGATCATATTTTTTATTCATATTTTAATATAAAACATAATTTCTATGAAATTTAATTAATTAAACTTGTTGATATTTAACTGTTTTATTTTTTAATGGAAGGATACAGTGATTGTTAGAAAAAAAGAATAAAAGTGGTGTTTTCAACAAGAAAAATATGTACCTTGATGACTGGAAAGTTATGAACTAAATCTGAAGCATATAAATAAAGAACTAGGTTGAAACTGGAAAAAACTAGCTAGAAAACAACATCACACATCGTGAAAATCATTTAGGATGTGTAATATGAAGTAATAGTGGATGTGAAACCCATAAATGAAAGAAAAGAAACACTCTGGTCCAAAACAACATGTTTCATGGTGTTACACATATGGTCACACCTTGAAACAACTTCAAAAAACCCATAAAGGAATTAAAAGCAGGAACTCTTTTCATGGCCGCACACATTACATGTCATGAAAACTATTAACGTCATGAAAAGTCTTGAGAGACTCAAAATTAGTAGTTTTGAAGAAAATTAACAATGAACACCCTATTTTTTGATCTGGAACCACTAAGAAACCCTAGAATTACCTGGAATTATCCATTACTATATTTATGGTATACCAAGGGTTATCCCATGACTAAAAATAAGAGGCTAGGGGGGTTTATAGAAGAGCGATTGGGGAGATATCTAGATGATGGAATGCTGTTACATTTTTTTCCTACTTTATTGCTTCCATTTATTTTCTTCTCATCCCTATGATTCCTTCTTCCTCCAGTATCAACTCTTTTACCCTTCACATGGAGGAGTAAAAGATGTGAGTGATTGGGAAAGGGAAGGTTGGACCAATTTCTCTATTTGAGTTTTGAACCTAAATGAATAAAATCCTTTATTTTCTCTTTTTTGGATTCAATTCTTAATTTAGTTTTTAATACCAAATGAAATTACATTAGGGTTAGATTATTTAATTTATTTTTCCTTGTTCGATGATTCATATCCCCTCCACCCAAATTTATATCTATTTTATATAGAAAAAAACTAGGGTTGGGTGGTGAGTGCTTGATGATTGCCATCACATGTGATGAATTATAATAGGAACTTTTGTTAACTAGGTAATAACAATACCCAATTTTGGATTTACCTAATTTATCAAGAGGACAATCCATGAGTCCACACATATAGTAAGCAGGGTAGACTGATTTAAGATCTTAATTTAGGTTAACCTCACCATCCCCATATGCTAAGGGAGAGAGAGAGAGAGGAATCAAAAGAAGACTCCCCCTCTTACCAATTTAGCGAAGAAAAAATAGAAAATAAATTGAAACTATGATAACATTGAATTATATCCAGCCAATCCCAAACTGATCACCGTTTTCATCATCTGATTTTAAATCAAACATTTAATCTTATTTCTAAAATCTCAAGTTTCTCGAATCAAATCGATTAAAATCATTTTTTTCATAAAATCAATGAAAAGTGAAAAAAATTATGTTCACTCCTATAGAGTTAACCCTAGGTTAACCACTAGATATCATCTAAGAATAATTAACCAGTCTTTCATTCCCCATGATGGGAACATGTCAGTTAATATTCTAGTCATGATGAGACTCTGACTAGTATCCCTTAGTATAAGATATGCCCTGTCGATGGGGCGTACCACCAATGAGGCTGTGATAGAGAAACTAGGGTGATTATAGACTAGGAACTTCATTGATAAGACATAAAATGGTTCTAATCGATTATTTATAGGATTTTCTCATGGGATTATTAGGAATTTTTTATCATTATGCATACCTTACTATGTTTTATTTTCATTACACTTAAATTTAGGAATTTATTTTACTTTTATATGTTATTATTGTTCAATCACTGCATGTTCTGAATATTCCATTTTATATCATGCCTTGAATGTATTTACATCCCACTGATATGTTTATGATCACACCCTACCTATACGACTCATTGTCGGTAGACCCGAGTTATTTTGTAGGTTCCGGTTCAGGATCATTGGGAAGTTATAGCTTTGTGGACTTCTCATCCTCAATCATTCTTAGGGAAGGTCTTATTGGGATGTGGATAATGACATTGAGGATTACATAGATATCATTGTTGGGTATTTTGGGTTCTTACTTTATTCTATATTTTTTGTGTATTTGTTAAGTTATCCTTTGTTGTACTTTGGATCTCATTTAGTGTTTTTTGTATTTTGTCAAGTTGGATGTTTATTTATGGTTATACCTTATTTGGTTTCATTTTAAATTTTGAAATTGATTATTTGTTTATGCATGGAAGTACAACATGAAAGGTTCTGGGGCCCGCAGCAGAAGCCGATGGGTGAGGGATTTTAAAATTTTCATCGGCGGATTGACAGTACTTGTCAACGCCCATGATCCGAGCCCTGGAGAGTTCCAAGGATCTCGTATAAATTGTTAAGAGCACAAAAGATAAACAAAATACATACCATTACAAATCCGAAGGCATGCTCGACTGAAAGTTTTCACTGGTGATTGTTGTTTGAAGAATCCATAGCAAGATCCCTCTATATTGTCCACACTCACTTCAAAAACCATTAGAACATCAATCGTTGAACTCTAGGTGCTAGTGTAGTGATCTGACGATGCTTTTGATGTCCCGACGATCACCATATCGAGATGCATTTGATGCTTGGGGAAGATCTTGATCCGAACTCTTGGATCAATATCTTCTCTCTATAGGAAGTGGGATGAGATAGAGGCTCTCAATTTTCATTCCATGAAAGTGAATGAATAGTTAATGGATAACCATGAGAGATATCCTCCTCCTCTATTTATAGTGGCATTGCAAAATACCCGGTTGTGTTCCCCTGCCCCCGTTTATTTCAACGTCCACTAAATCAATAATTTTGAAAAACTAAAAAGTGCCAAAACTATTTATTATTTTATCACATACTTGTAATATATATAAAATATATTACATGATAAAAACCAATCCATTTAACTCGACTCACTGTCCCGCTTAATATTAAACAAAACTTGAATATTAAAATAATATTTGTTCGATTAATATTTTTCTCGTATTTACTAAACTCATAAATACATTAAATAAATTTAATCCCAAATATTCATAACTTTAATATTAATGAATTTATTTAATTATTTTGGTGATTGATAACTTGGACAACACTCGGACCCCATGGTGGGGCCCACTATGTCCATACACCTATTCAACTAAATAGGAAAGATTCTTGAATACTCTATTGTGTGTAACCCTCTAGGCCCTTATCTCTATAGTAGTGAATAAAATCCACAGACCAGGAGTAGAGTATAAAAACCCATCATGGCCCCTAAAGAGATAAGGATTGTCATAGCAATGAAAACGGACCTATGAACACT
This sequence comes from Viscum album, assembly GCA_963277665.1. NCBI lineage: Eukaryota > Viridiplantae > Streptophyta > Magnoliopsida > Santalales > Viscaceae > Viscum > Viscum album. Next base: position 798,038,321 of record OY728129.1, read on the forward strand.
GACTATTTACTATAATCTCTTTGTCATTAAATATCTCATAAAGTAGGATACACACTTGTGTCATTGTCCTTTTTATTGCTTTATTATTTGTTGATATATATGGATGGATTTAACTTTGTACTGCTTGGAACAAAGACTTATGAAGGTAGAACCATCCTGATCAACCAGGCCTGAGATATACAACTTCCTAAATTTGGAAGCAACAAATCCTTTCTTGACCATTCAACCAATGTCATACCACCAATGATGCACCTAACACAAGCTACCTTGACACGATTTCAAAACCATGGGTTTTGCCTTGCATCGAAATACACAATCAAATGGTACACATTGGTAATGATCTCAAGTCAGGAGACCAATACACATGTCCATAGATAAGAATGATCAATAACACCCAAAACATGTGGTGTTCCTATTGGCGGGTCTGTCATCATGATCTCACTACTAGAGATCACCAAGTGTGAAGTTCATGAGAAGAAGTCTCAATGCTTATGATCCCCCAACACCTGATACTCAAACATCTATTGTGTCCAGTCAGTAAGATGTATCTAGACTATAGAACATATATTTAAGATTAATGTCATAGTATCTCGAGGTTCTCATTACAGCCTGGGATCTGCTATAACCTCTCTACATGATAATTAACCTTTGGACATTACCATTATAATATTAAACGCAGAAAAATCTACACTATAATGGTAAGATGACATCATGCATAACTAACTGTACACATGATATGGTAATCAAAATTATTGCATAGTTGGGTCTAGGGCACCTACTATTTCAACACAACATATGTACATGCCATGATGGAATTTCAGTAGAATTCCCTTGTGTGTTTAATATTATTTATTAGGTGAAATCGTTCCCACTCTGGTATGTTTTGATGCCCTACACTAGTTGTTAGATCATGGGGATTGGAAAATCCATATGAACTATGTTATATACAAGAAAGGGATCCTAATTCATGGGTTTCTCAGGATTCTTTGTGATAACATGAGTGTTTTTGCTCAGTTTTGAGTATGTGACATGTGTTTAGTACTAAAATTTCACTTTTAAATGAAAAACTTTCACTTTTAATCATACCAGCCATACTGCATGTCAGATTGATGTTAGGTTAATTAATACACATCACAAATAAATTTTCTATATTTTCATTAAATTATCAAGATAATCCAAGAAAATTTTCTAGGTTTTTAATATGTGATGCGTGTTTTGAATTAAAATGTCACTTTTAAAATGAAAGTTTACACTTTTAGTCATAACAGCCACACTGTGTGTCAAATTTATGTATGGTTAATTACTACACATCAAAATGAATTATCAATATTTTTCTTAATGTATAATAACAATCTAAGTGTTTTTCTCTTAGTATTAAGTATGTGGTATATGTTTTGAACTAAAATGTCACTTTTAAATATAGAATATTCTCTTTCACTCATACCGACTACACCATGTATGATATTTATGTAAGGTTATTTAATACACATCAAAAAATGAATTATCAATTTATTTACTAAAGTATCAAAATAATCTAAGTTAATTTTCTTAATTTTGAGTATGTGATGCACATTTTTAATTAAAATATCACTTGGAAATGGAAACACACACTTTTATTCATAACAACCACACCATATATCAGATTTATGTGAAATTAATTACTGAACATAAAAATGATTTATCAATATTTTTAATAATTAATAAATACAATGTGATTGTATTTTTTTTGGTTTTAAGTATGTGATGGTCGTTTTGAACTAAAATGTCACTTTTAAAATGAAAACATGCACTTTCAGTCATACTGGCCAACCATGTGTTAGATTTATGTGAGGTTAATTCTTATATATCACAAATGAATTATCAATCCTTTTAATAGATTATAAATACATTTAAATATTTTTTTCTCAGTTTTGAGTATGTGATGTGCGTTTTGAACTAAAATGTCAATTTTAAATAAAAACATAAATTTTTAGTCATAAAAAATAAACCTTGTTGCATATTAATGTAGGGTAAATTCCTACATATCAAAAATTAATTATAGATATATTTTATAAATTATCAAGTAAATATGAGACTATTTTCTTAGGTTTGACTATGTGACATGTGTTTTGAACTAAATTGGCACTTTTAAATGAAAACACACGCTTTCAGTCATACTGGACACACTTTTGTTAGATTCAAATGCAGTTAATTCTTACATATAAAAAATAAATTATATATATATTTTCTAAATTATCAATAAAATATGAGTTTTTTTATTAAAATTATGTATGCAATGTGTATTTTAAACAAAAATATCACTTTTAAACTTAAAACATGCACTTTCAATCATACCAGCCACACCGTGTGTCAGATTAACACAAGATTGATTCCTACAAATAAAAATTAATTATTGATATTTTTTATAATGTATTAAGACAAGTTGAACACATTTTATAGGGTTTGATCACGTGACATGCATTTTAAAATAAAATGAAACTTTTAAATGAAAATGTGTACTTTTAGTCATACCAGCCACACCGTGTTTTGGATTGATGTGTGGTTAATTATTACATACCAAAAAAAGAATTATCAATATTTTTCCTAATGTATCAAGACAATATTAGTTAATTTTATTTTTTTTGAGTATGTGATGTGCATTTTGAATTAAAATATCACTTTTAAACTGAAAACATGCACTTTCAATCATACTATCCACACCATGTGTTATATTGATGCGAGGTTAATTCATATTTATCATAAATGAGTTTTAGATATTTTTCCTGAAGTATTAAGATAGTATGAGTGAATTTTCTTGGTTTTTATTATGTGATGTATGTTTTAAACTAAAATATCATTTTTAAATGAAAACATGAACTTTCAATCATAACATCCACACTGTGTGTCAGATTTACATACATTTAATTCTTATTTTTCACAAATGAATTAGCAATATTTTCCCTAAAGAATCCAAATAACCAGAGTTAATTTTCTTTATTTTGAGTATGTGATGCATGTGTTACATGAAAATATCTTTTTAAATCTACTTATACTTTTTTTAATAAGATAATTTATCATTAATATTACCCTATTATCAGGTGAATTCTATGAGATACATTTGAATTAACATCTCCATAACATTATAAAAAATTAACCAAAATTATACAAATGATAAACCTTTGAAATAACATGGGCTCCCAATATCACATCCACAACATTACTATATAATTATTTTCTAAAACGACACTATATATTATTCCTTATCCACAATAATATAAAAAACTTTTGATCTCTATAAATATAACTTAAAATGATAAGAAAATTAACTAAATCAGTTGTAGATAAACTAACTCTCCATGATATCTATGAAATAAAAAATACAAATGTGATAGAAAATCACCTATTCATGATGTCTGTAAACATTATGACACCATGTAACATTACCACTAATTTTAAAACAAATATATTTCTTTATTTGAATATGTATATTGTAAAAATTCTTATTAGTTCTATAAAATATAGATAAATAAATAATAAATAAATATTTTAAATGAAATTGTAATTACATTTAGAAATACCTATTTGAGAATTCTAGTTTGTGGATGGAATATGATATCTTTCATAAATTTACAAATATAATAACCACAATAAATGTTATTAATTTATTTAAAATAAAATATAAACATTAAAAAAAAAAATTAATTTATTTTGATATATGTTTTGGTAGTGAAATGTTATTATATATATCCAAATAGATAACTAGTTGTAGAAATCCATAGGCTTCTTGTGTGAATTATTCATCTTCACACCATGGTTTTGATGATATATAAATACCAACCTATCATAAAAATGATTGTTAAAACATAATATAAATCATATAATTTGATATTTATTTTAAAAATGTTGAATGTATGCATTACAAATTCATAAGAGACATCATGTGTGGTCGATTTGTTGGATATCCATGCATTAGATCCAAAAAATTTATCTTTAGTGTATCTAAATTTACCACAATGAGCATAAAATGATTCCTAAAAAAATGGAATAAGTAATGGAAAAAAATAAAAATATATTTTATATGGTTATAATGTAGATTTTTACCCCTGCATTATGGGTATTAAGAAGAGATTGTTTTTTTTCTAGTCTTTTTTCAAACATTACAGCTACCCGATGTTTTAATACAAAAATTTCATCTTCAAATAATGATTTTTTTGGGTAAAAGTGACATAAGGACTAACAAACCCAAAATTTTCATCTCAGGGTATCCCATTTATATTTTTTCAATATAAATGCCTGTATAAAATATGAATAATCTTAAACTGTAATTAACATAGTGGATAAATTACTAAAAAAAATATTATGAAAATATACTTCATATATATATATTCATAACTGAGGCTCCTGACCATTCATTCTTGGAAATTTTATTTATATTCTCAAGACTAATCATTTCAAAAATAGTTTCTCTATACATCTGTTTTTCATATTCAATATAGACCATATTTTTATCTTTGAACATTGTATCTACATAAACTTGTAATGTTAATAAATACATCAGTGAATTTAGTGGGGTAAAGGTAATCTTGGAAGTACCTTTATATATATTGGTTGATCCTTTAGATTATCTTAAATCGACCTTATATTTCCCCTCTTGTTTCTCCTTTTGTGAAACATACCTTAATTCAGACCTTTTTTTCATCAATTGTAAAAGGTTTTGTATATAAAATAAATCAGAAAGAACACATATCATTATCATAATGTATATTTATAAGATTATATAGCCATGTTGTGAAAGTTCTAATTGAAATTTTGTCTGTATAAAAATCAATATTATCATGGGGATTGGGTAGCTTGGCACTCAGCTTATGAGCTACATGAATCCCTACTATTACATGATCTTTCAAAAGTTGTTTATTTTTTAGAATATAACCTTGGATATTATATGTTATACATATTTCAATAAGGTGATGAGTGTGTATTTGATATATATAAATCAAAATCAATTTCAACCTATATAATTTTAATGCTGGAAAAGTATCAGTAGATGTTTGATTCAAATTTAGCAGAAACTATTATGAAAAAATTGATTACCTCAGGTAAGGTAGATCTTTGAGGGTAATGGTTAACCTAAAATCTAGGGGTGTCACTTCATGTTATGGTAATTTATGGGTTGATTATTCTCATTGATCCTTTCAAAGAAACTAGTTTATCATATCAGTCTTCTAACTAAATTTTTCTATTCGAGCATCTAGATATGCCTACATTTTTTTCCATTTTTTCATATATATCCCATTGTCTCTTTAATTTATCAAATTATTCTTGGGGAGACACTCCAAAACATACACCTTTAACATGGAAATACTATTTTGGATGATTTAAAGACATAGAAAGTATCTATTACTTGGATATAGTAGACAACGATTAATTTTTCTAAAATGGATAAAAAATATAGTAAAATAAGTATTCATTATTCTATAATACTATTTTAAAGTATAAAAAATTTATATTATATAAAACTGATTCATGATTCTCATAATTTCTATTTGATTTTATCTACTATTTGTCTCTTTGTATTTACAATAGCCTCCTTCCATGATACAATACTTGGGTTAGAAATGGATAGAGATTTTGATTCATCAATCTACATATAAAAAAAGGAATATAATTATGTTGTTGTTTCATATCACATAAATTTTTTTACTATAGATTTAAAATAAATACCATTTTTTTAAGTGAACCATACCCAATACTTGATTTATAGTAGTGTTATTATAGTTTCAATGCATATTGTTTATTTTATACACTACTTTATTGTATTATAAATTAACAATTATGAATCAACATGATTAATACACATAATTTCATATAAAATAGTACCAATTATAATGTACTTGAATTTATTACTCCTACCAATGTCTTAAAAAATCATCCCTAGTTTCTTAGTTTATGATGTGTGTGTATAGATGATGCATGGGGTTTTAATTTCCCCTCATCATCCCTAAGATTATGTTTTGGAAGAAGTGTCTAAAATGATCTATGATCATTTTTGGTAACTATTAGTTTGAATTTCATCTGATAATATTCAAATATAAATGAACCTATAAGGGATAATAAAGAGTAAATAAATGTTTAATTATTTAATTTTTCAATAAAATAGAGAAAGTATATCATAATGTTACCCTAATGTATTCCCAAAAAAAATCCTTCAATACATGAAAAACATTGTGCAATGTGCATCAATACCAAAAACAATGTAACTAATAGAAATTGACTAGTTGGGATCAATAGGTTAACCACATGCATTCCATACAACCTTGAATTTTAGACCTTACTTCTCACCTTGATAATTTTTAATAACACTATCACACTATGTTTCTCCTATATTTTTTCAAATATATGTTGTTTTCCTTCTAACATTTACTCAATTTAAATATCATCAATATGTTAATATTCAACATTGGTAACATCAATTAGTGGAGAAACCATTATCTACACAAGTATTTAAACATTTAATTTAGATTATGTAAACATAGTTGTGAACACATAATATTATGAGGAAACACATTGTATATAAAAAATTAATCAAATACATTTAACTTGTTCATTAAAATCTTTTTTCCTTTAAAGTTTTAAGGGATTTAGTCCCTCTATCAAGTATCCATATATCCTCTTTGTATTCACCTATGAAATAAAAAACACCTTCTATATTAGGACCACCATGAAATGATTGATACGTCCCAATGAAAGGGTAACCCTTAATGGAATTTTCATTTGATCCTATAGTTGCTTTAGTTGACAATAGAACAATTGACCAATTTGAGTTTGCAGGATCTAGGACATAAAATACTTGTACCGGCTTTGATGTCATTATGAATGATTTATCCGTGTACCCACCCTTACTGAAATTACTTTCATGAATCTAAATTAATTGATTTTAAATACACTCCTATTATCAACCCATTTGTATTAAAAAATCAAAACTTGGAATATTGTATAATACAACTCCTATATTTTTTCAACGATGCCAAAGTATGACATATTCATATAAATTGGGTCTATTTCCTTGGTATTGGATACATTCATCACTTCTTTCATAAGAGTAACTATACTATTTTGAATCACAAAATGTTCATCATACTCCTTTATATATAACAAACAACTATTAATTACATAACCATTATAATATAATTCATATGCACTTGGTCCTATGACTATCCATCAAAGTCATTCTAAAATTGAATTCATATTTGCAGATAACTCTTTAAAAATATGGTCTTGAAACCATCCTATAAACTATTGATTATTTGTATTTGATATCCATAATTTATCCATTGATGGATTCAAACACCTAAGAATCAATTTATGAGTTTCAACATTTGTAACATCATCTATATTATTATGTAAAACATAAAGGCGAGATTTCTCCCACTCTATAATGGTAATTGAGACCACATCTCTTCTGAAAATTCCTTTACCCACACGGTACCTACTATGATGGGATTTTGGGTGACCAATGATATCCATATCATATAGGTATTCAGTACATAATTCAATGGATTCTTCAACAATATATCACTCTAAAATAAAACCTTTTGGTCAACTTTTATTTTTGACATACCATTTCAAAATCTTTATATATTGTTCAATGGGGTATATCCATGTGTAATGTGCATGAATACATAGTCTGATCTCTATAACCAAGTTAACCATCAAGGGAGATATTATATTAATGAATAATGGTGGGGTGAACATATCTAATTCATATAATATGGCAAAAAATTTCCTTTTCTATAGTTATAAACTTCTTTGATTTTATAACTTTACTACATATATCTTTGAAAAAGAAGTAAATCATAGTTAATATGTGTCCATAAATTTTGGTTAGAATGAAATGTAAATCCATAAACATTGAGTATTATATAAAAACATGATAGTCATATGATTTTAATCCCTTTGACTTCAAATTATCCATTGAAATAGTATTTTTGATATTTTATAAATACCCTTTTGGAACCTTTACACCATTAAATAAGTTACAAAACAAAAATATGTATTTCCCAGAGAAATTATGATTCACTAGAGGAAGGATGGTTTGTCTTTCACCATTCCCTAGATCCAAATATTCCCTTATCCTCATATCAATCATGTATAATCCATCCTCAATTACATCATTTGTTTTACCGAGTGAATTTATTAATATGATAATAACATTATCACACATATTTTTTTCTACATGTATGACATCAAGAAAATTTATGATGTACAAATAATTCCAATACAGTAATTCAAAAAAATTGATCCCTTTTCCAATATGTTTTCTTAATGTTTTTCAAAAAGGGTTTACCAAAAATGGAGAAAATACCCTTTACTTTCTTAAACTTTTCATCACCTATTAACAAATAAGGTGTTATACCTTCTTCTGAATTCCCATAAAATAATGTTGTCTAAGATAGCTATTTATGATGTCAGGGTAAAAATTTATGATATCCTAGAAATAATATCTTCAAGGAATGTTTCAACCTAACTGAGTGTACACCTTATTCACAAATGGGACACCCTTTCATTACTTTAATGTTATATCTTATAATTTTTCCACAAGTAGGAAAGTCATTTATCATCCCAAACAACATGGATCTCAATTTAAACTCATCATTATACAATGTAACACCTTAATCCCACATAAATTTTGGTTCTTTGAGCGATGGATCCAAATAAACATCAATATCATTATAAGGTTCTTTTAGTCTTACTATAATTAGAGAAAATATAATTCATTTTCACTTCATGCATAACCATGGTGGAAAGTTATAATTTTAAAAAATAACTGACCATGTGCTATGAGTGCTAATTTATAAATCAAATGGGTTCATTCTATCTATATATAGTTCAATATCAAGGTTTCTTATCTTATTTCCAAATTTAGGATGCTCCTGATAAATTTTTCCATCGAGGATAGTATGTTGGGTGAAAAAGTTTTCCATATTTAATTCATGTATATTTGTTCCATGTCAATTGCCTCATAGTCTCCCCAATTCATATAATTATCTAAACCTTAGAATGATTGAAAAGTATATAAAACTTTTTAAGGATTTTATTCATCTTTATTATATCGATCTGCACCACACATATGGAATTTTTTAAGTGATTCATGGTCCTAAAAAAACAATATATAGTCATTTGTAAAAGAATGTATTCTTTTAGATATCATATCCATTGAACATAAGATTTGTTTAACACAATATATTTGAAATGGAATATCATTATCTTCTAGTAACATTTCATTCAAGAGAGAAAGTAGTTCTTAAAATATGATGCTTCTCCATTTATTGCTATCCTTTAAATTATATAGCTTCAGTATGGTTTGTAATGTTGTATATTTAGTAAAACTATCCTATAATGGTATCTTTTCACAACTAATTAACTTCTAAAACAACTTTGGGGAATCCCAAAGTTCATATTGAACTATTTTTGTTATTTACTCAAAATAGTCTCCATCATCATTTATATTTGTACTCATATCATATGATCTATAAACTTTAATGTTATCCCAGTCACTAGCTACATTCATTTCTTCCTCACATTTAATATAAAATTTATAACTTCAATTCATTCTGTGATAGTTAAAGTGTTCTTCCTAACTGTATGGACAAATTTTCCTTGAATAAATACAATGTAAATGATAAGTCCAGTATTTTCTTATATTTCATTTTGTATTTTAAAGATTTTTATCTAACCATTATATAATTTAATAGGTAATTTTAAAATATTTAGATTATAAGAATGTTTTGGAATTAATTATGAAAACTACTTAATTATTAATTATTAATTTTATTCAATTTTTAAATTATTTGAAATATACTTATATTTATTTTCATGTTATATTTATTTTTCAGGTTAAGGATTTATTTAAGGAATTGGTGAAGAATTATGGAATTTACTGAAGTTGTTGAAATTTAGCTAAGTGATGATCCCATAAGGATGAATTCCCATGTAAGAATGATTTCTTATAACCATGGAATGTGTGTAAGTATGGATAGTTATAAGAATGGATGGTCATAATCATGAAGTCTTGAGTAAGAATCATTTCCACACTTTCTAATGGTTATTCAACCATGTAAGAATCGTTACATTATCCAGTAAGGATGAATGGATCCTGTGTAAACATCATTCATGCTGCATAATAATGAATCCAGTACTATGTAAGTATAAATCCTTCCCATAAGAATGGGTATTTGTATGAATGAATCCCTTTAAGCATGAAACCCCCATAACCATGATCTTTTACTCTATAAGCATCATGCCTTTATATATTTCAAGAAAATAAAGGTTTATGAGGATTATTTGGATTTCAAGTAAAGGATTTTTAGAACCACATAAGCATTCATATAGCCAAAAAAAGTCATCCATGTGGATTGTGATATGAATTCTATTTATATTAAGAACAATGGGGAAAAGATTTAGATTTTTAGGGAGAAATGGATCATGATTGAGAAAGAAGACTAAGGGAAATAAGAAAGGATTGAAGAATTCAAAGGATAAAGTATATTTTAGGTTTGACTAAGGCTAAATTAGGAAGGAACAAAGTACCTACAATAGGAAAAAGGCCAAAATATAAGAGATTATATCTCATGTTGTTGTTGTTACCACTACTTTTCAAGTTAGTTCATTTTATTTTCTATTTTATAATGCCTTCTTCCTCATACTTCATCTTTTTTACCCCTCACATACAGGGGTAAAAACCTTGAGTGATTTGGGAGGGGAAATAAGTCCATATGTATTACTTGAGTCTTTGAATTTCAATAAATAAAACTATTTCTTTTTAGTAACTTGTTTTAGTATTCAACAATGGTTTATTTTGTTAAATTCAATTATGTTTGATTTCTTTTTTGATCATTGTTTACTGCCATGATCAAGGATCATTAATCTTCCTACACCTACATTAATATAGACATGATTGAATAAATAAGGATTATTTTTAAATATCATGGTGATTTCTAGATCATGTGTGAAGATATTATAACATCCTTTGGTGGATCAGGAAGCAAAAATACTGGTTGGGTTTTATTTGAGAAAACTGAGATTGAGTTATTGTATGACTTAGAACACAAGAATGGAGGGTAGATCTGATAATGATTTTTTAAGTTTATTTTCCCCATTTAATTCAACCAAAGGGTGGTAGGTAAATGATTATGGAACCTTCTATTCTCTAGTTAATTTAGAGAAGATCAAAATCTTTAAAGTCTATGATAACATTAAAAGTAGATGACCAAACTTGACCCAACCACTCTTTTATCATATTTCTTTTAAATATATTTGTGTCTCATTATTCCTCCTTATTTTCAAAACTAACGAAAATAAATCATCTCTTCCCCAAATTTAAGTGAAAAATAGTTTTTTTGAGTAGCCCTCTCTAGATACAACCCCAAGTTTCAACTAATTGTACATTTAACCTAGGATAATGATAACTTTTTCACACTCTGAGACAATATGTTGTCAAAATTTAGTGTTGTTTCTAGGGATGTAATTTTTAATTTCATGATGAGATCTTCAACTAACCAATTATTTTCTCTAGAATATGATATGGAGGGAACCTTTCTAATAAGGATTAAAAATTTAAACTTATAATATGAATTTGAGGAAGTTTCCTTGATAGAACCTAGTGAAACCTCTAGTGTTCACTATGAGCCTTCCATCATGGGATCCAACCCCAATCAAACTTTGATAGATATTTTTTCTACTCAGTTTAAGAGTAAAAAAAATAAAATTTACATACTTTATTGTCAAAATTATTTTGATTTAAAAACTAAAATAATTCAATTATTTCCTAATTTTCATGGTCATGTAGGTGAAGAATCTAATAATAACATCAAGGAGTTCAATTTAGTCTTCTAAACTTTGAATACTAGAGGAGTTTAAGAAGAGAAATTCAAGTGGAGTTAATTCACCTTTTCACATGAAGTAGTGGATAAGGAGTGGCTGTACAATCTAGAACTGGGAGAAGTACATGACTCAGATAGTCTATAAAGAATCTTCCATTAAATATTCTTCCCCTACTCTAGAATCATAGTCATTGGTAAGGTGATTTATGCCATCAATAAAGATTTTAGATAGACTCTTTATGAGTATTGGAAAATTTTCAGGAAGTTGTGTATCGGTTTCCCATATCAAGCCATTGAGGAGCACAATTTTCTTATTTTTCTATACCAAGGCTTACTTGATAGTGATAGGAACCTACTAGATGTATATTTAGGAAGACCCTTAATAGAAAAATTACCATTATATTCCAAGGGACTCATTAAGAATATAACAAAAAACTCAAAATAGTTTGGTACTATAGGTACATGCACTATAGGTTTACATGAGGTAAGGTCTTCTGACTCATATCTATTGTCAACATCCAAACTTGATAAATTAACTAGTCTTGTTATAAAAATGGCCCTAAATAAATCAAGTGAGTAGAAAGAACCAATATAGGTATGTGTCTTATTTTTTTCACCTAACTATTATACCGATCAGTGTATGGAGATACAGGGAAATAAGAGTTTTTTTGTGGCCTACCAACATAGGCAATTTTAGTAGAAAAATTTAGGATGGAGAGAGCCTTCCCAAGTCCAACATGGATTTGGAAACCAACAAAATCTGGCTAGAAATCAATATCAAATCTAATAACAACCACTATTCCTATAGAAAACCCAACAAGTCCCTCCCTTTTAAGAAACCTTTCAATAGATATATATGAAATATTACACCCAATCATCCTACCAACAACCCCCTTTGTAAAAATGAGACAATATTAAAAATCCTTTACTAGTTCAAAACCCCTTGTTCAGCAGCAGTAGGACTCAAAGGTTGATGAGATGAGGAATGAAGTTAAGGACATAAATAAATTGTTTATGTCCAAATAATTAGGTGAAATTACATCCAATTAGTCCCTAACCCTAAGGTAAATGTGATCATGGTAACCATAAGAAGTGGAAAGGAGATTCACCCTAATTCCATGAAAGAACATTATTAGAGACAACATAATAACAATGAAGAAGAATCTAATACTCTTGAATAGAATCTAAAAATCTGTCCTAGGGAATAAGAGGAAAGAGGTAACAAAGAGAGAGATAAACTAAGAAAAAATATAACATAGACACCCCTATAAAGGTATCAAAGGGATAAAAAGGACCTTCCACTCCCATTTATTTATAGAATGATTCATTCCAATAAGATCCAATAAGATCTCAAAAAGTAAATTCTATAAGCTTTCCAAAAATTTGAGATCAACATACCCATACTAGAATCTCTCAAGAAAATATCAAAGTATCCTAATTTACTTAAGGAACTATATATAAAGAAAATAATTATTCAAGGGAATGATATGATTAATTTAGAAATAAGTGTATCAAATTTGATAACTATATAGTTATGTAATGACTCTAGTTTTGCTATGTAATACTTTTGAATATTTCTATGAATATTTTTGAAACTAGTCGTTAAGTTGATGTGGGATTATGGGGCTCGGAGAGCGTCATTGTGATGATATTAAAAATATTAGATATTTTATATCGTGCATGTGCATTTTTCAATAAAAGTGGAATTACTCTGAGTCAGATTCTTGGATTAGAAATCTAAGACCACAATTGAGTTTAAAATGTGTGTTTTACCCTATATACAATATAGAGTTTGTTAGCATCATATTTCTGGTCGTAGGCGACCATTGGCGGGGTGTTAAATGGAGGTTTATTAATTTAATAGAATTAAATTAATAAAAATCCCATTCCCCTTTTTGTTTCATGCATGGAAGAAGGAAGAATATATTTTTACTCCCATGATGATGGAATTCCCAAGGATGAAATGAGGTGAGGAGGTTCCACTAATCCCTATTTTTGATGTTTATCATCACTGGATCGAGGTGCAGTAAGTTCTAGGTGTGGTTTTGGACTTGAAGATCCAATGTTTCTTCACGAGGTAGGAAGGTTTATCATCTTTACATCCTGATCCCCTTTTATGAATTATTTAATGGTTTTATAGACCTATTATGACTACTAGATATCCCCTGAGGGTAGATTTATGGGTTTTAGGTGGAAATTGGGGGCTTTGGGTGGTTTTTAGGGAATTCCCATTTGGAATTCCCAATCACGCGTTATGTAGTTCAGGTGCACACGCCATGTGTTATTCTCACTCTAGGAATATTAACTTTTGGTGACTACATATCATGTACTAGGGGTACATACCATTTAGTGAGCCCATGTCATGTGGTCGATAACATGTCCAGACTCACCATGTCAAGGGACATGGTCATGTACATGTACATGAAAAGATATCCCATGCACAAGTTGAGAAGCATGGGAAAGGACAAGTTAATAGGTTTCACCCATGACAATATGAGCATGTTGTGTACTAAGGGTACACGCTGTGTGTGGAGACATGGCTAGTTAGGACATGTGAAAGAAAAGATATTCCAATGGGTTCGAACGAGGTAACATGCCATGTGACATGTTGTACACAAAATGTATACCTGATACATGATGAGTATCGAGAGGGGACATGGCCTGGGGATGGTTTTGAGAGAGAAACCATGTACTATGGGTACACACCATGTACTCCCTCATATAATTATCCCTCACACATCTCTATCTACGTGACTCAGAAGGAGGCCTATAGGTAGCCTATCCTGAGTGATTTTACACATAGAACGCAATTGTGGCTATTGTTTTGGTATGAGAGATGTGACACAAGGTGACAATAGCGAGACACTTATTATAGTTTCATGTGGACCAGTATCAGTTGAGTGGGTTCCCTTGGTCCATTCCTATGAGGGTATAGTGTGGAATTTCATCCTCAGTACATGATTGTGACCCCCTCTACAATATGAGATTAGATAGAGTTCATGTATCCCTCTGAGATGTTGGGGTGGGATCCTTTATCATTTTTTCTTCCCTAGGTTGGATTCGTGGTATCTTCATGACCATCATGTAGAGTGGAAATCCCCTACCTAGTAGTTTAGCCTACTAGGGTTTCCAACTTCATTTTCATACAATCCCATACTTAATGGTTGATTTTAGTAGGTTTTGGGGAATCCTCAACTATATGATCCTCTACTTGGCGATTAGATCTAGAATTGAGTTTGTGGTATCTCCCAGTGATCCTAGTCATGCCCCCTAACTATGTATCATGGATCTAAGTTTTGGTAGGGTTAGTGTCATCCCCATTGGACCTGGGTGTGATCCCCTATCTAAGTGTTATGATATCTGAAGTTTTGAATTAGGTTCGTGGTGTCCCCCAGTAATATTGGGTATGATCCCCTATTTTTGAGTTGAGATATTATAGGTTTCAGTAGGGCTAGTGGAGTTCCCCATCAAGTATGGGCAGGATACCCTATCTAAGTATCGTGATCCACTGGGTTCCATAGTGACTTTCTTCATGGAGAGTCCCAACTAGCATGTTAACTCAGATGTAATACATTAGGGATGGAAGGGATGTGTCATCAACATTGTGATACCTGATGAGTAAGATCTCTTGGATGATTTACATCAGGGATTCCATGGTTCATGGAGTGAGTTTTCCTAGAAGAGTAACACCTTTGGGCCTCGAGTATAATCCTACGGTTGACTATATGGTTGAGACCATGAGACTTAGAGTCTGAGAAGAGTATATCTGGTTTATTATAGGATTCTTTATGGTGGTGTCTATTTGAATCACCATGCGGGATGAGTTGAATATTCGTGTATAGCTAAGAAATGGTCAATATAGAGATTCTTGTACTCTCTTTCTCAGGTTCTCCTCTGTCTTGGGGTTGAGCGGACTATTTCCTTTCATTTTCTCCCTTTTATTTTGGAGTGCCTACTGGGTATTGTTATACACACCCCCTACATGGGATCTGCATGCACATGTCATGTACTATATAGATGTAAGTATTTTCAATGGAGTCCTAGGAGGACCTAGAGTAGGTGGAGTAGAGTGAGATAGACAGAACAAGGTGTGTACCAATGGCTACATTTGATAACATTACCCTCCATATAAGCATGTTGGACACTTTTTTTTGTTTTTGGTTGGCTTGTATTTTTCCATTTTCATGTTTCTTGTACTTTTTTTGTACTTTGATTATGGGATAGATGTATGAATGCATTTTGGTATTAGTTTCACTATTATCTTTGCACTATTTCATGGATATGGATGTGTGTGTGTGCAGACAAGCACTATATTCTAAATCCTACCATGTTTGTGATATGCCTAATCAGTACTAAAAGCCATCCCATGACCTATTGGAGGTGATCTGGGGGTTGTTATGGCTTAGATTTCTATAGGCATGGTGGGCCCTGGTGGGTCGAATCATTATCGAGTGGTATCAGAGAAAGTTCCACTTTGGGACCATAGTGTTGAGATTTTCTATATGTGAGTTTGGTTTAGGATTTATGAAAAAAGTGTTTTGGTGTTTCGAGTTTGGATTTTAGGCTAGGGACTCTAGTGTTGATACAACAACTGATATATCCATTCACCATGACCCTGATAACCTACTTTTTGACTCAATACATTTAGGAACTGGTTAAAAGGAAATGTTGGTACATGAAACATATAGTACTGGGTTGTGGTTTCCATGTCATTCTTGAGTCAGATCCCCATATATACTATTGACCATGGTGAATCTTGTTTCTATTCAGGATACCACTATGACAACAACCAACTAACACTATAATAAAATCACTTCATAGTGGTGTTTTTTTCTATAGTGGCGGTTTAAACCGTCGCCTTATGTTTCTGTGGCAGTTTTATAAAACTGCCGCTAAATTGGGTGTTGGCGTACAATACACAGTAGTTTCTTCAATTTATTTCCAGTTTTGGTAACCATCATAGTATACAAATTTCACGGTGGTTATTGTGGTTTTCGTGGCATTTTTTTTAGGAAAATATGAAATTTTTTTTGGTGGCAGTTTAAACCACTGCTAAAAATCATTTCATTTTTTTCCGTCCAAAATGCCGCGAAAACCGCTCAAACCACTGTGAAATGGTAATGAAAAATGAGAAATGTTTAGTGGTGGTTTAAACCGCCACTAAAAAAACAAAATTTTTCACAATAACTGCCATGAAATCAAAATAATCGCCGCAAAATAAAAATAATCGTCGCTGAAATTATTCATTCATGTGTGTAGCAGTGGTTGTAACTGCCGCTGATAGTACGATACTAGATTATAGTGGAAGTTAGAACTGCCATGAAATAAGGTCCATTTACATAGAGAAGGTTTAAAATGTCGCTAAAGGTCAATTTAAAATAAAAAAATGCTGCAGATTCTGTAGCCCCAATACCAGTACCCTGAAAACATGTAAACATGTAATACAGAAAATTTTAAACTTCTAAACATGCATTCCTTCAAACTGGAAATCATTCAACCAATAAAAATTAAAACTAATGATTTCTTAAAAAACAAAACTAAAACCTATATGACTTAAAACATATAATCCACATACCTATATACAATAATCCTACAACTTTAGATATCATTAAACATGATATATACATGATTAAAATCCTACAATATTACAAACTTCCTTATTGAAAAAAATGTGCAAACATCCAACCATTAGCCTAAAAATAAAAACATATAAAATCATAAAATTTTAAATCCTACAACTTGAAAACATGAAACATAATAAATATGAAATCTATAAATTTTAAAATATGAAAACTGGATAAGCTATTTCTAGAAATTTGATAAACTATAATTCATGTGAACATATGACTTTAAAATATGTAAAAAACATATTATAAACATGAAAACATGAAAAGTGAAAAACTAAACACTATAAATGTACAAAAATTGAAACATATAACATGAAATCCAATAAAACATTAACTTAAAAAAACAAAAAATGTATAAAATGTATAAATTGTTAAATAAAAATAAAAAAGACAAAAAATATGTAACTAGAAACCTACAAACCTACAAAACTGAAAAACATTAAACCTAATACTTACAAAATTGGAAACCTAGAAACTAGAAACTTATAATGAGAAACACTAAATCCATTAAACCCATAGTTTTCAAACCTCTATACTATCAATCTATATGCCTATGAAACTAAAAAACTTTAAACATCCAAATTTTCAACTAAAAAACCCCATAAACTACATAAGTATAAAAATATATTATCATATCTTATCAAGAAGAGTCTAGGCTACATCCATGCACCATGGTGTAACTATTCATAAAAAGGTATAACAACTAAAAAATCCACCATTAGCCACTATGTTGAAGCCATTATATTTATGATAAACCTATGATGATTTTAGAAATAGCACAAAAAAACTCCTTATGATCCTCTACACCATAGATATAACAACCCAAATTTTTTTAGACATATTATTATATGATTAATAAATATAAATATCCATTAATACAATATAATAATTGTAAATTCCTAGTGTCTTTGGAAGACTGAGTTAATAATATATAAAAGGAAACATGAGAAATCAAGAAAATGTTAGGTCATGAAAATGTTTGGTGACTAATATGTGCCACACATGATACATATAAAAATACTGTTACCAGTACCCTCTCAACTAATCACTGTCCGATGATGAACACAGCTCGTCACCCTCTCCACCTCCACCACTACTTCCTACTACCAGCACCTATAAGAACATTATATTGAAAATAAAATACTGTTGTATATTTATATTTAAACTTAAAACCAATAAATGTTTAAAAACTAAATGATTTTTATTTTTTTTATTTACCTTCTCACCACAAATTCATGCAATACCACCAGGGACAAATCCAGTCGTCTTCTAATATAAATCAATCAATGCTTTTTGAAAAGCGGATATATGAGTCCCCTGTTGCTGAACTATGTTTTGTAGAGAAACAATCTCTCTATGAGAATCTCGAGGTATGAACTAACTTCAACCAGGAGTAGATGCATCTGCAATCCCCGGTGACCTGCCAAATACCTTAGATGGTATGGTTCCCAAACCCATCATGCACACTCGACCAGGATGCTCCTTCCCAAGGAATTTACCAACTAGGTCATCCTAGGAGACCGAGTAGGACATCGCGGGATTGGAATCCCATAGTTCTTTAATTTTTACCTATAAATCAAATATTAGTCATATTAGAAACAATATATATTAACATAGTGAAAACTGATAATAATTTATTATAAAGAAAAATGAGTTTATACCCCAACATATTTGGTAGACTCGTTAACAAAACTTCCATCAAATTTTTTGTGAACATCTAACCACACTTATGTTCGAGTTGCTTGGTGCCCTAAATTCTAATACTACATTAAACAAAGATAAATCAACAATTTAATATATTAAATAGATAATATTGTCTTATAAATATTTAAACTAATTAAAATATTATCAGAGTTGATCAGATTCTAGAAAAACTCTTTGACCCTACAGTGTGAGGGAAGACTTTCTTAGCCCGACTTGATCCATCCTTCCTTGAAAGATCCTAAAATAAATAAAACTTAATTTAATATTAATGTATTCAATGTCACCTACTTTTAAAATACATGTATAAATGTAAAATGAGATTAATATAATAATATATATTTAACTACCATTTACTTCTCATCACGATGTCTTTCAACAAAAACATTCCATTTCTCTTTGGGTATCCTATCAGGTAACTTGTCATACATCTATTGGGAGGTCAATTAAGTATTGTTGACATCACTCCACAATATACATTTAAATTATTTCCATTTCTTGCCTAGATTTTTCAAAACCCACTTTCGTTCTAGCACACCAGCAACCGTAAAGTGGAATAACATCTGTAAAAAAAATTCATTTTGAAAATATTATAATTTAATAACTTAATGACATTAAATTAAACCATAATTTATTAAAATTGCCTTTATTTGGGAATCAAAAACTTCATTTTTACAAGTTGAAGGCATATGCCTCTAATCATTATACATAATAGGAAGAGAAACTAGATCCATGACTAGATGACCTATAATCTGGCCAAGTAATCCTGCGGTGTCATCTATAGGGACCCCATAGGAATTGAATGGGACAACTATCTTCTCTCCGGTCAGATTCCATACATCTGAAATTTTCATATTTTTCTCCATATTTTCATTGTTTCCATATTTTATGAACAAACAATTATTATAAAAAAAGTATAATAAATTTATTCATATTAAAATTTGTACCTATAGTAGTCACCCTCTAGTATCCCCATGAAGAACTAGAAGTGGTGACCCACTCCCTCACTCCTGAAGTTTCTGAAAGGGAAGGCGATGACTGAGCAGCTAAAGGGACGCTCATAGAGGGTGTGAGAGATGGTTATGGGGGAGATGGTGCAGGGGGAAAGGCGATGGTGTCTCAGATGCCATAGGGAGGGAGTTAGATGAATCTTCATCTGTCGGTGTAGTTGATGAAATAGTGTAATTCTTCCTACTTGGCATTACTATCATTTAATCAAATAAAATTAAGTTCATAACATATATTTAAAAAAAATTATGAAGAAAAAAAAAATTAAAAAATGATAACAGATGCACAATACTAACAAATAAAATATATATAATAGTTGAAATAAATTTTAAAATTTTAATGATTTTCATAATGTTTGAGTTAATAACACTTTTTTTTTATATTCTAGGCATGGAACACATAGACATTGATTTATCCAATTCATGTCAAATTCAATTTCATCCTCCCCTCAATAAATTCAAGCCTTAAATTCAATTTAGTGGAAGAAAATTAGAGAAGAAGAAAATGGTTTTTTGTTTAAGAAAGAGGTAAATGTGTTCATGAGGAATGTTGATTTTTAGTCTTGTGGAATAGAATATATTGTGTCATCAAATGTAAATGGGAAAGATGTGATTGCTTCATCAGTGGATTTTGTTGAGATTATTCATTTTTCCATGAAGGGATGTAAAATTTTAGTTATACATTGGTTGATACATGTATAGTAGGACCAAAATATGTTTTTAAATTAAAGTTTATAACCTCTTCTTTTGAGAAGAAGCTAGTGAAGGATTTAGAGCCTGAGTGTAAGGTTCTGTGTAAGTTTGTTCAAACTGTGATTTCCCAGATAGATTGATAAATAGATAAAGTATTGTTTTAGGATATATATGTCTTATATATATTGATCAATAATCTAAAGATGAACCTTCCAAGATACATGATGTGTTTTTTGCATCATTGTTGCAAATAAAAATAAAAAATGAATGATTACCCCTATTTTATTTTGATCGACCTGGTTTTAAAGAAAAAATACGTGGATATAAATTAGAGAGATATAGTAAAATTTTATAAGACTAATAAAATATTTTTCATGCTATTAAAGACTATTGGATAATACTGGTACACCAATTCAAACTCTTTGAATCATGTAGGTTAGGAATCTGTGGCTTAGGGGGTATCCATCTCAAACCTCACCACTTAGGGATATAGAACCTCCTAAGACGGTGACTAATAGGGAGGTGTAGAAATCAAAAGTGGCTAGGGAAAAGACTTAGTTGTCATAGTTCAATCCTATAGTGTAAGAGTATAGTCAGAGTCAAGGATCTTGAGTAATTGAATCCACTAAAGGAGTTCATTATTTTGATCTAGTTGTTGAGACAACTATTTTAGTTCTTGAATAAAGGCCAATTGAGATGGTTTCTGATGTTTCAATTATTGAAGGAAGACCTAGAGCTACATTTGATCATCAATTAGTGTATCCAATTCTTCTTGGACCACCTACTGGTGGAGATAGAGTTGTTGATGTGGGTTTGGATAATATTGACCATTCTCATACACCCTATATGTCATCACCACCTCTAGTGCATAAGGATTCACCATCGGTGAGTAAAAGATTAGATAGTTCTAAAATGCAATCCTTTTCATCTACCTTGTTATTGAATTTGATAATATCATAAGAGATTATAATAAATTAAAATAGGAGATGATATCCCCAAAGGATTAGATCAAGAAACTCAAGGTGAATTCTTTTTATATCATTTTAAAATATTCAAAAACAACATTTGTATTTATAAGGAATCAGTCATTGAAAGTAACATAATTTTATTCAAGATACATTAAGGGATATATTTCATAACACTTCATATGGTAATATCATTCACAAAATCTAGTTTTTAGAATTGAAATATGAGAATTCTATTTTATTCCAAATGAAAATAAATAGGGAAAATAAATTAGTTTGATGAAAAATCAATAACCATAAATTATATAATAATTAAACCATTTTGAATCATTTATTTCATATAATAAATTAATAGTGTAGTTATTTTATAATGAATCATATAGATAATCCTACCTAAAATCATTAAACATAAATACAATGGTTTTTATTCTAGTCATTATGGAAAGATAAACCATTAAACCACCATAATGATCCCTAAAACAACGAAACCTATAAAGAAATTAGATTAGTGAAAAATCACTAGAAACTATATCCATATTAGAGGAATAAAATATTGAAATTGTGATGATGAATCAAATTTATGAAGGGAGGAAGAGGTTTTTTTCAAATTTACTTAAGTGTAATCACCAAGGGTAGAAATAATCCATTAATGAAACCAACAGAAAAGGGTTGAAATGAAGGGGATATTTCTGAGTGTCCTAGAATTTTTCAATAGGAATTAAGATACCCTAATTGTTTTTTAAATTGAGCAAGGTAAAAGATAAAAAATAAATAGTTTTAAATTTGAATCATGAACACTATTTAGTCATATGATTTTGGTAAAATTTAGCCCACCATGAAATGTTATTAGTTAGAAGTTTTCACTAACATGGTTAGGATACACAATTACTCCTAATAATAGAAAACCCATATTTATCCAATATAATAATATTTCACCATACTTAGGATTATTCCAAATTTTAACTTCTCAATAAGTTGCAACCCTATACTAATAATGAACATTAAATCATTATATATAAGAATTGTCAGTCAAATTGCTGATAACCATATGCACGCCACATGACATAATATTTTCCCAATATTTTGAATATTCCAAACTTGAAATTATCTAATTAAAAAAAATAATGAAATAAAATAATATGAATATGTTACATTGGGGAATCATATTAAAGAAAATTAATGATTTAACATAATGCATCATGAGCTATAGATCATGTGTGGAGAATATGGGTGGGTTATAAGATGAATTCCTTATGTTATAAAAATCTTGGATCAATTAAAATACATCAGGACTATATGCATGAATATGGTGATGTTATAAATCAGTTATCTTCCTAAAATTATGTTGTTTCAAAGAATACCAACTCCAGTGGAGGATTTGAGGGGTGGTGAAGCAATGTAGAGGGGCGGTGAGGCGCGACGAGAGCGGTGAGGCGCAACGAGGGCGGAGAGGGCTTTGACAGGAGGCAACGAGGCTGGTAGGGCTTCAGGGAGTCGGGGGGTCGGGGGGGGGGGGGGGTTAGGGGTGTCGGGGGAGGGGGAGAGTTTCATGGGTATGAAAATATGTAATGGTTTAGCAACAGTTTTTTAGAAACTGGTGCTAAATAATTTAAAAAAAATTAGCAGCGGTTTAATAAATCGCCGCTAAAGAACCACCGCTAAACTGTCAGTTTGGTGTAGTGCATGCCTCCATGACATGATTGTGATGATGATACACCTAGTGATGAGTATTAAATGAATGGTTATGCACATGAGGTAGTGTCTTCAAGTGGTTTTCCAATCGATTCACCACCAATTGAGCATTAGGTTGTTTCAGTGGTACTGGGCAAGGATGCATGTAGTCTGAGTGCATTGGATGAGTTTTAGAGACAAAGACCTCCCAAGTATCAGGGTGATCTAGACCCCTGGGAAAATTATGAGTGAATTTATGTAGTCACATGTGTTTTCATCATTCTAAGGAACCATCCCAATTATATGGTGGTTCTAGTGGCGAGTCTTCTGTAAGGATTGTCCGGGTGATGGTTGAGTCTGGAGACTCAGATACACAATATGATGATGCTCAATTGGATGGTGTTTGAGTGGATATTTAGGGAAGTTTTTTATCCATATATGGTGTTATCTATGTATATCCAAGTTCTTATAAATATTTTTCAGGGTAGTATGACTATGGTAGAGTATTCAGTGATGTTCATATATCTTTCATGATAATCTATGAATATGGTTTGAGATATATTTTTATAATAAAAAATATTAAATAAGGGATTATTCTAGGATATAATTGCATCAATGATATCAATATTAATTCCCAATTATGTTGGAGTGCTTGAGTGGTCCTTATTAGTAGTGACATTTATGGCTGAGCAGACTTTGACTATTGGTGTTGGATACACAGGAGTTGAGACCTCGACACTTGGTAGCAGATGGAAGGATCAGGGATCTGGGCATGTGATATGATTTAAAATATGATCCCATGAATTAAGGTATACAATTTAGGTCTCTCATCTTGTATCTAGACAACCATAATAGAGGTGATTTTTCTCTTATGACAGATGGGGAAATCTCGTGTGATATTTTCTCACCCACCGTGCCGCTGAGAGGGAGACAGTTGATGGACTACCCTGATAGAGATAGTAACAAGAGAATGGATTTACAACTGATGGTAGACATGGTGGAGGAGCTGGGAGCATTAGTAGGTGGCATATAGTTTGATATATTTTCATCACTACTCCCAGGTGGTTCATGAAAGGCTCAGGGAGCTAGAGGATGGGGGAAAGGATAGTTCCAGTCCACACAAGCCTATGACCTGGAGACTCTAAGGATGATTATAGATATGATATATTCCCTTTCCACTCTTTTAGTATTATTTTTAGATATTGGTGTGTGATAACCTTTTATTTCCACTTATTTCTTGATGATTATCTAGGGTGGAGTGGGGCATCAATAGGTCCCTGTAATGGTGATGCTTAACATAGCTTCAAACTCATGAGAAAGAGGGATGCTTTCCCAACTGATATTTATTATTGTGATGTGATAAAAAACTATGTGGGAGAGTTAGTTCCTCCCAAATTGGATAGTTTCAAGTTATGGATGATGAGTTCCTTTAACTTGTGTGGTTTGAGGTGCGACATGTGACTTTAATACCATGGCTTTAGTAGCACAGTGTCATGAGCCACGTTTCCCTGAGAATATCCCCTATTAGAGGCCTAGTGTTACTAGTGGGGACTTTTTGCTCCACCCTTATTCTTGGAGGATCTATAAGAGAATATTGGATGTCATTCATTCCTATCTTTAGTGCAACATAACTTTTGTGGAAGAATATCATCACATTGAACCTTATTTTAGTGTCCTAGAGAGGCCTTATGATTCTTTCCTCAGTGTGGAATGAATTCATACCATCCATGATCATATGGTTTTATAACAGTAGGTGTGGTAGTGTTTTTGGATTGTGTGATGTATTTTTCCTTTTTTATAGAGGAGTGATACTAGGCCGAGAAGGGTGAGTTCATGTATGGGCATATACAACCTACTTTTATCAGATATATTTTTTGACCCATAGAGCAGTAGATGCTATGATTTTCCAGTTCCCTACTGTGGTGATGGTGTTGAGGATGTGTTGGGTTTACCTCCCCACTGAGAGATAGACTTGTGCATAGAAAAACACCTAGGTACTACCCTAATATTTTTACCAGCATATCATTTGGATCCCATGTCGCTTCATGATTAGTGGTACAATTATAGATTTATGGACAAAGGGCATGGTAATACCTAGTGTGTACACTTGGGATGCTTTGTGTTCACCTGAGAGATGAATGAGAGACTCATGGAATGGGTCCTTCACCCTTTCGGATTGATTTGCAAGAGTATTCTTCATTTTCACCCTCGTTATCGGCATTAGAGTTTCACATGAGAGACTTGAGGAAAAATTCTAGCCATGCTCCATGAGTACCATCTTCTTAGGGAGCTCCTGATGAGATAGATCTGGATTTTGGAGGCCCACTTCTTGTGATATGTATACTTAGAAATGGGAGGGATAGAGGAATCAGTAAAGGTTAGGTTTTTTCAATATTGGGAGCCACCCAAGGGTGTACTTGTAACAGTAAATTCTCCCAATGAGGTTTCTAACCACTATTGTTGAGTGAGGTAAAAGATCAATTGAACTCTTTGCAATTAAACCTTGTGGGAGACGTTATTGTAGTGTGTCTCTAGTTGGTTGTGGTTACCCATTTTATTTTTTAGTGATTTAGGGAGGCATAGATATGAGATTATGTCTGTGAGGTCTTATATGAACAGATATATGATAGACATGTTCTTGATGGATTTTACAAATGTGGGGAGTATATTGACCTTCTATGGATTGATGATGACACTAGTCATTCTACAATATTAGGTCTTGAGGAGGTTTCTTTCCATCATTATTACACCATAGAGAGGGGTGGTTGTTCCAAGTAGAAAGAACCATTCAGGTTCTGGAGAACATGATTCATGTTTTTATGTTGGCATGGTATAGTGGTCGCTCCACCATTGGCGTATCACCATTTGAGCCCAGATTTGAGAGGCCCTTCAAGACACTGTCATACTGGTCATAGAAAATAGGAGATAGAGTTTATGGGCCCAAATTTGGTGTTATTGATGGATGTAGAGGGTGCAGTTCATCCAAGGGAAGATGATAACTACTAGGTTATGTCAGCACCTACATTGGGTTTGTGAGGTGGTGTATTTCTAGACCCTATGACTGTAGTTAGACTAGGTTCTTGGTGTTCTTCCACTAGTTTTAGTTAAGGATACCTGTATATGTTTTTTCCATGACTTTTACCTTGTTTCAATTGGACGGTGGGTGTGGAGTGGTATTTTTGAGGTACTCAATGGTGTTGAGATCTTACCAGAGAGGACCCTTCTTGGTCTTGTGGTTCCCCTAAGTGTGTGTTTGCAGACAACATGGGGACCCTAGGGAGAGTTCAGTTTTCCCCTTGTGCATAGGATTTTTCTTTCTAGGATGAAAATACTGAGAGTGGGGAGATTGTAATGTATATGTTTTTTGTGTGTAAGAATTTGGAATATTTATAGGAATATTTATAAATCCAGGTGTTGAGTTAGTGTGGGATTACAAGGCCCACGGATCCTTAGTGCAACAATAATAAAAATATGTTATATTTTATATCACACACACATAGTTTTCATTAAAAGTGGAATAACACCCAATTAAATTTTCACATTAAAAATATAAGGCCACGATTGCGTTAATAATTTATGGTTTACCCTAGGAATGATATAGAGTTTTTCAGCATCAGATGTCTTTTCAGAGGTGACGGTTGGTAGGGTATTAAATAGAGATTTATTAATATAATATAATTTAATTATTAAATAACCCATTATCTTTTGAGTTTCACACATGACAGAAGGGAGATGTAGTTTTTATCCCACAATGATGGATGATCTGAAGATGAACCAAGGTGAGGAGGTTCCTCCAATCCCTATTTTTGATGTCGATCATCACTAGATCAAGGTGTAGTAGGTTCCAGGTGTGGTTTTGTACCTAAAGCTTTGGAGTTTCTCCATGAGGTAGGTGGGTTTGTGAACTTTATGTCATGATCCCCATTTATGCATTATTCTATGGTTTTATAGCCCTATTATGACTACTAGATATCCCTAGGGGGTATATATGTGCGTTTTAGTTGGAAATCAGGGGTTTCAGGTGGCTCATAAGGAATTCATGGTCACATGATGTGTAGTGCAGGTTCACACATCGTGTAACGACCCAAAGTTTTTCAATGGAAATTCCCTTCTTATATTTATGTCATAAAATAACATGAAAACACAAAATAATGAACAACTAAGTGATAAGTGACCTTTAAACATAATTTTTTCACTTCTGTGTTTGTAATTTTGAAAATACGACATACACGGTTGTGTTCAAGATGATTTTTGGAGTCTAATGAAAAAAATAATTTTTGGTGAATAGTAACGTACCCATAGGAATAGTAACATACCCTTATGAATAGTAATATGACCCTTATGAATATTAAATCATCCAACATAAGAGTAACCTTACCCATGAATAATTAAATAAAATTTAGACATCTTAGAAATTGACAATTTGACCTTAGTAAACGTTTTGGTATATTGTTAGTCATAAATAATTAATTATAATTAACTAATTAATTTAAAAGAAAATTTATATCCCTAAAATTTATTCATAAATTATTGAATAAATGTCTTATAGTTTTTAGATAATTTTATAAGACCCTACGTAATTTTTGAAAGCACTATAAAATCAGTTTTAATCTTAAAAACTATTTTTAAGTAAATTATGATTTTAATTAAATATTAAATTAATAATATTTAGAAATTATTTTTGAAAAATGGAATTTATTTTTGTATTGTACACGTTGAAAAATGGTTAGAGTAAATTTTTGGTATTTTTCTGAGATACTTGAATTTTTGATGAATAGTAGAATCTGATAATTTGCAATAAATGCTAAATAATGGATTAATTGAGTCATCGAAGATGCTCTGATAATGTAAGACCACTTGGTTCAGGATCACATGATAAAATTACTATTCTTGGTCATTCAAGACTCTCTATTCCTTGTCTTATGGGAAATTAATAAACTAATGAATTTTATATTAAGGAAACCCCTCTCCCCTCCGCTATAAAAGCCACCCTTCACACCCTCATTTCCTCACACCTCTAAAGCTCCAAGACTTATCTAAACTCTGACCAAACACATTCCCTATCCCCTCCCCCACATCTAAGAGCTTGTGGTATCATCAAAAGACCAAGCTTAGTCCCTTAAGGAGGTTCTCAAGAGAAGGATTCAAGAGGTAATTTCTCTCCCTCTTCTCCTTTAATTTCCTTTCAAGTTCAAGTTCATTTCTTGATCTCTCCCTACCTATCTTCATAAAAATGGTATTTTAACTCAATTATTATACATATAATATAATTTTATGATTCTAATGGGATATTATATCATCCAAACCCCTTTGCCTCTTCCTTTTATTTTATTAAAGAGAACGTTGTCCGTGAGGTGTTAATTTATCACCTTCAAGAACGACATGCTTTCTTCTTCCATTTATACCTTCAGATCTAGTCTTGAAACCATTTTTATGGTTGAAACAGAATATTTTATATTTATTATATCCTATTTAAAGTTCTGGAACTGACTTATGAACATATTACTAAGTGATAAATTAAAACAACTTCATTGTGATCGAAAAACCGCCCAAATTAACCCAAACAATCTTCATTTAATTATTATCTAATGATTCATCCACATGGATATAATATAATTCATTATAAGATCATTAAAACTCATGTAATATAATTAATGACATGTAATGTCATTTCTGTATGTTTACCCATGTTCTACCCTAACTTCAATTTATGAATACAAGTGAACCACCCAAGAAAAAACCATAAAAACGAACATCCCCAAACAATGTTTTTAAACTCGCTAAGTCATCCAAAGAAACATAGAATGACATAATGAAACCATAATGAACCCTATTAATGTATAAAATGTTCTGTAATTTCTAATTAATTAATATAATGTCATTATACATGACATTAAAGAGAAGGAAGCATTCAGATACAAGGTAAGGGGAAATTCTCGAACCCAACTTTCATCCTTCAGGTTCTCCCTCTTTCACTCCATTTTGATATGTTTACTTATTAAAAATCATTTTTTCATAATTATATTTACTTTTCTGGGATATAAATTTTTGTCACTGGTATTTATAAAAAACCAAATGTTTTCCAAAAGAACTCTTCTTTCAAGAACACACCTTTCACCTCTCATTCAAGATTGACGGTTCTTGTAACATGTATGTTA
This sequence comes from Viscum album, assembly GCA_963277665.1. Lineage (NCBI taxonomy): Eukaryota > Viridiplantae > Streptophyta > Magnoliopsida > Santalales > Viscaceae > Viscum > Viscum album. The sequence goes on from OY728129.1 coordinate 798,068,001, forward strand.
TTCTCTCATTATTTTGGGAATCCAATGTTTATGAATGTGTTATTATTAGATGAAACCCATTACTTTTCATGAGATCATTATGTTCATTTATGTTATATTTTCATCATGGCATGCATGATAAATGATAATGTTATGATGTGACAGGTGCGCCCAGAATTATATAGCACAATATGAATGTTTAAATGTGACGGGTGCTCCCAGAATTATACAAAGATCCAATGCATTGGGTAAAGTGATGAATATCATGAGTAAATGTGAAATGATTTGTGAACAATATGCTATCTTGGTTCACAATTATGTGTGGTAGTTAACCACTAAGACACGATGTTTCATTTTTATGCATTGCCACATTTCAAGTCTTTTATTTATGCTCCTCTCATGTTCAGGATATTTTTCCTATGTTATGATTATGTTCACCCCATGCTATATTGTTCTTATCTATCCTCTTACCGGGATTCTATCTCACCCCTTTTGATGTATATCCTCAGGTGGCTACATGTACTAAGGAGAGGACAAGTGGCAATAAAAAGCTAGAGAAAAAGAAATTAAATAAATGTTTATGCTTGATGTTGTAATTGTTATGTGTGGTCCTAGTTTTACCAAGACACTAAACCTTTGGATCCTCTATGTGTAATACTATTACGTTGTTTATATTTGAAATGATGTAATAGTAACGTAATAAAAGGCAGGGTCTCTATAGTTGGTATTAGAGGAAAGGTTTAGTTAATTTGGGAATTAGGATTAGTGAACCCTAGAGAAAACCTCTAGCATGAGACTAAGTACAAATATGAACACAAGAATATTTACCTAGGGATCCTATATGTTATGTTTTTGGTATAAATTGTTTAAATTAATAATTTATTCATGACTTGTTTACTTATGTTTTGTTCTAAACTTTTCTATTTTAGAAAATGGTGGGAACTAGGAGAAATAAGGCTAACAACTCATGCAAGGGTCAATGCAACGATTGCCCGAATGACATCCCCAATGATTTGGGAGGTGGAGTTCAAAACTTCATGGTGATTCTTACCCAATTATCTCGGGTTATGAACAATGACCATAATAATGGGGAACTTCCTCCTTCACCAAAGAGGGAGAAACTGGCTATCGAATGTTTTATGCGGTAACAACCACCGATGTTTAGTGTATCTTCCGATCCACTAGTTGTAGAACAGTGGGTCAACTCCATGGAGAATATCTTTTTTGTTCTTCACTGTTCTGGGATGGAAAATGTGACTCTTTCCATTTATTGTCTAGATAGAGAAGCCGATCAATGGTGGGATTTGATTAAGAACACCAAGACAAGGGAGGAAATTGAAGAAATGGAATGGGAAGACTTTAAGATAATGTTTCTTAATAAGTATTTCCCACGAACTCTTCGCACGAAGATGGAGAGAGAATTTATAGAGCTCAAGAAAAAATAATGAGAATCTTTCACAACCTATGAAGTGAATTTCACAAGGATTTCAAGGTACGCTTTGGGTTTTGTTATCAACAATGATAGAAAAATTGATAGATTCTTTAGTGGATTAAAACCACACCTTCGAAAGGCTCTTGAAATTCGAGACTTTGGGAGTTATGAAGAAGTTGTTCAGTGTTCTCTCAAAGTGGAGATAGAGTTTGGAGAATGGTCCCATGGCTATAGTGATAAGAAAAGAAAGATGGAGTTTCAAGCTGGTGGATCTAATGAAAAAGGTGGGAAGAAAAATCAACGACCCACATGCCAAAAATGTGGGAAGTTGCACCATGGGAACTGCCTCAAAGGGATGGGAAAATTCTTCAAGTGTGGGAAAGAAGGACACCATTCTCAAGAGTGTCGAAAAGACACGAAAAGGAAGGAGAATGTAGCCGATGAAAGTATAGAACCACTCATGGTTCAATGCTACAACTGTAGGGAGCTAGGGCACTATACAAACCAGTGCACTAAACCTCGATCTCTTGAGGGTAATCAGCGTTAGCAACCACCAAATCCAAAGGAACAAGGGAAGACTTATTCCATCACTACTGCAGAGGTGGATCATGGTAATGAATTCATACAAGGTACACTTCCTATTCACTCAAGAATGGAAAAAGTTTTATTTGATTCTAGTTCTACGCATTCCTTTATATCTTGCAAGTTTGCTAGAACTATAGAATCGAAGCCCCGAAACCTTGAAGTAGAGATATTTGTAAAAACACCAAGTGGTGCAATCATTGAAACCCAAGTGTTTGACTCTTCTCCTATTGGAATATGTGGGAAGATTCTTCCAGAAAATCTCGTAATACTTCCCTTGGTGGAATTTGACGCTATAATGGGAATGGATTGACTCTCATTATATAGAGCACATATCAACTTTCAGGAAAAGGAAATATCTTTTCATATTCCGAACCATCCCATGCTCCTCTAAAAATGCAAGGAAGATCATGAATATCCATTGAAAAATCCTTCAATGGTGTGGGTGTTGATTCCCTATGAAGAATCATACCACAACTAAAGGGTTGAGTCGAAGGAAAGTTCCAACCTTGAGGAAATGCCCATCGTGAGGGAATATGGCGATGTATTTCCCAAAGAGTTACCCAGAATTCCCTTGGATCGTGAGGTAGAGTTCTCAATTGAACTCATACCTGGAGCTACTCCTATTTATAAGTGTACCTATAGGATGACTCCTATCGAACTGGAGGAGTTAAAGAAGCAGCTGTAAGAGCATCTGGACAAAGGGTTCATACGCCCTAGTGCATCACCTTGGGGTGCACCAGTGCTCTTTGTGAAGAAGAAGGATGGAACAATGCGGATGTGTATCGATTATCAGGAACCCAACAAGATCACCATAAAGAAAAAGTATCCTCTCCCAAGGATTGATGACTTGTTCAACCAATTAAGAGGAGCTCAATATTTCTCAAAGGTGGATCTTTGATTTGGATATCATCAGGTAAAGGTGAAGAAGGAAGATATTTAGAAGACTGCCTTCCGTACAAGGTATGGTCACTATGAGTTTTTGGTGATGCCCTTCGGACTTACTAATGCCCCTAAAATCTTCATGGATTTGATGAATAGAGTATTTAGACATTACCATGACAAATTTGTGATAGTGTTTATCGATGATATTCTCATCTACTCCAAGATCAATGAGGAACATGAAGAACATCTAAGACTTGTGTTGGCAACATTAAGAAAAAAGAACTTGTACGCCAAGTTCATAAAGTGTGACTTTTGGATGAAGCAAGTCATGTTCTTGGGACATGTGATCACAAGTGAGGGAATCTATGTGGATCCTTCAAAGAAAAAGGCGATTGAGGAATGGCCCAGGCCCTCTAGTGTCACAGAAATCCGTAGTTTTCTTGGATTTGTTGGGTACTACTGACGTTTTGTGAGAAACTTCTCACGATTGTCAAGCCCGCTAACAAAGTTAACAAGGAAAGGGGTAAAGTATGTCTGGATGGAAGAATGTGAGGTAAGCTTCAAGGTGCTAAAGAGAAGGCTGATCACTACACCTATACTCACACTACCGAAAAGTGGAGAAAGTTTTGTGATATACAATGATGCTTCAAAGCAAGGCTTGGGTTGTGTACTCATGCAAAATGACAATGTGATAGCCTATGCCTCACGACAGTTAAAGATCCATGAGTAGAACTACCCGACGCATGATATAGAGCTGGAAGCCGTGATTTTTGCCTTGAAAATCTGGAGGAACTACCTTTATAGAGAGAAGTGTGACATATACACCGACCACAAGAACCTAAAGTATATATTCACACAAAAGGAGCTCAATATGAATCAAAGGATATGGTTAGAGCTAATCAAGGATTACGATTTCTCTATTCACTATCATCCTGGAAAGGAAAACAAGGTAGCTGATGCACTAAGCAAAAAATAACCCGCTAATATATCCATGTTATGGATTGAGAAAGGCCCTATCTTCTTAGATATGCAAAGGATGGATTTGGAAATCATAAGGGTAGGGGATACATCCTACCTTTCCCAAATGATTGCACAATCATCCATCCAGGAGAAGATTAAGGAAGCACAAAGGGATGATGTGGAGATACAAAATAGGGTGAATGTAGTAAAGGAAGGGAAGATTCAAGAGTTACATATCGACGATGATGGTGTGATTCGGTTTGGAATGCGGATTTGTGTGCCCTCATCACCCGGGATAAAGAAGGAGCTATTGGATAATGCACATAGCTCAACTTTATCTATCCATCCTGGGAGTACCAATATGTACCATGATCTCCGAGAACACTTTTGGTGGGATAACATGAAGAAGGATATTATGGAATATATATCAAGGTGCTTGGTATGTCAGCAAGTTAAAGATGAGAAACAAAAGTCCAAGGGTATGATGCATCCATTGCCTATACCCATGTGTAAATGGGAAAATGTTACTATGGAATTTTTAACGGGTCTCCCGAAGACGTAAAATGGAAATAATGCTATATGGTTTGTGGTTGATCGACTCACCAAGACTACCCATTTTATTGTTATTCAGTAAGATCTCTCACTTGAACAACTGGCAAAGATATATGTGAAGGAAGTGGTGCGACTACACGGTGTTCCACTCTCAATTGTCTCTAACCGTGATCCAAGGTTCACATATAAGTTCTGGAGGAGCCTTCAACATGCTTTGAGTACTGAATTAAATTTCAGCACGGCCTATCACCCCCAAACTGATGGCCAGTATGAAAGGACTATTCAGACACTTGAAGATATGCTAAGAGCCTGCTCTCTTGAATTCAAAGGTGGTTGGGATCAGCATCTCCCATTGGTTGAGTTCTCATACAACAATAGCTTCCACTCAAGTATTCAGATGGCTCCATATGAAGCTCTATATGGAAATCGATATAGAACTCCAACATGTTGGGATGAAGTTGGAGAAAGAAAGCTACTTGGACCTGATCTTGTTCAAGAGATGACAGAGAAGGTTCAAGTCATACAGAAACACATCAAAGCTACTCAAAGTCGGCAAAAGAGCTATGATGACAACCGTTGAAGGGACTTGGAGTTCAACATTGGAGATAAATTCTTCCTTCGAATATCTCCATGGAAGAGAGTCATGCGATTCAGGAAGAAAGGGAAGCTAAGCCCAAGGTATATTGGCCCCTTTGAGATCCTTGACCACATAGGAGCCGTGGCCTATCGTCTTGCACTTCCACCAAATATGGCTCAAGTTCATGATTTGTTTCATGTATCACTACTTAGGAAGTAAATACCAGACCCCTCACATGTACTAAACTCATAGGTGGGGCAGTTGGAATATGATCTCTCCTATGAGGAGCAGCCAGTAAAGATTCTGGATCAGAGAGATAAGGTTATACGCAACAAGACAAACCATCTTGTCAAATTTTTGTGGAGGAACCATAAGTTTAAGGAAGCAACTTGGGAACCGGAAGAGGTAATGAAAGAGAAACACCCTCACCTGTTTGTGTAAAGTGAAATTTCAGGGGTGAAATTTCTTAATGGGGGAATAATGTAACAACCCAAAGTTTTTCAATGGAAATTACCTTCTTATATTTATGTCATAAAATAACATGAAAACACAACATAATGAACTACTAAGTGATAAGTGACTTTTAAACATAAGTTTGTCACTTTTGTGTTTGGAATTTTGAAAATCTGATATACACGGTTGTGATCAAGATGATTTTTGGAGTCCAATGAAACAAAAATAATTTTTGGTGAATAGTAACGTACCCTTAGGAATAGTAACATACAATTATGAATAGTAATATGACCCTTATGAATATTAAACCATCCAACATAAGAGTAACCTTACCCATGAATAATTAAATAAAATTTAGACATCTTAGAAAGTAACAATTTGACCTTAGTAAACGTTTTGGTATTTTGTAAGTCATAAATAATTAATTATAATTAATTATTTAATTTAAAATAAAATTTATTTTCCTAAAATTTATTCATAAATTATTTAATCAATGTATTATAGTTTTTAGATAATTTTATAAGACCATGAGTAATTTTTGAAAGCACTATAAAATCAGTTTTAATCTTAAAAACTGTTTTTTAAGTAAATTATGATTTTAATTAAATATTAAATTAATAATATTTAGAAATTATTTTTGAAAAATGGAATTCATTTTTGGATTCTACACATTGAAAAATGGTCGGGGTAAATTTTTGGGATTTTTCTGAGATACTTGAATTTTTGATGAATAGTAGAATCTGATAATTTGCAATAAATGCTAAATAATGGATTAATTGAGTCATCGATGATTCTCTACTGATGTAAGAACACTTGGTTTGGGATCACATGATAAAATTACTATTATTGGTCATTCAAGACTCACTATTCCTAGTCTTAGGGGAAATTAATAAACTAATGAATTTTATATTAAGGAAACCCCTCTCCCCTCCACTATAAAAGCCACCCTTCACACCCTCATTTCCTCACACCTCTCAAGCTCCAAGACTTCTCTAAAATCTACCAAATAACATTACCTATCCCCTCCCCCACGTCCAAGAGCTTCTGGTCTCATCAAAATACTAAGCTTAGTCCCTTAAGGAGGTTCTCAAGAGAAGGATTCAAGAGGTAATTTCTCTCCCTCTTCTCCTTTAATTTCCTTTCAAGTTCAAGTTCATTTCTTGATCTCTCCCAACATATCTTCATCCAAATGGTATTTTAACTCCATTATTATACATAGAATGTAATTTTATGATTATAATGGTATATTATATCATCGAACCCCCTTTCCCTCTTTCTTTTATTTTATTAAAGAGAACGTTGTTCGTGAGGTACTAATTTATCACCTTCAAGAACAACACGCTTTATTCTTGCATTTCTACCTTCAGATCTGGTCATGAAACCATTTTTATGGTTGAACCAGAATATTTTATATGTATTATGTCCTATTTAAAGTTCTGGAACTTACTTATGAACATATTACTAAGTGATAAATTAAAACAACTTCATTGTGATCGAAAAACCGCCCAAATTAACCCAAACAATCTTCATTTAATTCTTATCTAATGAATAATCCACATGGATATAATATAATTCATTATAAGATCATTAAAACTATTTTAATATCATTAATGACATGTAATATCATTTCTTCATGTTTACCCATGTTCTACCCGAACTTCAATTTATGAATACAAGTGAACCACCCAAGAAAAAACCATAAAAATGAACATGGCCAGGGTCATGATGGTGACCATGGTTTTAGTGTGAGAAATGTGGCATGAGGTGACACTACAGAGACACTTCTTATAGCATTGTGTGGACTATTATTAGTTGAGTGGGTTTTTTTTGGTCCATTCCTATAAGGGTACAATGTGTCATTATGTTCTTAGTAAAAGATTATTATTTACTCTATAGGATGAGCTTAGATAGAGTTCATGCACCCTCTATCATTTTTTCTTCACTAGGTGGAGTTCATGGTATCTTTATGACCATTATGCAGGGCGATAATCCCTTAACTAGCAGGTTATCCTAGTAGGGTTTGTGGCATCATAATCATACAATACCCTACTTAGTGGGAAATTTTAGTAGGGTTTGTGGCATTATCATATGTACGATCCCCTACTTGGTGGTTAGATCTAGAACTAGGTTTTTGGTATCTCCCAATGATCTTGGGAATAATCCCCCATCTATATACCATGGATATGAGTCTTGGCAGGGTTAGTGGAATCCCCCAATGGCCCTGGGTGTGATTTTCTTTATGAGTGTTATGATCTCTGAAGTTCCAGACTGGGTTCATGGTGTTCCCTAGCAGTCCTGGGTGTGACCCCCTAACTATGTGTTGAGATATTATAGGTTTCAGTAGGGTTCATGGAGTTCCCCATTAGGGATGGATGGGATATGATATGTAACATCCCTGGATGAATGCCTCTAAATTGGTGCCCTAATTTGTACTGCCACATGAACTCAAACATGCCTCCTCATATGCTAGAGGCTGCTAACTAGAAGAACGGGTATAAAGTGAAATTGTGAGAATACTATACCCCTATATTAGAGTTCACAACCACAAGTAAATAACCAAACATCATACACATCATAGTATGTTGAAATAATAAATAAACTGAAACTGAAACATGTTGTAAAAAATGAAATGAAATAAAGGCTTGAATTACTGTATAATACATACAACCAACTGCCCACTGGGATATTTAAATAATATAACAAAATAAAATAAAATACACAAGGTATCTAAAACATCACTGATACAAACCCACCAATCACCTGAAACCATCAACCTATACCACTCAACCAATCAAAACTCAACATGTGCCTCAGTCCAAACCTATTACTACAATAAATATGTGAGAGTTTCTTGGCACCCAAGTGCAATGGTGGCCCGAGTAGGGTGTGAGTAAAAATTAGTAGTCTGATACCAGCAATTTCTAAATAAAATACGAGTTAGTATAATATTTCATGCAGGAGAAAGAGTAACTTTATACAATAAGGTAAATAAAACAAGTCTTATTATTTGATAATGTTCAATTGATCACTTTTATTCTTTGTTCCAAATGTAACCCATTTCCATCAAACCTACCTCATCCTATGCCAGATGTCTGAGCTATACATCATAGAGTTCACAGGTTGGAAAATAAGGAGCCTTATTCCAAGTATCAAACCAGGAACTGAAACTCCATGTCCGACCATCCCAACCATTAGTTCACAAGTTTGATAGCAAGGATCATCAGTGAAAGTATCCAATTAGGACATAGAATTCTATGTATGACCATTCCAAAATTTATATGGAATTCCATGTCCACGCTCTTGGAGTCAGGAGCATCAGTCCAACCTCTAAAAACTATGGTGCACTGGGGAACCTGGAGCATCAGTCTGACCAACCCAAAATCGTGGAGTAGAGTGTCGATCCATCATCCCAAAACCACTAGTCATAGGTCGTAAAAAAAGGAGCATCGGTCCTTGTATCCAACCGGGATTCATCATGACATATATGAACATCCACAAACATGTCATTATTAATCATTAACATTTTTTTAAACATTTCCATGTTCCACTAATTTTAATATACTAAAAAAAATTCACAATCAAATGATTTCATCCTTTACACAAATATATATTCATTAAAGGTTATTCAAACCATTTAAACATTAAACATACCCCTTTTAACCATTTCCATTTACTTTATTAATCATAAAATTAATCATGGTCCCAATGGATCCTTAAAACCAAAACATGCCTAAAAAAACGCCACCCTTTTTACATGTCATAAAAATAACAAATCCATAAAACATCATTACATATTTCAAAACCACCCTTTAAAACATGGGTGTTTTTTATTTAAAGAAAAAAAACAAGGTCTAATACTTTCAGTTTACACCTAAAACATTTAAAATATCCATTAATCCATTTTATTCATAAGGATCCACACCTTGATTAAATCAACATTTGAAATCCATTTTAAACCCCTTTAAAATCAACTTCAGGTCAACACCCTATTTCAAAACACCATCCCTTTTAAAAACATAGTTTACCCACCTTAAAAGGTAAAACAAAATCAAACCCAAATGACCCCATTTAATAATATAAAATACCTCATGGTATTTTTACAAAACTTAACACTAAAACATTCCATTTTTTAAATGCGGGTACCCCCCTTGGGTGATCGTTGGTTCAATCTCACAACATCCAATGGACCTGATGGGGTATGTGGAAGGTCTAAGGTATTAATCTAAATCCCAAACCAATTTCTCAAATCAAGGGAGCAATAATATCACACATTGGATCTAAGTAATATACCACACACACATGTAATAAAATTATCAAGACTATGGATAAATCTCTCATACTACCTACATCATTATCAAATCTTTCCAAAACACTTCCAAAGCACAAAAACCTTGTCAAGGACCATCCAAGCCCTTCCCCAACTCCTAGGCACCCAATCAAGCTCATCTCGATCCCATAAGACTTAACCTCATACAAAAAAAAAACCATTAATTAATTATAAAAGTTATAATTAATTAAGTAGCTAAACCCCAAAGTGAAATAATGCCAAAAAATCATCGGGTTGATCAAATCTTATTGAAACTCTAAGAAACAACCATGAAAGGTCCACAAAATACCCTTGAAACTATTATTGGGTGAATCCCTAAGAGGCGATACCATTAAACACTTAAATAAATTAATTTAATCATAAAATCCTAAGAAAATTAACTTCAAACACATACCTCAATGAAACTCCATGAAACGACATACATAATCCATCTTGGGATCTATTCCACCAAATTGGTTGCTACATGTACAATAGTACCATGGTGGTCCCCATCATAAGATTGAGCTTATAACCACTAACTTCTGATGCTTGGAAACACCGCCATCAGGACACCCTAAAAGAATCCCAAACTCATGCTTCCACAACATAACTGAAATGGATCCCAACCAATCATTCCCCAATACCCATGAGAATTACAATCATCATTGGCACGCATACTTGACATCAAAACCCAACTGAATTAGATGAATACCTGCTATCCATGCATGATCTAATAACATACCGAATTTTCCTATAAGAAAACTCAAACATGAAACACACTCATAATTACCAAATGATACACTAGACGTAGCTTGCAACCTTCTATACCCACATTGTGTGCTAACCCCAATCAGACTATCTTTGGCCAACTTATCCCAAAAACTCCCGGCTCCAACTACCGATATTTCACCATATCAACTGATTATTATGACCTCATAATTGAAGTCATTACACAACAACCCAAACACATCCACTAGATTCCATACCTAAAATAATTTCTAAAACTACCTTGAGACCAAATCCAACACTCATCTTGATCATCCATCACTACTGATCACCCATTAGCATTCCCTATGAAATTTGAGCACGCACCTAAATAGTTCTTCACTAGCATTGTAATGCCTAGAACCTAGTATCCTGGAGCCGGTGCATTATTTTATTACATTAGAATGATTACAAGGAATCAAATCTGGAAGTATTGAATAGTTTAGCAGTCTTGGAAGACCAGATTACAATCATGATACCCATAATAAATTGGGAAAAGAAAATATAACATGATGCAACATAAAATAAAATAAACTACATCCTTGAAAGAATATACAATGATTTATTCTTCATAACCTGGGGAAAATAAATATAATAAAGGGGTGATATCATATGCTCAGTAAGGTTAAGAAATACATTGGAAGATATCATAAACATAAACACTAGGCATGGTGAATAAATTAAAGTACACATGCCATTAAAAATAAACTTGAACACAATATGGCAGGAATAAGAGATGAATAAATAATGCCACAATAAAACATAATCATTGGTATTCTACTAGTCGAATAACCACATGAACTATCAATTACTAGCTTTATAATGAGGGAATGCATAATGCCTGAAATCATAACCATACCTTCAAGGCCTCGTGCCAAGACTATAAATAACCATACTGTCAAGGCCTCGTACCAAGACTGTAGTTTGTCTCATGGGACCTACCGATGCATCAGGGGGCTATAGTGGGCCACACCTATCACTTAATAAGTCTAATTCACTCCTCATATTAATGGGGTGAAAATAATCAACATATACATTCTTATTGAAACTAACATACTAAATGTAAATAATTTTCCCTAATCATTAAACATAAACACTAACCATTCTAAATAATGTTGTGAATGGTATCGAGATTGAACATCCATAGTCAAAATAATAAAAAAAACTTCAACAAAATATTGTATATGATATAATAAGAGATAAAACTCAATGAATTACAATATTCAATAAGTATGTTGACATATATTAAGATACTTTTAAATGATACCATTGAAAATTTCTTGATGAAATAATTATTAAACATTCCAAAGTGTCCCATACCACCTTGAAAAATTCAAATAATAATCCACTAGAATATCATGATAATAATGATACTCTTGATATAATATAAAAAAGGGCAGTACACACACCACATTCAAGGAATAAGTGGTTAATAAGGCATATATCTCATAAAAATTAAAGTGAGATGAGAAAAATCCTTTTTACTTTAGAAAGAAGTTTTTTTTAGAAAATAATATGTATTTGTAATAAAATAAAATTGTAGACATGTATATCCCAGAAAAAAAAAATTTCAGGACATTGAAATTATATTTTAGGCCTAAATTTTGTCCCTCGAAGTGAAACCTTGTAAAATGTGTTTTTAAAAATCTTTAGAAATAAAACATTTTAATTCGGTTTTAAGAAATTATTAAAGAGATTTTAAAGAGGAAATGCATGTTTTTTTTCATAAAACCAAAACTGAACCAAGATAGTTTTTTATAATAAAATGTGTGATTTTAGAAAAATTATTATGGCTTAAAATAGATTATATATTGCACTTGAAAATGGGTAAGAATTCGAGAAGTTCCCTTGAATCAGACTTGTATTTCAAGAAGAATTTTTGAAAGATTCTTTTAAAACATGTAACTCCACATAATAAAGATGGATTATAATTGGTAAATATATATAGAACATTCAAACATAATTTATGAGAAGTTTATAAGAATAAATAAGAATTTTGTTTATGTAAGTAGAGAATAAGAGCAACCCGAATGAAAATGGAGGTTCAGGTAGAAAATCCTTACCACTTTGTAATCAATCGAAACATATGCCCCAAAATTAACAATCATAAAATGATACATTGAATAACATGAAAATAAATATATTCATGATATGATACATCAATGGTCAGTATACATACACCATACTTAACTAATATTAGTTAATAAGGAATACCTCACAAAAATGGAAGTGATATGAGGAAACCCTTACCATATGTTCGAATGTATTTTGCACTTGATCTTAATGTCTTGAATAATAAAATTAGATTAATTAATGAATAATAAAATAACATTATATACATATAATTTATTTATTATATCTTTATTAAGTTCATTTATGACCTTTTAGATGGGTTAATAGATTCAATTTCATCATTTGGGAGTGCATGTCTTCTTAGTTTTCATGATCGGTTTGCTTGCATAAGAGTATGGAAGTTCATGTAAATTGAAAATTTAAATCCAGAATTTTAGTTATGAGTTATTATTGATAATACATAAGGTTAAATTATCATATAAATCCTTTGGTTATTTTGGGATAGGATGAATCATCAGATAAAATTTTAATGATAAACGCTTGGATTAATTTGGTGGTTTTTCGATCACCACAAACTCATTTTGTTTTATAATTTAATAACACATGTAAAAACTGATTAAAAAACATTAAATAGGATATATTAAATATATTATGATCTGGTTAAACTATAAAAATGGTTTCATGACTAGAATTTAAGATGGTAATAGAAATTGAAAACTCATCTTCCTTGAGTGTGATAAATTAACACATCTTGAACGGTGTTTTCATTTTTGATATAAGAGGAAGGAGAAAGAGAGATGATGATGAAATATTAAATTAGAATAATATAATTCCATTACATATAAGGTATTGTAATTATCATATAATTTGGATGAGGGGATGTGAGGAGAGAGAAATAATAAAATAGATCTTGTAAAATAAATTGAAAGAAAAAGGAAGAAAGGTTTACCTCTTGAGTACTCCTCCTTGAGAACCTCCTTAAGGCCTTTGGTTTTGGCCTTTTGGTGAGACCAGTGGGTATTGGACATGAGGAAGGGTCTATGGAAGAGTATTTGGAATAACTTAGGAAAGGATAAATTCTTAAGTGGTGTGAGAGGAAGAGGGGGGAGGGGCTATAGTGGAGGAGATGAGGGTTTTTCCATTATTTTAATCATTATTTAATTATTTTGGATCAAAAATATGAATAGTATTGATTCTTGTGACTAAAAATATTAATCGGTGCATGTGAGTTTGATCTAATGTCCATTAAACAAGACATGACTCAAGCATGATGCAGAAATTCATTTATTTAGCATATTTTGTAAATTATCAAATTTCACTATTCACAAAATTTCAAGTATTTTAGAAAAATCCCAAAAATTTACCCTAAACATTTTTCAATGTGTAGAATCCAAAAATGAAATCCATTTTATGAAAATATTTTTCTAAATATAAGAAGTTTAATTTTTAATTACAATCACCATTTTCTTAAAAAATACAGTTTTTAAAATCATAACTGTTTTTATAATACCCTAAAAAATTAACTAAGGTCTCATTAAATTATCCCAAAATCATAGGATAAAAAATATTGATTTATGAATACATTTTAAGAAAAATTAATTATCTTTTAAATTAATTTATTAATTATAAAATTTTAATTAAATACTTATTGCTCACAAAAATACCAACACTTAATTATTAATGTTTAAAATACCCACTTTCATTTATAAGGTTTATAAATTTTATTTATACTTACATGGGCGAGGTTACTATTCATAAGGGTATATTACTATTCATAAGGGTCAGGTTACTATTCACCAAAAATTAAGTTGATTCTATCAGACTCTAAATATATTACTGAACACAACCGTGTATGTATGTTTTTCGAAATTCAAAAAAAAGAAGTGGAAAAATTAAGTTCAACGTCTAGGTTATAACTATAACAAAGTGTTGTTTTGCAGTGAATTGGTGTTGTTTGTATATAATATATCTAATGAATTGAAATTATTTATGAAGAAACATACCATAAAATCTTGGGGTGTCATAATAATAATGAATATATTCATAACATAATTTATTATTTATCAAAATAATTATAATAGTCAATATATATATTATAATATATGGATAAAAATTAATTTTTTAATAATAAAATACACATATTCATATTAAAATATTCTTTTACACAAAACAATATAATAAAATATTATTTGTTTTTTAAATTAATTTGAAATCTATAAAGTATTATTAATTAAAACACTTATTTTTAATTTTTTATTTTCATAACTCAATGTATTTAAAATTATAAAACAAATTACTAGGGTGTTACATTATTCTCACCTCAATAGAATTGAATACTCACAATTTGAAATTTCACTTCAAAATTTAAAGTTTGATACATGAAAATTCTCTTGTGGGAAACCCGCATCGGAAACAGGGTTGAGAAAATATTCTCTTAATAAGGGGGAAAGTGAAATTCATAGGTTACCACAAATATACACATTTTAATAGGATAATATTAGTGTGAAGTGAAAATATGGACATGTAAAAATAATCTAACCATCCTATTCTGATGGAATGTGATAGATAACATGTTCAGGTGAAATTTGATTACCAAAAAACTATGAACTACAATTATGAAAAAGTCCATTGATATCATTAAATTTTTTGATAATAGGACACTATTTTTTTATGACCCTTTTCCTAGAGTTAAGGAATTATTCCACTCTATAAGAGTATAAATATACACAAACGTATCCTTTGATTTCACCTTGAACTATCTATACATCATCACTTAGCATAGGTTGTGCTATGTGGTTAAATAATACATTAACCTCTGAAATCTCATATAATGATCAACTTAAACCATTCATAAATGGTTAAATATTCCATAATGATTCAAAAATTTAGAAACAAGGTCTCTGAATTTCCAAGATAAACTTGTCATTAGCCCTTAATCAACATGAAGTAGCTCTAAATTTTCACATTCCAAACATGTGAATAACTTCATCATGTATCCTCTTGAAATATGTTAATAGCTCAAATTACCATAAAACCTTATTAGAAACATGTATTCTTCCATATTCCTTAAGTAAGATACATGTTATTGGATTTATTCCTTAAATACAAAAAGTGTTGTAAACTCCTTCAATGATAGAATAGACCACTTATTGACAAGTCAATAATCAGTTCCTAGTTAGTCAGTACTTATCCAAATCAATCATTTCTTCATCATTATCTCAACATCAGGAATATATTTAGGGTTTTTTTTCATCAATCGTGTGTTTAGTTTAACTTTACACTGAATATCTTTTCTTAGTACCATTAAACTTATGATTTCTAATCCTTAATGAAAAAGTATTGCAGTACAATCCCCATATATTCCATAATTCTTATAACTAGTACAATGTTGATAAAATATTCAAATGAAATGATTCTTGAATAAGAATATTAGTCATTACACTTAATCTACTGCAGTATCATAACTTGATCATTATCCAGTAACATCATTTGGGGTATATTCTTTTGTTGGAACATTGATTCACATATTGTCCCATCTCCTTGTAGTTGAATCATTGTACATTGGAAACCTTTTTCTTACCCTTTCAATCACGAACTCGGTGTCCTTTTTCTCCACACTCATAACAAAATCCCATTCTATTCAAGAATTTATTAGGATGATTATTTCTATAGTTATCACATGTGGGAAAACCCTTCTTTCCCTTCTTCCCATTATCCATTTTTACTCTTCCATCCTTTTCTTCTCTTGATTCCCTTCAAATCCATAGGACTCATAGAATTATTTAATTATCTTGTTAACACATGATACTATTTCCTCATATGATGAGGATACATGGGATACTATCTTCCTTAGAAATGATGGCTTAATACCATGAGATATATGATCCTTATTACTATTTTCATCACGTGCATTGGTGAAGTTATCATTCCTTCTACTATGTTCCATTTCTAATCAATTCCATATACTATAATAGCTCATAAAATTATGAAATTTCTATAACTCTAAACATGGTATAGCAAAAATCATAAATTTATGCATTGAAAATCCTAGAACCATATACTTTGGTTACTTTGGAAGCATAAATCCTTCATAATGGTATGTAAGAAAAATGTGAATTATACTAATAATATCCCCTGGGAGTGTCAAAACAGGTGCGCAGTAAGACCCATTGTCATGTACCAGGTTACCTCGAGTCAATCTTGGAACACCTTATCGAAGTTGTTACTCCTAGGAACATCTATTCCAAAACAACGTCCACTTGTAGTATCCAGACAGGGATATATTTTCTAGAAAGACACACATAATCTCATCCTTACCAAAATTCTAGGATGCTCTTGTATTCTTACTGTTGATGCTCCTTTCCATCACAGAGTCCAATGAATGGAAAAGGGGAATAACTTAAGCACAAGAAGAGTCATCCTTTTAAGAACATCAAAAATTGACAAAGGCATGAACAAGGAACCCTTTAAGCATGGGTCACGTAAGTTTCCTTATGGTTGTGCCAGTCACTTGCGTGCCACATATGGGTCGCACAAGTCACTTGCGCACCCTATTTATTTTTTTCACCCAAGGTCCTCAGTGGCCTATAAATAGCCCTTGTGGGCCCCCCATTTCAAAGACGAATATTCAAAAACTCAGATTCAAGCTCTAGTTGCCCAAGTTTTTTCCTGATGTCTTTTGAACACTTCTAAGGTAATTATTTACCTAGAATGGAAGCTCTAAAGATGAAGAATAAGGCCTAAGTATTAGAACTCAACAATACTTGTGCACCTAAGTGTCCAGACCTTAAGGTAAGTGAAGACACTTGTGCGCTGCCTTTCCCTCTCAAGGAAACTTGCGCGCCAACCTTCTGAAAGCCTCTAAGGATGATACTAAGGGCTCCAATTCAAAGTTTCCCAAGTATTACCCTATGGATTCTTCATCGTCCAAGGTGACCCATGTCGCGCAAGTCTACTTGCGCGACCAGGACCTGCGCACCAGAACAATACTTGCGCGCCACCCTTCTGGAAGCCTCTAGGGATGATACTAAGGGCTTGAGTCCAAAGTCTCCCAAGTATTACCCTATGGATTCTTCATCACCCAAGGTAACTCATGTCGCACAAGTATACTTGCACGACCCGGACTTTCACGCTAGAAAAAAACTTGAGTGCCTCCTTCCTAGTCACCTCTTTTCCTCAAATCAACCTTTCCTCTTCAAACACAGCCTTAAAAACCCTCTTCAAAGCCATTTTTGTCATGGTTCCTTTGTTGGCTTCCTTATCTAAAAGGAATTTTGAGAATATATTTTGATTTGGGCCTCCTTATTAGGAGTAAGCCCCAAATTACAAGTCCCCTTAATATGGCATCCTCCTTAGGAGTAATCCCTAATCTTAATTTCTTTTGATTTGGGATTCCTTTTCAGGAATAAAACCCAATCATAAGTCCCTCTTAAATTTTGGGCTTCCTTTTCAGGAGTAATTCCCTGGTTAAAATCCCAAATATCCATAAAGTACAAATACCTTTATGAACCCTATTCTTGGGATTATCCTAAAAGTATTTGTCTTCATTTACTTGGGAAGTCATACATACATAATCCACACATCATTTCTTATGATTGCATCTTTTGTGGAATAATCGTCAGGTTCTACTGATACCTCCTGTTTCTCACACCAAGAATGACTCACGTGAGCTTAGAGTGTAAAAGTAATTATGACATATCTTTTTGGAACATTAATCATGCATAAACCTCATACTTCTTCACTCGAACTACGTGGGTTCTAATTCCTTTTCTAACAAGGATATGTAGGTTACCCATCTGCGGGTACGATCCCAACTCTAAAATAATCCTTGTCTTTTTGAATGACAATAAACTTCAAGTTCCCCACTGAGTGGATTTATAACCAGTATGGTCATCATAATGACCAAGATATTTCTATATAATGTATGAAGGGATACCATTGACTAAGAATCACTAATTCATATGGATGATTCTCTATTGATGAATAATATCAAATACATATAAAAGATTCTCTAAATCCCTTACATATCAATCATTGATTGCAAGATCTAAAGGAAAAACTCATTTTCATGCTTGGTAAATTAATAAGGATTCAGGAACATAACTCAAATCTATAAGAGAGTCCCAAAGTAGACAATAATTCCTCCAAAAAAGGTGTGATGAGTCTGACCTCCCATCCTCTCGATGAATGCAAATTCTTAAGCCACATCAGTCCATAACTAATGGGCACCTACCTTTGGAAAGTATGTCCAAATGGATATAGAATCATTGGATGTTTCCGGTTCTATGAATAAACCAGTTAGAAACCGATTGGAAAGTTTGAACCTTAAAAAAAAAGGTCATCCCCATTTCCAGAAGAAACAAAAATGGTGATCTCGACGTGAATACTTAACCAAGTTAAATGATGTTTTACTTATTTGTTAGCCCCTTATTTAACTCAATGTGAGGTCCAACAAAGTAATCAATAACATATGTGCTCATCCAAAAGATGTAGTCTGACCAAACTTATCTTGATTATGTCTGTTATATCAAATAGGCACTATTTTCCAAGATCTTTCTACAATACAGAAATGGATTCTTTGAAATTCACACCTGTGAATGCCTCAGCTACTACTCCTACTGGATCCTTGTCCGCTCTGAGGAAGACATCACCTAATCAACATCTTCAATGCTGGGTCTCAAATGCATTGATTAAGGAATACCGTCAACACGGTACTATTCTGATTATGGAGGCCGCTCGACAATCCCTCCAAGTTAACAACTCACCCTGGTTGTCTGAACAGCGACGACCAGTGGTCAAGAAGCAGGTGGTGCCAACCACCGTCTCCAACCGTTTCGGGTTGTTATCCCCGGAACACAATCACCAGTCCCTCCCATATTATGTGGAGGTTAATGAGAAGGTCACTCAAGGCCTTAATTCATTAATAAAAGAGTCCTTCCTGAGGGATCCCATCAACAATTTCCACCAGACTCATGTGGTAGTGCACCCTCAACATGATGAAGGTATCTCCTTTAGGGGTTTTGCTCAGGTTCCTCAGACCCGAGCACGCAAGACAAACCGTCAAAGGCAAAATTCAGACAATAGGGATCAGGTTCTTACTTCTGCCCCTTCCAGAGAAGTCCATCAAGTCAACTTGATGGAAAACAACGAGTGGGCATTTAAAATCATCTGTCCTAATGTTACTACCCAGCAGAATCTTCTAGAAATAACACACCAATCATGTCAGGCAATTCCGGTGGAGTTTTATAGGCAGGCACATACACCTATTTATAATTCATTAGCTAGTCAGTAGGTTCATCTGACTGCAACCAAAGAAACCCACCAATTAAATGTGGTGGAGAACAATCATCAGGAACATACACCTGCAATTCATCAAGCTAACCAACAGTCTCATTTGGTAGCACCCGAAGATGTTAATTGGAAAGCTCTAATGACAAGCAGGAGGCAGAAACAATTTTTTGCCCCCACACATGAGTACTGTCAAAATTCACTGATAGGAAAAGGAGGAAAAGAGCAGAAATACACACCTACTCCAAGCACATAATGGAAATATATTCCCATTCTGGCAGCTGAAGTCACCAAGCGCATTCTGACAATGGTGAAAGAGCAGAAGCAAATCCCTGCCCATATTATGGATGCTTGTGAGAATATTATAACAACTTCAGCAGCATCATAGGGAAATAATCATAAATCTATCCCTATCAGTGGAGTGAATCATCAATATATCACTCCGAAACATATACACACCTCTGTCCTAGTCTAGGAGGGTTGTGGGGAGTACTCCCCCATGTCCTATGTACAATCAAGTCAGGCACATACACCTGATTTTAATGGAGATAATCAGCCTAACCTGACCATTTCTCCTGAGCAGGCACATACACCTACCCATGATAACCACTTTCATCAACAAGTGGTTTCCAAAGTGAGTAATAAGGCATCTAATAAAAAGACCCGTCCTACACAGTCGATAAATCAAGAGCCAATCTGCAATAAGGCCTTGCTCGATGCTGGAGTTCTTGATGCAATCAGACAATTTTCTATTGCAAATCAAGATTCTACTCTTTCATTTTAAAATTCCATAAGTAATAACAACAATTCCAAAGGTCTTCATCAGATATTTCCTTATGAAGGCTTGCTTCATGACAGTTCGGTCGATCTCGAAGTATCATTTTCAGATGAGATCCACAATAATCCTCTGCGTGGCTAGAAGATCAAGGAGAAAAAGGATTCATCTTTTTCTATAACCCACCATGGTGGTCCTCCTCATGATGATGAATTTAGCTACAAAATTCCTCTCCGCAGTAGTAATTCACATTTCTTGGAAAATTCTTCAAAGGAAAATGCAGTAACGAGAAAGCCCTCTTATCTTGAGGCACATGAAAATGTGAATCCAGTCATGTCTTATGCTTTACCGCTAGTAGGTGAAATAATTTCTCAATAAGAAGATAGCCCGGGGTGTAGGTCCTTCTCCGAACCACCCCTGGGTCATTCATCTTCTAATTTGATAAATGAATTCTCTACCAATATTGTTGAATCTGATGAAGCAACAAAGAAGCACCAACTTTGGTCTAATTAGGTAGAAGAATATTCATCGAATGATAAGGAGGAAGTTCTAAATATGAGAAAAAAACTAGCAAAAGGTGAAGTACCAGTCATGTTTTGGCCTTTGGATGACTCTCGGTATGATATTCTAGAAATGTTGACTGAATATTGTATTCAAAATATTCATCTCAACATGTGGAAAACTCTTTGTCACTTAAAAGAGAGAATATTACCTTATGAAGAATATCAAAATCATATTAAGGTGATATAAGGGTTGTAACGCCAAATTGACTTGGCATCTCTCTCAATTTTCTGATATCCAAAGGTTGAAAAGCAGCAGAGAGCCCTTCAGTGTGCATGCTTTGGCGCACTAAAAAGGATGCTCCAGTTAATTACCAATGCCCCATCTGGTATTCATATCAGGGGATGGGGTGTTCATGGAGCATTGCATTTCACTATTATCTCTAGTCAACAAATCCCACCAAAAGTGGTCTCATGCAATGTTATTTCCCATGGCCGGCCACAACCAATTGGTTTTGTGTGTAATCAAAGGCTTGCTCAGGAACATGCCTCAACTAGTTTTCCCCAAAGTCAGGAATATAAAGAACAAGTTGTCAAATTACTCTTGCATCAAGAAAATGAGAATATCGAACAAGCTTCTCGTTTAGAGCATGCACATCATCAGGTGACAGAGGTGTCAGAAATCATCCAATGATCATTTGAGCCAGGTCATTTGAGTGGATGTCGGATGATGCATCTGGCTAATTTCCATACTAAAATCCATAAAATCAGGAGAGATTTTAAGAAAGTCTTAAATATAGCAGCTCAAGAACCACCTCATCTTTCTAGGATGGGGACTCTTTTAGCCCAAACCTTGGGATCAGCATATGGGATTTAAGGAGTTGAGCAGGAAAAGTAGGAACAGCCCCAGTCTACCAGACTGTGGACTTTTTTAAATCCCCAATATCTTCCTTAGTGAAATTCAGTCTTCACTCGATTAGGGAAGAAGCCACAAGAGGAAAACAAAGCTGAATTGTCAGGAGATTCCCTCCAAATTATGGTTCATCAAGAAGTTCATAAGGGATCAACTCAACAAAAAGCAATGTCTCATCAAGGACATGGAAGAAGACAGTATCACAAAAATTCCAATGGAAGGGATGTAATACGTTATGCATCAATATATTTCATCAATTCCGTCATCACTGATTCCCTAGAACATGAGGTTCACTCAGAGGAATCAGATGAAGACGTTACTATTCAAGAAGTTGTATGCATAGAAATAAATAAATAAGGTGTGTGTACCAGAAGCCAGAGGGATACCCAGAGGAAAGATATTCCTTCAGGTAATGCCCTTCCATACTCCAGAAATTCACATGCCAAGGAAAAGGGTAAAAGTCGGGTTATGTCCCACCCTACATCTGGAGAAGGCCAATCACTCTCATTAGAGGAAAGGTTCACACAACAAGAGGAAGAAATGAAGGATTTAAGGAGGTTGAATGTAGAACTACTTCAAGGTTGTCTTCCTCCTAAGAGTACTGGAGTTAGTCAGTCAAAGGAATTCATTATAGTTACTGTGATGGATCAAGAATATCCTCCTTTACAAGTACACCCTCACAAGTCCAATCCTATGGGTCATGCGCGACAAAAACCAGTAGTGCTACCATCAGTTACAATACCAGTCACCACACCTGTCCAAACTCCAGTTATTGCACCTGCTCAGGTCCAAGCTCAACCAGATGTTTCTAAAAAGTTAATAAATACCATTGAGTCATTAACAGCTCAGTTTTAAGTTATGGAAGGAAAACGGGCACAAGTTCAACCATAAAAGAAATCTTACCCTAAATGGGTTGATGCAGTTTCTCCCCCATCAAATTTTGAGAATACCACATTCCTAATTTTTAATGGTTCGGGAGATCCAGAACAACACTTAACATATTTTGTTTCTCATTGTGATCCTATGATGGGAACTCCTCAACAACAAGAATCAGTTAAGCTCAAATGTTTTGTGCAGTCATTATAAGGGCCTACTTTTGTCTAGTATAAAAGTTTGCAGTCTTGGTCAATTACTGGGTGGGAAGATCTATGTTAATGATTCCTTCTTCATTTTAGCTCAACATTATCAAATACGATAGTTTTTGATCTTAAAAATTGTAAGAAAATGTAAAATGAAAGAGTTTAGTATTTCATTGCTCACTGGAAGGGATTAACATATTTCTTAAGCTTAGCACTCCCTTAAGAAGAGTTGTTTCCAATCTGTGTGGAAAATTTTCATGATGAATTATGCACACTGTTGATCCCTGTGAAATACAAAGGAGGGTTTCAGGACCTTACTTCAATCGCTCAACAGATCAAAGATTCTCTTATAGAGACAAAGGCTAAAACTCATGTAATTCCATCAGCTCCAGGAAGGAGAATAGAGAGAGCAGAGACTGATACAGTTAAACTTAAACAAGCACTTGTACTTGCTTCCACTTCAAAACCTTCATCTTATTGAAGGGATCCACCTCCTAAGCATCAATAACAGAGTCCGTATCATCAAGATGATCAAAGAGATCAAAGACCGAAACAATTTGAGGAGTTAAAGAACAAATTTTATTCCTTCCTAAATGAACAAGTTCCTAGTTACTTCATTTCGGCTCTGGAAAATAATTTAGTTCAGTTTCCAAGGCCTAAAAGTCCGAAAAAGGAAGGAGATGAAGACCTTCCCAACTATTTCCCATTTCATCAGATGTTGGGGCATCCCATTCAGGAGTGTTTTGTCTTCAAAGACTTTCTGAAAAAATGGTGGACTCAGGACAAGTAAAACTGCAAGGTTCTTCATCCTAGGTAGCATGTGTTACTGCTATAGATCCAGAGGAAGAAGGTGAATGGCACGAAGTAAAAAGTAAAAATGCACAAAAATATGATGATTGGATGGTTGGGAAAACGATCAACAGAACTCATACCATTTTACGAACGTAATTGAAGAAACCAATGGTGCCTTCTGCTATTTCTTCCACAGCAAAACTCCCTTCGCCAGAAGGAAAATCCTCAAAGACACGGCATAATTTGAAGAAATACGAGCAGTCAGAATAAGATGAGCTCATGTCAAAGCCTAAGTTGTCTTTGACTCTGGAAGATTTTATGCCATCTACTTCAAAAGCATGGGCACCGCCCCACCAAACGGCATAGCTTAAAATGGTTCATCAGGCAGAATATTCATCAGATGAATAAATGATCTTTGATTCTGTTAACATGATTCATTTAACGGATCCCTATGCTAATGAAAGTTTCAATCATAATGAGCCTAAGTTCCCTGTATCTAAATAGAGGAATTAGAGGAAGAGACAGAGGTCTAGGATATTATTCCTTACTGCAAGACTTTAAACTACATGGTCTCTTTAGTCCTTACTGCAAGACTTTAAACTACATGTTCCCTTTAGTCCTTACTGCAAGAATTTAAACTGCATGGTCCCTTTAGTCCTTACTACAAGACTTTAAACTACATGGTCCCTTTAGTCCTTACTGCAAGACTTTAAACTGCATGGTCCCTTTAGTCCTTACTTCAAGACTTTAAACTGCATGGTCCCTTTAGTCCTTACTATAAGACTTCAAACTGTATGGTACACCATATTCTTTACTACAAGACTTTAAACTGCATGGTCCCTTTAGTCCTTACTGCAAGACTTTAAACTGCATGGTCCCTTTAGTCCTTACTAAAAGACTTTAAACAACATGGTCCTTTTGTCCTTGCTGTAGGAAATTAAACTGCATAGCTTCCTCCATTGTCCAACATGACGTTAAACTGTGTCCAGTCCCTTATATTTCCTACATGATGCTAAACTGTGCATCATTAGGGTTGTTTCTACCTCTTGTTTCTCACACTGAGTATGACTCACGTGATCTTAGAGTAAATTTCAACCATAACACCCTCTTTGGGCCGCTAACTATGCATAAGTCCCAGAACCACCTTTGGGTCATTGTCCTCAAGTACAACTCAATCACCAATTCATTCTTTAATTGAACTACGCGGACTTTGATCCTTGCCTTCTAGGCTGTGTACGTTGGAAACCTCTTTTGGTTCAAGCCCAAAACCAATATCTTCACATTGGTTCACCATCGTCCTTGCTATATGACGTTAAACTATACAGTCCCCCATTGTCCTCACTGCAAGACATTAAACTGCATAGAAATACATCTTAGCTACATGATGCTAAACTGTGAAGCACCAGTCTATGCATATGACCATAAACTATTTGTACTTTTGTCCTATATGAAAATAAACTACCACAGTCTTTGACACCTTCACCTGAGAGGAAATCATTATTGACATTGATCTCCAACCATGTCATATTCCAATAATTGCGTGCATACATGGCAATTCCCAAACCTTTAATCTTGGGTCAAACCATCATTGCACTAAAGTCCCCTGTCACCCTTCACTTGTACAAATTAAATCTGTACAAAGGGTATTTCAAGAACTACATATGGCTTGATTCCCATCCATATGGGATACATAGGAATGTTCGAGAATCCCTCGAATCTAGCCCCAAGTCTTTGGGCCTAACCCCAAATTCCACTTTTAGTCCCTTGGATGAAAAGTCCCCCTGTGAAAACATGAATGTGGTATGAAAACCCTAGTCTTCATTCACATAAAGTTTATAAAACACACAATGTGTATTCCTCATTATGGTCCAAACTTTATTACCCTAAACTAAGATCTCCTACACTCTCGTACCACATGACGTTAAATTTTATTTCAAGAACTATGTATGGTTTGATTCCCATCCTTATGGGATATGAAGTAAAGTCCAGCATCTCAATTCAAGAACCAGCCAAAACATGATTATGGTTAGCATTTGTCTATGTATCTCCTTCATACATTGGAAAATTCCCATATTGATGTGTCATACTCCTAACCTTAAATACTTCCAGATCTCCATAACCCTTTTCTTGACTTCTAGTCACAAAATGTATAATACCCAAGAATTATTTTTCCTAACTATGCAGCACGTGCCCCTAGGTGGCCTAGCATAAGTAGTATACATAATGGACCTGTCAACCAAAAGATACTATTATTTGACCATGCATCCAATGCCCTTAAATGGCCCTACATAATTCAACCCCCTAACAGGTTTGTCAAAATAATGGTAACTTCATTATTGGGGGAAAACCTCTTTTTTCCTTATTTGTCTTAACAACTATATGTAGGGATCCGCAAAAAATATCCATCCTTAACACATTTTTCCCATACTCTTTTTCATGATCTAAAAGTATTTAAGTCTATGGTTTATATTTCCCTTCCCTATGTTTGGGTCAGACCTTTGCAGGAGTGACATTCATCCAATTCTTTGACAATCTTGATTGAAAATATCCTCTCTATATTCAAGTACCTCTCTTCATACAGCAGACTCTATGCTTTGGAAAATTTGAATCTCTATAAACTTTAATTAGATTTTAGCAATATAAAAGTAAAATTTCTGAGAGTTCTTTTTCCTGACTATGAAGCATGTGCCCCTAGGTGGCCTTGCATAAGTAGTCTACATAATGGACCTATCAGCCAAAAGATGGTATTATTTGACTATGCAGCCAATTTCCTTAAGTGGACCTGCATAATTCAACCCCTAACGAGTTTGTTAAATAGTGGTAACTTCACTATTAGGAAAGACTTACTCTAATGCCTTTTAGCCCATTTTTCATATCATCCCTCAGATTCAAAATTTCTTAAGTCATAGTTTACATGTTTTCCCCCATACTTGAATGTGGTAATATTTTTCCAAACAAATTATCAAGAATTGAGTCAATATCATCCATTCGGTCAAAGCTATTTGACCTTAAATATTAGCCTTTTTATAGTCCAACATGCATGAATTTAAACTGCCAATAACCAAAGACCCCTGGTTTCTCCTTTTCCTCAGAGTCAAATCCTCTTTCCTTTTTCAGATCCAACTCTAAGGGGGGAATTTTGTTGACGCTCCTTTCCTTCACAGAGTCCAATGAATGGAAAAGGGGAATACCTTAAGCACAAAAAGAGTCATCCTTTGAAGAACATCAAAAATTGACAAAGTCATGAACAAGGAACCCTTTAAGCATGGGTCACACAAGTTTCCTTATGGTCGCGCAAGTCACTTGTGCGCCACATATGGGTCGCGCAAGTCACTTGAACACCCTATTTCTTTTTTTCTCCCAAGGTCCTCAGTGGCCTAAAAATAGCCCCTGTGGGCCCCCCATTTCAAAGACGAATTTTCCAAAACTCAGATTTAAGCTCTGGTCTCCCAAGTCTTTTCCTGACGTCTTCCAAACACTTCTAAGGTAATTCTTTACCTATAATGGAAGCTCTAAAGAGGAATAATAAGTCCTAAGTATTAGAACTCATCAATACTTGCGCGCCTAAGTGTCCAGCCCTTAAGGGAAGTGAAGACACTTTCGCACCGCCTTTCCCTCTCAAGGAAACTTACACTCCAACCTTCTGAAAGCCTCTAGGGATGATACTAAGGGATCCAATTCAAAGTTTCCCAAGTATTACCCTATGTATTCTTCATCGCCCAAGGTGACCCATGTCGCGCAAGTCTACTTGCGCGACTAGGACCTGCGTTCCAGAACAATACTTGTGCGCCACCCTTATGGAAGCCTCTAGGGATGATACTAAGGGCTTGAGTCCAAATTCGCCCAAGTATTACCCTATGGATTCTTCGTCACCCAAGGTGACTCATGTCGTGCAAGTATACTTGCACGACCAGGACTTCCACACCAAAAAAAACTTGTGCGCCTCCTTCCTAGTCACCTCCTTTCCTAAAATCCACCTTTCCTCTTCAAATAAAGACTTCAAAGCCCTCTTCAAAGCCATTTTTGGCATGGTTCCTTTGTTTTCTTCCTTATCTAAAAGGAATTTTGAGAAGATATTTTTATTTGGGCCTCCTTATCAGGAGTAAGCCCCAAATTACAAGTCCCCTTAATATGGACATCCTCCTCAAAAGTAAGCCCCAGTCTTAATTTCTTTTGATTTGGGATTCCTTTTCAGGAATAAAACCCAATCATAAGTCCCTCTTAAATTTTGGGCTTCCTTTTCTGGAGTAAGTCCCGGGTTAAAATCCCAAATCTCCATAAAGTATAAATACTTTTATGGACCCTATTCTTGGGCTTCTTTCCTAAAAGTCTTTTTCTTCATTTACTTGGGTAGTCATACATACATAATCCCCACATCATTTCTTATGATTGCATCATTCATGGCATAATCGTCAGGTTTTACTGATACCTCTTGTTTCTCACACCAAGCATGACTCACATGAGCTTAGAGTGTAAATGTAATTATTATATCTCTCTTTGGGCCATTAATCATGCATAAAACTCATACTTCTTCACTTGAACTACATGGGTTCTGATTCCTTTTCTAACAAGGATATGTAGGTAGCCCATCTGCGGGTACGATCCCAACTCTAAAATAATCATTTTCTTTCTAAATGATAATAAACTTCAAGTGCCCCACTGAGTGGCTTTATAACCAGTATGGTCAACATAATGACCAATAGATTTCTATATAATGTATGAAAGGATATAATTGACTAAGAATCACTAATTCATATGGATGATTCTATATTGATGAAGAACCTAAAATACATATAAAAGATTCTCTAAATCCCCTACATATCAATAATTTATTGCAAGATCTAAAGGAAAAACTCATTTTCATGCTTGGTAAATTAATAAGGATTCACGAACATAACTCAAATCTATAAGAGAGTCCTGAAGTAGAAAATAATTCCCCCTAAAAATGTGTGATAATTCTGACCTACCATCCTCTCGACCAATGAAAATTCTTAAGCCTCATCAGTCCATAACTAATGGGCACCTACCTTTGGAAAGTAGGTCCAAATGGATATAGAATCATTGGATGTTTTCGGTTCTACGAATAAACCTATTAGAAACAGATTGGAAAGTTTGAACCTTAAAAAAACAAGGTCATCCCCATTTCTAGAAGAAACACTTACCCTCAAATTCTATCTTACGTTTTTTTCTCGAATCTATGTTTTCTAAATCTAGTTTCCAAGGTTTCTACTAAACTTACTTTGATACCAATAGTAACACCCTAACCCCAGTAGCCCAGAGACAATGAATTATTTTATTACATTGGAGTGGTTACAAGAAATAAAATCCTGAAGTACTGAATATTTTATTAGTCTTGGAAGACCATATTACATTCATGATACACATAATACATTGGGAAAATAAAATATAACATGATACAACATAAAATAAAATAAATTTCATCTTTGAAATCTTATACAATGATTTCTTCTTCATAACCCGGGGAAAAGAAAAATAATAAAGGGGTGAGCTCAAATTCTCAGTAAGGGTAAGCAATACATAGGAAGATATCATAAATATAAACACTAGGCATGGTGAATAAATAAAAGTACATATGTCATTAAAAATAAACTTAAACACAATATGGAAGGAATAAGAGATGAATAAATAATGCCACATTAAAACATAATCACAAGCATTATACTAGTTGAATAACCACATGAACTATCAATTACTAGCTTCATAATGAGGTAATTCATAATTCCAGACATCATAACCATACCGTCAAGGCATCATTCCAAGACCATAAATAACCATACTGTCAAGGCCTCGTGCCAAGACTTTAGTTTGTATCATGAGACAAACCAATGCATCGAGGGGATATCGAGGGCCCCACCCATCACTTACGAAGTCCAATTCATTCCTAATATGAATGGGGTGAACATAATCAACATATATACTCATATTCAAATTAACATATGAAATTTAAATAACTTTACCCAACCATTAAACATAAACACTAACCATTCGAAGTAATGTGCTGAATTGTATCAAGATAGCACATCCAAAGTAAAACTAATCATAAAACCTTCAACAAAATATTTTAAATGATATCATAAGAGATAAAAATCAATGAATTATAAGATTCAATAAGTATTTTGACATAGATGAAGATACTTTTAAATGATACCATTGAAAATTTCTTGAGAAAATAATCCTTAAACATTCCAAAGTGTCATGTACCACCTTGAAACATTCAAATCATAATCCCATATAATATCATGAGAATAAGGAGAATATTGATATTATATACCAAAGTGCATTACATACACCACATTTAAGGAATAATTGGTTAACAAGACATATATCTCATAAAAATTAAAGTGAGATGAGAAAAATCCTTTTTTACTTTGGAAAGAAGAGTTCTTTTGGAAAATCATTTGTATTTGTCATAAAATCAGATTGTAAAAATGTATATCCCAGAAAAGAAAATGTAAGGAAATTTAAATTATATTTGAGGCATAAATTTTTTCCCACTTAAGTGAAATCTTGTAAAAATCATTTTTGAGAATCTTTAGAAATAAAACATTTTATTTCGGTTTTAGGAAATTATTAAAGAGAGTTTAAAGAGGAAAGGCATGTTTGTTTTAATAAAACCATAAATGAACCAAGATAGTTTTTAATGATAAAATTTGTTATTTTATAAAAATAATTATGGTTTAAAATATATTATATAGTGCACTTGAAAATGGGTAAGAATTCTAGAAGTTTCCTTGAATCAACTTGTATTTCAGGAAGAAATTTTAAAATATTATTTTAAAACATGTAACTACCCATAATAAAGAAGGATTATGATTAGTAAAAATATATAGAAAATTAAAACATAATTTATGAGGAGTAAATACGAATAAATAATAATTTAATTGAGGTAAGTAGATAATAAGAGTAACTAGAATAAAAATAATGGTTTGGGTAGAAATTCCTTACCACTTTGCAATCAATCGAATCATATGCCCTAAAATTTACAATCATAAAATGATGCATTGAATAAAATGAAAATAAATATATTCATAATATAATAAATAAATGGGAAGTATACATGCACCATACTTAACTAATAGTAGTGAATAAGGAATATCTCACAAAAAAGAAAGTGAGATGAGGAAACCCTTACCTTATGTCTAAATGTATTATACACTTGATCTTAATGTCCTGAATAATCAAATTAGATTATTTAATTAATAATACAAGAACCTTATATACATTTAATTGATTTATTATATCTTTATTAAGTTCATTTATGTCCTTTTAGATGGGTTAATAGATTCAATTTCATCATTTGAGAGTGCACGTTTTCTTAGTTTTCATGATCGATTTGCTTGCATAACAGTATGGAAGTTCATGTAAAATGGAAATTGAAATCCAAAATTGAATTTATGAGTTATTATTGATCATACAAAAGTTTAAATGATCATATAAATCCTTTGGTTATTTCGGGATAGTATGAATCATTGGATAAAATTTTAATGATAAACGCTTGGATTAATTTGGTGGTTTTTCGATCACCACGAACTCATTTTGTTTTATAATTTAATAACATGTGTAAAAACTGATTACAGAACATTAAATAGTATATATTACATATATTATTATCTGGTTAAAACATAAAATGGTTTCATGAATATAATTAAATATGGTAATCAAAATTGAAAACTCATCGTCCTTGAGTGTGATAAATTAACACATCTTGGACGGTGTTTTCATTTTTAGTATAAGAGGAGGGGGAAAGAGAGATGATGAAGAAATATTAAATTATTATAATATAATTATATTACATGTAAGGTAATATAATTATCATATCATTTGGATGAGGGGATGTGAGGATAGAGAAACAATAGAATGGAACTTGTAAAAGAAATTGAAAGAAATCAGAAGAGAGGTTTGCCTCTTGAGTACTCCTCCTTAAGAACCTCCTTAAGGCCATTGGTTTTGGCCTTTTGGTGAGACCATAAGGTATTGGACATGAGGAAGGGGATTGGGAAGATTATTTTTCATAACTTATGCAAGTATCAAAGCTTTAGTGGTGTGAGAAGAAGAGGGGGGGAGGGGGGTTATAGTGGAGGAGAGAAGGGGTTTTCCATTATTTTAATCATTATTTAATTATTTTGGATTAAAACTATGAATAGTATTGATTCTTATGACTAAAAACAATAATAGTTACATGTGAGTTCAAACCAATGGCCATTTACATCATAAATGCCTCAATCATGATGCATAAATTCATTTATTTAGCATATTTTGTAAATTATTGAATTTCACTATTCACCAAAAATTCAAGTATTTCAGAAAAATCCCAAAAATTCACCCTAACCATTTTTCAATGTGTAGAATCCAAAAATGAGCTCAATTTTATAAAAATAATTTTCTAAATATTAGAAATATAATTTTTAATTATAATCACCATTTACTTAAAAAATACAGTTTTTAAAATTATAACTGTTTTTATAATACCCTAAAAAATTAACTAAGGTCTCATTAAATTATCCCAAAATCATAGAACAAAAAAATTGATTTATGAATACATTTTATGAAAAATGAATTATATTTTAAATTAATTTATTAATTATAATATTAAAATTAAATATTTATTATTCAAAAAAATACCAATAGTTAATTATTAATGTTTAAAATACTCACTTTCATTTATAAGGTGACTAAATTTTATTTATACTTACATGGGTGATGTTACTATTCATAAGGGTACATTACTATTCATAAGGGTCAAGTTACTATTCACCAAAAGTTAAGTTAATTCTATCAGACTCTAAATATCTTACTGAACACAACCATTTATGCCCATTTTTTTGAAATTCAAAACACAAAAGTGGAAAAATTAAGTTTAACATCTAGGTTATAACTATAAAAAAGTGTTGTTTCACAGCGACTCAGTGTTGTGTGCATATAATCTATCTAATTAATTGAAATTATTTATGAATAAACGTACCATAAAATCTTGGGGTGTCATAATAATAGTGAATATATTCATAACATAATTTAGTGTATATCAAAATAATTATAATAGTCAATATATATATATTATAATATATGGATAAAAATGAATTTTGTAATAATAAAATACACATATTCATATTAAAATATTCTTTTACAAAAAATAATATAATAAAATGGTATTTGTTTTTAAAATTAATTTGAAATCTATAAAGTATTATTAATTAAAACACCTAATTTTAATTTTTTATCTTTCATAACTTAATGTATTTAAAATTATAAAAAAAATTACTGGGGTGTTACAAGCATATCAATGCCACCATGTCCATTTACACACAACTACGACCCTTCCAGTACGAGGTTCATATCTTCGTAACCAACACGTCACTCCCCACCATAGGAGTGTCATTTTTATCACCCCACTAAACAGACTCCAACCCCTATAACCCACATTCAAGCAACAAAACAAAACATCCACCATTCACTAACAACCCAGGAATTGGATGTGGCTATCTCACTCTCACTAGAGAAACAAACAAAACATCCACTATCACCTATCCCTAACATTCGAGGATGGTACCCATGGTATTTTACAACATCCAAACCATCACAATGACCTCACCCACTGATGGTTGATGGTTTGATTCCCACCATAAATCTCCGCTTACACTAGCCCATGAGTTCCACCCCCAAGGAGGCCCTTCATCAAAATAAAAAAACTCTTAGTTATCTAGGAATATAGTCATTTCCTTCTCAGCATAACCAGTATGATGTCAAGATATTTGGAATGATCTTTTCTAAGATAAAAGTACGCTAATATGTCGTCAATGAATAACACCACTAATCATTCATTCCCAA
Source organism: Viscum album (assembly GCA_963277665.1). Lineage (NCBI taxonomy): Eukaryota > Viridiplantae > Streptophyta > Magnoliopsida > Santalales > Viscaceae > Viscum > Viscum album. The sequence continues at coordinate 798,101,757 of OY728129.1, forward strand.
TGTCACCTCTAACTATAGGGACATAACAAACCCATCCAAATGTCTCAAGCCTCCCTACTTGCAAGTATCTCATCACATCCAAATCGGTTCTTATCTTACTCACATCTACCCATAGAACTCTACCACCGCATACATATGATCCTGTAACATTTGATCCATAACCAAAAAAACACACCGTGTTACCTCACACTCATTCCCCCAAGATCCCATTAACACTTAACCATCACACACACTCTTGTGTGACACCACCATAAAATTTGATTCTAATTCTAATGAGTCAAGATTTTATAAACTTTAGATCACAAGACATATCCACTGGACATACCTCTCCCACATTTACCTCTTACCCAAAAATAGAACCCTTATTTCTTCCCAAAAAAAAAAACTCATGATCCAAAAACAGTTAATCAACCACTCAAAACCCAAGAGTCATTTAAAGTTATACTAAGATCATCTACACTCTCTCCACATTCCTATAAAAGAATCCATAGATAACCAGGTTGGGAACCTAACTGTCCCTTCCCTTATAAACCACAAGAACCATCAAAGTATCAACACTCATAGTTCTTTCACTCTAAGGAAACATGACACCTTCGTGTGTCTCATGTTGTAAACATGATAGGTCTATCTCACCTATACAGTCCTCACTCAAAGAAAACCTGCACTTTCCTTTTATCTCAATTCCACCAAGCACATATTAACTACACAATCATCACCCAATCAAGTCACTCGAACAATACAGCCCCTCTATAAAACAACCACAAAGATAAAACACTAACACTCAGGTTCTCTTTATCAAAACCAAAGGCATCCAAAGCACTTAAACCTCATACTAGGTTTCACCCAACTTTCAAAACTCCCAAAAAAATACACTTATTCCTTATTAACCAAAAGGAACTTAAAAATCAACCAAACCCTATCATAGTCCATCCACAAAAACCACACACACTAACTCCTTAAACTGGAGTCACATTAAAAAGGTCACTAGGTCCAATCAACCAAGGTCTATGTTATCTCACAGAAGGCCACAACTCATGAGGTATCAAACATGCACCAGTATAATCGTCATATGATATCAATAATTCAAACCACCCTCCTATAGGATCTCACATCATAAATGTGTCATATACCAACCAACTACCCAAAACTAAGGAACCCATACTCTTTGATCATTTACACATCAAAAAACTCTCTAGAGGACCTGGACATGCAATCGATCCTAAATAAAAGCTACCCACATGGGGTCCAATGGTCCTACACTTATACCATACTAACCCACTATGGTCACTGCACTAACCATGAATGAGGACCACAAAAACATCCTCATTATAGAGTGTCACACCGTAGATCCACCTAACCTTCCATCAAAAGGAAATTTACAAAATCACACACTAGCAGTCCTATAATATGTGGATCCTACATGCCTAACATGATGCATGAGATGCTTATTTACCTAACTATAAAAAAGTATAAATCAAATCACAAGACTCTTTATAATGGTCCAAGATCCATAAATCCATCATAACTTATCAAATCCAAACAACATGTGCATTTCCCATGGAAAAAATCATATACAACCATAACATTTCAAACTAAGAACATCTATCCTATCCCATAATAACTTGAACTTCCTACTGGAATAGGTGTTCGTGACACACTAGCCTGATATATATCATAATATCTAATGAAATCCTATACCTCCTATCAACCAATTCCCAAATAGTAAAATAATAGGAAAGTAAACACATCTGATACCACTTTGTTACATCCTGACCCGGATGCCACTAAACTAGTTCCCCAATCCAGATTGCCACATGAACTTAAATATGCCTCCTCATACACTAGAGGATGAAAACTAGAAGTGTGGTTCTAAAGTGGAACTTTTAGAAGACTATACCCCCATATCAAAGTGAAAAACCAAAAGTAAATAACAAAACACCATACACATCAGAGTACATAGAAAGAATAAATAAACTGAAACTGGAACATACTGTAAAAAATGAAATGTAATAAAGGACAAAAAACCATGTCATACATACAACCAACCACCCAATAGGTTGGTTATGTAACATACCAAAATAAAAGAAATTATAAAATGGATATATATCATTACTAATCCAAATCCATCCAGTCACCTAAAACCATCGAGCTATCCCACTAAACCAAGAAAAACTCAACACAAGACTCATCCTAAACCTATTCCTATAATAAATATGTGAGAGATGATTGGGTACCCAAGTGAAATGGAGACCTGAGAAGGGTGTGAATAAAACTCAGCAGGACAACACCAACAGTGTCTAAATCAAATACTAGTCAATACAACAGTGCATGAAAGAGAAGGAGTAACTATAGATAAAATAATTTTTATTATTTAACATGTTCATTACTGATCCAAATCTATCTAGTCACCTAAAACCATCGAGCTATCCCACTCAACCAAGAAAAAATAAACACAAGCCTCAGCCTAAACTTGTTCCTATAATAAATATGTGAGAGATTCTCGGGTACCCAAGTGAAATGGAGGCTTGAGAAGAGTGTGAGTAAAACTCAGTAGGACAACACCAATAGTGTCTAAATCAAATACCAGTCAGTACAACAATTCATGCACGAGGAGTAACTATAGATAAAATAAGTTTTATTATTTAACAATGTTCAATTGATAAATTTTATTATTTTTCCCAAATATTACCCATTTCCATCAAACCTACCTCATCTGAAGCCAGGTTTCTGATCTATACATCATAAAGGTCACTGGTTGGAAAACAAGGAGCCTCAATCCAAGTATCCAACCAAGATCTGTTACGCCATGTATGAATATCCCAACCACTAGGTCACAAGTTGAAAAATAAGGAGCATCAATATAAGTATCCAATTGGGACTTAGAACACCATGTCTGACCATCCCAACCTTAATTTGGGATGCCATGTCCACACCCTTGGAGTCAGGGGCATCAACCCATTATCCAAAAACTATGGTGCACTGAGGTTCGTGGAGCATCAATCTAGCCCGCCCAAAACCATTGAGTTAAGCATCAGTCCATCATACCAAAACCACTAGTCACATGCTAGTAAACAAGGATCACCAATCCATGTATCCAACTGAGATTTGGTATGAAACATCCAACCATACCCAAACATTTCATTATTAATCATTAACATTTCATTCAACATTTCCATTTAACCATTAAACATAAACCTATTTAACCATTGCCATTTCCTTTATTAATCAAAAAATTAATCATGGTACCAATGGCCCTTAAAACCAAAATAAGCCTCAATAAAACCCAACCCCTTTCACATTTCATAAAAATACCAAATCCATACATTTTCATCACACATTTCAAAACCACCCTTTAAAACATGGGTATTTTTTATTTTTAGATAAAAAACAAGGTCTAAGGAATTTAATTTCTACCCAAACCATTTAAAATACCCATTAAACCATTTTATTTATAAGGATCCACACCTCAGTTAAATTGAAATTTGAAATCCATTTTAAACCCCTTTAAAATCACTTCGAGGTCAATACCCCATTTCAAAACAACATCTCTCTTTAAAATATAGTTTTCACACCTTGGAAGAAATAAAAAAATCAAACCTAATGAACCCTATTTAATCATCTAAAATAAATCATGGTATTTTTAAGAAACTTAACACTAAAACATTCAATTTTTAAAAGGTAGGGACACCCCTTGGGTGGCTATAAGTCTGGTTTCACAGCATCCAACAGAACCGATAGGGTCTGTGGAAGTTCCAAGGTATCAATATAAATCCTAAACAAATTTCTTAAATCAAGGTAGAAATAATATCAAACATGGTCTCTAATTAATATACCACACACACATATAATAAAATTATCAAGACTATGGGTAAATCTCTTGGACCACCTACCACATTAACGAATCTTTCCAAAACATTTCTAAAGAATGGAGACCCCATCAAGGCCCATCCAAGCCTAAAAACAACTCCTTGGAAACCAACCAATCTCATATTGATCACACAATCCTTAAAATCACACCAAACAACATTAATTAATTAATTAATTATCATAATTAGAATTAAGTAAGCAGTTAAACCCCAATGCGACATAATGTTGGAAACTCACTGGGTCCATCAACTCTTATCAAAACTCCAAGAAACCACTACAGAAGGATAAAAAATGACTAAAAACCCATCTATGAGAGAATAACTTAGATTCAATACCATTAATCACTTAAATAAATTAATTTAACTGGGAAAACCTAAGAAATTTTACCTCAAACTCATACCTTAATGAAATTCCACACAATGACATGTGAAATCTATCTCAGGATATTTTCTACCAAAACCAACCAAAATCCTCATAGTGAATGGAATATTCCACCATGATCTGGTAGAATAGTCAACAATACCTAAACAATAGATCCCCAAAATTAGAGAGAATGAAAAGGAAGAATCAAGGAAAGCCACTAGAGGTTTGATCTTACCTCAAAATGCCGAAGAAACACCATGAAAACATTACCAACATCAAAGGAGGAAGGATGAGGAATGGGTTTGGTAACCCTTTAGTCCACACACATAAAAGGGAGGAGAAAGGGGGTGGAGTGTCTAAAAACTCAACGAGTCATTTTGGTCATTTCCCCATTTTTAATGAAATATTGGCAGTCATACGGTTTGGCCACATGGTTTTTAAAACCATGTTCCAACTATGCACCCACTACAATACATTACCCATACCCCACATGGTTAGGCCACATGGTTTAATAAACCATGCAACAATAGTTTTTTCAACACTACCTCACTTCTGTAGAAAGGTTCACGGTTTTTCTGAAACTGTGCACAACCCATGCATCATGCCTCATACCCTCCTCTACCTCGCACAATTTTCCATTATTCATTCTGTGTTTTTATCCAAAATCATTCTATAACTATGAAAATAAATAGTTCATAGTTCAAAACGAACAGAAAGTGTCTTGGGAATCTAGGTGTTTCATGGTTTCTCCTAAACAGTGTACACTAAACCATGTAACCTAGTCAAAAATATCTAGAACTTCAAAAACTTAATCTGAAGCATCCAATACTCATCTAAACACCTAGTCCACCTCTCAATAATCATTACTCATATAAAAATAACATTTTGAGACATTTCATATCTTATAACTCCATTATGAGTCTTAATTAAAAATACAACCCTTTTAGTAACAAAAATTAAAATTCCTTTTGAATTTTCAACCCAGCTAAAAATGGGATCTTACACCCTATCTGAGTATCATGATCTACTGGGTTCCAGTGTGACTTTCTTCATAGAGAGTCCCAAAAATACTAATATCTCATATTTACTCCCTTAGTAATGGTGGATATGTTCCATCGATATTGTGATACTGATGAGTGAGATCTCTTAGATGAGTGACATTAGGGATGGTAGGGCTCGTGGAGTGAGTTATCCTGGATGAGTGATACCTCTGAGCCTTGAGTATAATCCTATGGAAGTTTTTATGGTTGAGACCATAATATTTGAAGTCTGAGAAGAGTATATCTAGGTTATTCTGTGATTCCTTATGGTAATGTCTATTTGACTCACTATGTGGGATGAGCTGACTAGTCATGTATAATAGAGGAATGGTAGAGATGGAGATTCTTATACTCTTGTGCTTGAGTTATCCTCTATCTTGGGGTCAATTGGATTATTTCCTTTCAATTTATACATATTTTTTCATATTTGGGGAACCTAATAAGTTTTTTTATACTCACCCCTACATGGGATCTTCTGACACATGTTGTGTCTTATGCAGATTAAATGCCTTTTAATAAAGTCCTAGGAGGATCCGGAGCAGGCAGAGCATAACAAGATAAATAGACCAAGGTGTATACCAGTGGTTTCATTTGAAAACAGTCCCCTCCATCTGAGCAGGTTGGATTCTTTTATATTTTTTTTGGGATTTTATTTTTCCCTTTTTATGTTTTCATTACTTTTTCTATACTTTAATTTTAGGATAGATGTATGCAGCCATTTTGGTATCAGTTGTACTATTATCTCTTCACAATTTCATGGATATGGATGTGTGTTCATGCATAAAAGTACCATAGGATAAGGAATCCCATGTGTGTGATATTCCTACTTAGAATTTGACACCATCCCCTAGTCTATTGGAGACATGATTGTGGTTTTGACAGATCAACCTTCCACAGGTGTGGCGGGCTCCGGTGGGTCAGGTCATTACAAGTTACCCACAAAATGTCAAGATATGGTGACATTTTCTATCCCTTGTACTATTAGATCCATGAATTTTTTAGATCCTTTGTCTGATTTAGGTAAATCAATTAATGTAATTCCTCACTCGGTTTTTACTTAATTTTATATGTGATAATTTAATCCCATAAGAGTGGTGTTATAACTTTCAAATAGATCCATTGATTTTTCAGTGAGAGTCTTGGAGGATGTGCTATTTAAAGTTCATAATTTGATATTCCAATTTAACTTTTATATGATCAACATAGAAGATGATATAACCCCAATATAGTCATCCATAATCTTGGGGAATACATTCTTAAAAACATTAAGTACTATCATTAATGTGCATAAAGGAACCCTCGCCATGGATTTTAGAGACAGAATTGTCCACTTCAACATATTTGATGCTATGAGATACCCTTAGAAGAAGTAATCACTCTTTAAACTACCAAACATTGAGGTGGATGATCCCAAATAAAATATAGGTATTCTATATAAAATTTTTTCTTTAGGGAAACAATTAATTATTAAAAATTTGGTGGGGGTAGTAGGATGTCCAAAAACTTGGAAAAAAAGTTCAGTTTGGAAAATGAGGAAACTTTTGATTTCTTTGATGAATTTGATTATTTTTTTTATAATGAAGAATCAGATTTTTCATCTTGTTTATAGGAAATCCAAACTATGCAAGTGAGGATTCTAGTTCTATTTCATCCTTATAATAACCCCTAAATTATGAATTAAAACCACTTCCCACTAACCTTATGTATGTATACTTAATGTAAGAAGGTAAATAATCAGAAATCATTTATAATAACCAATATACAGACCCAAAAAAATGTTGATTAAACTTTTAAAATAAAATTTGAAAGAAATAGGTTGTAATTTAGGAGATATTCTAGGCATAATTCTCAAAATATTCTCACAAATAATTCTACTTTAGGGAGATTACAGACCTATTAGGAAACCCTAAAGAAGGATGAATCTAACTATCATAGAGGTAGTTAAAAAGAATATAGAAATGTTTTTAGAAGTGGGAATTATCTACCCAATCTATAATTCATAATGGGTTATCCCCATTCATGAAGTTCTTAATAAAAATAAATTGGCCATTGTAAGGAATGAACAAAATAAATTTCTACCTGTTAAAATTTAAAATAGTTGGAGAGTGTGTGTATATTATAAGAAGATAAATCAGGTCACTGGGAAATATGATTTCCCTATTCATTTAATTGACTATATGTTGGAGAGATTAATAGGCCAAATTCACTACTATTTTTTAGATGAATTTTTAGGTTACTTTTAGGTGCCCATTTCACCCGAGGATCAAGAGAAAACTACATTTACTTGTCCTTGTGGTACCTTTTAATACAATAGGATTACATTTGGATGATGTAATACCCTAGGAACCTTCTAAATGTGTATAATAATTATCTTCTCTAATTACATTGAAGATTTAATGAAAATTTTCTTAGTTTTTTTTACTATTTTTAGTAATTCAGTTTATCATTACTTTTGGAAAAAAAATTTAAAACATGAATTGAAAGTTAACTTGTTTTAAACATTGAAAAGAGTAATTTTATAGCAGAGAGAATAATAGTATTTGGGAAAATTATTTCAAAAAACGACACTTAGGTGGATAAGTTTAAATTTTAAGTAATAAATTAATTTTCTTATCCAACTTATGCGTGAAATGTTATATCTTTTCTTGAACATGCATGATTTTTCCATCACACTTAAACCCCCAATAAATTCTTAGTATTAAATCTGAATAAAAATTTTACATTTGGGAAAATCCATATCTTTATAAAATTTGTAATGATAAAATGATAAGAAGATATTTTCCTAAGAGTGAGATTAAATTTTTTGTTGATTTTTCTCATACTCCTGATTATGGGGGACACTTTTGAAATCAAAGGACTATTGGGAAAGTTTTATAATTAGGGATATATTTGACTACTTTTTTTAAATATTATCATATATTTTGAAAAAATGTGAACAATTCTAGTTTACAAGTAACATATCCAAGAGATAATAAATGCCCCAAAACCCAAAATATTTTGTGAGATATTTTATATAAATGGAATATAATTCATTTGAAAATTTATCATGTAAATTGGTAAATATTACATTCTACTAGTAGTTGATTATACCTCAAAATGTGTGGAATCCATAGCCACCAAAACTGATGATGCTAATGTTGTGTGTTCTTTTTCTTGGGCTAATATATTTTGTTGGTTTGAAGTTCCAAGATCCATTATTTATGATCAAGGTAATCACTTCTACAATACAATAATGAGAGACTTTATGGGGAAGTATTGGGTGAACCATAAGATATCTACACCATAACTCCTTCAACCAAATTGGAAATTTGAATTTTTCAATAGGGGGATAAAAGGAATTATAAAAAAAATTAAACCAAATAGAAAATATTGGAGTCAAAGGTTGGAAGAAATATTATGGGAATATAATATAGATTATATAACACCCATTGGAATGAGTCCATATAGGTTGATTTATGGTAATAGTTTTCACCTACCTGTTGAATTAGAGAATAAGGTATACTAGGTAGTAAGAGAGGTAAATCTTGATCTGGATAGAGATAAGAAGGAGATAAAATTATAGTTGTATGAATTACAAAAAATCAGAATAGAAATTTTTTTAAACTCAAAAATTCATAAATAAATATAATAGATCATAACAATATCATTCAGAAAAAAATAATTTCATCCAAGGGACTGAGTCTTATTATACAACACAAGATTCAAGTTCATTCTAGGTAAACTTCATTCCAGGAGAGAAGGTACATTTATAGTCACTCATGTATATCTTTTTGGTGTTGCTCATGTAGTGAGATAATTATAGGAAAATCCATTTACTATTAATGGGAACAAGTTAAAGAAATTTCATGGGAATCTTCCCCAAGAACCAATGGAGGATATCACACTCCTCCAATCTATATATTAATGAAAATCATCAAGTTTTACCTTTATTTAACACTTAATTGGTTGTTTTGATTAGATTGAAATATTATTTCACTGATAAATATATTAAAATGCATTTATGAAATTTTATTATTCAAGTTTGGCGTATGGAGCCTTTATAGTTTGTTATTTTCAAATTTTAGTTTTCTTTTTCAAAGTTTTTTTGTGTCTTTTTAAAAAATTTATGCGTTTCTTACTCAAATTTAGTGTGTTTTGAAACCTATTGAGATAAATTTTAATGTATATTCAAATTTTGAACCCATACCAATGTTATGATACTAATTTGACCCATATACTCACTTTATATTTATGATTAAATGAAATTGTTTTCAAATTTTAAGGGAAATTCATGAAAAGACCGCTATTTTTTGGATATCATGCCATTATATATTGTCCTATATTTTTATAACTTACCTAAAAGACTTATGAAACTATTTTTAAAACTTATTAAAAATAAATTTTTCTTAGATAAACAAATTATATTTTAATAACTATAATTTTTTGAGAAATTTAGTCAAACCCTAGGAGTATTAAGGAATTTTTTCTATATATGTCTGAGGAATTATTTTTATTTTAAAATCTCATTTTACAATAAATTTCTATTTATAGTCAACCTTCTCATTTAACACTTTTATCCCCTATAATCTATGAATAAACTAAATAGGTATCTACATTACAAGAAAAAAATCACTACTACCTTTCTCTAGAAACCAATGCATGATCTAAGTTGAATTTAAGTACGGGGGAGGAAAAAGTTGAGCTAGAACAATCTATTTTGATGAATATGCTTGAGTTGAAGTGATGAAGTTTTGAATCATCTATTATACTATTTTTTGAGGAAAATAATGATATGAAAAATGAGAGGATGGATTAGATGACTGAATGGCCCGAAGGCTGAAATTTTTATTGATTTTAGATAATCCCCTTTTAAGGATAAAGGGGGAGAAAACCAAGACTTCAAAGACATTTAGACATTAACAAAATCAAGAAAACATAGGTTTGAAACCCAGAACAAAACAACAAGGCAGTGCTTTAACCTAGTATCAACGTCATTAAGGCACGCCTCCACCAAAGCATGGCTGCTCAGCAAACAGTCCCATGCAAGAGTGCACGGGCACGATTCCGATGGTTGTACCATACCCTCTCAATATTCCAAATCTGAAAAGTCATGCACGGTGAAGACGACAAGCTCTATCCTCATTTGAAGCAATACCTTGAAGAAAGTATGGGTTACCCAACATACCATCCAATTCACCTCCAGAAAATCAACCAAAGAGCACCCAATACCACCAAATTCATAGCCATTCAATCATAAACTCAGCAACACCAAATTCTGGATTGAAAATTACCTCTTTTACATCAAAAGAATCAAAATTTTCACTAAATTCTGGATCTATCTAAATTGGATAGGAAATATTTAAAAATAAGATATTGGGGAGATTTTTTTTTTGATATTGATAAAGAAATATATTTTATAACTTCCTAATAAAATTTCAAGTTAAAGAGATGATAGCTTTTGCAAAAGGAAAAGAAGAAGGTGACGACTGATCTATCTGAAATTATATAGATTATGCAATTAGTTTGGTTGTCTATAGGTGTTGTTTAAAAAATATATACTTAGTATATTTGAAGAATGGAATTTAAAAGCCCCAAATATAAATAAAATGGAGGTAAATATCTCCTAACATGGGGAAAGGTTGGTTACACACCTACTCATCAATCTAAAGTACCTCTCTGATTTCAAGAGAAGACTAAAAAAATAATATAAAGAAAGGATAAATACATTTAAATAAACATGTGAGTGGAATATTTACTTCTAATAAAGTTATTAAGGTGTTATCTATCATATAAAAAACTCAAAGGGGTGGAACTATATCAAAGTAATAGAGTAAGAGAGGGTGTATATCATTCTTTAAGAGAGATGAAAATGATGCATTATGCTTTGACATAGATCCAAACCCCCTAATCTACCTCAAAATATTATAAATAAAACCCACCAACCCATAATCCACAAAACAAACCTAAAAATCCCTCATGATATGAAAAAAATACTTGACTCATTGGTCAGAGATGAATAAATTTATCAAACCTATATTGGATCTTACATGTACTTGGAATGAGAAAAGCCTTTCTTAAAATTCTCACTTGAGCGCTAAGTGAAATAATTATGGGAAGGTACGTATGAATGAGCATTGTACGATGGAAGAATTAGAAAATAACTAAAATAATTTAATGAATAAGATGGAACTGAGAACATTAAGTATGAATGATAATATTGAGACACACAGTGTTGAAAAGGAAACTTATATTGGCTTATGTTTGATTTTTTCTTGATTTTGTTTGAATTTCACTTCTTTGGGAGTCCAAGGATTGAGTTTGAGGGAATTTATAGAGGTAATATTTTCATATATTTCACTTTTCTCTTTATATTTTATGTACACTAAAATGTACATTCATATGATTCATGAAATATATATTTAATATATAATACTGTATATATATAGTTTACATTTAATACATGCACATGATGTATGTATATTATCATGCATATGACGCATGTATAATATATAATGTATATATATATATATATATATATTATATTATATTAATTATGAATGAGATTCATATACAATTTCATGTGATGCAATGTCTCTCCTGAATGTTTTTATTGATTTAGAACTAAAGAGTTGGTTTATTTAAAGCCTTGCTTTTAATCATTGAAACGAGTTCAATAAATTACACTCAACAAAATTAACACATAAGATGCATCTTGAAGGAGGAGCGATGGTATTCACCTATATAAAGAGATACAATCTATTCTATTGAGTTTGGGTGTATTTTTATTCTATGTTACTGTGATAATCAGTTCTATTAAAGGTTACTAAAACCCTCTTCTTCCTAGGATTTTTTTATCTCATGAGAAGGCACTAACACCCCTTTAATGGCTCAGGTATCCTTACAAAGCATAAATGGATCCTTTGGACAACATTTTACCTTGGAGACATTAGGCTTTGTTTTAAATACTCCTTATGATATTTATCAAATAAAATCTTTCAAAATAAGAAGATGGTGGCTACTGTAATGGATGAATATTAGGTTATTTTTTCTACTTTGTTTTTCAATTATATTTTCAAATTTTAATCTTAAAGATATATCTAACTATTTTTTTTGTTGATTTATATTTCCAATGATCATGATATGATCAAACAAATCCCATCATTGTTATCAAATCTTGTTTCTTTAAGAAATAATTATATTTGAAACACTAGTTTTTGAGAAAATAATAACTGAAAATGAATAACATTGCTTTAATAAAATAGTTGCATCTTTTCAAGTGGTGTAAAGGTTATTTTGAATTAACTTTACTTGGATAGTGATATGTAAAGTTAAAAATGGGTTAACTTTACACATAAATTTTCTATATAAAGGTTATCAAAATTTACCTTTACGCATATATCACTATGTAAAGGTAAATGAAGAGTTCCTTTTTGTAGCGTGCTCTACATAAAGGTATTCTATGTGCTACCTTTATGCACATGCACTACGTAAAGGTTATTGTTTGTCCAACTAGGTTAAATAACCTGAGAGGGAGGTTGAATCAGGGTATGAATGATTAAAATAGATACCCCTTCATATCTTGTTTCATTGTTAAACAAAACACTCTTCTCTCTCTTTCCCATAGTAATGTATAAAATTAAATGAAAGTATACATGAGACACAACAATTTTTACTTGGTTCACCCTCACTGGGATATATCCAAGGAGAATAAAATGTCAATGTGATGATGTACCAAATCCACTAAAAGCACAATACTATTTATATAGTTCTAAGTGGACTCACTATCCCTCCTGGTTTACAACCAATCGCAAATTTAAACTCACTTCTCTCTCAATTGAAATGTGATAATTGCTCCTTTAGAATAATCCACTTTGATCTCTTCAATAAGTATGTTTTACACCTCATTTATTATATCATTATGTTCTATTTTCATCTAATTGATGAATACCCCTTTACTATAGAATCATTGGGAACATTAAACCTTTGGTGAAACCTTTGGATGTCTTGAACATAACTTTAACACTTTACATGCAACATTTGAGTTTAGGTGAAGAACTCACAACTTACATGTACTATTACAGAACAACCTATTGCATGTAAATTTTATGATTTTTACCCAACTATATTTACATGACAATCCCTTTTCATGAAACTCTTTCATGATTCAGAGCACTTATTTTATCTAAGGGTTGATCTACTAATGAGGGGGTAGCTGCTTATTTATAGATATTGCTGACCCTGTGGGTAAGTTTCTCACCCTCAGACCACCTTGCACACAATATTTATTTTGAGTGTGGAAAAAAAATTATTTTTTATTGGGTGCATAAGTCTCTTTCACACACAATATCCATCTCAATTTCATGGATGCATGAAACTCTTCCTTGGTCGCACAAACTCATCTTTCACACATATTCAAATATTTCACACACTTCTTTCCTTAACCATATTTTGATAAGACGATCATAAAACATAAATTATGCAAAACATTCTGATTCACCTTAAATATTTCACACAACTTCCTTTTCCAAAAACATCTTTATCCATTCTCTAATTCTGGACCCCAAAAAATTTAGCAAACACTAGGAAACGAAACCACCTTGTGTACGTATATTTCTTCACCCCCTCTAGAGTATCCATCCATTTTTCTCGGATATTTTTCAAAATACCTTGTGAACGATATATCTAGAGCTCCAAAACTAACCATGGAAACCTGCATTGTCAATAAATGAAATCAACCCAAAAACACTGCAATGTTACCCTGATGGATTTTTGCCCAATAGTAGTTATCCTCTTACCCTTATGCAGATTTTCACTGTGTAAGGGTATTTTACATTTACCATTATAAATAGTGCTTGAATAAAGTTAAATATAGGTTATACTTACACAAAGTTTCTGTTTAAGTGTAAAGGGAGGTTACCCTCATGCAGAATATGAATTTTACGTAATGGCAAATACAATTGTTTTAAAAAATTATTTTTTAAAATTTTTAATGATTTTAATGATTTTTATGGTTTATAAAATGTTTATAAATCATTATAAAAGGTATTGTGGGTAATTTTGATTTTTAATGTTTTTATAAATTAATTAATTAATTAAAAAAATATTTATAATTAATTAAATAAATGTTTATAAAAAATTTCCCAAATATTAATGGTTGGTATTTTAAAGACCTTTTTCAAATTATATGGAATGTCACGTGTTCTAGAAATAAAAGGGTTTACTTAGAAATCATAAATGGAAATTTATAATAAAAAATATAAATTACAAAATATATGATATTTAGATTATATAAAATGTTTATATAATAGAAATTGAATTGTAAAATGTTTATAATTCATAAAATATCATATAAATTCCGTATAATATAAAATATAAAAGAGTTAATATTAAAGTGCATATAAAATTTTTATATACATGATTATGATATGTCCATAATGTTTTTATAATTTATAAAATATTTATTGTTAGATTTTATTTATGAATTTTTCATGAATAGTTATCTCATTTTTTGTAAAATAAATAAGTTATTTATTTATTTGTTAAATTACTTTGATACTAATTCTTAGAAAGTAATTTCAAGATTGTGTATGCTTTATGTTTAACTGTTAAACTATTTCTAGGAGTTATATATCCATATTACATGCTAGGGATTAATCAATAAAATTTATTTTTCATCTACCTAGACATCGGTTTGTATTCTGAGTTGTGATATTGAGAATATTTGTTGAATATAGTTTGTGTATATTAGGTATTAGTGTTATTATAAATTGAATTCTATTTGATGAAATGATATTTGATATCAATATGTTTTGAATTAGAATTTTTTATTGGGTTTCTTATAAGTTTAATGACACTCTTATTATCACAACCCAAGCGCAAGGGTAACTTTACTTCAATAGGTAAGTCTTCCAAACGAGTCTTCCTCCACATAAGTTTTTTAGTATCTTGAGTGGTAGCAACATACTCAGATTCATCCATGTTAAGAGTTACTGAATTTTGTTTTTTATTATGCTAACTTACACAAATTTTCCTTAGAAATAAAACTCAAATAGATATGGATATTATATCATAAAAATTTCCTTCCCAGTCAGCATCTTTATAACCAAAAAAATCAATATTTTTTGAGCTATCATACCTGATTCTGAAATATGTTGTGCCTTTGATATGTCTAAGAATTATTATTATAGCTAATAAGTGTGATTCTTTGGGATCACTCTGAAATATTTCACATAAGGAAACAACATAAACAATGTCTAATCTTGAGTTAGTCAAATATAACAAACTTCTAATCAGCTTCTAAAACTATTTAGAGTCAACTTCCTTACCTTATACATCTTTAGTCAAATTGGGTCCCACTGAAATTGGTGTGAAAACTACTTTCAAATTTTCCATTCCAAACTTATTAATAAGTTCCTTAGCATACTTTTATTGGGAAACAAATATGTATTTCTTCTTTTGTGAAATTTTTAACCCAATAAAGTATTTGATTTCACTTAGCATGGAAATCTAGAACAAATTTTTCATCTCTTCAGCAAACCTTTCACAAGTTCTTTCATCATTCCTAGAAAGGATAATATCATCAATATAAACAATTACAATAAGGGAAATATTTTGACTTTCTTTGATGTACATATTACTATCAACCCTTCCTTTCTTGAAATTAAACTTCCTCAAGAAAGTATCCAATTTTTAATACCATTATCTTAGAGATTTATTTATCCCATATAAGTATTTATTCAACTTACACACATAAATTTTATCCTTCCCAACAAAAAATCCGCATGGTTTTTCAATATAAACTTCTTCATCAATTTCTCCATTCAAAAATGTTAACTTCACATCCATCTGAAATTTTTTGTAACTTTTTTGTGCAACAATATCCAGAAAGATCTAATTTTTTCTAACCTTTTCATAGGAGAAAAAGTATCATCAAATTAAATACCTTCAATTTGTGAGTAACCTTTGCATACTAACCTTTAATTGTTTCTTATCACTTCACCAACTTCATTTAACTAGTTTTAGAAAACCCACTTTGTACCAATAATATTTTTGTCACTTGGTTTAGGTATAACTTCTCAAGTATCGTTCTTCTAGATTTGATAAAACTCTTCATTCATATTATAAATTCATTTCAGATGCTCAAAATATTCATTCACATCTTTTAGCTCAACTTTTTGAATATAAAAAACTATGCGTAATAGTTTTTGATGTTCTTTGTTTGAAACTTTTGATGTTGATCACCAATTATGTTTTGAGATTCCACTTACTTCCTCATTCGGGGATGAGATTTTTGAGATTCTTCCTCATCACTAGAAACAAATGAGTCTGATTCTTATTCTTGATTAGGATTATAATTATTTTCATCATTATCAGAACTCTTTACAAAAATTCTTTCATCATGTTCATCTTCTTTATCTGTATGAGTTTGTTTATAATTTTCCTCATCTTTTTCAAAAACTTTCACATAAAAAGATTCAACTAATGTTATTATCTCTTTGTTGAAACATATATATCCTCTTCCTTCTAAAGCATATCTAATAAATATTCTATATTAACCTCTCTAATAAAACTTTACAGGGTTTTCACCTTTGTTATTTATGATGCAGAGACCCCCAAAAACTCTCAAATGTTTCAAACTTGGAGTTTTTTCATAAAACATTTTATAAAGATTCATATTAGAAATTGACCTATAGAAACATAGATTCTAAATATAAATAGAAGTGTTCATGGATTTCTTCTAAAAGTAATGAGAGAGACCATGTTCAAGTAACATATTTCGCCCTATTTCAACCAGAATTCTAGTTTTTCTTTTAGTAACAACATTTTTTTGAGGAGTATATGATGTAATGAACTCAATTTGAGTTCCATGATTCTCAAGATAACTTTAAAAATCTCCATTTTTATTCACCACCATTGTCTGTTCTCAATTCTTCACCGAATACTCACATTCCTTCTCATATTTTCTCCTAAAACTTTTAAACATTTTTAAATCATCTGACTTATGCTTCATATACATAACACAAGTAATGAGAGTAAATTCATCATTGAAATTAATGAATTACTTATCTCTATGTGTTTATTTCTTTCTCATTTTACAATAGGTATCTAAATGAATAAGTTTTGGGGGGTCGTTTTGAACAAATTTACACTTTATTATTCATGGATTTTGTAATATTTCCTTTCTAAAAAATTGTGCAACACCAATATCTTTTTATTGACATATCATGAATTCCATGGACAATGTATCTCTTTGATAACTTGATCATGTTTCTCTAACACATGTTTCCTAGACTTTTATTCCATAACTTATTCTCTTCTATCATACTTAAGTAACAAGATTTTTGAACCTCACCAACTTGGAACAAGTTTCCTTTTGTACATTGGCTTCTTGTAATTATCTTTCCATATTCCTCACTCTTCATAATAAACCCATATTTTTTGAAAATAAATTTGTTGCCTTCATCAAAAAGTTTTGAAACACTTATCAAGTTGTGTTTCATCCTATCAAAAAAAACTTTCTTATACTAAATTTTCCTCCCCAATAATAGAAGATCCAACATATTTGATTCTAAGGGATTCATTATTGACAAATTTCACTGTTATTTCTGTGAAATATTTCAAATTCTCTAAAAATTTTAAGTCTCCTATCATATGATAAGAACACCCACTATCCAAGAACCAAGTTTGTTCTCTTTTTGAATCTTTGAGATCGGTTTCTATAACCAAAGATTTTTCATTCCCTTTATCTTTCTCCATATACATCTTTTGAAAATTTTTATAGATCTTTTGTTATGTCGGTAACAAAACAATACATACTTTTTCAAGATTTATAGGATTTTCACATCTTTCACAAATAGTTTCCAAATATTTGAACCTATTTTAAACTCTCACACCACCCTTCTCAAGTTTCTTCAAGACATCCTTCTCAGAATTATCTTTCGATTGGATTGAATCCCCTTCAAACTTTATCTTCTATAATTTGTGGGATATTTTTAATATTGTTGATTAAACCAAAATATATTTTCCATGTACCTGAATCTGCCATAATATCAGTAGTATCCATAAAAAGAATATTTAACTCTATAAATTTTATACTACCTGGAGTTGTGAGCATTTTTATCAACAACCTTATTTTCTTTAACATTAGAACTTTATTTAGTCCCAAAATTTCTATTCTTAACTGGAACCTTGTTCTTCAACTCAGTTTTCTTTTAAGGCTATTTGGAACCATAATTTATAAGAACTTTGTCAAACTATAAATTTTTTAAAACTTCTAACTTCTCCAATTTATTAATCTTGTCCACATACATAATTTTGGCATCAAACTTATCAGGAAGAATTCTCAAGATCTTTCAAAAATAGTTTATTCTTCCAACTTTTCACAGAGACATCTTATTGTTCTCACAATATCATTCACACTTGTAAATAAGTCACCAACATATTAATACTCACCTATTTTTAGATCTTTATACTTTAGACTATATATTTATAAATTTGTTTTCTTCACCTTCGTATTGCCTTCGTAAATGTTCTTCCACTTTTCTCAGATACCTTTGGCAGTAGAAAATCCCTTTACTCTTAGAAACTCACTTTTTGAAAGTGATAAGGGTAAAGAATTATTATCTATTCCATCATTCTCAATATTCTTCTTATCCAAATATGTGATAGGAACTATTTCATCAATAGGAGTAAATCCATATATATATTCTTCTATAACACCATAATAAGATATATAAGATATAGAAAAATTATATGTTTCTGGATATGATAGTTCTTTATATTGAATATTAAATCCCATTACTATTCACTCAATTCATATTTTCCATCACAAATTCTCCTTAAAAAACTTTAGAGAAGTGTAAATGAAGGTAAACTTAGATCTAATACCAATTGATATTTCCAAGCTAGGATCAATGTACCACTAAGAGGGGGAGGGGTGAATCTGTGATATCATTTTATTTTAAGTTTACTTTATTTTGAAATAATATTTACCTCATGTTAAAGTTTTATCAATTTTATGAAAACAAAACAATCACAAATCCTTGGGAACATAATTATTTAAAAGTTTTACTACTCAACAATAGTATCTAAGTCCTTGGTATGGTTTGGAAACAATTCAATACCACACAATCTGTTGATAAAAAATCCTTTTGTGTGGATATAAACAAGTAGGTTATACCCTTCCACTTGTGTAGAAGTATGATCAATACAATAGTGCATATTTTTATTCTAGCATAAATAATGTAATACAAGTTTGTGTAACAAGTTAATAAACTTTCACCAATTGCTTCCAAACATGTTATTATACTTCCTTATCAACTTTCACTTTTTATAACCTTCAAAAAAATATTCATGTTCTGACCTAGAAGCAGGTAATAACTTCTCTAGAATTCATAATCATACTTAGTCTAATGTCCCATTCTGATTCCTCAGTCGGATTGTTCAGTCTGAAAATATAAATCTACTAGAATACCACTGAAACAATTTTGAACTACTTTTTCCTCAGTTTGGAAATCTCAATACCATTTCTTAGTCTAAATGTTCAGTACAAAAATATAAATCTTCTATAATACCACTGAAACAATTCTGAACTGCTTCTTCCTCAATCTAGAAATCTCAGTCTGATGACCCAGTCCGATCTGATAACCACTAAATACAATCTTCCTTATTGTTCTTGTATCTTAAAAACTTCTTCAGCAAATATCAATCCAGAAACCTCTTCTCTCTACAAATTCAGAACTTATATCTCTTCATCTACACATGAATAGTGTTCTGATCTATCAGAAAGTACAATGTACTCTCTTCCTAATATAGGTGCACCAAAAATGATTTAGGCTGGAATCTGATATTTTTTCCCACTTAACCAAATTTCCAAAAACTTGATTTTCCCCTTCATTTGGCTCCACCTTTTACTTATTTAGTTCTTCTATACTCTTCTAAATTATTCTCAAAACTTCTTGAATCTTCTCAAAGATTTATTCTACTTTATACTTTCTAACCATTCTTCATTTTGATTCCAATTTAAATTTCTATTTATTCATTATGATGAATACATATGTATGGAAGCATATTCTTCATTACGTTGTTCTATATCAATTGATCATAGGAAAAAAATGAATTCTCATTATGATGATCAGAACCAACTAAAAAATCATCATTTTTATGCTCTATACCAACTGTTATCCATAAAACATTAAAACAATTTATCCATAAACACAATAATAGATTTTAAAGATATCAACACTTCTTGGAAGCACAAAAACTTCAAAACTCCTTTTCTTCTTTTCTTCAAACCAATGATCCTGTTTTTAATGAAGTTATTAGTATCAACCTATGTCAGATGGATCGATATCTAATTCACTCTGATGTATTAGTTTCAGTGTTAGTCTGATGATTCAACACCACTTCATGTCTAATTAATCTTGACTCAATTGTAAACATATCAAAGTTCTTACAAGAATTAGTCCCAATAAAAACTTTCTTTCTGATGATCATCCTATTGATCGGTATATAAATTTCTTACAAGAATTAGTCCCAATAAACTCCCCTTATTTTATTTTTCATTGGTCCCAACAACTCCCAACAAAAACAATTTTACCTATGATTGATCGGTGGCACACCATGTTCGATGGATCGGTATCAGTAGAAACTTTTTTACTTTTTTTATTAGGGTACCCACCAACTTCTTTCTATGAAGATTTATATCTTGTGTATTATTAGTCTAACTAAAAACCGGTATCTTTTTCTTCTCATGTTTCAAAAAAAACTTCCCAACCTTCAAACAATACTCCATCTGGTGTTCTTACACTGATGAACTGAGACTAGGAAACTTTGAATTTCTTCTTCCACTAACTCCTGCTTATATCATGACTTCTTCATGAATTTGAGTACTTTAGGATTAGTGTATAATTTTTTTACTCACATTGGAAAGTTTCTATTACTTTCCATCCTTTAAACATGTTATTTCTATCCCATAAAACCTCATACTGATTGGTAGCATTTGTTCTCCCCCTTTCCTTAATAAGGCTAGCATCACAAGTTTTCTAGACAACTTATGATTTATAAGAACTCAAAGATCATAAAATCATCTTCATATTTACTAGGAGAATTTCAAGACTCCGATACTTTCTTATACCAATCAAAACTTTCTTTCTGGGCCCAAAGTAATTCTGATGAACCTTTTATCCCAGAAAAATTCTTCACAACCTGATAGACTTTGTTATGAATTTTGCATCCGATATTCTAATTATGATGAAACCTTTCATTCTTTTTGTCCAATAATAAAAACCTAAAAATTGAAATAAATTATTTTCTTGACAAAGAAAGACAATAATTTCAGCCCAAACTTCATCTGGATTCCAAAAACATCTTCCAACAAGCTTGGTCTCAACAAATGTGACCTTCCTATTTTATTTTGGGGTTATACTCTAGAGACTACTATATTTCTGCTAAACTAAATTCCATATAAAGAAATAATGAATACACTATATGTGATATGGACCAGTAAACATCTTAAAATTAATTTCATGAGGATTTGAGGTTTTTAATAACTCATGTAATGATTTAATTATGGTAATATTTATAAGGAACCAACCTTAAACATTACATAATCTTGAGTTTTAGGTCAAGAATTCACTCCATTACATTTTAAGGATCTTTACAGTTTAAATTTTATAGAAGTAGGTCATCACCCTTACACAAATAATTTTTACATAATAATATGGACACTTCCACTTAGTATCCATTTTTACCACAATACAAAACTTTTAAGATATAAAAAGTTTTATTTTCATGAAATATCTTCACAATTTGAATCTTAACCTTATCCTTGTCCCTACTCATTCTTAAATACATATGAAAAACATTTTAAAACTTGGTATTAGAATAAAAATATCAGCAATAGACATATAAAAGGAAAGAAAGGAACCTATTAGTCTATGAATACTCATAACAATTTTTCTTTTTCAAAATAAACTTTGGGATCAAAATAAACATTTTCCTACCCAAGAAATTAACATCACTACCCAAATAGGTTTATAAAATATTTCATAATAAATCTTAAAAAAAGAAAAAATTATAAATTTTTATTTGAAATCATGAAAATATTATGAAATTTTTTCATAAAGTTATACATTTCACCCTTAAAAGTAGCATCAACTTCCCTTTAAACTTAATCTCATTAACTTACCTTGTGAAATCATAATATTTATGTAAAAATACATAGAAATCATAGATAAATCATGTATTTAACTTGGGAAATAATTTATATATCACTCTTACAATCACTCTTATAAATTGAATAGCATGCCTAGTAAATTCCAATAATCTCTTAGGATAAAGCTAACTGATTAACTCAATCCCATTACCCAATGTATTTGAGAGCTATATCAGTCTCACCCATCATAATGAGCTATATCAAGATCACCCATAATCATAAAAAATTCCCAATAACCATAACATAATCATAACACATGAAATCTTAAATTTTCATCATTATACTCATAAAAATATTCTTTACGCCCATAAGAAAAACATTTCTGGATATCAAAATATCCATTCCATTTAAAACCCTTTTTGAAAATACCTATAACAAAGTGAAGGAGGGTGTTTATTTGATAAAAATATGAAATATTATAAAGGAATTAAAATATAAAATAATGGTTACAATAGAGGGAATGATTGTTGATTCCATATATGTTGAAATAGAACATTCCTTTTTTCATTTCTGTCCAAATGTTTCATATAAAATATGTAAAAACATTCCTTTTGAAAACCTTTGAAATAAATTCAAAAGTGAATTAAAATATAATTTAAAATTCATTTATGTCCATATAAATATTTTCATAAAATAATTTTAATAATATGGACATGGAATAAAAATATTTATAAAATAAATCTTTATAATATTTACAATAATGTTTTTAAGGAAAAGTATCTCTTACCTTGACTCTGACTCGTCATGCAAGTTATTTATATTCCTGAATAATAAACTTATGTTAATTATTCACTTGATTAAGAAACTTTTTCAAGTTTATAATTTATTTTATTTTATTTATTACCATTTTATATATAATTACTTCATCAATTAATTTAACATTAGATGTTTTGATGGTATTCAGTTCACATGTCCAAAATGACTTCGTTTGGTTGACTATGGTCAAAGTGTTCATTATTATATAATATCAATAATAATAATAATGAAATAATTATCATTTTTATAAATAAATTATAATTTTAAAACCATCCATGAAATATTATTTATAAAAATGAATTACGTTTCAATCATGGAGATGGTGGATCGTATGTATACATGAGTAATGTTTCCATTTTTCAAAAAACATAATGGAAAGAAGGTAGGTATTATTTTATCTTTCTATAATTATGAATATATAATAAAAATAATATTATTTCTTTAAATACACTTATATATATAATCCATGTAATGTGTTTATGAAAAACGAATCACATCGTTTCATGGAGGTGGTAATCCACACATACACATGAACAACGTTATCATTTTTCAACGGATGGAAGGGAAAGAAATTAAATGATATATTATATTTATATAATAATAAATATTTCATGAATATAATATATATACATTAAATCCATAATTATACTAGACATGATAGGTGATGATGAAAAAAAATACATAGGTTCGCGAGACAGTAGTCCACTATACACACGAATGATGGTTTCATTTCCCATTTGATGGAAGAAGGAGATGGATATAGATTTTGAAATTGATATAAAGAAACTAATTATATAGAATTTACTATTTTTATTATTTAAACATTATTTAATAATATTTAAACTAGGTAAAAAAGGAAATAAAACAAAATGCTCGGTTAAGAATTATACCTTTTCTTCGGATAACCTCTTTAAGTTTATACATAAAGCCTTACTAGGTTGATTTTATAACAAAAAAAGTTCCACTAGAAAATGGGGAGGGATATAAGGAAGGGATTTGTTTAGGTATTGGATGAATTAAAAGGATTTTTAAGTTTTCATAAAAGAGTATAGTGGTTTCATTTTATAAGTGGGGGAGAGGACACACTTGGAATTGTTAAAAATATTTAAATATATTAATGTCTTAATCAAACCAAATAGATCCAAAAATGGACCATTTAAAAATATTAGATGATATAGGTTCTATATATGTCCATAAATGTTACTGTTTACATGTTTTTAGGTCATTTTAACTCTTATCTCTTTAGTTTAACCCTCGTCAAATTTGTTTTAACCTTAACCAAGGTAAATAATTTTCAATGTTTTTACTATTCCTTATGAAAAAAAAGTTAAAATTATTAGAAACTATTAATTATTATTATTAAAAATATGAAATCCATTTTATCAAATTCAATTAATATAAGTGGGAGAATTTAATTTAAAATTAAATCCATAAAACACGATGAAAACTGTTTTTTAGAAAAAATGATTTTTAAGTATAAAAATGTTTATACCAAATTCAAGTATAATGATGATTAAAATAACATTTATTAGATTATTTTTAATCAAAATTAACTAATAAAATTTTAAAACTAATCCAAAATATATTTTGACTTTGTAAATACTTTAAAATAATATACAATTTTCCATAAAAACGGCATTTTTCACTTTTCATTGAAAAATCAAACATTTCTGAAAATTATCAAAAAAGAATACTAAGATAATTTTGACATGGTGAATTCAAAAACTATTTTAATTTTTTAAAATTAAAATTCTATAATTTGAAAATAAAACTTTTAAATAAAACCATATAATTCATGAAAACTCAATTTAGTTAGAAATAAAACTTTTTTATTTTGATTGAAAAATTACCTAATATTATTATAATGAATATAACTCTATAAAATATAATTAATGAATATTAATATGACATGAAATTTATTTACTATTAAAATTACCTATGTTTTTACAATCTTAGCCACAAATTTGATAAGTGATTATTTTTTTGTTATCCCAAAGAAACTATGGGATATTATTTCTACAACCCTATTGATCACAAAGTGTTTGTGGACCATCATGATGCTTTAATTGATTAGAATCATATGATTTGAGGTGTTATTGGGAGTAAATTTAAAATTATGGAATTTTAAGACTAAAAAATAATAAGTTTTCCTAAGATGGAAGTTGAGTCGGTTTCATAAAGAGTTGTGGAAGAAGAGACAAATAAAGTTACATAAGAGTCTCAAGTTATAATAGGATTCATCAGGATCCCAAGAGATATGGATTTATTATGGATAATGATAATGAAGTAATGTTCATAGAATATAAATATATATCCTACCAAGATTCCATTTAGAGTTCTAATTCCAAGAAATTGTGAGAATCTATGGAATTTGAGATGGACTCCATGTACACTAATCAAGTTTGGAACTTGGTGGTTTCACCTAGAGGGGTTAGACCCATAGGTCGAAAGTGAGTTTTACACAATAAAACTAAAATGGATGGTAGAGTGTCTACCTATAAATCACACCTATTGGAAAATTGTTAAAAATAAATTCATGATATTTACAGTGAAGAGATCATTTAACTTGTTGTGATGATAAAGTCAATTTGGATGCTTATATCCATAGAAAATAATTATGATTATGAGATATATACGATGGATGTAAAAACTTATTTCCTTAACAATAATTATATGAGGATGTCTATATGATATTTCTTAAAGATTTTGAAGTTACAAATGAGTCTCTAAAGGTTTTCAAGATGCAAGAGTTTATTTATATACTGAAGTAATATTCTCAGAGTTAGGGCATTTAGTTTAATAATGAAATCAAAGAGTTTGGTTTCATAAAAAATGTAGATTATTTCTATGTATGCAATCAAGTTATTGGTATTATAGTAGTATTTTGATATTATATGTATATGATATATCACTTATCATAAATGGAATCTTGACATTTCACTCTATCAATGTGTTGATGGGTAAATGTTTCTCAATAAAATACATGGGTGAAGCATCCTACATACTGAATATAAAGATCTATAAATATAGATAAATGAGGTTTCTTGGATTGAGTCAAAAAATATATATTGGTAAAGTGATAAAGAGATTTATCATGGAGAACTATCATAAGGGGTCTTTACCATTGTTACATGCTACAGATATTAAGAAGATTCTGGATCCATGTAAAGAGTTAGAAATGATGGATATGATTTCTTATACATACACCATAGGATCTATCATATATTCCATGTTGTGTACTTGACCTAATGTCTCTTATGATTTGAGAATAATTTTTGGATACTAATCCAATCCCGATGAGAGTCACTGGATTATTGTGAAGAAAATTATTAAGTACTTGATAAGGGCCAATGATATGTTCTTAGTTTTTAGAGGAGAGGATGAACTTTGTGTGAAGTAATCATTTGGAAGAGATCCAAACATTCCACCATATAAGACTAGAAAATATAGGAATAATACATCACTACATCATATGTTATGAAGGAAGTTTTTTGGATAAAGAAGTTCATTTATGAACTTGGAGTGGTTCTTAGAATTTAGGGTGCAATTAAGGTATAATGTGACAACAATAGGGTTTTTTTCTCAAGCTAAGGAACCCCAGTCTCACCAAAGGACCAAACACATCCTTTATAAATACCATCTCATATGAGAGATCACTATGAGGGGTGATTTAAAGATCATTTTGGTGGATAAAAATGATAATGTGTTAGATCTATTGACAAAACAATTACCATAGAAACAATATGAGGTTCATGTAGAATATTTTGGTGTAAGACACATGGGATATTGGTTTTAATGGTTTTAAAATGTATCATGTTATTATAATAAATTAAATATCCAATTATAATTCATTCATGTATGTTTTAATGTATTTTACATAAATGGTATAATGATAATATCCTCTCAATGTCTAAATTTGAGTTATCTTTAACTGATGATCATTATAGAGTATTATGGGTTGTAATGATATGTTAAGGTTAGATTGAATAAATTCTTGTACTCATTACAAATATTTGTATATTAGGTATGTAAAAATGGATTCATGAGGTAATAAGTAGAGATTTATTACTTAGACCGACCCTCCAAAGTATATTTCATGGAATTTCATACAATCATCGATATACTTAGGGGTGTATACTTATTATCAATCCTAATTACCCGAGGTTATATAGATACCTAGCATGAGAACCTTTATAATTTTATACCCTAATTACATAAGTTTGAAAATAACTTAGCTAATATGGGGATGGTTGGGTATGTTTCTGATCATGTCATCAGTTGGATCATAACCAAGATGAGATTTTTCTACTTATATAACAAGAAAATAAATCTATCCCTTGATTTAATTTGACTATATAAATTCAAGTACATGCTTAGTTGATTCACATATAATGTGTTCATATACTTAGATGAGAGGAATTTGATGCACTCATCTATATGATAAAAGGCATGTGATGTATTCTTCGACTTAGTCATTCCTTTTCATATAATCAGGAAAGATGAGTTGGATATACTTGAATGGAATGTTCTATGTCTAGAGGTCACTCTTTGTCATGTAAAAATGGATTATATAGGTATAAATATGATTTATATGACATGTCTTGTGGTGGAAATATTTATGTAGAGATATGAGTATGTTTTATGAAGATCACACCAGACCCCTTAGTAGCTTGAGTAACAGTGAAGATTTTCTAGAGGCATCTATTTACTTACATATATAAAATAGGAATTCCATAGTTGTTGTGAATGATTCTAAGGCCCACAAGGTCACAAATTTTGGTCTTTGTATGAGGATTAAATTTTTGACAAAGTTTTAGTTAAAAATGAAGAGAGTTGGAAATAATATATCCAAAAGATTTTGGATGGATTTATAAAGATTTTTGAACTTTTTATATAAAGACCTATTGGGATTTTAGTGTGGATGAGTGATTGTTGGATGTTTACTAAAATTTATATGCATAAGATTCATGTACACATGAATATAATGCATGAAATATATATTTAATATATGATATTATATATATAGTGTACCTTTAATACATGCATATGATGCATGTATATTATCAATCATATGATTCATATATAGTATATAATATATGATATATATACAGATGATATATATATTATTAAATATACATGAGATGCATATTTAGTTGTATGTGATGCAATGTATCTCATAAATTATTTCATCAATTTATAACCAAATAATTATTTTATTTAAATCTTTACATCTATTCATTGAAATGAGTTCAATGAATTACACTCAACAAAAGTAACACATAAGATGTGTTATGAAGGAGAAATTAAAGGATTCACCTATATAATGAGATATGATCTCTTCTATAGAGTATGGGTGTACATTATTTTGACATTACTATAATCATCAATTATATACAAATTTGATAAAACTTTCTTCTCCCTAATCTCTATTTTTCTCTCATAGGGAAGTATTATCATCCATTAGGTACTTCAGGTATCCTCATGAAGCATTCATGGATCCTTTGTTCTGTGTTTTACCTCAGAGACATTAATTTTTGTTTCAACTGATCCTCATGATCTTTATCAGATATACTCCATCAAAATAAGAAGACAATTATTGTTTTAATGGTTGAATACCTGGTTTTATTATACTTTATTTTTCTATTATATTTACACAATTTATTCTTGAAGATATATCTTACTATTTTTGGGTTGTTTTCTATTACCAATAATCATGAGATGATAAAATAAAACCCCTCATTTTAAGTATTTTCCCATTATTTTATCATTTAATGAGTAATTTTAAAATATTTTAATGATAGGAGTATTTCATATTTAATTTTTAAAATGGATTAATTATTGATTATTAATTATTTTTATTAAATTATAGAATTGTTTGGAAGATCCATGTACTTATTTACACGTTCTATTGATTTTTTAGTTTAAGGGGTTATTTAAAGCATTGATGAGGAATTCTAAAATTTTGGGAAGTTATTAAAATTTTGATAAGTGTTGATCTTGAAATTATGAATGCCTATGTGATCATGTTTTATTAGAATCATGGAATGTTCATAAGAATATATGGTCGTAAGTATGGATGTTTATATTCATGAAGGACAACATAAGCATCATTTTCACACTCCATAAAGGCCATCCAGTTGTGTAAACATCATTTCAATGTATTGTAATGATGAATGGATCCTGAATAAACATCATTTGTACTATATAAACATGAATCTAGTGCCTCATAAGCATGAATAAATCTTATAAGAATGAATCTATGTAAGGATGAATCCATATAAGCATGTAACCCTCTATAAGCATGATATGTTGCTATGTAAGCATCATGCATTTGCTGATTTTTGGGAAAATAAAGGTTTCTAAGGATCGTATAGATTTATAGATAAGTATTTTTAGAACCAATTCATAATTAATGCATAAAACCAAATTTGGTCACATTGATTGTAATATGAATGATATTTTGATCAATAATAGGTGGGAAATGCTATGGAATTCTAGGGAGGACTGAATCATGATTGAGAAAAAAGATCATGGGAAAGAAGTAAGGATTTAATATTTCAAAGGAGAAGGATCACAAAAGTTTGACTAAGGCCAAATTAGGAAGGAATGAGGATCTGAAAGAAGCAATGATCTTGAAAGAGAATGGATTTTATCTCGCACCACCATTATTGTTGCTGCTTTTCAAGTTACTTCATTTTATTTTTTGTTTCACAACACATTTTTATTCATCCTTAATCTTTTTTATCCCTCATATGAATGGGTAAAAACTTTGAGTGATTGGTTATGGTAGGGGATTCAATCTATAATTCTCAATCCTCTAAATTTTATTAAATAAAACTCCTTATTTTTAGAAAATAGTTTCATTATTCAATAGTGGTTTATTTTATTAAATGTGATTATGTTTTATTTCTTTTATTCTTGTTGTTTAATACCTTATTTAAGGATCATTAATATACCCATATTAATCATAATATATATATGATGGAATAAATAAGTTTGAGTGGGGAAGAGATTAGAGATCATTAAATTGTGTGTGAAGGAAGCAGGACATCCTTGGGTGGCTTAGGAAGTACAAAACTCGATAGGATTTTTCCCGAGTAAACTGAGAGTGGATTTCTATATAACTTATCTGGTCACTCTTTAATTATATTTCTTTTAAATATCTTTGTTTATGATGTTTCCTCCTTATTTTTAAAACAAAAAAAAAACCAAAGAACCCCTTCCCTAAATTTTGGTGACAAATAGTTTTTTTGAGCACCCATATTTGGGGACAACCCTAGGTGCACTAATATTACATTTAACAAAGAATAAAAATATATTTTTTATACCACACAATAAGGTTCTTTCAGTAAACATGAAAAAATAATTTAAGAAGGTCAATTTCTATACTATGCTTCAAAATTGATGAACTCATTAGTCGCATCCTCATAATCCTTTTTCATACAATTAGCATCCATCCATTGGTTCCAAAAGGTGTGGATACAGAACTATAAGAGGGGGGTTAATTTTAGTTAAAAAAATTATAAAATTTTCATCCCACTCAAGTGTAAGTTGATTTAAAGATAAAATATTTCAATTAGATATGAGTAAAAAAAGTAAAATTGCAGCAAAAATTAAATATGTCAACAGTTATAAACTTAACCAATATAACTGTAAATAAAACGGATTGTATATATTTCATAAATTAAAGTATTATATTATGATCACAAAAAAGAGGCATAATATAATTATAAAAAAAATTCACAAAGTATCAGATAAAAATATGAATACCCTTGAAGGGTATCAATTACCAAAAAAAATTCCAATAAAGGAACCATTAAATTTTAGACCAAGGTGGTAGGTGGTTCATAACCTAAAATACATCGGAAGGTATCAACATCTGGTCCATGGACACATTGATTTAATAACCTTGAAATCCCTCAATTAACCATATTAGACACAACAAACCCAAGAACCCTTAGCTTTATTAACTGTAACCCTATCAAAAGGGTACTATTTTTCTATCCTTAGTATCCATTGATCTTGAAGGATCAAACAAACCAATTTCCAACCCTAGAATCTCTTTGATATCAATGATCATACAAAGAGTGATTATAGTATGAAAAATTTAGATAATTTACAATTAAAACCTTATATGGATGCTCTAATAAAAGTTATATAAATAAAATACCAAGAGAAGTTATTTCAGAAACAAGTTGTTGCAAACTTAAAAATGATTGAAAAATCTCCATCTCATATGTATAATAGATTCTGATCCTCAAAGTATTGGGTTTTATTTAAAAATTACCATGTAACTAACTCCAATGTTTAGATTCTGATTTATTCAGGTTCATTTGTAAAATAACCAGATGTTGTACTCCATTATACAATGGATTTATATTTAATCTTCATTTTTTAGTGATTATAACTTATGTGCACCATTACAATGCACATTCATGTTCTTGTAGGTGTATAGATTTGGTTAGTTTAATGAATCATGCCAAATGGACAATAAAACTGCATAAAAAAACTTAAAACAACAAACTAAAAGTCAAATAAAATTTCTACAAGAGTGTATTATGAATTTCAAAACCAAGGATAAAGTGATACTTTGACTTAACACCATACATTTTTTATTTATATCCATTCTATTTGGTTCAAAATTATTCATATATAACTTAAAAATTAATAAATACATAGAAGGTATACATATAATGTATCATTTTTTATAATAATAAATTATAAAAATCACAACTTTAAAAATATAATTATAAATTATAATATATAAATATGATATATATTCAGTATATCCCACTCGATTGGAAAAAAATAATGGGATTTTAATGGGTTTTTTTAAAAAAATATTTTGATACTTCAAGTTAAAGGTCTTAAATGGAATTTTATATGAACCTATGTGATCATTTTTTATTTAGATTTTCTTTCCTTAAAACCTTTATTTATCACCTTGTGAAAAGTTTGTTTTTGGTAAAATTTTTGTAATTAATTTTAATGTTTAATTTGAATAAGTAAGATCTAGTATGTTATATTGGTTTGTTTTTATTGGTTGGTTATTATATACTTTTATGTTTTTATATATATTTTTAACATTTATTAAATTATTTTTTCCATGAATAACTTGTTTACATTATGTGTTTATTATTAGTTTATTTTGTAAGTTCCATTAATCGCGTTTTCTTATTTTAGAATTCTATGTTTCATGTACTCAACATGTGGTCTAGTGTTCTTTAATTACTTACATAATTAAATTTGTATATTTTCATACTTAGAAATGTTATAAAGCTCAAAATGGTTTTAACATCCATGAAGGGATGTTTTTTACATGTTTATGTTATGTACCTTGGATTTATCTTGATTATATAAAACAAATGTTTACATGTCATAGGAATTGGGCCAAAAAATGAAATTAATATTTGATTCATATTTATTTTTTGTTATCTTGAGTCCTTTTAGTAAACCTAAATTTATTTTATAATGATAGAATTTGAATGGTATGAGTATACCTTAGTTAATCATGACTTTTTGTATGTTTATGCATTTAAAAGTAAGTCATTACTTTCAACTAAACCTGGATAAATTATAATTCAAAAAACAATACTTAACCTAGGTTAATAATTTCATTGGTGATGAGATAATGGATGGGTTTGACCAAGTTAAAAGGAATTATTTAGTTCTTAACTAGGTTATTTTCATAAAATAAATATAAAAATTTATAAATAATTTTGGTGTTTATTTTATTAAAGAGTTGAGTATATAATTGGCTTTAAATAGACTTAATTTTTTTTATTGTTCTTAGTGATGCCATATCCTTAGGAAATTTATTTCTTTAAAATGTTTTATTGAAAACTCATTTTCCACAACTAACTAAATAGATTTTATTTATATTGTAAAGGTATAAAGTGTAAAGCTTTTATCTCTTTAAATATAGTCAATATAGGTAGAGATAAATTTGATATGGAAACTTTTATGTAGTAAACATTTTTTATTTTATAAATTAAGTTTCAAATTTAGATAAGAAACTTTAAATTTTATACTTAAATTTCATAAGTGGTGTTTATTCCATATCTTATCCTTTATTTATATTGTTAAGATTATGAATTGGTTATGATCAATTCCATATTAAATACTTTACTTGGTTCACTATTAGTATGAAAGAAGCATCCAAAAAAAATCCCAATATATCTATTTGGGAATATTACACATGGTTCAAAATTTAATTAAAAGTTTTTAATCCATATTTAACTGAAACCAAAATATAATGATCAAAAATTATAAAAGTATTTAAAAATAAACGCTTCTATGAAAAATAAACCAAGAAAACACATCCTTAATAACCAAAAGAGTTCTCAATCAATTTAATCAAACTAAAATTCATCCCAAATACATTATTACACAAATTAATCAATTCATTATGAAAATAACTAACTTCTAAATTAAAATGAAGACCAAAGGAATCCTAAAACACCCAAAATACAATTCCAATCATCAAAATTAATTAAACATCCATAAATATTCTAGTGGAGAACTATGAATTCTAAAAAATATTCCTTTTTGAAAATACACAAAAACCAAACATAATATTATTCTTTAAAAACCATTCCCCTTAAAGTAATTACACACAAAAAATAAGGAATTAACTTTCATTTTCAAACATTTCCAATTAAAGTATGAGTTTTTGTTTAACAAAAACTTTCTAAACTTTTTCATTCAAATAACTCTACCCAAACAGCAACCAACATAGAATTTTAATTATAAATTAATATCTACAGCACTCTATTAATAATTTTGTGACACCCCCATGACATTATGATATTTAATATTATTTAATTTGTATCCCTATTTATGTTTTAATGTGTTTCTGTGTATTTTCAGGTGGTTCAAGAACTCTCGGAGATTTTCAGGATGGGTCTAAAATGGGTCATGGCACAAGTAGGGGGTACATCATAGAGCTCATTTTAGAAGGTACACTAAACCATGGTCCTCAATGCTACTTGGTGATTTTCAGGGATCAGACTTGGGTTTCTACTTGAGGTAGGTGTGTTGTGTTTTGGATTAGAGGTTGTATCATGGATGGGAGGTTGTATTGTGGCTAAGAGGTTATGTCATGGTGGTTGTCTGGAGAGGAAAACCATACTGAATGATTAGTTGGACACACTATGGATGGAGTCATTGGGGGAGAGCCCCCCTATTGTTATGAGGCCTCTTATTATGTGGTCTAGATACTACACCATAAGGCCCCTGGTAGAGTGTTCACCATATCATGGTGTAAGGGACCACACCATGGAAGCTCTACCTAGATTTTAAATTTTGATGAAAATTATTTTTTCTCCCTTCAAATTTTTAGGGAATTTAGATCCCTTCATCTAGTATTGATCATGTGTATGAATGTGAGGAGAGATTTTGGAGGTTCTTCTCTTCCTCCTTTCTAATCCTTGTATGTTGGCTTCTTATCTGTTGATTCCAAGCAGTCTTTTGAGGTTATTTCTTCTTTTATCCTTTATCTCTTCTCCATTATTCTTTTCCCCTTGAGTTTTCATTATTTTGAAAACCCTAATACCCATGGAATAATAATTTATGGTTTGATTAAGTTCTAATCCTAGGGTTTTAAATGTTTAGGGATTTTTAAGGTTGTATCCTTGCTTATTTTATCTTTCATTATAAAAGGTAACGTGTTGTGTTTGGTTTTAAATAGGATGAGGTAGGTGTTTCTATGTGAATTCACTTATATTATGTTCCATAAATTTATTGAGTGTTTTAATTGGTTTATTTTGAATTATAAATATATATGGTACCCTTAATGGACTTGAAAAATTATTTTACAATGGGTTTTTTACTTGGCATGAAAAGGGTATTTTTATGAATTTCAAATTATGATTTCTAAATTGAATATTTTTTCATGCCACGATTTTTTTTGAAATTCCCAAGTGGGAATTTAAATAAAAATTGGGATTTAAAGGGGGTGTTTGGAACCTTGTTATTTGCAAAGAAGGATTTTTATGTTTTTAAAGGGTTCTTTGATAAAGTGGTTCATGGGTATCCCATGTTTAATGGTTTAATGACTTAAAGGCTTTTGGTGGGTTAAAAGTGATTTATAAGAAAATATTTGATTTCCAAATGGATTTCAAATGGTGTTTTGATAATTTAGTTTCAAAGTATGTTTTGAAATGAAATTTCAAGTAATGAAAAGTGTCTTAGAATTCCAAGATTATTTTGAAATGAATGTTTATAATTTTATAAATAGACTATTTTCTTATTGTGACACTCTCATTAGATACCCTTGGTTGTTTTACTTGATCTATATTGTGGTTCTGAGTGTGATGTTTCATATTTTTCTTCTATTATGTGATACTTTGGCATGGAAGAAATAAAAGGGGTTGTTTCTTTTGAGGGTGTAGGAGGTGAGATAAGGTTTATTTAAATGTGTTTTGTTATTATTGTCTCTTCTAATGGTCTTGTTCCATATTACTTTATCGTATCCATTGATTGATATAATAGGATCCTAGGTAGCTAGGTATAATTTTTGGTTTTATTCTATGCTATCTTGGTGTTCATACACTGTCTAGTGCCATAGAAAAGTTTTTCCCTTCTAGGGGTTGTTCTTATATTGCTTGGTGAGTCTAAAAGGGAAGTCTAGATGGTTGGTTTCACATAGGGGCCCAGTGAGTGATCCAGTGAGCCAATTCTCAATAGGGGACTAGGTTCTAGAATCACTCTAATATTATTTAGGGAGTCAGGTGATATGGATATATGAGTTTGTAGATTCAATAAATTGGTGCAGGAGAGTATAGATAGCTCTTTATCACTTTGAGCCTTGAGTTTCCATGGGAAATTGGGTTTTAGTTTATGTTTTGATTATTCTTGTTGGATTTTGATTTGAGATAGTGGTATTTTGATCCTCATAATAAGTATATGAGTTACCTTAGGGTTTGTTCTTGAATTTTTGGGATAAATAATGGGAATAAAAATCAAAAGTGTGAGTTTGGATTTCATGGCCTAAAAACCATGTAGTGACCAAGAACTTGATCTTGAAAAAGTTTTTGGAACTGTTGCATGATTGGAACATAGGTCATCAGTAATGTAGTCAATTCAAACATAATACAACATACCATTTAGTTTTTTAAAACCTCCTAATTCTTGGATTTCCTTGAATGATTTTGGAAGTGGGAAAAGAATACAAGTGGGTCTTTTGATATGTTGATATTTTTGGGTTAGATTTTGGTTAAATCTTGTGCCATTATTTTGTAAATGTGGTTGTTGAAAGTTTTTTTTGTAAATATGGAGGATTTTATGCAAAAAAATAGTTGGAAATATATCCTTGGGTATTTTCTATAAAATGGTTTTGGTTTTCAGAAAATGGTTTTATAATTTGTTGATTTCATTATGAAATCCAAAAAAGTTTTTTGTTTTAAAACCTATTGATAAATTATTCATAAGGTATGTTGACTCTCTTGGAGTGTTTCTTTAAGAGGGTTAAGGTTTAAAATGAAAATTAAAAACCTTTTAAAAAAAATTAAAGGTTGAAGTGTTTTGATATGGAAAGTTAATTTTTATGTGAATGTTTTAAATTGAGAAAGTGGGGATCTTTTTTGTAATTGAAATTTTTAAAAATGATTTCTTTTATTTTTTCTAAAATAGGTGGGATTTTTAACAGTTTGGATTTTTTTCAAATATTTATTACCTTTGATATAAGTTTTAAGGAAATTTTCAAGGGGTCATGGGTTAAAAGGGGAATTTTTTGAAAGTTATTTTCTTGTTTTGGTGAATTTTTCATGGGTTTTGTCCCATATATTGATCTTGGGACCGTTTGATGTGATTTAAGAAACATGAATCTGTCAGTTTCTTGTTTTATGTAATTTAAAGTACACAAATAATAAATGTATCGATAAAAGGTAGAGTTCTTCTTCTCAGAGGTAGTCCCTTTTTGTTCTTGGTTCTTCCCAAACTCTAAATTGATTTGTAGGTATTTTTTATTCTTTTAGTGGTGTATTGGTATGGATTAAAATTATTTAGGGTGGTATTAAACACTACATTATTTGGATGGGTATAATAATGAGTATAATTAATGTAAATAATTAATATAAAATGGTAATTATTATGTATATATAATAAACCATCTAATTAAATATAGTTTCACCATCAATAGAATGATATTGTAGCTCATGCGTACGTACGGCTTACCGTTTCCATGACGTGATGAGATTCATCTTCAACGATCACCATTCAAGAATATTTATAAATATATATATATATATATATATTAAGTATGAGATATATGAAATAATAATTCTACTGGAATAATATATATTTATGCAGCTAAATATATTTTGTTTACTTACTTCCATACTATACGATAAGAAAACGGAAACAACGTTCATGCGTACGTATGGAATACCGTCTCCATGAACGATGTTTCCATTTCATATATCTATATATTATACATATTTATATTCTGAATATATATGATATATAAATCCTTTTTTAAATTTTTTAAGTATTTAAATCATGATCTATGAGATACAATCAATAATAACAAGTTAAAACACATATGACAAAGAAAGCGATTATTACACTAAATTTTACATTAACATGAAAATTATTACTAAATGGGTAGTATAAAGTCATAAATTAATCATGTATGAATCATAAATATGAATATGGTTCTGGTATAATTTAATAACATACTATGGTCATTATACATGAGGTTAAATGTACCCTCAACTAAAGGAAAGTAAAAGATAAGGGTTAATTCCTCAATCTCATTATTATTTGAGATTTTTTATGTGTAAGTATTTACTGGGACATATTTATCATCTATGTCCATGTTTCATAAAAATGTTTTCAAAAGGAATATTTTATGTTTTATTTAAGGGACTCTTTAACTACATCATCATTTTAAATGTTTTAAAGATTTATTTTTCTAAATCTATTTAATTAATGTCCATGTTTTCAAAATGATTTTAAGGATTTATTTATATAGAAATTATTGTTTTAAAATGTTAATTCCTTTCAAAACTTCCAATGTGGTATGGGAAACTTTGATTCAAAAATGTCTTTTAAATATCTTTTAAATGTATTCTTTTATAAATTGCGTGACTTTTAATGTTTTCAAAGTAAAAAAAGGGATATTTCCCTATAAGGGTTTTAATGAATTTATTAAATTATTTTCATCTATGTCCAAATTCTTTGTTGGATTTTATACTGGTTTGAAGTCGATTTATTATGATACAATCTTCCATATTATATTAAATGTTTTGTGTTATTTTTGATTGTGGATGTGTCATTTTTATATCATTCATGGTTTATGGTTAAAGTATTAATATTTCATATGCTAGTTTTAATATGAGGAATTCGTTGGACTTACTAAGTAATGGGTGGGGCCCACTATAGCCCCATGATACATCGGTAGGTCTCATGAGACAAACTAGTTTATTGGCATAATTTCTTGAAAAAATTTATATTTAGGGTCTTGGCACAAAGCCTTGACTTTGTGGTTAGGATGTCCGACATTATGCATTTCATCACTATGAGATTAGTTATTAATGTTACATGTGATTATTCGACTAGTATAATATCCATGGGAATAAGTAAATGACATTATTTGATTTATCTTTTCCATATTATGCTAAATTTTATGTTTAAAGGTCTTGTGTTTCAATTTTATACCTTGCCATAAAATTTATGTTTATTTATAATAGATTCTGCTATATTGTTTATCCTTAATGAGCATCTGATCTCACCCATTTCTTATTTTTTATTTTCCCAAGATGCCAAGAAGTGTATTATGATTTTTATGCAGGGTTAAGCTAGTAGAATAATGATGTTATAAAAGGATTATCTATTATGTATTTTATGTTAGAAATTGCAATGTAATGTTAATGTATGTAATATATTTCCCAAGACTACTAAACTGATCGGTCCTTTGGGACTTTATTCCTTGTAATCATGGAAATGTATTAAAATAATGCACCAACTCCGGGCTTCTGGGGTTGGGGAATTACAGTTGGCATCATAGGAAGTTTAACAATAACCTTGGAAACTAGATTTAGATAAACTCTAATTAGGGAACATTACCCTATGATAGAACTTGAGGATTAGTATATAATAACTTCCTAGAATTTTGTTAGTGTGGAGATTTTGTGAGTTTTTAAAGAAATACATCCCTCTCTAGATAATATAAGTGTACATGGTTTTGGTACAGATGTACCTATGAGTGAAAACTCCAACAAAGAGTTTCAGGCTTGACTCGGGCTATCTTGGTACACGACAACGGGCCTTACTACATACCTGTTTTGACACTCCCATGGGATATTCTTAGGATAATTCACATTTTATTTACAAACCATTATGAAGGATTTATGAGTAAATATATCATAAAAGAAACCATTTTTATGATTATGAGACTAGATGTGTGAAAATATTCAATTAATGTTGATAATTTTTCTAGTTTTTGAATTATATATTATGATATGATTAAAATAGTGTATGTCATCATTTAGAAATGGTTCTCGATAGAAGGAATGATAACTCCAGCAATACGCATGATCCAAAGAGTAAGAAGGGTCATATCTTCATGGACTTAAGCCAACATTTAGAAGGGAAGTATTCTCCCATGTATTATCATCATATGAAGAAATGGTATTATGTGTCAATAAGATAAGTAATGAATTCTCTAAGTCCTATGGATTTGAAGGGAAGCATGAGAAGAAGAGGATGGCAGAGAAAAAGATGGATAAAGGAAAGAAGGTAATGAAGGATTTTCCCACATGTGATAAATGTGGAAAGAATCACCTTGGTAAATGATTCAAGGGAATGAGAGTTTGTTAAAAGTGTAGAGAAAAAGGACATCAAGTTTGTGATTTCAAGGGTAAGAAAAAGGTTTCAAATGTACAATGTTTCATCTGCAAGAAGTTGGGACACTACACAAATCAATGTCCCAATCATCAGAGTATACACCAAATGGTTCTATTGGATAATAATCAAGTTATGATACTACTGTAGATGAATAGTAATGATTAGTGTTATTATGTTGTTATTAAATAATTATGTCATTTGAGTATTGTATTAATGATGTACAAGTTATAATAATTATAGAGTATATAAGGATGGTACTGCAGTACTATTTCATTAAGGATTTGAGATTGTATGGTACTGAGAAAAGTGACTCAATAGCATGTTAAAATACTTGTAAAATACATATTTGATGGAAAGATAATCCTTAATATGGTCCTAATATTGAGGTATTGATTTTTTGTAATAAGAAATGATTTATTTGGATAAATTATATTGGATATTCTTGACTACCTTGGAACTAATTAATTGTTTGTTTATTCCATCATTTTTGGAGTTTACAACATTTTTGGATTTAAGAACTATATCCAGTACTCTATAATGAATAAGGGAGCATGAATGTATTCAATAAGGTTTTATGGCAATTCATGGTGTTACCATGTTTTAAGAGAATACATGAAGAAGGTATTCACTTGTTATTATGTTGCAAAAAGAGATCTTCATTATGTTTACCTCTCATATAAATTTTTAGACGGTGGGTTTGGACACAAGTATTTTTGATAAGTCTAAAGGTTGGAATGGAGTAATTTTAACACTTGATATTTTTTTGAGGTTAAATTATAATTTATTAGATACATTGACCAAACCTTTTGGATTTCAGTAAACATATAGAGGATTAAGGAAATACTTTTGGACCTTACGATTTATCAAATGTGCTTCAGGTGTAAAAAAACATTTTTGAACATTTATTTCCTAGTGTAAGGATGAAGTGAAAATAGATCAAAACACAACCAAATGATGAGATTATGATTATGACAGGTAATGAAATCAAGTATGTTTTTTTGAGTTCTTATCTTTATAGTAAATTAATCCCTCCTCTTAAAAAAAAGTATCTAAAAAATGTGTTATCCTAATACCTTATGTTTTGTTGAACCGATGGTACTTTAAATCATCATAGATTTATGGCTTTAAGGCCCTCAATTTTCCATTTATTGTTCACTTGTTTGTGATTGATAACCTCAATCATTCCCTATAAATATTTATATTTTCCTCCAATTATGTGTCTA
Organism: Viscum album; assembly: GCA_963277665.1. Taxonomy (NCBI): domain Eukaryota; kingdom Viridiplantae; phylum Streptophyta; class Magnoliopsida; order Santalales; family Viscaceae; genus Viscum; species Viscum album. The sequence goes on from OY728129.1 coordinate 798,143,048, forward strand.
TAATTTTAACCAATGTTCTCCTATTCAAAATCCTAATTTGTTGGTGACTTTTTCATTTCTCTTTCCCTCTTATTAAGAGTAAATTTTATTAACCCTATTTCTTATGTGGGTTTTCTACAAAGGTGTTTTATATTTTCAACCTTTTATTTTGGAAGAATAATTTCAAATTGCGAGGACGCAATTTATTGAAGGAGGGGAGAATGTAACACCCCAAGACTTCATAGTATGTTATCTCTTAAATGTAATTTAATAACTTATATTGCAGGCAACACCGACTTGGCTTTCATTATACGCAAGATTGATTTTCTTCGAAACAACACATTAGTATTATAATTATTTAAACAATATATTTATTTATTAGTTAAATACTATAATATGAATAGTAACAAATAAATTGTAAATGTTATTTATAATTTTTTCACATAAATAAAACATATTTATAATGAAATGTATAAGTTTTGTTAAAATAGTTATATATTTAAACTATTTTCTTAAAAGAACTACTTTTATGTCCTTTTGTTTAAAATAATAATAAAATTAATTTTAGACACTCATAAAAATTGAATTTTCTAAAATATACTTCATTTTTAATTCAAAATATCAAAATTAGTTTAGGGTGAATTTTTTGTATTTTTTTGAAAACATTCAATTTTTGATGAATAGTGAAAAATATTGCATAGTACATAAAAGCTGACTTTTTATTTAAATAGTTATTTTTAATTAAAATTTATCTTAAATTCAAAATAGATAGATAAAACATATATGAGTCCCATGTAAGTCATTTGAGTCATTTTATAATAAGATTACATATATAAAATTTTATTGAACTTTTTAACATCTTTTACCCACCTTCTAGGCATATTTGAAAATTTACACAAAACACAATTTACTGTTTATGCGAATTGAATTTCAAAAATCCAATATATTTGGTTGTCATTAGAAAGTAAAATGTGGTTCAATATGATGAAAACAATTTTTAGTGAATAGTAACTTTTGAATTTTATTTACCGCGATTAAAAGTAAATAGGGTAATTAAAGGTAAAAATAATATTATAATTACCCCAAAACATGTCCTAATTAGATTGTATAAGTGTTTTTCTACCAAAAACAACCTTATAAAATAAATAAGATCCTTTTTTATCCATTGGGTTATATTAGTACATTTATTATATTTTATTTAAAGAAGAGTTAAAAGTGTTAAATTAATATTTTAATAACTAAACCATTTTTAAAATAGGGTTATACATAATATAAATTCAACTATAAATATTCATTATAAATCTAAAAATATTTCCTACATAATGGTATTTTATTTATAATTTTTATACATTAAATAATTAAATTTATTTATGACACCATGATGATGTAGTAATTACCTTATTAATAAAATATTAAAATAATTGATACTATAAGTATTAAAATAAATTTAAATTGAAACTTTTTATGCCATACATGAATTTTCTAGGTTTATATGACATTTTAGGATTGATTCAATATATTTTATTTGAAGGAATCAAGTTTTTATGAATTTCCCAAAAAAACAAATACTAAATAGTGTCAAAATTGACATAAATGAGTTTTTAAAACAAATACTATTTTATTAAATGATATAATATCCCTAAAAATATAAGATTCATCCAAATGAATTAGATAATGTTATATATTTAATTAATGAACCACTTGAGGTTATCTTGTCATTTTATAATAACTATATTAACCATGTAGTATAAAAATACAAGAAGACATGGTAAAAGTTAAACTATTTAACTAAGAATTAAATCTGAAAGATAAGGTTAATATGGTGACCTAAACTTATATATAACCTAATGGTTTAGAGTATTTAGACTTATACCCACCTTATTCTCAAAATAAATCCAATTGGAGCTATTAGAAACTGAAAATAATTTTATAATAAATTAATATTTCAAGTTTTTTCTAAATTGCCCATCACCTCTCTTATAAAAGGGTACTTCCCCTTATCTTAAATACACACCTCCAAATCCATTTGGCTCAGACAACCCCTACTTAAATATCCTACCAACTACCCTCACTTCAACCTAGAGTAATTACTTTGATCAGAAATCCAACCTAATGAGCCCTTATTTTCAAATCAAAAAGAAACACCCGAAGAAGAGGTAATTATTTTATAACCTCTTTCGAAGTAATTTTCTTCTTATACTTCCTCTTTCTTTGTTGTTTCCATACTAAAATAATAACTTCAGTACCTTATAAATTATGATATTTTTTATAAATATGCTAAAACGATATTCATTATTCTATCCATCCTATGAATAACAAAGTCACCATGCGTGCGTACAAACGGCTTACTGTCTCCACGTCATGGTGTAGTTTGTTATTCAACACTACATTATTTGGATGGGTATAATTGTAAGAACCTAGAACTTCCTTTCAGGTATGGGTTTTCTTTTCTATTGTTTTTTATAAAAATAGGAGAATATGGAAATTTAAGGAGTACAAGTCATGTAATTTGGAGTACACGCCATCTGCCCAGTTGCCACAGGTGACCGTGTACTGGTCGTGTAACAGCCAAGTACATGGCCATGTGGGGTGACCTGGAGACCACCTAAAGAGGATCTTGGTTAATACATGTACATGGTATGTGCATTAAATGAACACAACATGTACTTTTCTTTTTATTTGATTAAATGGACTAGGGTCGCGTTTAATTGGCAGAACACCCTTCTCCTTGGCTTGTCTCATCCAGGAGTGACCGAAGCTGATAATTCTTCTCTGAACCCCCAACCCACTGTCCGTTCTCCAAATCAACCATCTTTGATTGAATTGGAATCTCCATGGTGAGTTCTTCCTTCTTATAGAGCCTCATTCCTTGATTTCTCCTCTTTCTTGAGATATTTATGGTTGAGTGTTTTTAACGTTTTTGTAGATATACTGCGTTCTAGGTCAATTAGAAGGCTGAGGTTCAACTATATCAATCATATAATGCCGAGGTATGTGGTTTGTTCCTTTTTGTAGTTAGTCTTTGAATATTATGTTCAAAAGTACCCAATACCCTAGAACGAGGTATTGTGTGTTTAGGGATTTTAGCCCTATTAATGTCTATTATGCCTTGTGTGCCTGAGTAAAGGTTGTTTTATTATAAATATGGTTATTTTTTATGCTATGGATGTGTTTCCCATGTTTTTTTTTTGATTTTAACCATTTGGTGTATCTTTTCCGATTAGGCTGATTGTTTTCCATGCCTAGTGTTGTTAGGATGGGGTGATATTATCTGATGTTGTTATATGCTTGTAGCTGTTAGCCAAGTATTTCTTAAGGTTTACTTTGGATGTTGAACATCGTTGTGCACGATTGAATTACATAGGGATGTGGCAACCTGGTGTAGTAGACCATAGGGGGAATGGATGTTGAGGGCTTCTCCAGTGTGTCTGTTTACTTTTACATTGCGAGACCATAGGGGGGTCGATTTTGTGCTCCCTCGGAGTGTTTTTAGTTCCATGTTGCAAGACCACAAGGGGAATTGGATGTTGAGTGCTTCCTCAGAGTGTCTATAGTTACCAATACGAGACCATATGGGGTATTAATGGTGAGTGCTTCCTCAGAGAGTCTTTGTTAATGTTGAACCAGAGGGGTTAGACTGTGAGTACTTTCCAGAGGTTTTCTTTTGTTTGTTTGGTTGAACCAGAGGGGTTAGGATGTGAGTACTTCCAAAAGGGTTACTTGTATTTGATTATCTTCCTACTTGATATATCAAAATGAATTCAATTGAAACTATAGGATTGTTTACTTTTGAGTACTTCCTTGTTTACTGCTTCATTTTTCTTATTGTCTACAATATATATTCACTGAATTTTAGGCACATATCTTTGGGTGGTTGCCTATTGGGATTCATCTCACACCCTGTTTGGGTCATGATTTTGGGCCCAAACATATTATATTACTACAGGTATAGATAAGGTCAAGAGCCCTTCTCCGTCAGGTACTAGACTACTGTGAAGCTGGAGAGTATGGGACCAAGATGAGGCTTACGATGCTACTGGATTTTATTTGTTTTATTTTTTACCTTGGTTTAGTACTATATTCCAGCATTGTGAATTTTTTGGGTGCTTTATTAGACATATGTATCATGCATCATTTATATATGTGCTCTAGTTGTTTATTATTTTCAGTCTCCCGCTATTTACATCTTTCATGTTATTACTGCTTCCGCTATTGTCATCTGTTTATTTCCACTAAATTACTCTGTCAATGAGGGAATAATTTCCTCACTATAACACCTAAGGCCCTCCCTGCTAGTCGGTATCCTCTGGCATTTGGGGAAATGCACTTGAGGCCATGTGACCAACTGGGTATGGGGCACCTCTGGGCAGAACCCGAAACCGAGATGTTACAAAGTGGTATCAGAAGAATTATTTTCTTCTTAACTTACTGTTTGGAGCCTATAGCCAGGGATGGGAAGGAATAGGTACTTGGTAATAAGCTGTTCTTGGGAGTATCTAACCCATGTACAGGGAAAAGCTAATTTACCTAGATTATTTCAATTTTTTCTGGTTTTTCAATTATTATATTTGATTTGATTTCACTATTGGGTGATTTACATTTCTTGTGCTATTAAATTTGATAATATTGAGGTTCTATTTCTGTTGCAACCTGATGAGATGAATGTATGCCATCTCATGCATCATATAGGAACTTTCTAGAGATCACATGTCATGCATTCTGGTCATGCCATTTAGGGTGCATTACTGATTGCATATTATTGTGATAGATGTTATGTTATAAATTCATGATGTTGTGATATATTCCTTGATATAATACCTACAATTTGATAGGGTATTTCTAATATGTAAGGTTTAATTTGAATGAGCACCAAACTTTGGTTCTTGAGGTGTTATGGGCCCTCATGTATTGGAATTTGGTGGATCATTGATTTTTTATTCCTTGTATATGACATGAATATGATGCCAAGATTTGATTCGCGTGGAGTATGGGCCCCCACAGATCGAAATTTGGAACTTTGATTTTTGTTTCAGTGTTTTATGGGCTTTCGTAGTATTTTTTAAGGATTATTATCCAAAAAACCCCAGAAGACACAGTGTGTATTGTAGAATACACGCCATGTGTCCTTCTATTAGAAAAGGAACTATTTTTCTTAAGTACACACCATGTAATTTATGTATACACCATGTAGTTTCAAATCGTGTCAATGGTTGTGTGGGTAGAGACACAAGGATGGGAAATTTTTGGTGGGACACGTCGTGTACCCTATGTGCATGCCATGTCCTAGGAGCCATGTGTCCAGTTGTGTGACTAACGAAACAAGTAAAATATGGGTAGTTAGTACACGTTCTATCTGGTACAATCATGCCATGTAGAGTCAGCCATGTAACCGACCGTGTGACTAACAACACGCATCGGTGAAGTTATTTCTAGTATACATCGTGTCTGGCCCAAACATGTCGTGTAGTATTTCTCTAGGGGAACCGTGTGGGTTAAGTCATGTAGAAGAACTTGGGTATGGGAAGAGGATTGAAGTACATGTCGTGTGTTAGGACATCACACTGTGTGTATGTGGTGTTACACGAACTGGGTTGGAAAAAGTACACATCCATATGAAATATTAAGGGAACACACCATGTAGGAGTTGTACATGCCATGTATCCACATTTTAGAAATCTTGAATTCTTTCTTTATCATGTTCCCTTATTGCACTTCTAAGTTTTAGTACTTGTTAATATTGATCGAAGTTGTATGTTTGAACTTGCAGATTCATGCCACCGAGATATCCTCTGGTTGTATGCCAGTTACCGGGAAGTGACCAGACACCATACATGGAAGATCAGGGACTACCAGCAGATCCTCCCATCGTGTCGGTCTTGGAACTAGCTGTCATTCTAGATACATGTATCGATGCAAAATTCTAAGAAGGTTTCTTGAGGTTTATACAAACCTTACAGGCAGAACCACCTCTTTCCCAATCTATGGATCATTTGATGCGGGGTTTTCAGAAGAAACATCCTCCCACCTTCACCGGGGATAGGGGAACTCAGGATGAAAAATCATGGTTAGAGTCTATGCTTTCAATCTTCGAGCATCTGGAGATGCCTCCAGAGAGGAGGGTGAATCTTTCTACGTACATGCTATGGGATTCCTCCAAGAGATGGTGGTATGTGATCTCACAGGTGGGGCACCATCAGGTTATGGCTTGGGGTGAGTTCCAGTGTGTCTTCTATGATTACTTCTATCTAGAGACTTTGAGGTCTGATTGAGCTCGAGAGTTCATGAGTCTAGAATAGGGTACTCTCTCAGTCATGGAGTACTCTTCTCACTTCACAGAGCTGTAGTGCTTCACACCCATTCCAGGAGTTGATGAGTTATTTCTGGTGAGGAATTTTGTGGACGGTCTCATGCATGACATCTGATATATGGTGAACATCTTCAAGTGGACTTCCATCACCTCTATAGTCAACTAGGTGCTGATCAGAGAGCAAAATATGAGGTATTATAGGGCTGTGAGCCAGGGCATCTTAACATCCGGAGTCAGTACCCCTCCAAATGACATCATAAAGCATCGTAGAGAGTCTATGCGTGAAGATCTGAGGAAGCGGGATACTTATTTTAGTAGCTAGGTGGTGTGATACAAGTGCGGGAAGAGCGGGAATACGAGGCAAAATTTCCTGAGAGACCCAGTGGAGTGCAGATATTGTGGTAAGATGGGTCATCTTTAGCAGTTTTGTCAGATTTTATCACCAACAGATAGTGATAGAGGTTTTGTTTCGACTCCTCATTCAGGAGCAGGACCACCAGTTTCTTATCAGTCAGGGAACTGGATTTCATCTAGACATTCAGACCGAGGTGGGGGTCGTGGCCATGGTATCCAGTCTCCATGATTTCAGTGACAATTGGTTGGATCATCTTAGGGTGGACAGTAAGGGTCTGAGGGCTGTGGTACAGGCCAAACTTTTGCAGTAGAGCAGACCCAGCAGGAGCAGGATCCCAGACCATCTACAGTTTGAGGTACGATCCTAGTTGCCTCAATTTTAGATTCTTCACTTTTTTATATAGGGGATTCCCATAGTTTGATATATTTTTCTGTTATGGAGAGCCTTGGGCTCAGTATCTTTACTTATGATGATGTCTTGACATTGGAAACTCTGTTGGGGACAAGAACGGCTAGTGTATATCAGTGCAAGGAGTGACCTATTTAGGTTGGTGGGTGTCACTTCTTATAGGACCTCTATTTCCTAGAGATAACAGGCTATGATTTTATTCTTATAATGGACTGTTTAGTTCCCTTCCAGGCTGTTGTCGACTGCTATCATTGTAGGGTGAGTTTTACTTCACTAGAGGGCAGTTTGTTCTCACATAAGGGAAAATGGGATGTCCAGGTGAGTAGAGAAGGACCCAAGCATCATGGGTTGGGAGGAGTTACACCCCAAATTGCTAGTCTATATCTAGATGACAAGGGGACTTCACAGTTAGACTTTCCACCAGTGGTTGATCATTTCAGGGATATCTTTCTAGATGAATTTTTAGGTTTGCCTCCAGAGCGAGAGGTAGACTTTTCTTTTGATCTTGTGCTAGGAGCGACACTGGTTTCCATTTCACCTTATAGCATGGATACACTAGAGTTACAGGATCTCAAGAAATAGTTGGAGGAGTTGCAGTCAAAGGGTTTCATCTGACCTAGTACTTCTCATTGGGGTTCGCCTATCCTTTTTGCAAAGAAGGTAGATGGTACCCTCAGAATTTGTGTGGATTATCAGAAGTTGGACCAGTTCACGATCAAGAACCGATATCCCTTGATGAGGATTGATGATCTCTTTGATCATCTTTGAGGAGCCTGAGTTTTCTTGAAGATTGACTTGATATTCGATTATCATCAGTTGTGTGTTAGACCATCAGATATACCTCTTACAGCCTTTTATGGTAGGTATGGTCTATACGAATATGTGGTTATATCGTTCGGTCACATGAACGTGCCTACAGTTTTCATGGCACTGATAAACCGAGTGTTCCATACATACTTGGATTCTTTCATGGTAGTCTTCAAGGATGATATCTTGGTGTACTCTCACACTCGACACAACCATTCCACACATCTTGAGATCGTTTTGAGTACACTGAGAGAGCATCAGTTATATTCTAATCTCTCAAAATTCCACTTTTGGATGGACTAGATTCACTTCTTGGGTCATGTTATTTTAGATAAATGAGTAACAATAGACCCAGAGAAGGGGAGAGCAGTAGTTTCCTGGGAGAACATGAAGAACTTCTTTGAGGTACAGAGTTTTCTAGGGTTGGATGGTTACTACATATGTTTCATATAGGACTTCTCATGCTTAGAAGCTCCACTAATGGGCCTGACTAAGAAGGGTATGAAGTACTTGTGGTTAGATTTTTATGAGTCAGCCTTTAAGGAGATGAAAGGGAGGTTTACTTCAACACTGATACTAGTTTTTCTAGATCTATGAAAGAGCTATACTGTGTATTGTGATGCATCAGGTATTGGGATGGGAGTAGTGATTATGCAGGGGGTCATTGCATACGGGTCTCGGCAGTTGAGGCCACATGAGAGGAATTACCCGACGCATGATCTCGAGTTGGTTGTAGTTGTTCATGCTTTACACTATTGGAGACATTACCTCTTGGGAGAGAATTTTGTAGTTTTCACCAAACACAAAAAGTCTCAAGTATATCTTCACTCAGCGCGATCTGAATCTGAGACAGTAAAGGTGGGTCGATTTCCTTCAGTCCTTCGACTTTGAGCTTGACTACATGCCTAGGAAAGGGAATGAAGTGGCTGATGCATTGATTAGGAGAACACAGATATAGGAAGTTCAAGAGGCCAACCATGAGTAGCATCTTATGGATCTGTTCTCTAAGATGTATTTGGAGGTGCACAACAGAAAGGTGAAGACGTTTCTTTCTTCTGTAGTTGTTACCTCTACTCTTATTGATTCAGTGCGAATGAGGTAGCTATAATATTCTAAATTCCTAGCTCTACAGGAGAGTGTTTCAGGAGAGGACCCTATTCTTGGATGGACCATAGTTGAGGATGATATCTTTTTCTTTCATGGATATGTATGGGTGTCAGCAGACGTATGCGAGGATCTGATGCGGAACTTTCATTCCTCAGTTTTTGAATTTTATCCTGGTGTCACCAAGATGTATCGGGATCTACACCGTTAGTATTGGTGTCCAGGTATGAAGAGATATGTTTCTAGGTTTGTTATGAGGTGTTCCACCTGTTAGTAGGTGAAGGTGGAGCATCAGCGACCAACATGACTTTTGCAGTAGTTACTCATTCCCAAGTGGAAGTGGAATGATGTCGCGATGGAATTCGTGACTGGTTTACTGAGGTCTCCTCAAGGGAATGATGCAGTTTAGGTTGTCATTGACAAACTCATGAAGGTTTCACACTTATTTCCGATCAATGATACCTTCAGTGTTGAGCAGTTGGGAAGGTTGTACATTCGGGAGCTTGTATGTCTACATGGGGTTCCACACTCCATTGTTTCAGAAAGGGATGAAAATTTTACTTCTTGGGTCTGGCAAGGACTACAGAGGGCTTTGGGTACACAGGTACTTCTGAGTACAGCTTACCATCCCCTGATAGATGGCCAGTCTGAGCATACGATTCAGGTGTTTGAGGACATGCTACGAGCATGTGTACTAGACTTTGGAGGTTCTTGGTATAATCATATACCTATTATAGAGTTTTCCTATAATAATAGTTTTCAAGAAACTATTCATATGGAACCTTTTGAGGCTTTGTACGGTTGGCCATGCCGATCACCCCTATGTTGGCTGGAGGCAAGATAGGCAGCTATGTTGGGACCTCATCTTGTCCAGGAGACTACAGAGTAGATAAAGTTGATTTATAAGAGGATGAAGACTACACAATCATGACAGGAGTCTTATACTGATCGATGGAGATGACCTCTGGAGTTTGAGGTTGGAGACTAGGGTTTTCTACATGTCACACCGAGGTTGGGACATAGGAGTATTAGGAGACAAGTAATGCTTTCATCGAGATATGTTGGACCGTTTGAGGTTTTAGAGAGAGTCAGTCTGGTTGCCTATCGGTTTCAGTTACCTCAGAGGTACCGGGCTATGCACGATGCCTTCCACATTTCTCAGCTATGGAGTTACTTCTTAGACCCATATCATGATTTTCAACCCGAGGAGGTTGAGCTGGAGCTGGAAGCATCATTCAAGGAGAATCCTATCTAGATTGTTGATCACAATGCAAAGGTTCTCTATGGAAGTTTGTTCCTCTAGTATGAGTGCTATGGCAGCACGAGTGAGTAGATGATGAGACTTGGGAGAGGGAGGCTGACATATGACCACAGTGGCCATAGTTGTTTGAGGATTCTTATTCTACGCTGCCTTGCTAAAGAAATTTGGGGATGAATTTATTTAAGGGGGTAATTTTATAAGAACCCAAACCTTCTTTTCAGGTATGGGTTTTCTTTTATAGTGTTTTTGAGAAAAAGAGGAGAATATGGAAATTTAAGGAGTACACGCCATGTAATTTGGAGTACACACCATGTACCAGGTTACTGTGGGTGACTATGTACTAGTCATATAACAGCCGAGTACATGGCCATGTGGGGTCACCTAGAAACTGCCTAAATTAGATCTCGATTAAGGAATGTAAACGTCTTGTATATTAAATGAACATGTTGTCTACTCTTCTTTTTATTTGATTAAATAGACTGGGGTCATGTCTAATTGGTAGAACACCCATCTTCTCAGCTTCTCTCGTCCAGGAGTGACTAAAGTCGATGATTCTTCTCTGAACCCCTGACCCATCGTCCATTCTCTAAATCATCTTCCATCAATTGTGTTAGAATTGCCACAGTGAGTTTTTCCTTCTTCTAGAGCCTCAATCCTTGATTTATCCTCTTTCATGAGATATCTGTGGTTGGACATTTTTGTAGATCTACCACATTATAAGTCGATTCGAAGGCTGAGGTTAAACTATATTTATTGTATAATGCCGAGGTAGGTGGTTTGTTCATCTCCGTAGTTAGACTTTGAATATTATGTTCAAGTACCCAATACCCTAGGACGGGGTATTGTGTGTTTAGGGATTTTAGCCCTGTTAATGCCTATTATGCCTTGTGTGCTTGAGTAGAGGCTGTTTGATTGTGAATATGGTTATTTTACATGCTATGGATGTGTTGCCCATGTTTTTTTGATTTTGACTATTTGGTATATCTTTTCCAGTTAGGATTCTTGTTTTCCATTCTAGTGTTGTTAGGATGGAGTGATATTATCTGATGTTGTTATATACTTGTAGTTGTTAGCGAAGTAGTTCTTAAGGTTTACTTTGGTTTTTGAACATCGTTGTGAATGATTGACTTACATAGGGCTGTGGGAACCTGGTGTAGTAGACCATAGGGGGAATGGACATTGAGGGCTTCTCCAGAGTGTCTGTTTACTTTTATGTTGTGATACCATAGGGGGGATGGACTTTGTACTCCCTCAAAGTATTTGTAGTTTAAAGTTGCGAGACCACAGGGGGAATTGGATGTTGAGTGCTTCCTCAGAGTGTATATAGTTACCGATATGAGACCACAGGGGGAATTGATGGTGAGTGCTTCCTTAGAGAGTCTTTGTTAAAGCTGAACTAGAGGGGTTAGACTGTGAGTACTTTCCAGAGGGTTGTTTTGTTTGTTTGGTTGAACCAAAGGGGTTAGGATATGAGTAATTCCCAGAGGGTTGTTGTATTTTATTAGCTGCTTACTTGATATATGAAAATGAATTCAATTAAAACTATAGAATTGTTTACTTTTGAGTACTTCTTTGTTTACTACTTCATTTTTCTTATTACCTACCATATATATTCACTGAATATTAGGCACAGATCTTTGGGTGATTGCCTACTGGGATTTATCTCACACCCTGTTTGGGTCATGCTTTAGGGCCCAAAAAGATTATATTGTTGTAGTTATAGATAAGGGCAAGCACCCTTCTCCGTCAAGTACTTGACTGCTGTGAAGATGGAGAGTATGGGACCAGTTTGAGGCTTATGATGCTGCTAGAGTTTATTTGTTTTCTTTGTACTTTGGTTTAGTACTATATTCCAACATTGTGACTTTTTTGGTTGTTTTACTAGACATATGTATCATGAATCATTTATATATGTGCTCCAATTGTTTATTACTTTCAGTCTCCCACTATTTACTTATTGTATGTTATTACTACTTCCGTTATTGTCAACTGTTTATTTCTATTGCATTACTCTATAAATGAGGGAATAGTTTCCCCATTATCACACCCAAGTCCCTCACTCCTAGTCGGCAGCCTCTAGGGTTTGGGGAAATGCACTTGAGGCCATGTGACTAACTGGGTACGGGGCACCTCTGGGAGGCACCCGGAACCGGGATGTTACAAAGTGGTATTAGAGGAACTCTTTTCTTCTTGACTTACTCTTTAGAGAATTTATCTAGGGATAGGAAGGAATAGGTACTTGATAATAAGTTGTGCCTGGGAGTAGCTAACCCATGTACAAGGAAAAGCTAATTTACCTCAATTATTGCAATTTTTCCTGGTTTTGCAATTATTATAGTTGATTTGATTTCACTATTGAGTGATTCACATTTCTTGTATTGTTAACATTGATAATATTAAGGTTCTATTTCTGTTTCAACCTAATGAGATGAGGGTATGACATCTCATGCATCATATAGGCACTAGCTAGAGATCACATGTCATGCATTCTTGTCATGTCATTTAGGGTGAATTACTGATTGCATATTTTTTTGATAGATGTTATTCTATATATTCATGATTTTTTGATATATGACTTGATATAATAATTTCAATTTGATAGGGTATTGCTAATATGTAAGGTTTTTATTTGAATGAGCGCTAAACTTTGGTTCTTGAGGTGTTATGGACCTCATGGATTGGGATTTTCTGGATCATTACTTTGTTATTCCTTGTATATGACATGAATATGATGCCAAGATTGGATTCGTGGGGAGTATGGCCCCCATAGATCATAATTTGGAACTTTTATGTTTGTTTCAGTGTTTTATTGTCTTAAGGAATAGTTTCTGAGGCTTATTGTTTGAAAAAACCCCAGAATACACAGTGTGTGTTGAAAAATACATGCCATGTGTCCTTCTATTCAGGAAGGAACTATTTTTCTTAAGTACACACCATGTACTTTATGTACACATTGTGTAGTTACTAACTATGTTAATGGCTGTGTGGGCAGAGACACAGGGATGGGAAATTTTCAGTGGGACACGTCATGTACCCTATGTGCACATCGTTTCCTAGGATCCATGTGTCCAGTCATGTAACTAACAACACAAGTGGATTAGGGGTAGTTAGTACACATTGTGTCTTGTACAATCATGCCATGTAGAGTCATCCATGTAACTGACCATGTGACTAACAACATGGGTCGGTGAAGTTCTTTCTAGTACATGTTGTTTCTGGCACAAACACGCCGTGTAGTATTTCTCTAGGAGAACCGTGTGGGTTAAGTCATGTAGAAGAACTCGGGTAGGGTAAGAGTGTTCAAGTACACGTTGTGTGTATGTGGTGTTACACTATCTAGGTTGGAAAAAGTAAACGTCCATATGAAATCTTAAGGGAAAACGTCGTGTAGGAGTTGTACATGCCATGTATCCACCTTTTAGAAATATTGAATTCTTTCTTTCTCTTATTCCCTTATTTCACTTCTAAGTTTCAGTCCTTGTTAATATTGATCTAATGTGTGTGTTTGACCTTGTAGAGTCATGCCACCAAGACGTCCTCTAGTTGTACGCCAGTTATAGGGCAGTGACCAGACATTGGACATGGCAGATCAGGGACTACCAGCAAATCCTCCCGTCGTGTCGGTTGTGGAACCAGCCGTCATTCCAGATACAGGTGTCAATGAAAAATTCTGAGAAGGCTTCATGAGGTTTATACATACCTTATATGGAGATCTGCCTCTTCCCCCATCTATGGAAGATTTGACGTAGGGTTTTCAGCAGTATCATCCTCCCACATTCACAGGGGATGAAGGAACTCAGGATGCAGAATCATGGCTAGAGTCCATGCTTTCAATATTCAAGCATCTGGGGACGCCTCCAAAGAGGAGGGTGAAGCTTACTATGTACTTTCTATGGTATTCCTCAAAGAGAAGGTGGGATGTGATCTCACAGGTGGGGCTCCAGTAGGTTATGGCTTGGGATGAGATCCAGTGTTCCTTCTACGATTACTTCTACCCAGAGACTTTGAGGTCCGATCGAGCCTGATAGTTCATAAGTCTGGAATAGGGTACTCTCTCAGTCATGGAGTACTCTTCTTGCTTCACAGAGCTGCACCACTTCATTCCCATTCTAGGAGGTGATGAGTTATTTCTGGCGAGGAAGTTTAAGGATGGTCTCAGGAATGACATCTGATCTCAGGTGAATATCTTCAAGTTGACTTCCATCACCTCTATAGTCAATTAGGTGAGGATCACAGAGTATAATATAAGGGATTCTAGGGCTATAATCTAGGGTGTCTTGACATCCAGAGTTGGTACCCCTCTGAATGATAGTAGAAAGTGTCATAGGGAGTCTATACATAGAGATCCAAGGAAGCGGGATACTTATTCTGCTATCTAGGTGGTGTGATACAAGTGTGGGGAGAGGGGTATATGAGGAAACATTGCCCAAGAGACCTAGTGGAGTTCCAATATTGCAGCAAGATGGGTCATCTTCAGCAGTTCTGTCAGATTTTCTCACCAGCAGCTGGTTATAGAGGTTCTGTTTCGAATCCTCGTTTAGAAGCAGGACCGCTAATTTCTCATCAGTCGGGGAACTAGATTTCTTCTAGACGTTCAGGCTGAGGTGGGGGTCATGGCTATGGTATCCAATCACTAGGATTTCAGTGACAACAGGGTGGATCAGCTTAGGGTGGATGGGTAGGGTGGTAGGGCCACGGTTCAGGCTAAACTTTTGCAGTAGAGCAGACCCAGCATGAGTAGGATCCCGGACCATCTACAGTTTAAGGTAGTTGCCTCAGTTTTATCTTTTGTACTTTTTGATATAGGGGCTTCCCATAGTTTGATATTTTTTATTTTTGTCGAGATACTTGGGCTCTGTATATTTACTTCTCTTGATGTCTTAATGCTAGACACTCCGTTGGGGACAAGAACGTCTAGTGTATGTTAGTGCAAGGAGTGCCCTCTTTAGTTTGGTGGGTGTCACTTATTATAGTACCTCTATTTCCTAGAGATGATAGTCTATGATTTCATTCTTAGAATGGACTGGTGAGTTCCCTTCCAGGATTTTTTCGACTAATATCATCGTAGGGTGAGTTTTACTTCACGAGAGGGCAGTTTGTTCTTACATAAGGGAGAATGGGATGTCCAGGAAAGTAGAGAGGGACCCAAGCATCATGGGTTGGGAGGAGTTACACCCCAAATTACTAGTCTATATCTGGATGACCAGGGGACTTCATAGTTGTACTTTCCTCCAGTGGTCGATCATTTCAAGGATGTCTTTCCAGAGGAATTTTCAGGTTTTCCTTCAGAGCGAGAGGTAGACTTTTCTTTTGAGCTTGTGCCAGGAGTGGTACTAGTGTAGATTCCTCCTTATAGGATGGCTACACCAAAGTTATAAGAGCTCAATAAGTAGTTGGAGTAGTTGCAATCAAAGGGTTTCATTCGACCCAGTACATCTCCTTGGGGTTCGCCTATCCTTTTTGTGAAGAATGTAGATGGTACCCTCATACTTTGTGTAGATTATCAGAAGCTAGACCAGTTGACAGTCAAGAACAAATATCCCTTGCTGAGGATTGATAATCTCTTTGATCATCTTCGAGGATCCCGAGTGTTCTAGAAGATTTAATTGAGATCCAATTATCATCAATTGTGTGTTAGACCATCAGATATACCTCTTACATCCTTTCAGAGTAGGTATGGTCTATATGAATATGTGGTTATGTTTTTCAGTCTCACGAACGTGCCTGCAATTTTCATGGCTCTAATGAACCGAGTGTTCCATCCATACTTGGATTCTTTCGTGGTAGTCTTCATGGATGATATCTTGGTGTACTCTCACACTCTACATAACCATTCCACACATCTTGAGATCATTTTGAGTACACTAAGAGAGCATCAGTTATATGTTAACTCTCAAAATTCAACTTTTGGATGGACCAGATTCACTTATTGGGTCATGTTATCTTAGAGAAGGGAGTAATGGTAGATCTAGAAATGGTGAGAGCAGTAGTTTCATGGGAAAATCCAAAGAATATCTTTGAGGAATGAATTTTTTTATGGCTGGATGGTTACTATAGATGTTTCATGACTTATCATGCTTAGCAGCTCCACTGACAGGCCTAACTATGAAGAGTGGGAAGTACTTTTGGTCATATTCTTGTGAGTCGTCCTTTCAAGAACTGAAAGGGAGGTTGACTTCATCACTGATACTAGTTTTTCCAGAGCTAGTAAAGAGTTATACTATATACTGTGATGCATCAAGTATTGGGCTGGGAGCAGTGCTTATGCAGGGGGAAGGAGTTGTTGCATATGGGTCTCAGTTGTTGATGCCACATGAGAGGAATTACCCAACGCATGATCTTGATTTGGCTGCAGTTGTTCATGCTTTATGATATTGGAGACATTACCTGTTGGGAGAGAATTTTTTGGCTTTCACTGACCACAAAAGTATCAAGTATATATTCACTCAGCGTGATCTGAATTTGAGACAGTAAAGGTGGGTCGAGTACCTTTAGTCCTTCAACTTTGAGCTTTCCTACATGCCTGGGAAAGGAAACATAGTGGCCGATGCGTTGAGTAGGAGAACATAGATACAGGTAGTTCAGGAGGCCAGTAGTGAGTGGCAGCTTATGGATTTGTTCTCTAAGAAGCATTTGGAGGTTCACGATAGACTCAGGTAGATGTTTCTTTCTTCTGTAGTTTTTACCTATATTCTTCTTGATCAAGTGACAATGAGGAAACTATCATATTCTGAAGGCCTATCTCTACAGGAGAGTGTGTTAGGAAAGGACCCTATTCTTGGATGGACCAAAGGTTAGGATGAGATCTTTCGCTTTTATGGACGCGTATGGGTGTCAGCAGACGAACATGAGGAGCTGATGTAGAACTTTCATTACTTAGTTTTGGAAGTTTATTCTGGTGTCACCAAGATGTATCGTGATCTACACTGTTAGTATTGGTGGCCAGGTATGAAGAGATATGTTTTTGGGTTTGGCATGAGGTGTTCCACCTATCAGCAGGTGAAGGCGGAGCATCAGCGACCAGCAGGGATTTTTCAGTAGTTACCCATTCTCGAGTGTAAGTGTAATGATGTCATGATGGAATTCATGATAGGTTTACCAAGGTCTCCTGAAGGGAATGATGCATTTTGGGTTGTCATTGACAAACTCACAAAGGTTTCTCAGTTATTTCTGATCAAGGAGACCTTCAGTGTTGAGGAGTTGAGAAGGTTGCACATCCATGAGATTGTACGTCTACACGGGGTTCCACACTCTATTGTTTCAAACAGGTATGCACATTTTACTTCTCAGGTTTGGCAGGTACTACAAAGGGATTTGGGTACATAGGTACTTCTAACTATAGCTTACCATCCCCATACAGATGGTCAGTCCGAGCGTACGATTTAGGTTCTAGAGGACATGCTATGAACATGTGTCCTAGAATTTGGAGGTTCTTGGGAGAAGCATATACCTCTTATGGAGTTTCCCTATAATAATAGTTTTCAAGAAAATATTCACATGACACCTTTTGAGGCTTTGTACGGTAGGCCATGCCGATCACCCCGATGTTAGCTGGAGGCAGGATAGGCAGCTATGTTGGGACCTCATCTTTTCCAGAAGACCACATAGTAGATAGAGTTGATTTAGAAGATGATGGATACTACACAGTCATGAAAAAAGTCTTATGCTGATCGATAGAGACAACATATGGAGTTTGAGGTCGGAGACTAGGTTTTTTTACATGTCACATCGAGGTTGGGACATAGGAGGATTAGAAGACAAGGAAAGCTTTATCTGAGATATGCTAGATTGTTTGAGGTTTTGGAGAGAGTCGGGCTGGTTGCTTATCGGTTACAGTTACCTCAGAGGTACCGAGCTATTCACGGCGTCTTCCACGTTTCTCATCTACGGAGTTACTTCTCAAACCTGTCTCATGCTTTTCAACCTGAGGAGGTTGAGCTGGAGGTGGATGAATCATTTAAGTAGCATCCTATCCATATTTTTGATCACAGTGCGAAGGTACTCTATGGCTGGTTTGTTCCTCTGGTATGAGTGTTATGGCAGCATGGGCGAGTACAGGATGAGACTTAGGAGAGGGAGGCTGATGTACGATCGTAGTGGTTGGAGCTGTTTGATTATTCTTCTTCTATGCTGCCTTACTAGGGAAATTCAGGGATGAATTTCATTAAAGGGTAAATTTTGTAAGAACCCAAACCTTCTTTTAAGGTATGGGTTTTATTTTCTAGTGTTTTTGAGAAAAAGAGGAGAATATGGAAATTTAAGGAGTACACGCCGTGTACTTTGGAGTACACGTTGTGTACAAGGTTATCACAGGTGACCATGTACTGATCATGTAATGGCTGAGTACATGGATGTGTGGGGTCACCTGGAGAAAGCCTAAAGCAGATCTTGGTTAAGGCATGTAAACGGCATGTACATTAAATGAGCACGTCGTGTATTTTTCTTTTTATTTGATTAAACAGACAGGGGTCACGTCTAATTGGCAGAACACCCTTATTCTTGTCTTGTCTTGTCCAGGAGCAACCAAAGCCGATGATTCTTCTCTGAACCCTCAACCCACCATCCATTCTTCGAATCATCCATAGTCAATTGTGTTGGAATCACCACGATGAGTTCTTCCTTCTTCTAGAGCCTCATTCCTTGATTTATTCTCTTTCGTGACATATCTGTGTTTGATCTTTTTTTATGATTTTGTAGATCTACCATGTTATAGGTCAATTCGAAGGGTGAGGTTTGACTATTATGTGTAAAAGTGTCCAATACCCTAGAATGGGGTATTGCATATTTGGGGATTTTATCCCTGTTAATTCCTATTATTCCTTGTGTGCCTGAGTAGAAGTTTTTTTATTGTGAATAGGGTTATTTTTCATGCTATAGATGTGTTTTCCATGTTTGTTTTGATTTTGACTGTTTGGTCTAGCTTTTCCAATTAGGCTGCTTGTTTTCCATGCCTAGTGTTGTTAGGATAGAGTGATATTATCTGATGTTGTTATATTCTTGAAGCTATTAGCCAAGTAGTTCTTAAGGTTTACTTTGGTCGTTGAACATCGTTGTGCACGATTTACTTACACAGGGATATGGGAACTTGGTGTAGTAGACCATAGGGGGAATGGACGTTGAGGGATTCTCCAGAGTGTCTGTTTACTTTTATGTTGCGAGACCATAGGGGGATGGACTTTGTGCTCCCTCAGAGTGTCTGTAGTTCCATGTTGTGAGACCATAGGGATAATTGGATGTTGAGTGCTTCCTCAGAGTGTCTATAGTTACCGATACGAGACCAGAGGGGGAATTGATGATGAGTGTTTCCTCAAAGAGTATTTCCTAAAGCTGAACCAGAGGGGTTAGACTGTGATTACTTCCCAGAGGGTTTCTTGTGTTTGTTTGGTTAAACCAGAGGGGTTAGACTATGAGTACTTTCCAGAGGTTTACTTGTATTTTATTATATTCCTACTTGATATATGAAAATGAATGCAATTGAAACTATAGGATTGTTTACTTTTGAGTACTTTGATGTTTACTGGTTCATTTTTCTTATTGCCTTCCATATATATTCACTGACTATTAGGCACAGATCTTTGGGTGGTTTCCTACTGGGATTCATCTCACACCATTTTTGGGTCATGATTTTGGGCCCAAACAGATTATATTGCTATAGTTATAGATAAGGGCAAGCGCCCTTCTGCATCAGGTACTTGACTGCTATGGAGATGGAGAGCATGGGACCAATCATAAATATGAATATGGTTCTGGTATAATTTAATAACATACTATAGTCATTATAAAATAGGTTAAACATACCCTCAACTAAAGGAAAGCACAAGGTAAGGGTTAATTCCTCAATCTCATTATTATTTGCGATTTTTTATGTGTAAGTATTTACTGGGACATATTTATCATCCATGTCCATGTTTCATAAAAATGTTTTCAAAAGGAATCTTTTATGTTTTTATGTAAGGGAATATTTAACTAGATTATCATTTTAAATGTTTTAAAGATTTATTTTTCTAAATCTATTTAATTATTTTCCATGTTTTTAAAATGATTTTAAGGATTTATTTATTTTTACATGATTGTTTTAAAATGTTAATTCCTTTCAAAAGTTCCAAAGCGGTATGTGAAACTTTGATTAAAACATTTATTTTAAATATATTTTAAATGTATTCTTTTATAAATTGTGTGACTTTTAATGTTTTCAAAGTAAAAAAGGTATATTTCTCTCAAAGGGTTTTAATGAATTTATTAAATTATTTTCATTTATGTCAACGTCCTTTGTTGAATTTTATGTTGGTTTGAAGTCAATTTATTATGATACAATCTTCCATATTGTATTAAAGGTTTTGTGATATGTTTTACTGTGGATGTGCTATTTTTATATCATTCATGGTTTACAGTTAAAGAATTTATACTTTGTATGCTAGTTTTAATACGAATGTTTATGTTATGTTTCAACCTTTTTATATGAGGAATGCATTGGAATTAGTAAGTGATGGGTGGGAACCTCTATAGACTCTCGATGCATCAGTGGGTCTCATGAGACAAACTAATGTCTTGGCACAAGGCCTTGACAAAATTTATATTTAAGGTCTTGGAATAAGGCCTTGAATTTGTGGTTAAGATGTATAGAATTATGCATTCCATCATTATGAGATTAGTTATTAATGTTACATGTGATTATTCGACTAGTAGAATATCTGTGTGAATAAGTATATTGAATTATTTGATTTACCTTTTCCATATTGTGTTGAAGTTTATGTTTAAAGGGCTTGTGTTTCAATTTTATACCTTTCCATAAAAGTTTATAATTATTTATAATAGCTTCTGCTATATTTTTTATCCTTACTGATCATCTAATCTCACACCTTTCTTATGTTTTATTTTCCCAGGATGCCAAGAAGTGTATTATGATTTATATGCAGGGTTATGCTAGTGGAATAATGGTGTTATCAAAGGATTATTTATGATGTATTTTATGTTATAAATTACAATGTAATGTTCATGTATGTAATCTATTTTCCAAGAGTGCTAAATTGATCAGTCCTTTAGGACTTGATTCCTTGTAATCATCCCAATGTATTAAAATAATGCACCAACTCTGAGCTTCTAGGGTTGGAGCATTACAGTGCAGGAGGTGTGATGATATTTATTTAAATGTGTTTTTTTATTATTGATTTATATGATGGCCTCATTATTTTTTACTCATTCACCTCCATTGATTGATATCATGGGATCCTAGTTAGTTTAGTGGAAGGGTTGGTTGTATGCTATGATAGTATGGCATGTACACACCAGTTAGTACCCTATGAAATTTATTCCCTCTTAGGGGTTGTTCTTATAGTGATTGGTGAGACTGATAGGGAAGTCGATATAGTTGTTCTAGTTTTACATAGGGGCCCAATGAGTGATCCAATGACCCAATTCATATACCATTCATGTTAAAACCTAGGGATTTTCCCATGATGCATCATTATTGTTGGTAATTCTTTAGGGGATATCAATCCATGATTTTTTGTATCCCCTACCTTGATTGATCACATGAAACCATATTTTGACTATTGAAATTTTATTTTTTTCTCATTGTTATCTTGGTGTCAATGATTTTTTTATTTGATTCTAATTAATGGTGTGCTTTACTTTCAAATTTTTTCTAAAATGATTTTGAAAGTGCGGTTAACTAAGGGAAGTAAGAATTGTTTTCTAAATGGTGTTTGGGGAATTATTTTTGGGGAAATAAGGGGAAACAGGTTGGATATTGTTTCACATATTTTGAAAGTCCTATTTTCAAGGTTCAATTGTAATTTTAAAATAAATATTTTGTTAAATATTTGGGCTTAAAACTTGCGATTTTAACCCCAGGTATGCCTTAATTTTGGAAAGGCCTATTTTTTGGTTTTTAAAAAGGAAAATGATAAATTGTGTTGTTTTTTTTTTGCTTATGCAAGATAATTTAAAAGTGAAAAACTATTTTATATATTATATTCAAACTAGAACTCATGAGATTTTTTAAATAGTGAATTGTATAGGCTCCTTGGTGATATCCTACTAGGCATGTTTAGCTCACATCCTGCATATACACCAGTGTATGGGTGTGTATGAAGCTCTCCTATTTTTCTAGGTGTCCAAGTCTCGATTTTAGTTGAATGTCCATCATGGTTCATCGATGGATGATTGGTTGTGGTGAGTGGTCATGGGTTATTTAGAGATGTTTGAGTGGTAGCTTGGGTTATTTTATTTTTGGACTATGGTTGTATCGGTCATTTCAGATAGCCATTATATTTATTTTTTTCTCCCTTTTTTATTTTTTCCTTATTATTTATGATGAATGTTATGTTTATTTTGAGTTTATCTAGTTTTTTATTTCCATTTTGTTCTGTTTGGCTAGTTTATTTTTTTTAATAGTTTATTTACTATGTATGGATGTATAATGTGTGTATAGGTCATGTCAAATTATTTGAAATTTTCATTGTTAGTTTATATAATTATACAAGGTTGAAACCATTTCTAAGTGTTTGTGTTCTTGATACCCAGATACTATTTGTCATCCCATGGAGATCTAGAATTCCCTTCAGGCCAAGTGGTGAGACAAATCAATTGATGGGTTAATCCATCCCAAGCTAGTTCATTACATTTTTCATGAAAAACTTGAAACAAAAATCACCGAAAACTAAAAATATTGTAATGATTATCGTGAGGGATGAGATAGAGTGTAGAATCATTTTACATGAAGATCAATACAAAAAATCCTCAAAAAACACATCATGATGGGAGGAGATTGCATGAATTTGACTTCATAAATGGAATTATTCAAAAAATGATGCAAGGGTGTGAGATAGAGCACACCTTATATAATTCTTACTAAAGAGTACTGATAAAAGATACTTTTATCAGTGCTAAAATCTAATTTCAAATAAAGACAGTCTTTATCAATACTTAGGTTAGTGATGATAAAAGCCAGATATATGAGGGTTTACCCTTATGTATTAGGTCTATATCAACACTCATATAACCAAAGGTTAGCATTGGTAAAAGCTTGATATGTAAGGGTTTACCCTTACATATCAAGTCTATATCAGTGCTACCCATGAAACGGATATAAGGAGATTTATCAGTATTGAGGTTAGCACTGATAAAGGTAAAAATACAATTATTTTCATAAATAAATAAATATTTTATAAAATATATCATTAATTATATAAATGTGCAATTATATTAAAAAATAATTGTATTTAAACATACAAAAAGATAAATCTCAAAGACAAATGTATATAACATTAATAATTTTGTAAATGTATATGATTTTAAAAATATTATATATATATATATATAATATTAATAAGTGTAAATCATATTTTAGTTGTATTGGATATATTTTTTAAAATATTATTAATTATTTAAATTAATAAATATTTTAGAAAAAAATAAAAAAACATATAGTGTATTTATAAATATTAATTGTATTGTATTTAAATAAAAAATAAATTTAAAATATTTTACCAATTAAATATGAATATTAAATTTACTTTAACTATGTTTTTTTAAACTATTCAATTTTTTATATTTAAATTACATTTATTTTAAAAAATTAAAATATATAATTGATGTTTATTATGAAGAATATTAAAATGTATGATTGTGTGTGTGTGTGTGTTGCATTATAAAAATTCATTAATTATATTTGAAGTGAATTAATTATTAATATTATAAATAATGAAATATATATAATAATGTTATTAACAATATTTATAAGATATGATTATTTCTATAAAAATTTGTTAAACTCTATTTAAGTTAACTGAAGTTATAATTTCATTGAACCATATTGATATATTATATTCTAACTACTCACACATTGCAAGTGTACATGTGATTATGTATGTATGTATGTATGTATGTATGTACCATACACATACATTTTATTAGAACTCATGAATGAAATTATTTAATACTCTTATATGAATAATAATAATTAGTAATTATATAAAATGTATATAATAATATTATACATAAGAAATTATTATTATTATTATTAATTATATTTAAATATTATTTTTAATGATCTCAGATCTATTAACTAGGGGTTGGTGTCTACTTTATTTCATTGGCACTAGATACAAGTGATCACATCCCAACGGACTAAATAATTTAGTAGTGTTGAAGAAACAGATACATATGTGATACCCATTTTACATTGGGAATAAAACAAAGAACATAAAAAAAGAAAATGTTTGACATCCTTGGCTCATTAAAATAAATCATCTTTATATCATGGGGAAATGAAATAAAATAAGGGTGAGCTAAAATGTTTAGTAGGGGTTACATACAACATAATCTATCATGATTAAATAAATCATAATTAATATGGAAAGGTAAATAACTAAAAATAAATTCCATTTAATCAATAATTTGAGCATGAAATAAGGCATAATCAATATGGCAAGGTAACTAATTGAATACACATTCCATTTAATCAATAACTTGAGAATTAAATACATCCATGGATAATATCAATGAAAAAATATCATGGATAATAATAATAATAGAATTTTCAATGAATGAAATTATTAATTATTATATGTTATGATCTCAAGCATCATGATACCTCTACTGTCAATACTTTCACAAAACAATTTAAAACTACAGGTAAAAATTCATTTAATTTAGCCAATTGATTTTTCTCATGAGACCTATTGATGCATCGAGGTGATATATAATTAAAATACCCAACCATCACTTCATTTCTAAAGAATTTCTCATTTATCAAATGATTTATTTAATTTATGAACAATATGACTTATCAAAAAATATTTGTATTAAGTAAAGAACATGTATTTATAAATATTTTCCCCATTAAATTAAATATCTTTCATAATAAAACAACGTATATAAAAATGGTATATAGTTTAGTCATTATGTAACGACCCGACTCTTTGGAAAAGGTATAGATCGTTAGTTTTTCTTTCAAACCTTTACTTTAAGCTTGTGTAATGTGGGTAACATCCTAAGTAAGGTTCGGGGAGTGCCCGAGGTTGGTTCGGAGCTCGGGGGTTTGAGAAATGGACTTGCAGATAGGGCCACACGGCCTGCGCATGGCATGTGCATGGTTTGGATAAACCGTGCAGCCTTTGGTCTAGAAGCAAGGAGGTACGCACAGTTTGTGCACGGTTTGGGTAAATCGTGCACCTAAATAGTGAGACCCTTTTTCTGAAGGCAGTGAGATGTGCACGGTTTGCGCATGGTTTGGTAAACTGTGCACCTAAACTGTGCGACCCAGATCTGGGTAAATTTACCTTTTCCCCTTAATTAATTTTATATGGCTTAAGCCTTCTTCTTCCTCCTTCCAGCGGACAGAACACAGGGGATCCCTCCTTGAGCTCTCAAACCCCTCTCTCACTCTTTTCTTGGTGGAGCCTTCATTCGGAGTCCGATTCTTGATCCGTCAGAAGAGTTGGAAGGGCCAAGGTATGGCTAACCTCACGCACCCTTCCTTCATCAGCAAATCTTTCCTTCTATCTTGTTATTTTGATGCAGCCTCATATTCCCTATTTTCAGGGAATTGGACTGGAACTCAGATCTCATCCAATCTACTACAAATCTGAGGTCGATATCAATCGATCCTACGCCTACAACTCTAAGGTAGGTGGTCACATGGTTTCCATTTTAGGTTTTCACCTTATTGAGTTATTTTTGTCGTTCCATGGTTTGTCTTTCGCCAAACCCTGTATTTATAATGACTGCTTCATATCTGAATTACCCGTGTGGTGTAAGAGTGATAAATCCAACCTTGTTAGGATGTTTGGATTTCTTATGGACCGAGAGTGGTTAACCATAGGTGTTATGCCTTGAGAATTTTCCCCTTTTTACCTTTGAACCTTAATTAAAGGTCTTGAAAGGGCATTTTCCATGTTAGGAAAATGAGATGACTTGGTTAGAGGTTGGCTAGGATAAGAGATCCTAAAACCCTTTAATGAATTGAAATGTATGTATGCCATTGATTTTCTTATGTGATATTATAAGATGGATATGCCTTGCATTACTAATGTGATATTATATAAGATGGTTTTCCTTATATAATGTGATGTGAATGGTTATCCTTTGCTGTGTTGACATGCTTGTGATAACCCATGTGTGGGCAGAGGCATTCTTACCCGTACTAGATAAATCTTAGTGATTGAGGACGATAGGAATTTATACCTCGTTCTGATATAACCTTTACGGGTGGGAGGCATTTTTACCCCATTCCAGCTATAGTGATTGAGTACGAGAGGCATTTATACCTCGTTCCCATATAACCTTTATGGGTGGGAAGCATTTCTACCCCACACCAGCTACAGTGCTTATGGACGAGAGGCATTCATACCTCAGGCCAGTGATACTTTTACGTATGTGAGAAGCATGGATGAGAGACATGTTTACCTCATGCCAGTGATAACCTATATATATGTACTTATACCTCTGGTGATTATTCAGTTTACCAACCATCAGCTCAAGCAGGTAGACCCGCCAGTTGTCCTTCCAGAACCTGAGCGAGAGGGTTGCTTATTTACTTTGCTTTACTTACTTGAAGTCTATTACTCACTTTGCTTACGAACACCTATTTTTATTACACATAGACATCGTTGGTGGTGGCCTACTGAGACTTGTCTCACACCCTACCCGGGCGGCCTCTTGGGCACCCATGTACACTTTACTGCTGCAGGTACTAGTAGGGGAAAAGGCCCAGCTTCAGGTTGTTGATACATGTATGTCCTAGCTGGAGATCCAGAGTAGAGGATCGATCTTGGATAGAGATTCTCGTGGAATACTTTTGTTTCTTTTTGTATTACTGTATAACATGATTTCCATATACTTCCATTGTATCAGCATGCCATGCATTCATTTTGTATCATACACTGCCTGTGTGGATTTGTATATCTATCAGGGTTTTCCTTACTTCTGTTGTCTGGTTGTATGTTTCCCTTTTTTCTCATGTTTATCCATTGGTTTTGCTTTCACTATTTCTATTACTTTGCTGCTATTCCGCTCTGTACTCTGACATGGGGGTACAGTCCCCCCACTGACTTACCATTACACCTCCACTGCTAGTCGGCAGCCCCTGGCCTATGGGGAGAGGAGTTGGGGGTTATGTGGCCAACTGGGCTTGGGGCTTGGTTTGAGGGGCATCCGGGTCCGGGACGTCACAAAGTGGTATCAAAGTTTTTTCCTTCTTTCTTGATTTACTATTTAGAGACAACAGACTTAGAGACTAGGAATGTGTAGGGACTTATCCATGAGCCGTACTTGGGCATCGCGAACCCATGTATGGGGGAAAGACCAAGTTGTCTATTTTACGTTGTTAATGATTCTAATATTTACTGTTGATACTATTTCACCATTGTGTGACTCACATGTTTTGTGATGTTATTGAGATTTTCAAAGTTGGAATCTGGATTTCATGGTTCGACCTGATGAAATGAGGTTTATGCAATAGAACATGCATCACGATAGGCACAATATGATTAGGCCATGCATCTTTCCATGCCACGTTTAAAATTTTCAGTGAGAATTGCTTTTTTTTATTTCCATGCCTTGTTTATATGTGTACCTTTGTGCTAGCCCTTCAGGCATGTTGTGAATTGGGGAGTGATGTGATTTTAGTGGGTGTCACTCTTTGGTTCATAAGGTGTATGGGCCCTTATGGATCAGAAAATGACATTCCAACTAAACCAATAATTTTCTTTAAAGAAAATTTAAATGGTTGATTAGCACAAGTAAATACGGAATGACATCCATGTGTGTGTCATATTTCAGTTCATGAGGAGTATGGGCCCTTATGGGCTGGGAAATGCTATATCACTGGACTGAGTTAAATTGGAAAAGTTTCAGGCCTTACTAAGAATTACTATGGGTGTGGATAGGTTATCTTAGGGGTAGGAAGGCTTAGTACCTGTCCTAGCTTCTAGAGTTCAACCTTTAATTTATTGATTTATTCTTTTGAGACGTTCGTTTGGCATTGTAGCACTATGCCTCTGAGACGCCCTCGAGTCACGCGTGCTGAAGTTGGCGACAATCACATTTCTGAGGTGGCGGGCCCAGAGCTTCCAGTTTATCTTCATGTCGAGCCACTTGTGGCTCCTCTTGCTATTCCTGAGATGGGTGTCGATGCCCAGTTCCGTGATAACTTCTTGCATATGATGTAGAGTATGCAAGGTGGAGTGCGACCTGCTTCGAGTATGGTAGAGTTGACCTGTGAGTTTTAGTCGCAGCATCCTCCTACATTTATGGGAGATGGCGGACCACTAGCTACAGAGTCCTGGTTGGGAGCTATTCTAACCATCTTCGAGCACCTTGAGACACCTCCAGAGAATAGGGTCAATCTCGCAGCTTATATGCTACATGGTTCACCCAGGAGGTGGTGGGATGTCATCACCCAGTCGAGACAGGAGAGAGATATGATCTGGACTGATTTCCAGACTGTCTTCTACGATTATTTCTTTCCCCAGAATTTGAGGGCTAACAGAGCTAGGAAGTTTATGAATCTACAACAAGGGACCATGATAGTCATGGAATATTCATCTCGTTTCACTGAGTTACAACGTTTTTCTCCTACACTAGTTGTTGATGATCTCACAGCCGCTAGGCGTTTTGAGTATGGGCAATGTTACGCTATCCGGTCATAGGTTAACGTGTTCAGGTTGACGATTGTTTCAGAGATTGTCAATCAGGTGATGATCACAGAAAGGAACTTGAGAGAAGCGGACATTGTGAACCAGGGCAGTTCGGCACCGAAGGGTTCTAGTGGATCTGCTTCTGGGAAGAAGTGGTGTTTTGAGGACTCTCGAGGTGTTAGTGGTGGTCAGACCCTTTTCTCAGGTGGTACTCCTATCTCTCACCAATGTGGGGTTCCAGGACATATGAAGAGGCAATGTACACAAAACCCAGTGGAGTGCAGAGGTTGTGGTAGGTTGGGTCATCTCCACCGCTTCTGTAAGACTTTTCCCCCAGGGTCCAGTGAGTATGGATCTTTACCTACTCCATGATTTGGTGCTGGATCGGCAGGATCACGTCAGTCAGACAGCTGGAATACCGTCGGTCGATCAGGTCGTGGTAGTAGTCGAAGCAGAGGTAATCATGCGTATGAATCTCAGCACCAGCAGGGCGGGTCTGCTCAGGGTAGCCAGGCTATAACTCAGGGTCGTGGTACCGGCCAGTTGTATACAGTCGAGCCTATGCCACATGAGCATCACTCCGGACCATCTACTGTACAAGGTACGATTCTAGTTGCCTCTATGTGAGTATTTGCTTTGTTTGACACAAGCGCTTATCACTCTTTTATATCGAAGGCGATTATCGAAAGTTTGGGCCTCGACGTTGAGTCATATCATGGTATGATCATGTTAGATAACTCGTTGCGTATATTTTCATAGGGTGTTCGTCGTTTTCAGAATTTTCCCCTCGAGGTGGGTGGTTACCTTTTTGTGTGGAACCTGTATGTTCTGGATATGACAGGTTTTGATTTAATAATCGGGATGGACTGGTTAGTTTCCTATAGAGCCTAGACTGACTGCTATCGTCGGAGGGTGGCATTTATGTCACCAGAGGGAAACATGAATATGCATAAGGGAGAATGGGATCTTATTGCGACACGAGTAGGGATGTAACACCAAAGTTTAGGTGGTATCACGACACAGGTTTCCAGTATTTATCTCGATGACCAAGGGTTACAACCCTCTGTTTATCCTCCGGTTGTGGAGCATTTTAGTGATGTCTTTCCTGATGATTTCTCTGGTATACCCCCAGTGTGATAGGTGGAGTTTACTATTGAGCTTATACCAGGAGCAGCACCAGTGACCATTCCTCCTTATAGGATGGCACCTAAGGAACTTCTGGAGCTTAAGAGTCAGCTAGAGGACCTGGAAGAAAAAGGCTTTATACGTCCCAGTACTTCTCCTTAGGGATCATCGGTTCTCTTTTCCAAGAAGGCAGATGGTACCCTTCGCCTTTGTGTGGATTATCGTAAGTTGAATCAGATGGCTATTAAGAATCGGTATCCTTTACCTCGAATTGATGACCTCTTCGATCAGATCTGAGGAGCGAAGGTGTTTTCAAAGATATATTTGAGGTTGAGCTATCACCAGGTGCGTGTTAGGACTTCGAACATACCTCACATGGTGTTCAGGAGCAGGTATGGTCTCTATGAGTACCTAGTCATGCCGTTTGGGCTTATGAATGCACCTGTAGTGTTTATGGATCTTATGAATCAGATTTTTCACCCGTACCTTGATTCTTTTGTGGTTGTATTTATGGATGATATCTTAGTCTATTCACACTCGAGACACGACCATGAAACCCATCTTGAGATCGTTCTGAATACACTAAGAGAGCATCAGCTTTATGCTAAGATTAGTAAACGCCACTTCTGGATAAATAAGGTTCACTTCCTGGGTCACATTATTTCTGAGTCTGGAGTTTCAGTTGACCCTGAGAAGGTGAGTGCTGTAATTTCCTGGAAGCAGCCCAAGAACGTCTTTGATATCAGGAGTTTCTTGGGGCTTTCTGGATATTATAGGCGGTTCATTCAAGACTTTTCACACCTATCAGCACTGCTTATAGCTTTGACCAAAAAGGGGTGAGATTCGATTGGTCATAACCTTGTGAAGTAGCTGTCTTGATGCAGGATGAGCGAGTCGTTGCGTATGGTTCTTGTCAGTTAAAGCCTCATGAACGGAATTATCCAACACATGACCTCGAGCTCGCAGTGGTTGTACATGCCTTACGCTGTTGGAGACACTATTTTTTGGGAGAGCACTTTGTGGTATACACTAACCACAAAATCCTCAAATATATCTTCACTCAGCGGGATCTAAATCTCAGGCAATGCAGGTGGGTCGAGTACCTGCAATCCTTTGATTTCGAACTGGCCTACACTCCTATGAAAGGAAATTCAGTAGTCGATGTGCTGAGTCAAAAAACTCAGTCGCAAGTGGTTCGGGAATTTAATGAGGAGTGCAAGCTGATGGCCCTATTTTTGGAGATGCACGTTGAGGTTCAGGAGGGTTGGGATCATACTATTCTCTCATCCTTAGCGGTGACATCTACTCTTTTGGAACGGTTCAGGGCTAGACAGTTATCAGATCTGGAAGGCCTTATTCTACAAGAAAGTGTCGCTGATGATGCCTCTACAGATTGGACTGTGGATGAGGGTGATAATTTATTGTTCTGTGGGCATGTATGGGTCCCAGCAGGCATCATAGAGGAGCTGATGAGGGATTTACACGCCTCAGCATGGGCAGTTCACCCGGGCATCACCAAAATGTATCGTGATTTGCAATGACAGTACTGGTGTCCTAGCATGAAATGGGAGATAGCCGGTTTTATCATGCGTTGTTCCACCCGTCAGCAGGTGAAGGCAGAACATCAGCTTTCATCAGGGTTTTTGTAGCCGTTTTCCATTCTGGAGTGGAAATGGGATGGTGTTTCTATAGAATTTGTAACCAGTTTACCCATGTCACCTCATGGTAATGATGAGGTATGGGCTATCCTCGACCGTCTGACAAAGGTCGCACATTTCTTACCTGTGTAGGAGACCTTCACGGTTGACGACTTGGGAAGACTATACGTCAAGAAGATAGTGTGTCTTCATGGATCACCTCGTTCTGTTATCTCGGATAGAGATCCTTGTTTTACATCTCGGTTCTGGTAGGGTTTACAAAAGTCCTTGGGTACGCAGGTATTTTTGAGCACGGCCTATCACCCGCAGACTGACGGACAGGCCAAGCAGACTATACAGGTACTAGAGGATATGTTACGTGCATGTGTTCTCGATTTTGGAGGTTCATGGGAGAAACACATTCCTCTTGTCGAGTTCAGTTATAACAATAGATTTTAGGATACCATTGATATGGCTCCATATGAATCCTTATATGGTAGGCCTTGTTGCTCACCTTTGTGTTGGCTTGAAGCAGGGGAGGAAACTGTTCTAGGACCACGTCTTGTACAGGAGACTATAGAGCAGATACAGCTTATTAGAAAGCTTATGCAGACAGATCAGTCTAGACAGCAGTCCTATACTAATAAGCACCGGTGACCTCTTGAGTTCGAGGTTGGGAACCGGGTTTTCTTGAAGGTCTCACCCAGGTTGGGGAAAATTATTATACGGAAGTAGGGTAAGATTTCACTGAGGTTCGTAGGACCCTTTGAGGTGATGAAGAGGATCAGACTAGTAGCTTACCAGCTTGCACTTCCACAGAGATATCAGGCCATGCACGATGTTTTTCATGTATCTCAGCTACACCGGTACTTTTCAGATCTGACTCATGTTTTTCATCCTGATGACGTTGAACTGGATATGGATGCTTCCTTCGAGGAATATCCGATGCAAATTGTTGACCGGAGCATGAAGACACTTCGTGGTAGGTCTGTTCCTCTTGTACGGGTGCTCTGGTAGCACGACCGGGTACAGGATGAGACCTAGGAGTGAGAGGCACATATACGTTCTCAATGGCCAGAGCTTTTTGTTGATGACACCTCAATACCCTCGAAAGGCCAACTCAGGGATGAATTGTTTTAAGGAGGGGAGGTTGTAACGAACTGACTCTTTGTCAAAGGTACGGATCATTAGTTTTTATTTCAAACCTTTCCTTTAAGCTTGTGTAATGTGTGTAACATCCTAAGGAAGGTCCGGGGAGTGTCTGGGGTTGGTTCGAAGCCCAGGAGATTGATAAATGGACTTGCAGACAGGGGTACATGGCCTGCGCACGTCATGCGCACGGTTTGGATAAACCGTGTGGCCTTTGGTCTGGAAGCAGGGAGGTGCGCACAGTTTGCACACGGTTTAGTTAAATGGTGCACCTAAACCCTGTGACCCTTTTTCTGAAGGCAGTGAGATGCGCACGGTTTGGTAAACTGTGTGACCCAGATCTAGGTAAATTTACCTTTTTCCCTTCATTAATTTAATAAGTCTTAATCCTTCTTCTTCCTCCTTCCAGTGGACAGGACACAAGGGAGCCCTCCTTGAGCTCCCAAACCCCTCTCTCACTCTTTTCTTGGTGGAGCCTTCATCCAAAGTCCAATTATTGATTTTTCAGAAGCGTTGGAAGTTCCAATTAAGGCTATCCTCACGCACCTTTCCTTCATCAGAAAATATTTCCTTCTGTCTTGTTATTTTGATGCAGGCTCATATGTCTTATTTACATGGCATTGGACTGGAACTCAGATCTCTTCCAATCTACTGCAAATCTGAGGTCGATATCAAGTGATCCTATGCCTACAGCTCTAAGGTAGGTGGTCACGTGGTTTCCATTTTAGGTTTTCGCCTTATTGATTTATTATTTTCATGCCATGGTTTTTCTTTTGCCAAACCTTGTATTTATAATGACTGCTTCATATTTGAATGACCCGTGTGGTATAAGAGTGATGAATCCAACCTTGTTAGGGTGTTTGGATTTCTTATGGACCGGGAGTGGTCAACCATAGGTGTTATGCCTTGAGAATTGGCCCCTTTTTACCTTTAAACCTTAATGAAAGGTCTTGAAAGGTCATTTTCCATGTTAGGAAAATCAGATGACTTGGTTAGAGGTTGGCTAGGATAATAGATCCTGAAACCCTTTAATGAATTGAAATGTATGTATTTCATTGCTTTGATTATGTGATATTATAAGATGGATATGCCTTGCATTGCTAATGTGATATGATATAAGATGGTTTGACTTATATAATGTGATGTGAATGGTTATCCTTTGCTGTGTTGACATGCTTGTGATAACCCGTGTGTGGGTGGAGGCATTCTTACCCGTGCTAGATAAATCTCAGTGATTGAGGACGAGAGGGATTTATACCTCATGCCCATATAACCTTTATGGGTGGGAGGCATTTCTACCCAATGCCAGCTACAGTGATTGAGGACGAGAGGCATTTATACCTCATTCCCATATAACCTTTACGGGTGGGAGGCATTTCTACCCCACGCCAGCTATAGTGCTTATGTACGTGAGGCATTCATACCTCGGGCCAGTGATACTTGTACGTATGTGAGAAGCATGGACGAGAGGCATGTTTACCTCGTTCCAGTGATAAACTATATCTATGTACTTATACCTCTGGTGATTGTTCAGTTTACCATCCATGAGCTGAAGCAGGTAGACCCACCAGGTGTCCTTCTAGAACCTGAGAGGGTGAGTTTCTTATTTACTTTCCTTTACTTACTTGCAGTATATTACTCACTTTGCTTGCGAACACCTATTTGGATTACACGTAGACATCATTGGTGGTGGCCTACTGATACTTGTCTCACACCCTACCCGGGTGGCCTCTTGGGCACCCGTGTAGACTTCACTACTGCAGGTACTAGTAGGGGCAAAGACCCAGCTTCAGGTTGTTGATACATGTATGTCCTAGCTGGAGATCTAGAGCAGAGGATCAAGATTGTCTAGAGATTCTCATGGAATACTTTTGTTTCTTTTTGTATTATTGTATAGCATGCTTTCCATCTAATTACATTGTATCAGCATGCCATGCATTCATTTTGTATCAGACACTGCCTGTGTGGCTTTGTATATCTATCAGGGTTTTCCTTACTTCTGTTGTCTAGTTGTATGTTTCCCATTTTTATCATGTTTATCCATTGGTTGTGATTCCGCTATTTCTATTACTTTGCTGTTATTCCGCTGTGTACTCTGACATGGGGGTACAGTCTCCCCGCTGACTTACCATTACACCCCCGCTGCTAGTCAGTAGACCCTGGCCTATGGGGAGATGAGCTAGGGGTTATGTGGCCAACCGGGCTTGGGGATCGGGTTGAGGAGCATCCAGGTCCGGGACGTCACAAATTAATCATATCCAAAATACAAAGAATATGGATATTTAATAGAAATATAATTTCCAATGAAAAATAATTTCAAATGGGTAGTATATACACTACATGAAAATAAATAGGTTCATAATTTCAAATAAGTCCTAATGGAGTGTAAATTGAGATGAAATCTCTTACCTCATGCTTCCCTTTAGTCGAGCACTCGTTAACCTCGTGTATTGTGGTTTAAAACATGTTAATAACTTATAATAGAATGATATTAATATTTATAATATCATATATGATCCTTTTATAACATCTTATCCCTCCTTCTTTAATAATCTTTCATTATCAATATTGTTTCAGGTATTAATTGCCTTGTTTTCTCATGCATGTTTTGTCGTGAAAGTTTCAGATCTTGAAAATGGGAGATAATTACATCATATCTATAATGATATTAATGGTATAAATATTATTATTTTTATTATATATTTATTTATAATCATTCTTTAAAATTGGACATAAAAAATGAATTACATCACTTTGTGGAGACGGTAAGTTGTACGTACGCATGAGCAATGATATCATTTCCTAATGGGTGGAAGGGTAAGGAACTAGGTGATATATTAATTTTACACAATCAATATAATGTCATATATATCAAATATATTAATTAAATTTTTCCTTATTACCTTCCATGTAAAGAATAAGTGAAAAACGAATCACATCGCTTCGCGATACGGTAGTTTGTTGTACACAAGAGCGACGTTATCATATTTTAAATAGAATGGAAAGTAAAAAGGTATATGTGATATTATAATTATAAATATATATATATATATATATCATAAATATTATATATATATATATATATTAAATATATTATTATATCCAACCATGATATATGTTTATGGAAAACGAATTACCTTGGTTCGTGAGGCGGTGGGCCGCCATACACACGATCGACAGTTTCATTTTCCATTTGATAAAAGAGGAGATGGATATTATTTATTCCATAAACATAATAATGTCTCAGTATATGTTATATTATGTTATTATTATACTATAATTATTAATACATGGATGAAGGTTCTAATAAAAGAATAAAAAAATAAAGAGCTTAGTTAAAATGATTATCTTCTCTTAGAGAAACCTCCTTTGAATATCCTCTTAAGGACCCTAGGGTTGGTATTTTGGGAAGACCATAATTTCTAGAATGTTTATAAGGTTGTTTGGGAGTTATTTTTTATAGTTTTGGTAGAGAAAAATGGCTTGATATGTGTGAATATGTGAGCTCAGGAAGTTCCCTTTTATAATTGAGGAGGACTGGCATTTTTTAAATACCCAAAACTATTCAATAATGGGAGGTCACTCTCACCCCAAGTGCCCCCAAAATTGATAAATAATTTATTTTATGGAATATATGGTTGATAAAAACCTATAACACAAAAAAAAACATGTTTTAAACATTTTATTCCTTAGCCTTTAAGTTTACTCACTTTAACCATTTTAGTTTTCACTACAGTAATTAGTTTTTCTACCTTAGTAATTTATCCTTTGACCCTAATGAGCCTTATCAGATAATTTGGACCCACTAGTTATAAATATAAAATCCAATTTATCAAATTAAAAACCTATGTGTTTTGAAAATTAATTTTAACACAAACGCATGTAACGTGCTAAAAACCCTTTTTAACCGTAACAGCAGTAACAAAGTTTTTACTCTTTAGGGGTCAATATAGTCACTATAAAAGATAATTTGGTCCATTAATGGACCATAGTTGATATTTTTAAACATTTAAAAATCAATTGGAATAATATAATAATTTTAGGAATTTTAAATCATTTAATAAAATATTATTTGTTATAAAATAACATTAATGTCAATTTTGACACTATTCATTTAATTTGGCATTAAAAATATCAATACAATGATGGAATTAGAATATATTATTTTAAAACCTGTATAACATGATATATTTATCTAAAAAATTCTTGTAATATAATAATTAATTCAATTTATATTAATTTTAATATTTTTATAATCATTATTTTATTTTTCTATTAATTAAATAATTATTGCATTGGTATTGCGTACACATTTAAGATAATTATGTAATTATTAAAAATTGTAAATAAATTACACTCATAAATATAATTTTTTTAAGATAAAAATGAGCATCAATATTCATTTACAAATTTCTTTTTTCCCTAAGTTAACACAAAATTGAAATTTAAAAGTAAAAGGGTGACATTTTTTCTTTTTCTTTACTTAAATTATTATATACGTCACTTTCATGTAAAAGTATCCCAAAAACTCATAAAAATAGATCCTAAGGAGATAAGGGTCTAAATTATTCTATATAATTGTAATTAGAAAAGTTTTCGGTCACTTTTAACCCATATATTTTTAGTTTAATCCCATGGTAAACTCTTTTTAACCTTAACCGTGGTAATTAACTTGTACTATTTTTACTATTAATTAATAAATAAAATTAATTTGACATTATTATATAATATTAATTATGTTTATTCTAAATATGGAATCTATTTTTCCAAATTCCATTCACAAAATTGGAAAATTTTAATTTAAAATTAAACCCACATATGCGATGAAAAACGATTTTCCAAAGAGAAAATTATTATAAGTATAGAAAGTTTCAATATCAAAATTCAATATTAAATTGATTAAATTGATTTAAATTGTATTAATTATAATATAATTGACCTAATTTTAATTTTAAAACAATTTTAAATCAAAATTTAACCTTTAAATTCTTTAAACAAAAAGGCATTTCTCAATAAAACTAGTATTTTTCACTATTCATCGAAAAATTCATATTTTTAAAAAATAATAAAAAAATTAATAAAATATAATTTTGAAATAATTATTTTAAAAAATGAAGTTAATTTTTTAAAATAAATTTTCTAAAAGTGGTATAAATTAATTTTAACTTATGTGCGCAAAGTACAATGAAACTTCTTTTTAAAAAAATATAATTTTTCAGAAAACATTTATTTTTATTTCAAATGATTATTATTTTATTTATAATCAATATATATCCATTTAATTTATTTTATACATGTTTAAATCATATAATTTTTATAATTTAGTTATTACTATTCATACCCACCAATTTAATAGCTAGGTTATAACAATATACTATATTTTAATTCATTTAGACTTGAGGTTGCATATTTCGCAAGCTATCAAAGAGATTGAATTTATTTAAAATGAAGTATATAATAAATTATCAAGGTGTGAAATTATTTCCTAGGTTCATTTTTGAATGTTATATATTATATTGAGCCCAATTTTCTTTTTTTAAAATCTTAGGGTGTTATATTCTCCCCACATTCAACAAATTACGTCCTCACAATTTGAACTTGTGCTTGGAAACCATGGGTTTGACATTTGAAAATTACTTTATTTAATCCCACATAATAAAAATGTTTAATACAACTTCCTATTAATATATAGAAAGTTGAATATGATGTTTATATGGAATAATGCATAACTAGGTTTTTATGTAGTAGAATAGTGGTGGGAAATGAAAACATAGACATGGAAGAAATGCATAAATAATTATAGAGAGTGATATATATCATTGATCACAAGAAATTAAATTATCATTATAAATTAAACAACCAAAAAACTATAAATTTTTTATGAGTAAAAGACCATTTGATTCATCGGATATGAAGGTAATAGGATAATTTTGTTGTTTCAAGATCCTTTTTATAGAGTTGATGGATTATTTTACTATCAAGATATCAGATGCCATAAAATACACTTACTTGATATCTTTCATGTATACTTTCATCATTTTTTTGTATTTAAATCAATTTACACATCATTTCTTACTCTAATAAATGAATATCCAATATGATTTTTTCATACCAAAAGCACAAAAATTAACTTTTGACATATCACAAGATCCATAAAAGAGTGAAAAGTCCTTCTATATGTCCCTAAATATTTACCAAAACCATAATGGTTAGAAAAAGTTATCCAATATAATACACTAGTCTATAAACCACAATAATAACCCCAAATTTCAACTTAATCCATTTAATAAATAGTTAACCATAAGACTCATCCAAAATATGTCTGACCAGATTCAAAGTCCAAAAATTTAGAATGAAGGTCATTAAATCAACTTATCATTAGATTCCCCAAAAAACATAATATATCTCTTAATGTCACATACCAAATATGTGAATAACTTTATCACCATAAAACATTAATGAAAATATGTGTGCTTCCAAAAATCTCAAATCGTCTAATATATTCCATAAATCCAAAAATATAGTAAACTCCAAAAAAATAACAAAAACCATTAAATTACCCATCAATTTCAAGGTCACCAATACTATCCCATAAATATATATTTATCAATATTTTATAAACATTGAGCACATATTAAGGGTTATCTTCCCTCATTCATGTGTTTTCTAAAAATATCAACTTTCTATTGAATCACTTTTCTTGGTTCCATTCAATATATGCTTTCAGATCCTTAAATAAATACAACTATTGAACAATAATTATATTTTTCATGATTCTTATAACAATACTATCACAAATAAAAATACTTATACAATATAATTATTTGAATCCCAACACATAAACACGTCAATCATTCATCCTCCTTTGTAGACCATTAACCAGGCTTCTATATCTTATTCCTTTACACTTCTTTCCTTTCATATGTCATTTGTAGTCTCTTCATCATCTATATAAAAACCTTTACTCATAAAACCTTGTTGATCCTATTATTTATCTTTCCCCCCTAGTAAATCCATTTTTATAATTCTCATACTTTCTATATTTAAAACCACCATCCATTAATAATACCTTAGGGAGACCAATATTCTCATTTATTGCATTAACTAAACTTTTTATTTTCCCTTAACAATTTCTTACTATGTGACCTTCTTCTCCACACATAAAATATATTCTCATTACTTTGATAAATTCCCCTAATTACATATTCCCACATTCTTAAAATATAGAAAACTGAATCTTATTTCCTCCATAGTCTCCACTACCCAATCTCTCAGTGAACTCTATCATTCTCTTATTTAGTGTATCTGGGAGTTCGTTAAGGTGAAAGTTGTTAATCATGTATCATGATAACTAATTAGGAATAATAAAAATATCCTTCACTCCAGTCACATCCCATTTGGTTTCTCATAAAC
The DNA here is from genome assembly GCA_963277665.1 of Viscum album. Classification (NCBI taxonomy): domain Eukaryota; kingdom Viridiplantae; phylum Streptophyta; class Magnoliopsida; order Santalales; family Viscaceae; genus Viscum; species Viscum album. The sequence continues at coordinate 798,183,234 of OY728129.1, forward strand.
ACATTTTCTATCACATTCAACATTAACTCAGTTCCTCCTGGTTCTAGCCATTGACTAAAACCAAAATGAAATGTGAGAGAAACACTAATCATAATAGGAAATCACATAGTCATGAAGAATAATTTATAGGGTGTCTAAATTATGAATAATTACTTTAAATATATAACACCTTAGTTTTATCCTAGGTCATTCATGGTCATCATCTATTCAAATCCTCCATGATGGTTTGTAAAGAAAATGTGAATTAAACAAAGCATATCCCCTAGGAGTGTCAAATATGGTATATAGTAAGGCTCTTTTTCATGTAACAGGTAATAATAGAGTTAATAATAACATGCCTTTTTCATAGTTATTACCCCTTGGTACATTTGTTTCATAACAATGTCCACATATAGTATCCAGATAGGGATGTATTTATAGGTAAGCCACACAATCTCTATCTTACCAAAACTTTAGGATGTTATTCTATACTTATACTTATTCTCAAAGGAAGTCATAGATTTATATTCTATAATATATGTTTTCCTAAATATATTTCTCAAGGTTTGTACTAAAATTTATATGATTCCAATTGTAATGACCCCAAACCTGGTAACCCAAGGTTGGTTTCTACTTTATTACATTAACACTAGATACAAGTGATCGCATTCCAAAGAACCAAATAATTAATTAGACTTGAAGAACCAAATATATATATATATATATATGATATCCATTTTAAATTTGGAATAAAACATATAACATAACAAAAAAAATGTTCATCATCCTTGACTCGTTAAAATAAATCTTCTTTATATCCTAGGGAAAGGGAACAAAATAAGGGTGAGAAAAAATACTCAGTAAGGGTTATATACAGTAGAAGCTATCATGAGTAAATAAATCATAATCAATATAGTAAGGTAAATATCTAAAAACACATGTAATTTAATAAATAACTTGAGCATGAAATAAGTAACAATCAATATGGCAAGGTAACTAACTGAATACACATTACATTTAACCAATAACTTGGTAATTAAATACATACATGGATAATATTAATGAGAAAATATTATGGTTAATAATAATAAATAAATTATAAATGAAGAAAATGATTAATTATTAGACTTCATGATCTCAAGAATCATGATACCTATACTATCAATACCTTTCACAATATAGTTTAAAACTAAAGGTAAACCCCCATTTAATTTGGACAACTGATTTGTCTCATGAGACCTATCGATGCATCAAGGGGCTATATAATTATGGGACCCACTCGTCGCTGCATTTAAAAATCATTCCTCAAGTATAAAATGATTTATTTAATTCATGAACAATATTCCTTATCAACAAATATCCATATTGAGTAAAGAAGATGGATTTATCAAGATTTTCCCCAATCAATCAAATATCTTTCATAATAAAACACCATATATACAAATGGTATACGGTTTAAGAAATAATCATATCCATAATATATGGAGTATGTATATTTAATAGAAATTTAATTTTAAATAAAAATGATCTTAAAGGGACAGTATATACACAACATAAAAATAAATAGGTGTATAATTTCAAATAATTCCCAATGGCATGGAAATTGTGATGAAATCTCTTACCTCATGCTTCCATTTATTTGAGTGCTCGTTAACCTATTTTATATTGGTTTAAAATAAAATACTAAAATATAATAGAACCATATTAATATTTATAATATCATATATCATCCTTTTATAACATCTTATCACCCTTTCATTAATAATCTTTCATTATCACTATTGTTTCAGGTGTTAATTGCCTTATTTTATCATGCATGTTCTGTCATGAAAGAATAAGATATTAAACATAGGATATAGTTTCATCATATCTATAATGACATTAATTTTTTAAATATAATTTTTTTCATTATAAACATCTTTAGAACCATTCTTTAAAATTGGACATAGAAAATGAATCACATTACTTTGTAGAGACGGTAAGTTGTGTGTATACACGAGCGACGATATCATTTATTAATGGGTGGAAGTGTAATTAAGTGGGATATATATTAATTTTATATAATTAATATCATGTCATATATATCACATATATTCACTTATAAATTTATCCTTATTACCTTCCATGTAAGGCTTAAGTGAAAAATGAATCACATAACTTTACAAGGCGGTAGTCCACCGTACACATGAGTGATGTTATCATATTTTAAAAATAATATAAATTAAGAAGTTATATGTGATATTATAATTAAAAAATTATAATTATATCATAAATATTATATATATACATTATATCCATTATTATATCAAACTATGAGAGGTGTTGATGGAAAACGAGTTAAATCAATTCGCGAGGCGGCATTCCATCATACACAGGATCGACGGTTTTGTTTTTTATTTGATAGAAGAGATGGATATATGTTATAAAATAAACATAATAAAATCTCAGTATATTTTAGATAATGGTTTTATTAGTTCATAATTATTAGGACATGAATAAAGGTGTTGCACAAGAGCCTCAGCCCAGTTGGTGAGGACTCGCTAGGTGCATCCAAGAGACCTGAGATCAAATCCGAGTGGAGAAATATTTATGGGGTACTGTAGCACTAATGTAAAAGTACTATAACAGGCACTATAGTAGGCACTGTTCGGTACTGTAGAAGCCAGAACTATTCATCCTTCTGGGCCTTCGGGCCACCGGTTTGGTCCTCGGGTCCTGCAAGGCTTTCAGGCCACCCAAGGCCTTCGGTCTAGTTGATTCTCAATGAATTTGGGCCACCTTAAGGCCTTAAGGCCACCCCAAGGCCTTCGGCCCACATGAATGCAAGCCCTAGACACACTACAAAAAAAGGAGAAGCCCCAGAAGAGGATTCAGAGCAGGTGCACTCACCAGAGCAGAGCCAAATGGATTGTCAAAATGAGAGGGTATGGCTATGTCATCGGTACCAGCCTGTGCTTGCACAGGAAGCCTAGCCAGACGGTCATGCAAAGGTGGATAGCTACTATTAAGATACAGATGTTGGGGAGGGGCAGTTCCTTGTAGATAGTCTGGTTTAATTCCCTAATACCTTTGGGTCATGTAATCTCCTAAGCCTATGGGCCATGTAATCTTTGAGCCTACGAGCCTTGTAAGGGTTCCCCTTCATCACTTGAAAGGGGGGTTATCAAAAATAAATAAAAATGAAGGCCTTCGGGCCATTCAGGTGAATAAAGGTGTTAAGAGAAAATAAAAAAGAAAGAGCATAGTGAAGATTATTACCTTATCTTAGAGAAACCTCCTTTGGATCTCCCCTTAAGGACCCTGGGGTTGGTATTTTGGGAATACAAGAAGATATATAATTTTTATAAGGGTGTTTTGGAGGGATTTTGGTAAGTTTTGGTTGATAAAAATTTATTTAGATGTGTGAATAAGTGATGGGAGGAAGTTCCCTTTTATAATTGAGGAGAATTGTCATTTTTGTAAATACTCAAAACTACTCAATAATGGGAAGTCACTCTCACCCCAAGTGCCTATAAAATTGATAAATAATATATTTTAGTTAATATATGGTCAATAATAACCTATAACACAAAAAATACTTGTTTTAAACATGTTATTACTTAGCCTTTAATTTTACTCACTTTTACCATTTTAGTTTTCAATACAGTAATTAGTTTTTCTACCTTGGTAATTTATCCTTTAATCCTAAAAATAAAATGAGAATTATTAGATAATTTGGATCCACTAATTATAAATATGAAATCAAATTTTCCAAATAAAAATCCTATGTGCATGGAAAATTAATTTTAACACAAGCACATGTAAGGTGCAAAAACATTGTTTTAACCTTAACCACTATAACAAAGTTTTTACGCTTTAGGGGGTCAATATAGTCACTATAAAATAAAAATTGGTCCATTAATGGAACATAGTTGATATTTTTAACCATTTAAAAAAACTTGTAATAATATAGTATTTTTATAAATTTAAATCATTTAATAAAATATTATTTATTATAAAATAACATTAATGTCAATTTTTACACTATTCGTTTAATTTGACTTTAAAAATATCAATTCAATGATGGAATTGAATATATTAATCTAAAACATGTATAAAATGATATATTTATTTAAAAAAAAGTATAGAATAATAATTAATTCAATTTATATTAATTTTAATATTTTTAGAATCATTAATTTTATTTTTATATTAATTAAATAATTACTGTGTCGGCATTGCATAAGAATTTAATGTAATTTTGTAATTATTAAAATTATAAATAAATTAATCACATGAAAATAATTTCATTAAGATCAAAATTTCTATCAATATTCATTGAAAACTTAATTTTGACTCAATGTGAACACATAATTGAAATTTAAAAGCAAGAGGGTTACATTTTGTCTTTTTCTTTACTTAAATTATTATATAGGTCACTTTCATGGAAAATTATCACATAAACTTATAAAAATAGATTATAAGGTGATGAGGGTCTAAATATGGTCATATAATAGTAATTATACAAGTTTTAGGTCATTTTTAACCCTTGTATTTTTAGTTTAATCCCGCGGTAAACTCATTTTAACCTTAACTATGGTAATTAATTTTTACTGTTTTTACTATTCATTAAGACCAAAAATTCATTTGACCATATTATATAATATTAATAATTATGATTCCAAAATATTTAATCCATTTTTCTAAATTACATTCACTTAAGTGAAAATTTTTAATTTAAAATTAAACCCACAGACGCGACGAAAAAACTGTTTTCCAAAGAGAAAATTCTCATAAGTATAGAAATTTTTAATATAAAAATTCTATAGAAAATTGATTAAATTGAACTAAATTGTATTTATTATAATATAATTGAACTAATTTTACTTTTAAAATAATTTTAAATCAAAATTGAAACTTTTAGTTCTTTAAATGAAAATATAGTTTTCAATAAAAATTAGTATTTTTCACTATTCATCAAAAAATTAATCTATTCAAAAAATTATAAAAAACTCTATTTAAGATAATTTTGATATTATGATTTAAAAAATTAATTTTATTTTTTAAAATACATTTTTTAAAAGTGGTATAAATTAATTTTAAATTATGTGAGCAAAGTTCAATGAAACCACCTTTTAGAAAAATACTATTTTTTAGAAAAAAAAAATTTCTTTAAAATGATTCTTATTTTATTTATAATAAATATATATCCATTGAATTAATTTTATAAATTTTTAAAAAATAATTTTCATAATTTAGTTATTACTATTCATACCCACCAATTTAATAGCTAGGTTATAACGGTATGCTATATTACAGTTCATTTAAACTCAAGGTTGCGTATTCTAAAAGCTACTAAAGAGATTGATTTTATTTAAAAATTAATATATCAGAAAGTATTGGGGTTTTAAATTCTCATCTAATATCGTTGTTTCATGTCATATACACTATCAAACCCAATTTTCTTCTTTTAAAATATATGGGTGTTACATTCTCTCCGCCTTCAAAAATTATGTCCTTGTAAATTAAACTTGTGCTCAGAAACCATGGATTTAACATTTGAAAATTACTTTTTTGAAAACCCATATAATAAAAGGGTTAATAAAAATACCTCTTAAAATATGTAAATGATAATATTAAGTTCATTTGGAATAACACATAACTTGGATTTCATATAGTAGAACATTGGTGGGAAGTGAAAATATAGACATAGAAGAAAAACATAAACAATTATGGAGAGTGATAGAGAGAATTGATCAAAAGAAAGTGAATGATCAAGATAAATTCAATGAAAAAAAACCATAAATCTTTGATGAGTTAAAAACTATTTGATTCGTTGGATATAAAGGTAATAGGATAATATTTTTTTAAGATATTTTTTCTAGATTTGAGGGATTTGTTTACTATCAAGATAAAGGAAACCAGAAAATATAATTAATTGATATATTTTAAGTATAATTTCATCATTTTTTTATTTAATCAATTTATACATCATTTCTTACTCTAAGAAATGAATATCCAATATTAAAAAAATTATGCTTGAAACACTAAAATTAACTTTTAAAAAATCATGAGATCTATAAAAGAGTGACAAGTCCTTTAGTGTGTCTCTAAATATTTACCAAAAATTGAATGGTTATCATGAGTTATCTAATATAATTCATTAATCTATAAACTTCAATAATAACATAAAATTTAAACTTAATCCATTTAATAAATAGTTAACATTAATACTCGTCCAAATTATGACTGACTAAATTCAAAATCCGAAAATTTAGAAGGTAAATGAATGAACTTAACATTAGATTCCCCAAAAAATATAATATAGCTCTTAATGTCACATACTAAATATGTGAATACCTTGATCACCGTAAAACCTTAATGAAATCATACATGCTTCCAAAAATCTTAGATTGATGAATATATTCCATAAATCAAAAAAACTCCAACAAAGATAACATAAACCATTAAATCAGTCGCCAATTTCAAGGTCACCAATACTATCCCACAAACATAAATTTATCACTATTAACTCAACATCAAGCACATGTTAAGGGTTATCTTCCCTCAATCATGTGTTTTCTAAAAAGTAAAACTTTCCATTGAATCACTTTTCTTGGTAACATTCAACATATGCTTTAAAATCCTTAAATAAATACTAATGTAGTACAATCCTTATATGTTTCATTATTATTATAATGATAATATCATTGATAAAATACCTCTACAACATAATTCATTAAATATAAACACATAAAAACATAAATCATTACACTTCCTTCATACACCATTAACCATAATTCATCATCTTATTCTTTAATAATTGTTTCCCTTCATATGTCATTCATATTCTCTTAACCATCAACAAAAAAAACCTTTAATCATACAACCTTGTTGGTCCTATTCTTGAGATTTCCTCCTAGGACATAAATTTTCATAATTCCCATACTTTTCATATTTAAAACATTTATCTATTGATAATACCTTAGGGAGACCAATATTTATGTCTATTCTGTAAACTAAACGTTTCATTTTTCCCATGACAATTGCTTACTATGTTCCCTCCTACTCCATACATAAAACATCTTCTTGTTACTTTGATACATTACCTTGAGTGATTCTTCCCAAATTATTGACATATACGAAACTGAATCTTATTTGCTCTAGGGTCTCCACCACCTAAGTTCTCAACAAACTGTATCCTTCTATTCTTAGGTGTGTCTGGGATTTGATTAAGGTGAAAGTTAATCATATATCATGATAACTAATTAGGCATAATCATAATATCTTTTACTCTAGTAATTTTCCCATTTGGTTTCTCATCAACACATTTTCTATCACATTCAACGTTAACCCAGTTCCTTATGGTTTCATCCATTGACTAAAACCAAAAATCATGGTGTGATAAACACTAATCATAGTGTAAAATTACATAGATATAGAGAATCATTTATAGGATGCCTAAATAATGACATATTCTTTTCAATATATGACAACTTAGGTTTAACCTAGGTCATTCATGGTCATTATATATTCAAATCATTCATGATGGTTTTTAAAGAAAATGTGATTTAACCAAAGCATATCCCCTAGGAGTGTCAAATCATGTGCGTAGTAAGGCTCGTTGTAAAGTACCAAGTAACGGTTGAGTCAGACCCAACATGCCTTTTTTCAGAGTTATTTCCCCTTGGTACATTTATTCTAGAACTACGTCCACTTGTACTATCAAGATAGGAATGTATTTCCAGGTAAATCACATAATCTATATCTTACCAAAACTTCAGGATGTTATCATATACCTTGACTTATCCTCAAAGTTAGTCATAGTTCTCTAATATATGTTTTCCTAAATCTAGTTCTCAAGGTTTCTACTAAACTTGTTCTAATACCAACTGTAACAACCCTGACTCCATACTACCACAGATCGCGCCTTTCCCAGCGCCTACTTTTATCAGTGCTAATCAGAAAGCACTAATAAAAGGGTTACCTTTTACAGCGTTAGATAAAAGCACTAATAAAGGTAAATTTTATCAGTTCTTATAAAGGTGTACCCATTATCAGTACTTTTTTAGCGCTGTTAAAGGTGGATCTTTATCGGTGCTATTCCTAGCGCTAATAAAAACTTTTAATAAAAATATTATTAATATATATATAATTGTCATATTTATATTCAGAAAATAATGTTTATTTATATACATTAATTAAAAAATGCATGTATATAATTAATATGAATATGATATATTAATATACATTTTTTAATAATTCAAATATATATATATAATGTTTAAAAAAATATTTATAAAATTAAAAATAAAAATATATAAATTTAAATAATTATAAAATTATAATAAATATATTTAAGTAATAAATATTTTCATTATATTTATAATTATATATATTTATATATTAATAAATATATATATATAATTATATAAATATATATAATTATATACATATATATAATTATATAGTTATATATATATATATATATAATTATATAATTATATAAATATCTATAATTATATAAATATATTTATATTTATCTAAAATATTTATAAATATATTTATTTATAATTATAATTATAAATATATATATATATAATTACAAAATTACAATAAATATATTTATGTAATATATATTTATTATTTTTATAATTATATATACTTATATATTAATAAATATATATATTTATATAAATATATTAATAAATATATACAAATATTTATAAATATATTTATTTATATTTATATTTATAAATATATATATATATATATATATTTAAATAAGATTTATATTACAATAAGTATATATATATATTTTTAAAGTAATGTATAAATATGATTTATATAACTTTTAATAAAAAATTAATCTTATTTTCATAATTTTATATATAAAAAATTATCAAATTGATATTAGTCCAAATGTTTAATAGTTTATTTATATACATTAATTACTAAATGTGTATATAATTAAAATAAATATAATATATTAATATTTTATCTAAACAATCATATAAAATATTAATAAATATATTTATTTACATATATATCTATACTGATATTAAATAATTTAAAATATATATACATGTATAAGTGCATGTTTGTATGTGTATGTGTTATGTATATGTGTGTGTAGATGTGCATGTGTGCATCTGTATGTTTGTAATTCATGTAAATGTTATGAATTCACTTTTTAATGTTTTTTTAAATTTATTTAATTTAATTTGTTCATTTATTATTATATATTCATTAATAATGTTAAAAATATATGTTTAATCATTTTGTAATATTTATTTATACATATATTTATTTACTATACATGTAATATTTTCAATATGTTTGTAATTTATATGAATAATATTTATTCATTTTTATTTATTAAGTTTTTACATTTAAAATATGTTTGAGATTTGTATAATTAATCTATTTAAATGATTTTGTTACTAATTTTTTAATTTAAATATTTAATTATACAATTATAAATATATATAATTTTTTAAAAAAAGTATTTATGAAATTTTAAATAAATATATTCATTTAAATAATAAATATATTTATTATATCTATAATTATATATTAATAAATGTATTTATAATTATATATAAATACTTTTAAAATGTATTTATTTATAATTATAATTATAAATAAATAAATACATATTTAAATAATTATAAAATTGTAATATATATATATATTATTTATAATTATATATAAATACTTTTTAAATATATTTATTTATAATTTCAATTATAAATAAATAAATATATATTTAAATAATCATAAAATTATAATAAATATATTTAAATAACAAATATAGTTATTATATTTATAATTATATATATTTATAATTATATAGAAATATTTTTAAATATATTTACTTTTTCCTTTAAAGGTGGGGGGAAGCCCCCCTATTATTGAAACAAGAACACCCTTGTTACTCTGGGTAGAGGGATCTCATTACAACCTGATTTGAAGGCCCGTTAATAACTTGCAGGCCCAATACAACTGTGACCTGTTATGCCGTCATCCGTACAATTTTGTTTCATCCTCGATTGAAGCCCATAAATCCCAACATCGCCTTGTCATGAAGTCGTCATCTGCCCTGCATCATGCTGACCAAGCCTCACCTGCACCAATGGAGCTCACCTACCCCAACACATCCCCATCACCATTTGGGCTGACCTCCACCTTCTGATGATGCTTGTTATTTCCCATGCACCGTTGAAGACCGACCAACGGAAGCACCGAGTCTCATCGGTGGCATCTCGTCCCCAACTATGCCTACCTATACCTATTGAATCCCTTTGTCGGTGTCGATGGAGCTCACTAATTTTGTTGTTATGAAGATCGACCTAACTTTCCTCGAAGTGTTGAATCCCATCATCAGTTTCTCATCACTGTTTGCGTCGACCTCCACCCATTCATGCCCTCCTCAAGTCTTCCCCCAAGACATGTCACCTCCTCCATACAAACATCCCCCATCGACATGCTTCCCTAGGTTATATCCCCATAAATTGAGACCATTAAGAATTGATCTCTTATTTAGATGTATTATTACAGGGTTGTCTTGCCAGTAAGATAACAACCCAATTGTATAATTATTTATAATTATAATTAGAAATAAATATATATGTATTTAAATAGTTATAAAATTATAATAAATATATTTGTTATAATTTTATAAATATATATATATTGATATATTGATATATATATATATATATATATATATTGATACTGGTTATCCTTTTATTTTATTAATGGAGTTTAGATTTCAACCTCAATGAGTTCAAAGACACATGCCCACAAGTTTGGACCAAATCCAAGGCCTAAACTGGGTCTTATGGCATCTAAAAATTCTTTATGACATTGGTTTTTCAATAGGAAATCCAATCAGGATGGATTCTATCACTGAGCTGGTTAATTTTGGTCACTATTCTAGGGTCTTAGTTGAAGTAGACTTAAGTTCAACTTTGATAGACAAGGTAGTTCTCTCCACACCTCAAGATGAAATAAATCTCATAATTGAGTTTGAAAATATGTCATTACTTTGTGAGTATTTCAAAATTATTAGGCACTCAAAAATTTTAGGGGGGTGTTGTTCTAAATTTCACTTGAAAGTTCATGAAATTCAACAATATCATATGATGGATAGTAATGTGAACACCCATGAGAATAAGCCTATTAAACACTCCATAGGAGATGATGCTCTACTCTCTGTCTCCAAGAATTTAGATCCTTCACATGGAAAGTTCCATACAGACATTGATGTTTCTATTCAAATGAATAAATTTTTAAATTTATATAGAATTCCTTTAAACAATGAATTCTCTAATTGTACTTTTTTTCATATTTCTCTAGCATGTAATGAAAATGGATTGGCCTCTTCTGTTCAGATGACTGAAAAACCTAGGAAGTTGCGGGTTGATATTGTTGAGTAAGAACCATTGTATGTTGGTGCATTTTCCTTCAAAGATGAATTAATTAGGTATATGAGGGCTGAACATGAAGATGTGGAAGTTGTGGACAGTCAGGCAGACAGTGAGGCTTATGCACAAGCCAACGTCGATTTTAACTTATGGCAGGAAGGAAAAATGATATCTTCTAAAAATTTAAAAGGAAAGACTAAGATAGATGTTTTAATGTCTCAGATTTTCTATGTATTATTTTTAAATATTATATGAAATTAATTCGAGATCGGGATTTGTAACGACGTGTGATTCTGAGGCCCGGAATGCCTGAAATAAATGTTCGAAATAAATTAAACTTTTAAATAGAGTGTGTGAGTGGTTTTCCTGAAATAGTGGAATAATTTTTAAATAGGTTCCCAGATTAGAAACTGAGGGCACCGTTGCATTCAGAGTAGTGACTTTACCTTAGATGTGTCCTACTATCGACCGGTTCGGGTCAGCTGCAAAAGTTAATTTTTGGACATTTTAAAGGAAATAAAATAAATTAATGATTTATTTTATTTTTAACATCTTAATGACGCAGCAACACATTTTATGGTTTTAAATAACCATGATCTTAGGGTTAGGCTCATAACCCTGGAAAACTCCTTGGAATCCTCTGAAGCTTTGGAGAGGATCAACCCCCTTGGAGAACTCTCGACGAATGGTGACGAACGATCAACCCGAGGATCATTACACAACAAGGTCAGAGGATCTCATCGACAACTGCAATGAACCTACTCTTTTTTGATGATTTAGGTAGGGTTTATTATTTCAAATTAATTTTTCCCCATTATTTGATTTGATAACAAACACGGATCTACCTACGAACAAGTTGACCCATGGTTTGATCGTTCATACGGGAGGGTTTTAAGTTGTGGGAATTTGGGGATGATTGCATTTATGGTTATGATTATCCTTTCCTTTTATCTTGATCCTCCTAATGAGAGCAGATCAACACCATAAGGAACAACGACGGAGGTTTGTTTCTCTTTTGTTTATGAATTTTCTTGTCCCAACCCCGTGTGTTCTTCGCGTTCTTCACGGGGTTATGAACAACGGATCATTGCGCATCCATATCACAATTAAAAGATCCCAAATATTAGGTATGACATCATAATGACCTAGAGAAGGTGTGAAATTTATGGAATCAAATAAATTGACACGATTTGGGAGAAATTTTCTTTGACCATTCTTTACGTAGATGATTGAAGCGAGTTTTTAGGGCCAATCGAACACCCGCAACCACCCAGAATATTGATGGAATGGTGGGGTGACCTCATATCATAATTTTCAAGGAAAATGAATGGTTGGATCAATAATTAGAATAGAAACTGAGGTACAACAACTAAGAACATCGTTTCTATAAAAACACAATGAACACGGTGTGTTCTCCAAAGAACACAGCATGTGGGGTTGACTCAACGGCGGCTAGGGTTCTGCACTACAGAAAGTGATGGAATGGTGTTTGACCCCTGTTACACAGTGTGTGGGTCCCAATGCAGTACTCGGCATGTATATCAGATGATACACGAACATGGGGTAGAGTACAGGGTATGTACTCCACTACATGGCCAGGCCATGTCGGTTATATGGGTTACCCCATGTACTGGTACATGGGTTGGAAGACACGGGTTGAAGCCGTGTCCGGGCACACAGTTAGTGTACACGGAGCGGCCCCTAGATAGTATGACATGGTGTGTTACTCTTCTACACACCGTGTATATATATTTCTACAAAACATGTCTTTTGAAATGGGTTGTTGCACACCGGCAGTACCTGGGGTCAAGGGACACAGCGTGTTACACTCCTACACACCATTTACTCCCTTCTACATGGTTTGATCTCCTTGTCCACCGTACCTTGTAAAAGTTTCATTTGGTTTAGTTACCCCTTTTCTCATTCCAAAAAAGTTCAGGTATCATTTCCATCTTCAAGAGTATGATCCCTTCAGCAGGGCTTTCTGGATAGAGTTAGAGTCCCTCTAAGAGGCCTGGAGCGAGATCCTCTACCCATTCTTGGTCCTAGGTAGAGTCTATTATCGACATGACCAATCCTATAGGACGTCTATCCTATACTTAGCAGGTAAATCTGGATGAGTCGTAGTATACTCCAAGGCCCTGGCAGTGATCCTCATCCGTGTATCGTGATCATTTCCCACTCAGGGGTGTGTTCTCCCGAAATGAGTGTATATGTCCCCTCTTCAGATATATCAGTGTATCTATCCCTCTAGTGACACTTATTAACAAATAGTACTTCTCATACGGACATCATTACATATATAAAACTCTTGGAGTGAGTTCTCCTAGACGATCACTTCGTGGAATCTTTGAACTGAATCCCTATCATGGGTATGCAGTTATTGTTACTTACCTCTAGACTTTGGGTCTGGGTTTTGAGTATATCTGGATATTTCTCTTGTTATTTTTTCTGTAGACATATACTGCGTAGAGTTAATTGTACCTTTACTTTGAGTATTGCTTTGTGGTTTTTGTGTTCTTATACTTAGTATTTTTATACTCACCCCTATACGGGATTTGCATGTACGTGTCATGTCTTGTGTAGACAATCGGCCTTTTGACGGAGTCTAGGGAGGTCCAAGACTAGACCGAGATTTGTGAGCTTCCTTACAGGCTGAGATGTTCCTATGGATATGAACAACATTCCCAATACCTATTTATTATTTTCAGGTGTGACTTTGTATTTTGAAGACTCTTTCTTTTGGCGGGCTTGTATTCTGGCCCAGTTTACTTTCTGCACTTTACTTTCTGTTGTACTATGTTGGTTGGGTTATAGTGTATGCATGCATTTGTTCCCAAGTGTTTTTTTTTTACATTTCAGAATTTTTGGGCTTATAGATGTGTGTTTTTGTATAGGTACTTAGTCAATGTCTCCCTTATTAGTAATATTCCTACTCAGTTCTAGTCACCAGCCCCTAGCCTATTAGAGGTGGGATTGGGGAGTCGCGGTGTGGGTCGCACTGGGACGGGTCGTGATAGAGTGGTATCAAAGGTGGTCAGTTCTACATTAGGACCAATATTCTGTGAGATTTTTTTGGGGCAATAGTGTTAGGTATCTCGAGTTTGAATTTTAGGTCAAGGACTCTAGTTTTGGTGTAGACGACCGACGTATCCATACACCAGGACTCTGATAACTTCTTTTCAACTCGGTACATGAGAACACTAGTTTCAGGGAAACAAAAATAATGGTACATGCATCGTATGGGAATGGGTTGTAGCTTCCATTTAATTTTGTGTCAACTATCTAGATATACTCCTTGACCATGGTACATCTTGTTTTATTATAGGATGCCTCTACGACGCATACCAGCTAGGATTCAGCAGCTCGATCACAAGGATGACCCCCTCAGTGATGAGGCTTCGATTCAGGGTCCAGTTCCCCAGGCATTACCTCCAGGTGGTGTACCTACTACACCACCACTAGTAGAGTAGCATGTGGTACCTGTAGTACTAGTAGATGATAAGAACAGGTTGAGTGCACTCCATGAATTTCAAAGACAGGGACCCCTCAGATTCTGAGGTGAGCCCGACTCTCAGGCGGTTGAGTACTGACTTCAGGCGGTGGCTAGAGTTTTCCATCTAGTGAGGATACCAACGGACCAGATGGTGATCCTAGGAGTGAGCCTTATTTAGGTTTTGGTAGGGCGATGGTGGAGTTTGACCATGCAGACTCACGATGAGAAGTCTCCTTCATGGATGGAGTTTGAGCGACTCTTCAGGGAGGAGTTATCTCCATTTATGTTGAGATCAGTGCATATCCAAGAGCTTCTTCAGATCCAGTAGGGTAGTATGACGGTGGATGAATATTCATTGAGGTTCTCCAACATCTCCAAGTACTCGATGGATATGGTCAGGGATCAGTATTTTAG
This sequence comes from Viscum album, assembly GCA_963277665.1. Taxonomy (NCBI): domain Eukaryota; kingdom Viridiplantae; phylum Streptophyta; class Magnoliopsida; order Santalales; family Viscaceae; genus Viscum; species Viscum album. The sequence goes on from OY728129.1 coordinate 798,198,531, forward strand.
AGCTCATACCTTCGAGTGAGGTTTATGATGGGACATCTGATCTAGCATCATGCCTCTATGTATTCTGACTTATGATGGAGTGCTTGAGAGAGCTTTAGTGGTCAAGTGCTTCTTGGCTAAGCAGAGATAGACAATGGCAGTCAGTAGCAGGCATACAGGTATAGAGACCACAGCAGTAGGGAGCTGATGTTAGGCACAAGGATCGGCATGTGGAAGACATCATTGGAGGACCCGGGATAGGAGATATACAATCCATGACTCTCAGGTTGGATCCAGTCATCCTAGGGAGAGGCAATTCTACAAATGCGATAGTAGAGGACATCTCTCTAGAGATTGTCCAACCCGTCGAGCTGCTGATAGGGTCATGATAGATGGAACACTAAGACAAAGGCAGAGAGTAGATCAGATAGACCCACTGGGTGGTGGATGTGGAAGAGGAGTAGGGAGAGCTACGAGAGGTGACATACATTTTTACATACTTCCACCACCAACCCTAGGAGGTCTGAACCAGGCTCATGGAGTTAGGGGACAGGTGCGCAAGTATCTATATGCGGTCGAGGCATATGTCTTTTCTACCTTGTATTTTTTATTGATAGACACAAGTATTAGTCATTATTTCCTCACCACATGTCTTTTTCAAAACCTTGAGATTCTGGTAGAGTCATTGACTCTACCCTTATCCTTAGAGACACCTACAGGAGGATACTTGATGATCACGCATCTTTAAAGATAGTGTGATATTACTCTTGGAGGAGAGAGTTTTATTTTTAACCTATTAGTGGTAGTATCGAGGCCTTACGACATCATTATTGGTATGTATTGGTTATCTTCGGTCCATGCCCAGATTGACTACTTTAGGTAAAGAGTGCGGTGTGTCCACAATTATGAGACGAGGTTTTTCTTTTGTTGTTGAAAAGGAAACCCATGCAGTACAAAATGGGACCATGCTTGGGAGGGTATAGGCGATCACTCATTTGTTGGCTAGCCTTACCCTTAGAGCAGCAGATGTTATGAGCTTTCAGTTCCCAGTAGTAGTGGCGGAGTACGAGGACGTCTTTCCAGAAGATGTTTTAGGACTAACTTCCCACTAATAAATCAACTTCTACATCGACTTGCAACCCAGGACAGCACCGATATACTCACTGGCGTATCAGATGGCTCCCATGGAGAATTTGAGAGCTAAGGGTGCAGTTGGAGGATTTTCAGAGAAAGGTTTTCATAAGACCCAGTGTTTCACCCTGGGCGGCCCCAGTTTTGTTTTCCAAAAAGGAAAATGGGAGTTTGAGGTTGTGTGTAGATTATCGGCACCTGATCTAGGTGATGGTGAATAACAAGTATCCACTACCGAGGATTTAAGACCTCTTTCATTATTTGGTAGGGGAATAGTGTTTCTTGAAAGTTTACCTTCGATCGAGTTATCATCAGCTTTGATTACAATATGGGAATGTGCCAAAAATGGATTTAAGATGTTGTTGCGGTCACTACAATTACTTTTTGATGCCTTTAATCATGATGAAGTCCCCTGCAGTGTTCATGGGACTCATAAATTAGATCTTCTAGCCATACTTAGACCATTTTGTAGTAGTATTTATCGACAACATCCTTGTGTACTCAGTGTTAGGGGAGGAGCACACGAGACACCTGTATATGGTTCTAGACATACTCTGGGAGAACTAACTTTATGGGAAGCTCTTGAAGTTATATCTCTAGATATAGGAGTTCCACTTCCTGGGAAATTTCATCTCAGTAGATGGTGTAGCATTGGACCTAGCCAAGGTTGAGGTGGTGTTAGCATGGGATCTACCTAGGAGCATGACAGAGGTGCGGAGCTTCCATAGGCTAGCAGGATTTTACCAGATATTCATTCTTGATTTATCCTAGATATCAGCACCGATGAAATATTTGACCCAAAAGGGGAAACCTTTCATATAAATGGATAAGTTCCAATGGTATTTCTAGTAGTTGAGGCAAATTTTGATGAGATCCCAGATATTGAGATTTCCAGAGATGGGTATCGAGTATGTAGTTCTCTGTGATGCATCAAAGACTGGGCATGGATATGTTTTCATGTACAGACAGGTATAGATTACTTATATTTCACGCCAACTGAGGCCACATGAGTAGAACTACATGACCCGTGATCTTGAGTTGGTAATGGTAGTCTTTGCATTGAAGATGTGGTGTCACTACCTGATGGGAAAGCAGTTTATCGTATACTCTGACCAAAAGATCCTCAAGTACATCTTCTCACAGAAGAATCTGAATCTAAGGTTGATTTTATGTCTAGAGTTCCTCCAAAATTATGACTTTGAGATTGTTTATACTCATGGGAATAGAAGCATAGTGGTAGACGCTCTCAGCAAGAGATCGAGTTCACAACTGCTGAGTGAGGTATTGAAGCAGTTTTCCTCACTACAATTATCCTTCATGGATAGATATGATGTATCTTACCTTCAGTCGATCATTGTTATCACCTCCACTCTTGTAGCAAGTTAGGGAGTCACAACTGGGGGATGTCTACTATGAGACTTTACATGCTCAGTTATCCATAGGATATGCTCATGATGGATATTAGCAAGGTGGAGAGAACGTCCTTATTTTCAGAGGGCACATAGTTGTACCAGTGGCATTGCGGGAAGAGGTTCTGAGAGAGTTTCATATATCCCCTTCGGTGGTACATCTTGGAGTGGTGAAAAATATAACAGGACCTCTGACATCAGTTTTAGTGGACCAGAATTAATAATATAGTGGAAGAGTTTGTTTCTTTATGCCTTACATTCCAGCAAGTGAAGTCTAAGAACCAGGTCATAGTGGGATTATCTCACCCCCTAGAAGTTCTAGAATGGGAGTGGGATGGAATATCGATGGACTTTGTGACAAGATTACCATGAACATCCAGGGGACATGATTCCATCTGGGTGATCATTGACTGACTCACCAAGTCAGACTACTTCCTAGATATTAGGGAGAAAATTTCAGTAGAGAACTTGGGATGCCTCTATGTACAAGATATATTTTGGATTCATGGAATCCCCTCGATGATAGTCTCGGATCATGATGATCGTTTCACATACTAGTTGTGGAAGGGATTTCAAAAGGTTTTTGGGACTCAGCTATGCTTGAGCACAGCATTCCATCCCCAGACAGATGGTCATGTGGAGAGAACCATTTAGATTCTATAGGATATGTTGTAGGCCTGTATCTTGGACTTTAGTCTTAGTTGGAAGGACCACCTACCACTAGTGGAGTTTGTGTACAACAAAAACTACCACTCCACCATCAGTATGGCACCTTTCAAGGCTTTATATAGAAGACCCTACCGATCACCTCTTTACTAGAACAACCTAGGAGAGTTAGTACTCATGGGTTAAGAGTTGGTATGGGCTACCACTAAGAAGGTGAAGATCATCCAGGAGCGGATGAAGATTTCATAGAGTTGGTAGAAGTCTTATGATGATAGATGATGAAGGCCTCTATAGTTCAAGTAGGGAGACCATGTCTTCTTTTGAGTCTTACCTCAATGAGGGTTGTAGAGATTTGGATGAGGCGGAAAGTTATCTTCGAGGTTCATCATCCCTTTTTAGATACTATGTAGAGTTGGTGAGGTGTCATACCACCTAGCTATACTATCGCAGTTGCACCGAGTACATTATTTTTTTTCACATATCGCGGCTGAGGAGGTGCATGCACGATTTATTTCACGCCATCGACTGAAGAGAGCTGGATATAGAGGATGAAGCGACCTTTGCAGAGTACCCTGTGGAGATTAAGGATCAACAAAAGAGGATCCTTCATGGGTGAGTGATTCCCTGGGTTCATGTATGGTGGCAGCATGAGAATCTTCAGGAGAGAACTTGGGAGCGAGAGGCTCAGATTCATGCACAGTACCCACATTTGTTTGAGTAGCATTTTCTTGGATTTTTAGGGATGTAAAGATCTAAGGTGGGGAGAATTTAATGTTCCAAATTTTTTGTGTATTATTTTTAAATATTATATGTAATTAATTCGAGACCATGATTTGCGACGGCGTGTGATTCTAAGGCCCGAAGTACCCAAAATAATTTTTGAAATAAATTAAACTTTTAAATAGTTTTCATGAGTAGTTTTCCTAAAATAGTGGAATAAATTTTAAACAGGTGCCCAGATCATAAATCCAAGGACATAGTTGCATTCATTACAGTGAATTTACCTTAGGTGAGGCTAACATCGACCAGCATGGGTCGGCTACAAAATTTATTTTTTGGACATTTTAAAGGAAATAAAATAAATTAATGATTTATTTTATTTTTAACATTTTAATGATGAAATGGTGAGTTTTATGGTTTTAAATAACCAGAAGCCTAGGTTTAGGCTCATAACCCTGGAAAACTCCCCGGAATCCTCTATAGATTTGGAGAGGAGCCACCCCCTTGGAGAACTCTCGACGAACGGTGATGAATGGTCAACCCGAGGATCGTTGCAAAGTAAGGTCAAAATATCTCATTGATGAATACTGTTAACCCTATCTTTATCAAATATCAAGGTAGGGGTTTTTATTTCAAATTCCTTCTTTTCGTCATTCTTTTATTTGACGATGAATGTGGATCAACCTACAAACTAGTTGACCTGTGGTTCGATCATTCAGGCGGGAGGGTTTAAAGTTGCAGGAATTTGGGGGTGATTACATTTATGGTTATGATTATACTTGTATGTTATCTTGATCATTCTAATGATAGCGGATCAACACCATAACAAACAATGGTGAAGGTTTTTTCTTCTTTTGTTTATGAATTTTCTTCTCCCGACCCCGTGTGTTGTTCGCGTTCTTCATGGGGTTATGAACAACGGATCATTTCACATCCATATCACGATGAAAAAATCCCAAATTGTATATCCAACATCATGAAGACCTAGTGGAGGTTTGATGATGATGGAAGAGGATGAATCGACATAATTTGGGAGAAATAATTTTTCGACCGTTCTTTGCGTGAATGATGGAAATGAGTTTTTGAGGCCAATAAAACATCCAAAACCTCTCATAACATTGATGGTATGGTAGGGTGACCTAATATATTGAGTTTTGAGGAGAAAAAATAGTTGGATCAAGAATCAGAAGAGTAGTCTAGG